>JAESUZ010000782.1:1200000-1810933 GCA_017311185.1 Proteles cristata cristata
ACAGTGAGTTCTCCGATTTGTCATGTGGTAGTTTCCCCTTTATCCTCTCTGTTCAATTTCGCTTCCTTCCTTCTTTCTCCATATACCCAACTGCTGCCACAAATCTCTACCCTTGCATCTCCATAACTTCTCATTTCAAAACTACTGCTTTTCTGAGTAGTGTCTTATTTAGCACATGATAGAATCCCAGGTAACATTGATATACTGTGCATTCTAAGGTTGTCTGATTTTACCATGAGACCAATTTCAGGATGTTCTAGTAGCAAGCAAAAATAACATTAAATAAACAGTACTGATGTGGACCCACTTCTTAAAATGGTGAAATACAATGGATTCTATTGGAGATGTTATTAGAAGACCACGAGGAAGCTCACCTGCACTCATAATAGCAACACTTACTTTCTTCAATCAACTCCCTCTCCCCATTGCTCCTCTGGTTAAGTCTCCACCTTTTCTTCTTCCTCCCTGACAACTATTCTCTGCCCTTTCTCTCATCCCAGCCTCACCTAACAAAGTACCTGTGCATAATTCAATCATCTGCCTCAATAGTCTAAACCCAAACCATTCTATTGCTCCAAAATTTTCTTCCTGATGGGGGCCTCCATACATCTCAATATAAAATTTTAAACATTAGTTCCAAGATCATTACTCATTTTAAAATATCAAGATCAGGGGTAGTGGGGGTGCCTGGGTGGCTCAGTCACTTCAGTATCTGACTCCTGATTTTTGCTCAGGTCTTGATTTCAGGGTGGTGAGTTCAAGCTCCATGTCGGGCTCTGCACTAAGCATGGAACCTGCTTAAGATTCTTTCCTTCTCTCCCTGTCCCTCCTTCACTCGCATGTGTTTTATCTCTCTGTCAAATAAAAAAGTGAAATAAAACAAAACAGCAAGAGGGAATCCATTCTTTTAAGACTGCTGCTAATTTCAGATGTGAATTTCAGCCAATCAGTCAGATACTGTTTTCTGCATCTATTAAAGAAGAATATAAATTCTGGTACTTTCCAGTGGACCAAAAGACACCTACAGCTCATGATTTTGTGTTTTGAAAGTTTAAGCTGCCCCTTAAGGTAAGCAGGGTATGCAAAATGACAGCTGGTGATCCAGATGAAAACTGCATATGGTTTGACCCTTCATGGTACACTTTTCAAAAATTAAATTGTTCTACTTTCCAAGATTTATATGCAAATAGGTTTCACATCAGCACTCAGAATTCTGGTTTTTCTTTAAAAATTGGAAAAAAGCTGGTGCACATTCGATATATCAATACTCACCAGGGCTTGAGAAGGAGTTGCCATGCTTCTACTGGATATCTGATCTCTAGTCCCCACTTTTCCTTACGGTTCTCCACTGTGGTCATTTGACTCACTTTCATCGCCTGGCTGGCTCCTATAGCCATTCAGACTTGCAACTTGGGTGAAAAATAGAAATGAATATCAGATTATCAAAAACAGTAGAAAACTGCTTAGCATTACTTTATGAAGACTACAGGAAGTGTGTTTGTGAGAGAAATCTATATATTTAAATAGAAATAGAGACACATGCACATGTAAATTTAGGCCAAATAATACACAATATTAAAATGAAATATGTTAATACATTCTGAAGCAATGGTACATTTGCCACCTCAAGCTGAATGTTATTTTTACATTAAAAGCATTATGTGAAGTTATAAAAGACTCATAAATTTAAAATTTGTTTGGGTGGAACATTAATGAACTTCATAAAATGTAAAATAATACAAAGAACTGAATATTTTAGAAGTTTTTTTTTAAAACATTCTTTTATGGAGACATGCTTATTCTTTCCTGAAGTTCAAAATAACTTCACTGACATTTTTTTTAATCTGAAAATATTATTTAGATGGTTTCAGTTTAAAAAAAGATAAAAATTATTAGAACTGGGGCGTCTGGTTGGCTTAGTCGGTTAAGCGTCTGACTTTCGCTTAGGTCATGATCTCACGGTTCGTGGGTTCGAGCCCCGCGTCGGGCTCTGTGCTGACTGCCAGCTCGGAGCCTAGAGCCAATTTCAGAGTCTGTATATCCCTCTCTCTCTGACCCTCCCTTGCTCACGCTGTCTCTCTCTCTCTCCTAGAAATTAATAAAAAATATTTAAAAAAAATTATTAGAACTACAGATGTCTGTTACTGCATTTCATGGGTGTTGTCACAATAAAAGAGGTTAAAAGACAAATTAATCATTTGCTTCTCCTTCAAGAGAAGTACACTTGCTTGTGTTGCTATAGCAACTACATACGATTCCAACTATTAATTTTCTTATTGCAGGGGAAAAAATCAATAACAAGTTAGATTACTTAAGATAACATATAGCTTTGGAAGATACCTATTTATTTACCCAATATTATTACAAAACTTGCTTTACTCTGAAAACCAAAGGCAACTACTTCTTTCTTTTTTTTTGAGTGTGCCAGGAGAGAAGCAAGTGTTAGCAAAACCGGCCAAGGTCCCTCCTCCTAGGGGTTCCAACATGTGTCTAGACTAATTATGTGTAAAATATAATTAGTCTGGCCAGTCGTACCCGCTACAATTGTGCATGTTGTACTCATAAAATTCCACCACTAACCTTTGCAATTCTCTTTAAAATGAAAATAGCAGTTAACTTTCTTTTATTTATCCTAAATGTTTATGCCTTGGATTTTCCAAAACTGGGTTAGCATTCTAAAATATGAATCAATGAGGGCTTTTTTCTCCCCTAGAAACCCTATCAAATACAATGTTATTTATCGTGTGGGATTTATCTAAACAATTGCTTGATCCACATTACAGTCAGTAACAGATGTGACTCTTGTGGCTTTCTGTTGTGTTCTCTTTAATTTTTGTCTCACAAACTTGAATGCTTTGTTCTACAACGGAGCAAACAGGTTTAGTGGTAGTTGCAGGGGAGCGTTAGAAAACAGAAGCCTAGTTCTAGGGAATAAGAACATTCTCATTGCTTCAAATTAATTTTAATCTATTCAGTTCTTATGGCATCTGATTGCACAGGCTAAGATCTCAGGGTCCCACCTATGGTTGTCTTTGTTTTGAAAGCAAATTGTATGACTGAAAAATACTTCCACTTTTTATTCTAACCTTATTCATCTTAGTAGCCCGAAATATGTTGGGGGTCTTGTTCATAAGGGTGGAAAAAAAAGACCAAACACTGCCACTAATACCCTTATTCCTCCTCTCCCTCAAAGCAGAGAATCAAAAAGCAAATAACATTATTTGTATTTTTGTTTGTTTGTTTGTAGCCAAAAGACTGAAATAAAAATGAAGCTGTATGGTATCTGCTAGCCAGAGGGTTGGTTTTATCCTTCCCACCGAAAATCGGTCTCATGCTTTAAATGTGAAAAGAAAGTATTATATTTTTATCTCAGTTCCCTGGTTCCACTCATTGAACAATAACATCAAAAATTTTGCTTGACATGTCAAAAATTTCACTCTTATTTCGGCCCAGAACTAGTAAAGTGCAAGACATAAAGGTAAAGCACCAGAATATTTTATAATTCTCTGAATACTCAGATCTGAAAAAGCTCGAGCTACTTGTATTATATTTTTTCATGTAGATGAGGGTAAAATATTGAAGGAAAACAGGAATGTTATTCCAAAATATGCCACTATGGCATACTGATTTTTTTACTTTAAGGCACTTAAGAAACAGCAGGTGCAAAAAGACACTCTGGCCCCTCCTTTTTCTTCCTGAAAGCAGGAGATAAAACTCCCATGTGAAGGGTACTCTTTTTGTGGCAGGAAGAAAAGACATTTTTACAAACCCAGAAATGTCAGCAAAGAAATCTGCACCAAACATTACTTCATTAGTTTCCTACGATTTATTTACCCACAGTTTGCTGCCCTTGAATGCCAAACACTGCTTACTCTTTTTTTTTTTTTGTCATGTCATTTCTCTGCAAATTTATTGTTCTTTGTGAAGATACTATATACGATGGAATTGTAAGTTGCCGTTTTGAGTTACTCAGTTTAGGTTTTTCCCATGTGTGTTGTGTGTCTTAATAATCTGGTTCTCTCTTGTTATTCTGTCCTTTTGTTTCAGGGTTCTCAGCCAAGAACTAAGAAGAGTAGAGAGAAAATATTTTTTCTTCTGCCCCAGTATAAAAATAATCCAATTGGATGTCACTTTAGCCAAAGTGTTAAATAATCTCATTTACTCTCCTACATTTGGATTCCCTTTAAATAGAGACACACCTGGCATGGGCTATTGGAGACTGAAGAAGCTGTCTTGTAATGACTCCTATTATAAGTAAAGAAAGTGATCAATTCAAAAGATGTCCCTGTTATTCCATTGATCTCCATTGGCTTCATAACTGTCTTAATTTCTTCCTTGCCAGTATACTCCCCAATCTCTTATTTATCCATAATATTTTCTTCCACTGAATCTTCAAAGGAAAAAAAACAATCAAAATCATTCTTGCCAACTAATTTAGACACATTTCAACAATGGCTCCTGCCATATCAAACATAGTTCTACAAATAAGAGAGTCAACAGTACTACGTCTAATTAGGAGATTAAGCATGAATGGAAAAGTACTGCATTCATATCTTCGTATGAGACTTTCACTATTGTGACTTTGCTGTCACTAGAGCAGTCAAACAGCAGTTGGCTGGACCTTTGTGTCACTCTCTAGGAGCCTGATCCACTAATAGTAACTTTCAATGGATAGTAGTAATCAAAACACAGCAGCACTTTGAATCCTTCTCCACACTGTCCAAACCATCTCCTTAAATATAGTCTGCGTCTCCTTGTTTTCTAATATATATTGAATGCTTCCAATTAGATCTGCCAGCAGCAAATATTATATAATGTATTACTGCTGAAGTAGTATACCCCACTGCAGGTATCTTACCAAGGGCTGACATAAGCACTGAGGAGCAGAGAATCTGATTGTGCTTGTTTAACAAGTTAGCCTTATGTTAACTTTTGGTTAGCGTATCATTTTCCAGATGGCAATATTCTTTCTCTGAACGGGTGGTTGATTTGCCTTAGGCAACATAGCTATTTTGAGACAAAGCTCTCTGTTAATCTAATTGATTTTCCCTTCAGGAGACTAAAATCCCTACCATTCAGTTGAAGACTTTAGTTTTTCAAGTGGGGCAAGTATTTGGATTTGTCCACTCTATTCTAGATAGACAGCACTAGGCTGATCCCCAAAGTAGCCTCCAAGAGGCGATGAACTTTATTGCTCATGCCCCAAACCCATGAGCTGACTTCATCTAGTGACATAGAAATCATAACAAAAACATTTTTTACTGTGATTGTTTTAAAATTTTCATTGTATGTTTAAGGGAATTTAAATCCCATTATGTTCCATTCATTAATCGTACAACCTCAAAGTAGTTAAGATCATTTTCAAACCAATCACTTTTCATGACTGTTTGTCTAGAGCAATGAATATGGCCATCATCTTCTTGGTTTTGGGTGGAGTTGGAGAAAAGTATGCCCAAATAGCTTATTTACACTTATTTACCTTATTCAAGATGAAGCAATACAAATAATGAAATGAGATGACCAAATTGGAGTATTTAGGATTTTTTTGTTACTAGGAATGTTAGTTTTTATTTCTCCTCCCATTTTAAGGTCTCAGAAACGTTTCTTGATATTAAACCTTTTTACTGTAAGGAAAAGAAAAAAAATCACAACAAAATGACCATATGCAATAGCAATTTGCCTAAATTACACAGATTTTCAATCTTTTCATTTGTTCTCTTCAATTAGTAAATGAAGCCCTAACTTAATGCTAGTTATCCATAATCCACACAGGATATTGGATATATAATCACTTCACTTTGTTAGTAAACAGGCAACATGTAACATCTTCCAGAGTAAAATTTGTATTTTAAAAAGAACTTGCGGGAACATATTCCCTAAAATCTTGATTCCTATTTAGGTGTCCCAAACCATGTCCCTCATTCATCATCATCTCTCTCCCCCAACTTCCTCTATCTTGCCTCCCCAATGTTCCTTCACGTATATTCTCTAGAAAAGCTATAACATGTAACATTGTCTTCCATATGGAAGCACAAATAATCAAAGGTTTTGAAAGTAGTGATTATCTTATGACAAGATGTTGTAAGCAAGAAGTTTGCTGAATGAAATACTGTACATAAGAGGGACTTCTTTTTCATTCTGCAACCCAGTGATATTAAATAGCTTTTTTGATATAATTACTGCAAACAAAACTTACCTGTGGCTAATTATTTAATAGCTATATTTCAGGATGTTGATATTAACAAAAAAGAAACACTGATCTGAATTTTAAAACTGTAATGACCAATGTCAGACTTCTGAGAAGTAAATGGGATTACTCATCCTGACTATTATAACACTGATAAAAAATGAATTTTGAAAATAATACACTATCAAGTTCAAAAATAGCGGTGATTCATTTATTTTCAAAATTTTTGAGAAATTTTGAGGCTACATTTAAATTCAGCTCCTACTCCTACTCCTATTTTTCTCTCCTTTTCAAATCAATGGCTCACAAATTAGTCTATTTTGAATTTTTATATTTAAAAAAGAAATATAGGGGTGCCTGGGTGGCTCAGTCAGTTGGGCGGCTGACTTTGGCTCAGGTCATGATCTCATGGTTCATGGGTTCAAGCCCCATGTCGGGCTCTGTGCTGACAGCAAGCTCAGAGCCTGGAGCCTGCTCCGGATTCTGTGTCTCCCTCTCTCTCTGACCCTCCCGTGCTCATGCTGTCTCTCTTTCTCTCTCAGAAATAAATAAATTAAAAAAAAAAAGAAATACAAAATTTCTTGGGGTGCCTGGGTGGCTCAGTGGGTTAAGTGTCCAACTTCAGCTCAGGTCATGATCTCATAGTCCGTGGGTTCAAGCCCCATGTCAGGCTCTGTGCTGACAGGTCAGATGGGGCCTGCTTCCGATTCTGTGTCTCCCTCTCTCTCTGACCCTTCCCCACTCATTCTCTCTCTCTCTCTCTCTCTCTCTCTCTCACTCTCACACACACACACACACACAAATAAAAAAGTAAATATAAAAAGAAACACTTCCATACAATAATTCTGCTTTTTACTTCTGTTATCTTTCATTATATATTTATTAAGGTTAATTTTTTTTTTTTTTGCATCAAGTGATTTGAACATTTCATTAGCATTCACCATTTCAAAAGATTACACTGAGAAAAAAATGCCCTATGTGTCAGGTATCCAGAAACTTCTTTGAATGGTAACAATTTGAACAGATGAGAAAACTTGAAAGCAGTTATCCAAATATACCAATTTCCAGCTATGCAATGACAATTTAATCTTCTGCCAAATATTAATTTGATATTTCTATAGAAACAACCTGGTAATCACCTTCCTCTCTTCCTGGATGCTCTGATGCACAAATACAGTTGCATAATACATTGACCTGGGATACACTTCAACGTGCATAACAAGCAGCTGGTATTTTCCTTAAGGGGGAGAAGAGGAATGGAAGAAAAACAGAAAAGGCAAGATTTTCAAAAACATCTATTCACGCATTAACTGCATTTTTAATCCCTCCCAAAACTAATGAAAATTGAACATATATTTTGGGGAACGTATTTTTTGGGAAGTTCAAAGAACTTATGGAATAAGAATACTCCAATTCACAGGGTAAGAAAAAATACTTTGGAATGAATGTGCTTACTATTTTTCAGGTAGATGAAAGGCTACCATTTAAGAATCTTAGTCTTTGAACATTAACCTAAACTCATAATTCCAGATAAAATGACTGTGTATTTCTGGTATGCATTTTCCTTGTACCCTTTAGGCTAGAATTTGGTTTCTCATCCTCAACACTGCTAATATTTGGGGCCAGATAATTCTTTCTTGTAGGAGCTGTTCTGTGCATTATAGGATGTTTAGCGCCATCCCTAGCCTCTATCCACTAAATGCCAAGGACACCTCCCACCCACTTTTGTAACAACCAACAATGTCTCCAGATATTGCCAATATCCTATGGAACAGAGGAGCAAATTTGCTTCCAGTTGAGAAGCTTGGAGCTGAAGGGTAGAAAAATTGGCAGTCCTTGACAAAAAGAAAAAAGAAAAACCTAGAAATTATAGTTATAACACGTGCCTTAATTTAGGTTCTCCCAGAAGAGGACTGCGATATAAGGGTTTGAGGAAATGTAGTTCTCTGGGAGGTGGTTCCAGATAGTGCCAGTAGAAGAAGAGGAAAGTGACACTGGGAAGGGAAGAAGCCAGCAGAGAATAGTTAATGAACACAGTACTGCTGTACGCCACTGGGAAGATGTATGGGAAATTGTGAAGAACTTTACCTGAGAGGTAAGAGACATGAAGTATTTATTTATTTACTTACCATTTCCCCTCCCCAGTTGCTACCCACTACTGGCTACTCCCAGGTCACTGATTCTCTAAATCTTTAGGCCTGCTTCAAGGGAAAGAGTGCCAGAAAAAAACCTTCAGGGAGAGTGACGATGTTTGTAGCAGGAGGCTTCTGGTGTCTATAGTAGTGGTTCTCAAACTGTGGTCACTGGACCAGTAGCATCAGCACCACCTGAAAATTTAATAGGAATACAAATTCTCAAGCAGCACCCAGGACCTAAAACAGAAACTCTGGGGATGGGCCCCAGGTGATTCTGATGCATACTTAAGTATATAAATCACTGGTCTATCTCAGTGGTTCTCAACCAGGAAGTCTGGCAACTTCTAGAGATATTGTTGTGATTCTTTTAACTGGGAGGAGGAGGGGACTATTAGCATCTGATGGGTGAGGCTAGGGATCTGGCTATACATTCTGTAATGTATAAAGAGGCCCCCACAACAAAGAGTTAGCCTGCCCCAAACGTCAGTAGTGCCAAGGTTGACAAAGCCTGGAGATGGAAAGTGATAAAAAATAAGGACAGGGCACCAAAAGCATCTCCCATATGATGAGTTTCCTTTTAGTGTGTCTCATTTTCTTCCAAGAGGTGTTGTGTTTCAAATACTGCAAACATTAATAAACATCCAGGTAATCAGTCTAGTGTCTCTGTACACACTGATGATACCCTTACTTTTTTTTTCACTCTGGGTAAAGCCCAGTAAGCCTCCCTTTCTCTTTGACTATTCTCCTTGGATGCCCTTTTCCTTACCTTTCCTTGCTGTACACATCTAGCGCTGCTGTCACCATCCCAATGCCTCCTGTCACATGTATCCAGTGATTTCTAACCTAAGGACTCCCTCAAAAAACACAGATTCTTTCCCCGTGAGCACAAAGGTGTCTTATTCTCAATCTCCTCAGTTCCCAGCTCCCTTAAACCTCAGAAAAGGCATAAGGCTTAACATGCCCTCTCTAACTTTTGTTCCTTGTTTTAAGTGAATAAAATTGCCATTGAAATATTCTGGAATTGTCTAACTTCCCAAAAAAGCATCCTAAAAACGTCATAGTAACGAACATGCCTTGGGATTTGCTTCAGGGCAGCACACTCCTTTAGAAGGTAGAGATGCCACATCATGAAGGTGTTGTCCTCATGTTGCTGTAAATAACAAAGCAAACATAACAAAACAAAACAAAACAAAACAAAAACGATCATCAGCATTCAATTCTGTTTTGGGCGATGCATGCTAAGTATTTTACAAAATGTGACAGGCAGAATTTTACAGCCTGCCCCATGACTCTGCCCCTTGGTGTTACCTCTGAGATCATGTGACATTGCAAAATGTACTTGGCAGATGTAAAGAAGATTAATAATCATTTGACCCTAAAAAAGCTATAGTAGCCTGGACTATCCAGGTGAGCCCAATATACTAACACAAGCTCTAACAAGCAGACACAGAAGAGTGTCAGGTAGAGTCTGCAGAAGGGAAGACAGAGAGATGGCAAGCACCAGAAAAGTTCAATGTATTGTTTCTTATGGCTTTGAAGATGGACAAAACAAGCCAGGGCATGAAGGTGGCCTTCAGAGGCTCAGCCAATGGCCGGCAAGTAAATGACGACTTTGGTCCTATGACTACACATAACAAGTCTAGCAACAACTTCAATGAGCCCAGAAACAGATTCTTGCCCAGCCTCTCCAGAGAAGAGCCTGGGGAAGCTACACTTGACACCTTAATTTCAGTCTTGTGGGCCACTAACTGACCACATCACTGAGCCTGCCTCAACTTCTGACTTACAGAAGTGAAGGGATAAGAAAATGGGTGTTGTATTAAGACACCAAGTTTGCAGTAATTTGTTAGGCAGCAATCGAAAGCTAATGCACAGACAGTATTTCACTTTCTGCTTATGGCAACACAACATGATAACATCTTTTATTTCTGTACTGAGAAAACAGAGGCTCAGAAATATTGAATATACTGACCAAAGTTGAAAAGTTGATAATTCAGAGGGTTTGGGTCAGAATAAAGATCTGCTTGCCACCAAAGACCATAGCCTTACCAACTACTCAAATTTTACCTTCAAAAGGCAAGCTTTCAGTGTCAAGAACAACTTGTTTTAATGTATTGGTTTATCTGGTAGTAATTCCTCATGGATTTGAACAATTGAATTACTCACAATAAAACCAGATAAGTCTAGTAAGGAAAAAAAATAATCCAGAAGTCACACAGGTATCAGAATAAATGACTTTCATTCAGTTTTGGTTGACTAAATATTATCTAAGACTGATCTGGAAAATATGATCATAAAATAAAGTATGTCACCCATTTGAAAGAAGCGTAAACAGAACATTACAGTCCATTACATTTTTTTTTCCATTTTCTTAGTACAAAAGAGGTATAGAGATGCTATAGTAGACTTTATGGGATGGGTTCTTCCATTCTTTCCCCAACCCTTTCAAATCTAACACCCGACAAATTCTTTTGAAAGCAACATTCTTAGTACAAAGTCAACATTAAAGACCTCCCTCCAAAGGCACTTTAAAAGTGGAGCACTTGTCCTAACATTATGCAATGTTTGAAGATCTGCTCTTCATTTTTCAGATTCTTATTTAAATCTGCAGCGAAGCACAGCAGGTTTCGTGAGGCTTTTAGTATAAATACAATTGTACTTAATTCAGTGAGAGAAACTTGAAAGTGAACACATTAAGCACTACATATTTTTATTTCACATAAAATGCCTAGAGAAAAGCAAAGGCTACCAAGAGAGGTTAAAAAAAATGAAAATGAATAAATAAAATATGTTCACGACAGGATAACAATCTGGGACCAGCTGCTGCTGCACAAACATTTATTATTACCATCCATCTGAGGTTTGTTTCATAGAAAATAGAATTTCCAGAAAGACAGTGAGCAGGAAATGCATATCGGATAATCAAATATGCAAAGCTCCCACCTCCCAAGGATAATTGTTTTCCAGAGAAAGCCTTGAACCTACTTAAGTAACATATAAATAACTCAAAGCCTGCGTGAGGCTAAAAGGAACAGAGCTCTGGTCTGTACACAAGCAGACCAAGATATAAGTTCTCTATTATTTTGGCAGAAAGACCTCCTAATTAACTTTAAAATCTCCTTAGTTTGTCCTAAGTTTGAAAATAATTTGGGGCGGGGTGGGGGGAGCTGAATGGTTTGGAGATCAGACCTTTTCAGAATCGGTACTGCTGCCCTCTTGGACTGAGCCATCCCCCATCTCTCACCTAGAATACTACAGAGCCTGCAAGCAGGTCTCCTGAATCCCACCCTCGCAATATATCAGCCAGAACCATCCAGTTACAATGGAAGTCAAATGTAAGGAGACTATTCCTCCTCTCAAAACTCTCCATCGGATCCGCATTTCATTCAGAGTATAAGTCTTCAAATGTCTAAGTCTTTAAACATGTGCAAGGTGTCGCACCTTGCACACCCCTTGCCAACTTGACTTCAGTCCCTACTTCTCTCCCTTTAATCTCACTCTGCGCCAGCCTCCTTGGGCCCTTTGTTGCTCCTCAAACAAGTCAAGCAAGCTTCTTCTACATTAAGGTCTTGCACCTGCTATTTCTACTTCCCGCAAAACTCTTCCTTCATACCTTGGGATTCTTTGTTCAAATGTTTGGATTTCTTAAAGCAATCCGCCCTCACAGACTGAAAAAGGCATTCTCCCTCTTATTCTGCTCTATTTCTTCTTCCCCCTAGAAGGAAGTCCTCATCATCTTCTACCACACCATATAAAACACTGAGTAGGCCTACTGTTAATTGTTTCCTTCTGTCCACGAGAATTGAATGTTCAACAGGACAGAGTCATTACCAGTATCTAGAAGAGTGCTGTCCAATAGAAATGCAGTGAGAGCCATATATATAATATAAAGCTTTCTGGAAACTTAATTAAAACAGTAAAAGACAACTAGTGAAATTAATACAAAATATATTTACAACATATAATAATATATAGTAATGTACCTCTAATATCACTTCTCTATGTGGCACTGGCCATATTTTCCATGCTCAGTTGCTACATATGGCCATCAGCTTTGGAATTGGATAGCCCAAATATGGAACAACCCTGACTCATAATAACATCCAAATCATGTTGGTTCAATTTACTGACATTCAATGTGATGGACAAAAAAAAAAAAAAAGAATAGACTGGATTCCAGGGGTGTTCTGTCTGAAGTTATCTTTCTTATGGCAATTGATCACTGCTCTGTCATTGCCTTCACCTGAATTTCAGTAAAACAGAACCAGCACCCTCTCCATCTGTAACTCATCATTTATTACATTGTGCTTAGTAAGTCACCACAAGACTTTTCCCTTCCAAGTCCCAAGCATGAATACATTCTCTAACATTTCCCAAAACTTAGTGCTTGGATGCCTCTTAGTTAAATGATGAGAACACTAGACCTTCTTCAAAGATAAAAATACATTGACACATACACCATATTTTGTACATAGTTTCAGGGGCTTCAGAAAAAACTGGATAAGAACTCATGATAGCATTGGGTGGTAGACAGGTTTTCAGAACTGATTCAGTTAAAATGACCCTCAATGCTTGCATTATTCTGACCCTCTAAGCCTACAGCCAAGAATTCCAAATCTGTCAGCAATAATCTCTGAGCAACCTAATCCAAACTATCTTTTCTATTCTCACTTTCCATGTTCCCAGTCATGATTAAGAAAACTCACATGAATTTTCCTTGTTGTTTCCTGGCTCTTCCCATTCTCTCAACCTGACTTTGACTCCATTCTTAAAAAAAAAAAAAGCTTATTTTTTAAAATTTATTTCTGAGAGAGAGAGAAACAGTGTGAGCAGGGGAGGGCCAGAGAGAGAAGGAGACACAGAACCCAAAGCAGGCTCCAGGCTCTAAGCTAGCTGTCCGCACAGAGCCCAACACGGGGCTCGAACCCACAGACTGTGAGATCATGACCTGAGCCAAAGTTGGACGCCTAACCAACTAAGCCACCTAGGGACCCCTAGTTCTTTATTTTGAAAGAGAGAAAGAGTGTGCAAGCATACGCACAAGAGAGAATGCACACGAGTGAGGACGGGACAGAGAGAGGAAGGAAGAGAATCCCAAGCAGGTTCCACATTGTCAGTGCAGAGCCCCATGTGGGGCTCACACACACAGAACTGTGAGATCATGACCTGAGCTGAAATCAACAGCCAGATACTTAAATGACTGAGCCACCAGGTGCCCCATGACTCCATTCTTGAATTTGCAAGTCCCTGCTACTGTATTTCAGCCAGTGTACCAATATTTACAGATACATATTCAAAGGTATGTCCTATATTCAGAATACATGGTTTTCCAAAATATATAATTAGTGAGGCAGTGGCTCTTCTTAATAGATGTTTACTTTTCTTCTAATTATTCAGTGGGATCTGTATTTTCTGCACTAAACTTCCTAAGAATGTATATACTGGATTTGCTTTTAACAACACCACATATAGTACCTGAGATCTGCCACTCCTTAGGATTGACAAGTAGGTCATATGTATATATTGGTGTGTATAAAGCACATGACCACAAAAAGAACACATTCTTAGATTCCTTTTTAAAAAATCTTTATTTTTAATACAGAGAGAAAGAGTGTGAACAGGGGAGAAACAGAGAGACAGGGAAACAGAGAATCTGAAGCAGGCTCCAGGCTCCGTGCTGTCAGTGGGGCTCTAACTCATGAACCACGAGATCATGACCTGAGCTGAAGTTGGGCATTCAACCAACTGAGCCACCTAGGCACACCTTAGATTTCTAAGACAAATCTGTAACACTTACTATCTGTGCTCTACCATATTCCCAGTTTTTCAACTACACCTATGAGCCCCTACATTTCTTCTTTTTTTTAATCTTGTTTTACTTCTAGGAGATAGAGAGAGAGAGACAGCGTGAGCAGGGGAGGGTCAGAGAGAGGGAGTCACAGACTGAAACTGGCTCCAGGCTCTAAGCTGGCAGTCAGCACAGAGCCCGACGCGGGGCTCGAACCCACGAACCGCGAGATCATGACCTGAGCGAAAGTCGGACGCTTAACTGACTAAGCCACCCAGGCGCCCCCCGCCCCTACACTTCTTTCTGAGGAATTTTTCTTTCTATTAGAGCCCATTTTGTAAAATGTACCATAGACCAGAATTGTTGGAGAATCAACCCCTCAATCAAAAACTCATTAGATCAGGTGTCCAAATACAGGAGTATACTTGCTCCCTCTTCTGGAATGTTCTTCTTACAGAAATTTGCATGGCTTATTCCTTCCCCTCCTTTGGGACTTTGCTCCCTGTTAACATAAAAAGTGAGGCATTTTCAAATGAAAAAAAATTTTAAGTTGCATACCCTCACTGGCAGCACTGCCTCCTGATATCTTTCTTCCTTTATTTTCCTGCTGAAATTATCACCATGCAATAATATATACATTATATGTATTTTGTTTATTTTCCACTCCAAAATGTAAGGTCCATGAGGATGGGAGTCTTTGTTTTGTTTCCTGCTATCTTTCCAGTGCTTAAGTTCAGAGACTGGCACATTGTAGGCAGTTCTATGCCTCTACAAATATTTACTGACTTCCTTCTAGTTCTATTCTTCATGAATCAGATCCACTAGAGGGAGATTCTGATTTGATGCTGAGTTAGGTGGAGAGTTAGCTGGGCTCAGCTCTTGGGCTGGGTGGTTCTGGGTTGGTAGGACAGTAACTTCCTGGTCAGGGCTCGGGCAGCAGATACCTTGGGAGCCCAATATCATAATGAGTTTTGAGAATCATTCTTGGAAGCTTAGAATAGAGTTTGTTTCTTCAATCTTCCCAGTGATTAATCCTACAGTGAATCCCTTCGTGCTGAACCTAGGAAGAAAGGATTCCACTGTCTTCACATGAGAACCTTGACCAATAAAGCACGGCACCAGTAGAAGAAAATCATGCAGTCATTTGGCATTCACTTTAATGAGTTGTCTTATTTGTCATTAGACTAATAACTGATATCTCAAGAGTGCTCGTTTCTATAAAAACATATCATTTGATGCAGGGAATTTCTGCTTCTCAGCAGCCCCAGGTTATAAATGCATTACTTTAAGAAAAGGCTATGAAATTATTGAAACATTTATTCCCCCAAAGTCACTAATTTACTTGCTTGTGCTGGAGAGTCGAATTCTTATCCATGACCAGCACTATTTAGTTAGTCCTAAATGTCACGTCCCTGCATTTCTGTATCAGTTGACTATTGCTGCCTAGGCCACAACCATGGATGTCAGCAGTGACCAGAAGCAATTTGTCACATATCTGTGGGTCAGTTGACTGGTGATTGGCTGATCTAGAGAGAGATCATCTGAGTGACTATAAGAAGCTGTAGGTGTGGTTGAGCTTGACTCCTCATTCAGGTCTGCTCCATGTGGCAGGGCAGATAGTAGGGACAGATCTCTTCATATGATTGGAGAGGAGCAATTAGAAATGTGCAAGTCTTTATGAGGTCTAGCCTCAGAACTGACACTGACACTTGTCTACTTTCCAATGGCTAACGTTCCTTGCTCCAGCCAAAGGCCAAGAAATAGAAGGGGTGCCTGGGTAGCTCAGTTGGTTAAGCCTCCGACTCCGGCCCAGGTCATGATCTCACAGTGGGTTTGAGCCCCGTGTTGGGCTCTGTGCTATCAGCTAGCTCAGAACCTGGAACCTGCTTCTGATTCTGTGTCTCCCTCTCTCTCTGACCTTCCCCTTTTCATATTGTCTCTCTCAGAAATAAATAAAACATTAAAAAAAATTTTTAAAAAGAAATGGAAGGTATGCCACCCCATCTCCTTTTGGAAGATTCTGCCAAGCTTCCTGGCAAGGCTTATTAGAAATTCAGAGCACTCAGAAACCAGTTCTAATTTTATTATTAATTTTAATATTATTATTAATTTTGTTTAATTTATATTTTTGAGAGAGTGTGTGAGCAGGGGAGGGGCAGACGGAGAGGGAGAGAGAGACAACCTTATGCATGCTAAACCTCCATGTTTAGCATGGAGCCTGATGCAAAACTCAGTCTCATGACCATGAGATCATGATCAGAGCTGAAATCAAAAGTTGAATGATTTACTGACTGAGTCACCTAGGTACCCCCTCATTATTATTATTAATTTTAAATAATTAAGGAGATACATCCTATAGCTTTTGTTTTAAAAAAAGCATAAAGCATAAAAATTCACATAATGGTTTTTGAGCATAGGTTTTATAAATCATTTGTATGTATTTTATAAGGAAGAAGACAGAAATTCCTGAATACCACAGGGAGTTCATTTCCCTTTTCTTTAATGAATGAATACCTTTACCTGGCATGTAGCTTGAGTTGAATTCTGAGTCTCTCACTTTGAGGAAGGCACAGAAGATGACCATAAATTTATAAAATGTGACATTTTAATCAAGCCCCAAGCTGTTGGCTAATTACATTTCACTGCACTTAAAGTAAAAACAGGAGATGTCAGGTTGGTGTAGAGATGAGCACAAAATTGCCCTTAGTACTTCACTGATCATTATGAATACCACAGTATCAAATTACCCAGAAAGGAGATAGTAGTAAATCCTTCTAAAAGTCATATTTCCAATTTTCTTTTCAATTTCATTTTGGAGTAAATTTGGACACAGGTTTATTCAAAAGCTGACATTTTCTTTCAGTACATCTTTTCTGTACAAAAATATGTATAATGGATCTACTAGAAGCACTGGAGACCATTAAGCTACAGAAGCATGAAATCAACTAGAAATTATTATTTTAATTCTATGCACTTGTGCATAACGGGATGAACACTGTGCCAAATAAACTTTCATCAGGACTCCACCTAGTATTCTACATGCTAATGGGGCTTGAAGTTTAGAATACAGATGTGTGGGGATACAGCCAGAGAGATGCACACAAAATCAAGAGATTAGTTGCCTATCTCCAGAGAATTATCAGCAACAGAACTAACAACTGAAGTAAAACATATGCCACTAGTCTACTATCACTTGGCGGGGCTCCTGGGTGGCTCAGTCTGTTAAGCGTCAACTTTGGCTCAGGTTATGATACCTCACAGTTCATGGGTTCAAGACCCACAACAGTCTCTGTGCTGGCAGTTAGCTCAGAGCCTGGAGCCTATTTCAGACTCTGTGTCTCCCTCTCTCTCTGATCTTCCCCTGTTAATGTTGTCTCTCTCTCTCAGAAATAAATAAAAAACATTAAAAAAAAATCACGTGGCTTTTCTCTTTGGTCATGTAACTGAACTAACCTGACCTGGTTTTCTAAGGACCTAATATGTGAAATACTTAAATAAAATTGCTGTTCTACTGAGAGGAATTTTCCCTCACAAAAAGAACTATTGATAAACACTATATCCAAACTAAGGTATCCAAAAGGTACTGGCCATTCTCGCTGCTCAAGGAAGCAGTAACTGAGGTTTTTGACATCACTTTACTCTACATTTTTTCACAAGGTAAGATCACTTTCCAATGAACTATGGGCTGATATGAGTATCAGTTTGAAATAGAAGATACTGAAAAGGAGCAAAGTTATTATGTATTTTATTACTTTTGTGTCTCCTGGAAGGGGGAGGGTCAATGTGGATAGCAAGGAGAATTGATAGTTAAGTAAAAGCACCGTGGCACTTACCACAAGGACCTGTTAAAATCAGGACATGTTTATCTTCTTTAGACCCATATCACATTTGAAAATGAAAATATCACAGGACTAGAAAGGGCTTCAGAAGATAAATCTTTTATTCTGAGGCTAGACCACAAAGAGGCCAGCAAGGGACTGATTAAGACTTGAACTGCAATTCTGTGATTTCCTCTCCTACATTCTGGAAAGCTCTTGGCTTAAAGAAATCAGGGTATTTTGCGTTGCTTATTAACTGAAACTCTCAGAAAATCTGCATTTTTGTTATCTCCCATTCTACATTTAAAACCTAGTCGAAAGGAAATGGATGAGGAACTTAAAATTATGAGGTGATTGTTATTTATCTTTTCTTTCCTTGACAATGTGGGAATTCCATTTATCTCCTTCTTAGGGATGTTGGATAGATAGACAGACAGATAGATGGGCATCTTTAACAATATTGCAGTCAATAATTTTTAAAGTGTTTATTTCTGAGAAAGAGAGCGAGCACGAGCAGGGGGTGGGACAGAGAGAGAGAGGGAGAGAGAGTATCCCAAGCAGGCTCGGCTCTGTCAGTGCAGAGCCTGGTGTAGGGTCTGATTTCATGAAACATGAGATCATGACCTGAGCCCAAATCAAGAGTTGAATGCTTAACAGATGGAGCCACTCAGGTGCCCTGTAATCAATAATTTTGATAAAGAAAATCATTATTATGATTATTCTTTAATCCAGCGATAGCTCTTAGAATGGTCAAGATATGGTCGAAAAAAGAAAACAACCTAATAATTCATGCATCTCTCATCTCAAGTTGTTCAAGCTTATATGGATTTTTCCAAAGGTATCCTTCTTGCTAAGACTTTTTTTCCCCTGAATAATCATATTTAGAGAAATAAGATCTCACAATGATATGATTTCAGATCCTCTAGAAAGAACATTCAATGACCTTCTGCCTTATTTTTCAGCTTTTCAACTTTCAATTCTCAGTAGGAGCATTAGATTAATATTAGAATCCTATAAATTTTGCCAAACAACAACAGAGAAATGTGGAACCATACTGTTACTGATGGCACGCTTTCCGGAGTTACCACAGAATTAAGTTGAACCATGTGGGGTATGCTAACTAAATACAAAAATGATTCTAAATGATAAGCTTTTCCAAAGATGTAATGCACAAGACTATGAAGGTAAATCGTTTGAACTACAATTCTGGAGAATTAAATCACATTGTTACAAAATATCATTACAAACATTATAGCAAAATTAGCTTTTACATTCATATGCTTGAATTCACCAATTAAACATTTTTTCCCCTAGAATGTAGAAAAATTGTGTAGGTTTGTTTATCTTAAGATGAAGTGTGTCAAACTAGGATTTATAAACTTCTTTTAGCTTTAGCTTTCTCTCCAATTGTTAAAAAAATATGGTGTTTATATTTTGCTTAAATACTCAAATTTATTTATAATGCAATCCATTATGTACTGGAAGCTATCTAAATCATGCTTAAGATTTTCAAATGCCTGATCTAAAATGGAAATTGCATTCAGAGACACAGAGAAAATTACTATTATATACATATGGTTTACTAAGCTCAGAAAACTCAGCAACCAAAACCTTCAGATACATCCTGGAAACTCAGTGTGTCAAATATCAGGGTAGGTTTCTATTTCTATTGCAAATAAACGACGTGAATCACAGTTAATCCTTACTGTAATGCCTGCATCCTTGACTTCATCAGTTATTAAAAAGCTAGGGAGACAACTAGAGGCATCAGTGAAAGGCCCTGGAATTATTTGGAAGAGATCTTCCGTGCTATAGTCTTAGGATAAAGGCTGAATTATAAATGAACCTGGGAAACTTTATAAGGTACTGCCTGGAAGTCCCATGCTGTGCAGTATGTCTGTGCAGAGGAAAATCCCCTTTGAAGAGATTAGCAGAGGTGGTTTGTATGTGATCACAGCAGCCAAGATGATGTGTGACTCTTGCCTAGCTTAAAGTGGATTAGCAAGACTTAAAAGATGGAAAATCGTTTTGTGTGAAGCTCTCCATGCTTTTGGAAACATAAATGAAATCACTGTCCTATGAACTTAAATATGATTTCTATTGGTTCAATATGCTGAAAATCCCCTTCTAAAAGTTTAAACAACAAAGAAATTGGGGCTTGCCAATAGTCACATTGGCTAATGATTGTTACAGATTTGAAAACAATTTCCTAGGATTTTTGTTTTTATGCACTTTGAGTTCATCCATGTAGATGTCACTTTATGTGTTCTGAGAGCTAGTGCAGTGAAATATAACACTAAGTAAGAAATAAAATAATCTGATCCTGGTCCCAGCTAGCCACTGACTATCTGGATGACCTTGGAATAAACACTTAACCTCTCTTAGATTCTGTATTCTTATCTATAAAATAGGAGAATGTGCACCCCACAGCCCTTATGATTTTGCAGGGTATATCCATTATATTGTGATTTTGAAAGAGCTAGGGATGCAGTGAAGTATTCTTGAAGCTTTAGACATTACTATTATTCACCTCTTTGGTTGTAACTACTGATAACAACATCTACCATTGTCACGTAATAAACCTATAAATCAAAGTATTCTTTCTCAGAAAACTGTCTGATTCCATAACAAAACCAGAAAGTCTAAGGATGAAAGACAGAAGAGATCACTGGGGTGTTTGAATTTTGTTTTATTCCTCTTTTCTACCAGCAAAATTTACCATCCTATGTCACCAGAAAATTTAGGCTGCCTGTAAATGATCAGACCCCACTTCATTTTTAACATACAAACAAAAGAAAAGTAAAGCAATAGTGCATGTTTAGTAGTGACCCGTCGACTACAGGTCTTTTCATAAGAAACAGTGTCTTAAAAAGGCAAGAGTGCTTTCACAAGAAACAGTGTCTTAAAAAGGCAAGAGTGCCTACAAAGGACATTTGTCTTTAATTCCTTTTCTATTGGCCTCCAGATGTCTAGCATTTGGTGCTCTCTTGTTTGTCAATCTTGACCAAGAGCAAGATACTTTTCAGCAAACTATCAAAGTCATTAAGATTACAGATATGATTCAGACATCTTATTTTAAACCTCTCTTTCTTCATTGACTTTTGACAGATACTTTAAGAAAGAAATATTTCAGACCCCTGACATTTTTGTGAAAAATAAAGAGGTCGATTGACCACATACTGTAAGGACCCTTTGGTAAAGTTTAATCTCAGCTTTTAGAATTTGGGGATTTCAGAAAACAGAAGCTAGTCTGTTCTGTTACCATGTTACCAGCTATAGTGTCTCAAAGGTAGAAGAAGAATCTTCAATTAACAATAAAGTCAAACAAGAAAATAGCAAAATAAAACAAAATATACCACAAAAGAAGTTCAGCCAATAAGACAGAAGATAGGAATTATGAGGGGAAAAAATGCACACCCTCAATCACTGATATTCTTGTGAAATTGTACACTTTTTGATCTGGTTCAGATTTGTACCTTAGGTATCTATACCAGTTGCAAAGTGGAAACTATTAAGAATTCATATATTCAAAATGGAGACAATGATCATCAGGTAGTAGACCATAAAATCTTAGCAGAAAAATAATACAAAGTGATGAAATTGTGGGGTGATGGTGGGGTGGTCGGGAGCCGAGAGCCAAGAAAGAATTCTTGAAGATGTCTTAGGTGCAAAAAGGTGATTTTATTAAAGCACAGGACAGGACCCATGGGCAGAAGAACTGCACTGGGGTCATGATGGGAAACTCATTATATCTCAGGTTGGGAGGGAGTCAGGGATAGAATAAGTGTCTAAGGTACAGAAGCAAGGTTTCCAGGACCTTGAGGGGCTAGCTGTTGCTAGGGAAATGCCACTTATTACTGTTTATTAAAAGTTCAGTCATGAGACCCTTCAGATGTATATCTGGGGCCATAAACATGGAGCATGACTGACAGCATATCTCTTGGGGCTGTTGAGATAAAGGAAGTAGACTTATAGGATCCTCAAGGTTGGGATAATATTAAGCCAAGGTTCTCTTTAGCCCCCAGCACAGTGTCATCATGGAAGCAGCTGAGCTCCTAGACGGAGGTCACTCTGCAGTTCTCAAGGACTTGTCAGTGGGCTGTAGGCAGTAAGGGGATTTAATTCTTCATTTGCCTTAGTTTCCCACATCACCATGGCAAGCACTTAAACCACTTCCCTTTATTCTCTAGTAGCCAGGAGTGCCCGAGGAATATCACACAGATCCTACCTGGGGGCAGGGGTTGGGGGTGCCAGCCTGTATTTTGCCTTCACCTTGCCCCACATACCTTCATCACAAACCACATTGATCGTTTTCATTGACTTCTCGATTAGCAATTTAATCTCAATAACTTTGTGTCCATTTTTGTGGATTAGCAGAGTTTGAAGTCAATTCCCAAAAGTCTAAATCCAAAGATTACCCAAACTATTATAGCATATATCACCATGAAACAAATAAGTTGTCTATTTTTGCCAATGAAGAAATAACTTAAAATTGTAATACTATACACATGTTTACAATGTACTAAATGCAAAGATATGAGACAATAATAAAAAAGCAGAGTACTAGAATGTACAAATGGCACATGATATTCATGAAAATTATAGTATAGCATATTGTAATATGCATATTATAGTTATATCATTATGCATATTATAGTTATAGTTATATAATTATATATACTGGACTTAAAAGTCCATCTAGAACTTCTGAGTAACTACTGGAAGTCTCACATCTTCAATGAAAAATGTCAAAATAATCTGTAAGATGAAGCTTTTGTACTGCATACAAATTTTTTTAAGTTTATTTATATTAGAGAGAGAAAGACAGAGTACAAGCAGGGGAGATTCAGAGACAAAAGGGGACAGAATATCCCAGTTGTGCTCTGTGATGATAGTAGAAAGTCCAAAGTGAGTCTCAAATCCACAAACTGTAAGATCATGACCTGAGCTGAAGTTGGACACGTAACCAACTGAGCCACTCAAGTGCCCCATGCAGTGGATATTTAAATGATGTCTAGCAATTCAAATAATATCTATTACTAGGCCTATAACCCATTAATCAGGTTGAAGACTTTTGTTCAAACTGTTGAGAAGGCAGCGATCTCTTTTTTAATAAATTTGCACTCAAGAGGATGGAAGCCTGTTTTGAGGACCATGTGACTATGCCAATAATTTAGTAGGTTTGAAAACTAAGAACTAGGCACCAATGATATCCTAACAACACTGGGTTTCAGCCATGCCAGGAGAAAGGAATTCTATTCCTGGGTTTCTACTTTAGATGAGTCAAAGAAATTAATTTTTCTGTCTATGATAGTTTGCACTGTGAAAGGATCCTGAAATTCTCCAAAACATGAAGATTATGCTGAATAATTCTTCACTAATAAGAACTGGTTCAACATGGAATGGATAGGGGTGCCTGAGTGGCTCAGACAGTGAAGTGTCTGACTTCAGTTCAGGTCATGATCTCAAGGTTCCATAAGTTCGAGCCCCACGTCAAGCTCTGTGCTGATGGCTCAGACCCTGGGGTCTGCTTCAGGTTCTGTGTCTCCCTGTCTCTCTGTCCTTCCCCTACTCATGCTCTGTCTCTCTCTCAAAAAAAAAATTAAAAAAATTAAAATTGGAATGGATAAATATAGTAAGTTGCTATTGCCAATGCCATGAAGTAAACAAATAAATTTGTTCTGGGGAACAAATCTAAGATGACATAAAGACAAACAACATAGTAGGAAGAGCTTAGGTACAACACTGTCTTAAGAATAGAGGCAAAAGAAAAAGCAAAAATACTTTTCAAAAGAAAAGCAACAGAGGGTCACCTATGGTGGTTCTGACTCTTGGTTTCTGCTCAAGTCATGGTCTCATGGTTCATGAGTTCGAGCCCCACATCACACTCTGTGCTGACAGTGCAGAGCCTGCTTGGGATTTTCTCTCTCTCTGTGTGTGCCTCCCCTGATTGTGTTCTCCCTCTCTCAAAATAAATAAATTAAAAACTATTTTTAAAAAAAGAGTAAAAAAAGAAAAGCAATGGATGGTGAGAAGAAACAGATTCGTAATGACCATTTTACACATTTAGGGTTAAACATTTCATCTTTGTAGCCCTAAAGGATGGAAAAGGGAAAAACACAAGGAGTAAATATGATAGCTGGCAAAACAGAGAAACTTCCAATCAAAATGATGCATGCCATTTTAATGTTATGTTAAATATATGCAAATATAAGCAACCTGTAGGCTAACTCCATATGGAGAGAACAGAACTGATCACACTGTAACATTTTTTCTGCTTTACTCCCAAGCATCTTGCTCAGAGTTGAGGAATCTCAGACAGTCACTGAGGACAGAGGGTTGGCCAGCAAGTTTTCAGGTAAAGGTGTCAGATATAGATTATACCTTGTGCCACTGTAGACTAACTCTGACTCAGAAAAAAAAAAAAAAAAGTAAAAAGGTGTTCACAAAGATTAATAAACTCTCAATTTAGAACTTCCTAAAAACACTCACTTCAAATAGCATGCACTGCATTTTGCCACACCCATCCACAGCATGAGAGCTGAACCTTCATGCCTGTCTTCCAGCTCTTATCCTGAGGTCCCATGGCAAGCCTTAAAACCCCCAATTGCTTGATAGTTATAAGCCAGAAAGGGAAAACAGGTGTGACTCACTCTTCCCACTCCATTAGAACCGTGATGTACCAAGGCCTAAGAGAGACTAAAGATGTGAAATCATGTTCACTAAACAGAAATAAAGTTAACCCATTAGGAAATAAAGAAAAAAATTATTATAAGTAAATGAAAGATCCTAACCTGATGGACATCCAAAAGCTATTCTGCCTCAGAATGAAAAGGCTTTGCACTCTTGGAAATAAACTCTAACTCTGTTTATCATTATTATCGTATAATGGTCTAAATAGTCTTAACAGTGCACTGATTACTACTTGGCAATGCTTTTAGTATTTCACATGGGGTAACATTTTAAATCCTCACAACAACCCTATGAGGGAAGTACCGTTATTATTTCCAGTCTGAAAATGCGGAAAGTGACTTAGAGAGAGGTGAGGCAGCGTGTCAGTGGCCACACGGCTGTATTCTGGGTTCTATAGCTGAACAGCTGTACCATCACTCCAAAGTACGAAAAAATACTCATGCAATAGGTTTCTTGGGCTCTGTAAACAGAACTGAAATGTTTTATTCAGGCTAATTCCACATTGCACATACCCAGTGACCTTGATGGTACTAACCTGAATGTATCATTTGGGGTCAGAATTGGTTAAGAAAAAAAAAAAAAGGAAAGAAAATAACTGTTAGAGGATAGTGCACCATATACTGAATGCTAGCAAGTTAATTAAAATTAATATCTGAAACATGATTTATATGCAAGGGTTTTTGTTTATGTTTGTTTTTTTCCCCTCTCTCATTAGTACCAGCCCCACTGAGCTTCTGAATACATCTCATTGTTTTTGCAAATTACAGCCCTTGTCTATTATGAAATCACTCACTGCATCAAAAGAAAAAGACACATTCTCCAAAAAAGTTCATACTCAGAGTAGACTGAGTATGAAGGTTATGGACAACTAATCATCACATGTCTGATAACCTATCCAAGATTTAAACCCTGATGATGTTTTGAGCTGCCTTTACTTCTACCAGGTAAATTCCATTATCTACACAGATATAACTATGTGGACTTAATATATGCAATGAAATACTCAGTTCCAAGCAAAAGATCTGCCTTTTTTTGTATGATACTTAACAGTAAGCTGATAAATGAGTCATAAACATCACTTAAATTTCAGAGATTTATGATTGAAGCTGACCACTCCCATCTCCAAAAGCCACTAGACAAAATGCATACCAACATAAGGTTATTTGTCTTTATGCAAGCATTGAATTATCAACTATGTGCATGTTTAACATGTATCTATGCTTGATGCTTGAAGAAGCTGTCTCTTATTCATTCAATTGGCATTTCCTGATTACCTACTATGTGTCTGGTACTCATCTAGGCACTGGTGATAGCAGCTGAGAACAAAGAAGATGCACTCAAGAGACTATTAACCAACAATTAAACAAGAGAAAAATCCCCACAAGTAGAGACTGTGTTAAATGTTATGAAGATGTAGTGGGCTGAATAGTGCCCCCCCCCATTCATGTCCATCTGGAACCTATGAATGTGAACTTCTTTGGAAATAGGTTCTCTGTGCCTAATCAAGGGCATCTGATCTAATTACACTGGATTAGGGTGGGGCCCAAATCCACTATTGCTGTCAATATTATAAAAAGAAAGTAATTTGGATACTGAAATACAGATACATAGGGAAGACACGTATGTAAGACACAGACAGAGATCTGAGCGACTTGTCCACCAACCAAGGACTGTCTAGGATTGCCAAGCGCCACCAACAGTGCTACAGCCACCAGGGTAGGATCCTCCCCTGGAGACTTCAGAGAGAACACAGCCCTGCTATCACCTCTAACTGAGAGTTCTAGATTCCAGAACTGTGGGAGTATAAACATGTTTTGGGCCACCAATTTGTGATGTCTTTTACAGAAGTCATGGAAAACAGAAGGCATGGAGAAGATGAATGGATGAACAAAACCAAAAGCAATGCTGCGAGAGCTGTTAGGAGCAAAGGTTCAGGGAAAGCACATCTATGAGAGGGTGATTTCTAGGAAAAGACCTGAAGTATAATCAGCACTGTGATGGAGACAGAGGGGAAAAGCATGCTGACCACAGGGAATAGCAAGAACAAAGGACCAGAATCAGAAAAGAGCCAGAGGAACTTAAAGGAAAGCAGTTGGGCAGGAGGAGAGACGATGAGAGGGACCAGGAGATTGAGATGCATGAAAAGAAGAGACAGAGGAAGGGAACATGGTATGATGAGGAAAGATAGGATTCAGGAGGCAGAAAGCGAATTGTTAGGGCTTCGTGGGTGGGGGGAAACACACATAATTTAAGACATTTCCCCTGGGAAAGTCTGACTTCCAGCAAGCTGTGTAAAGTTCCTCTTAGGAATGTGACAGACACATTAGTTTTCCCCTCAGGAAGGTGACAAAAGACCTGACTAAAAATAAGTGGAATGGTATGGCCCACAAGGAAAAGTATGGCCATAGACCACCACTCATAAGATGGAAATGAGCCAATCAAAAAGGAATGCCTATGCATGTAGAGTTACCTAGCCGATAAGGGTGCAACTTGAGAAGAAAAGGCACTGGGCAAAACCCTACAAAACAGAATCCCTTTCCGATTGTCGTGGCCATTCACTTTCGAATGGCCCCTCTCTATAAAGAGAACTTCCATACTATTCTTACTTTCTGAGCTTAAACTCTAATAAACTTTTGCCTCCTGCTCATTTTATTTTGGGCATACCTCTTCATTCTTATAAGCAGCAAAACAATGAACCCTGGGTATTCAGGTAAAGATTCCTGCAACAATGCAATGGAGAATACCAACTGTTTCCTAGTCTTGAAAAGAATCCATGCTAGTGTGGAGTAAAACCTCATATTATTAGCTCTAATTCATGGTAGGCAATAATAAACACCCTACGGAACGTACAAAGTTCAGAGAGAGAAAGCAATTATTTCCTTCTGTGAGATTAGTAGATTTGCTGACAAAGTTCCATTTGTTCTGGGTTTTAAACACAAAAATAAAATGTGCATATTGTCTTAGGTCTGATTCCCTAAAAGCAAAGCCTGAGAGGGGGATTCTCATGCAAGAAATTCATTAAAGGGAGTGCTCTCCAGAGGAAAGGAGAAGCTAAGAATGTGGTTTCAAGTGGTGGCTAGCTTCAGTCGGCTCCCACAGAAAGCAAGGAAATAGGAATCACACAGGAAATCTCTTTTGCCAGGCAGCCAATAGCTGGGCTTTGTATCTCTTGCTCCAAAAAGTCTTTGCCTCTGGGTCAATTGGGAGGCTTTGTTCCCAAGCTTCTTGCCTGAGAGTAGCTTCTATTGCCCAAGGGCAATTCTGTGAATAAGAATGTGAATGGAATCCTTTGGCAGACACTCCTCTAAAAGGGATCCTACAGAGTGAGCAGAGCAAAAGGCCAAGAGCTAGAGATGTACAGATAGGAGCTGGTTTTACAGTTATTTCAGGAGGAAGAATAATCAAGGCCAAAACTCTCCTATGGAAATTGTCTCCAGATAACTGAAGTCATATGATGAATAAGAAGGGACTGTCCAACACTACTAGATTTTACCCAAAGAATACAAAAATACTGATTTAAAGGAATACATGTACCCTGATGTTTAGAACGGCATTATCACCAATAGCCAAATTATGGAAAGAGCCCAAGTGTCCATTGACTGATGAATGGATAAAGAAGATGTGAATGGAGCTCAGAGAAAGACAAACACCATATGATTTCATCCATATGTGGAATTTAAGAAATAAAGCAGATGAACATGAGGGGAAAAAAGGACAGATAAACCAAGAAACCCTTAACTACAGAGGACAAACTGAGGGTTACTGTAGGGGAGGTGGGCAGGGGATGGATTAAATGGGTGATGGATTTTAGGAAAGACACCTGTGTTGAGTACTGGGTATTGTATGGAGGTGATGAATCACTAAATTCTGCACCTGAAACTAATATCACACTGTATGTTAACTAACTGACTTTAAATAAAAACAAAACAACAAAAAGAAATTAAAAGAAATTTAAAAAAAAGAAAAGAAAAAGAATAAAAAAGGACTGGCCAGGCCCAGAATGGGCGTCTCTGGAGACAGTCTCTACTATGTATCTTAATCTCTGCTTCACTGTTGCTCCATTCAACTTTTTCTAAATAGTAACAGGAGAAAAGAGAAGAAAACCTTTCCTCCTCCCTCTAAGGTCTCAGAATGAGGTAATCAAGGACTAGAATTTTTAAGTTTTAATGTTGAGAATAGATGCTGGATCAACTAACAGAGCGGTCATTTCCAGACAAAATATCTACAACAAGAAAACGAAGACAGGGCACACTGTCCCCTTGTTTTGTTTCTGTCCCAAAAAGCAGATGAATGATTAAGTTATCCCATCCTTAAAGGATTTCAATGAATTCTTGAATTCATGAATTCCCGTCAACAAATTTTGTTCATTTAACTTGTGGTCATTGAAATTTATTTATCACCCAGTGGATACCATCAATCCTAGGAAAGTAAGTTAAACCAAAGTAAAAACAATCTCACTGAAGTGTTTTGTCAGATTAAAAATCTGAGTAACCTTATTCCTGATATGAAACCAAACCTGCAATATAATGAAATAAAATAGTGCCTTTATGTTTAAAGATGTTAGCTTCTTAATTTGTTGTTGTTGTTGTTTTTTAACATTTATTCATTTTTGAGGGACTGAGAGAGACAGAGTGTGAGCAGGGGAACTTTGGAGAGAGGGACACACAGAAACAGGTTCTAGGCTCTAAGCTGTCAGCACAGAGCCCTACATGGGGCTCGAACCCAGGAACCATGAAATCATGACCTGAGCCGAAGTCAGACACTCAACCAACTGAGCCACTCAGGCGCCCCATACTTTACTAATTTATTAGCATAGTCAAGGAAATAATGAAATAATTTTTCAGAAGAATATATCCTATAGATATGTAACCATAGTAGAATATATGATATATTCTATCAGCAATGATAAGATGATAGGGCTAGTTCAATTCTTAGAGATAATGACAGAAATATGTTGATTCTCAGCATGAATACCAGTTGTTCATTAAACCCAAAGGGACTTCTAGGTTTAGAGAAATAGCAAATTGGAGGAATATCAGAATTAAGAGATTTGTTTCTTAAAGTCACATTAACTGTTACTAACTTCAATGTCTGCAGGGCATTGTCTGCAACTATTTTGTCTCATATGATTTTTTTCCCCCTACTATTGGGAGGAAACTTTCAAATGAATAGCCAGCTATTATTATCTTTGCATTTATATCACCCACTGATCATTGTGCATAACTGTTGGCAGTGTTCACCTTCTAATAAATCATTTATGGTTATTTTTTAATACAAGCAGTTATAAATGTTAAAAACCTACTTAGAGTTAAAAACCTAATTCATTGTTGTATTGTATTTTAGAATATTCTCCAGGATAAAAAATATGATTGATTGTAATGTTAGTGCTAACAAATCTTTTGCTAATGGAACAGTTTTATCAGCTCTGTATCTTTTTATGCTCCTACCTATATTTTCAAAAATCACTTGTAGATACCATGGAGATTTTAAGTAGTTTGCTTCAGTTGTAAAAATTATTAAGAAGTATTAACTATATATTTTAAATGTTTCCTTATAAAAATTATTTGGTGGGAGTACATAACATTTATATAATGAGAACATTTATAGACAAAGTGCTTGCCCTAAAAACAAGCCTATTATTCTATAACAGGCTATTGAAAAAAAGGATATTTGGTAAATTACACTGACTCATTCTTTAAAAATGTAATTTATTTTCCAATTCTGCTCATAAAAAGCAGTAATCATATAAATATTATTTTCAATTTTTAGAGAAATATTGGGCTTATTTTATAATTTTCCCCATATTCTTAAAAATCTTTCCCCCTCTAGCTATTCAGTTCTGGATGAACTAAAAACTACATTAATTTTCTAAAATCTATATGTGGCCTAGTCATGTAAATACTCATAATGCAGTGGCTCATGTATCAGACAATACTAGAAAATCTTTAATAAACAGAGCTATGCAAAAATGTTTTCAGTTAAATTCTTATCTTAAATAAATATTAATGGGTTTATGGACCATCTTTGTTGAGAGGCAGAATGACAGTTAACATATTGGAGTTAACCCCCTCCATTTCATTTCAGTTCCTCTGCATTTCAGTTCAGCTGAGCGCTCCATCACATATTTATCCTGTCACTTTCCTGAAGCCATTTTAACTTCCAAACTTCAGCACCCTCATTCATAAGCTGATGAAAATAATAGTATCAAGAGTACATGGTTGCTATGGAGATTAAATGAGATACTATATTGTTTATAAGGTATTTGGCCTAGTGTCTGACACAGAATAAGTGCTCATTTAATGTCAACTATTATTACAGACTTTAGCCAGTATCTAAGTCCAGAACAATGAAAATATTTGTCTCATTAGTTAATAATCAGAAGGATGTACTTAACTTAATACCTAAAAAATACAAACTTATCATTTTCTAGTAAAGACAAGATAACAAAATGAAAATGATTCAAAATTTAAACAGGCTATTCTGTCAGAAACGATGACTTGTTCACTTTTCAAATATCAGTCCTTCCATCTCATGTAATCTTCTGGATGAAATTACTTTAACAACTTCAGAAATACTCTGGCGTATCTGAGATAAAACCTGTTTTCTCATATTCATCCATTATATTAGGACTTGAAGTTATTTATAATCTATGAATTTATAGATCCAACTTTTCAGCAGAGTATAACAGACATATAGAAAATGGACAAAGTAGGGGTGCCTGGATGGTTCAGTCAGTTGAGTGTCCAACTCTTGGTTTCAGTTCATGTCATGACCTCATGGTTAAGGAGTTGGGAGCCCTGCATCATGCTCCATGGTGATGGTGTGGAGCCTGCTTGGGATTTGCTTTCTCTCTCTACCTCAAGATAAATTAACTTTAAAAGATCTTAAAAAAAAGAAAATGGACAAATTGGTAAGTGTTCTGCTCATTGACTTTTCTAGAGCAAATACCCTCATGTAATTACCAATCAGATCCAGAAAGAATTTTACCAGCACCCTGGTAGCTCCTCTCACACCACTTCCTGGTCAGTAGCTTCTAAAATTAATTACTATTGTGACTCCTATTGACACCAGTAAGTTTTCCATATTTTTCAAATTTATGAAAGTGAAAGCACAAAGTGTCTATCTACTCTTGTGTTACTGGCTTTTCTTGCTTATTATATTAGTGAGATTCATCCGTTTTGTTGTCTTCATTTTTTTCAAAAAAATTTTAATGTTTTATTTTTGAGAGAGAGAGAGAGAAAGACAGCATGAGCAGGGGAGGGTCAGAGAGAGAGGGAGTCACAGACTGAAACAGGCTCCAGGCTCTGAGCTGGCAGTCAGCACAGAGCCCGATGCAGGTCTCGAACCCACAAACCGCGAGATCATGACCTAAGTGAAAGTCGGACGCTTAACTGACTAAGCCACCCAGGCGCCCCTGTTGTCTTCATTTTCATTGTGGATAGTATTTCACTGCATGAATGCATATTGATTTATTTATTCGTTCTGTTCTTGATGCAAGTTTGAATTGTCTTCTGAACTTAGTTAATATGATGATGATGTTATGAACATTTCTATACATATTTTCTAGGATATGTATGTATGTACTTCTGTTGGGTTTATACTTAGCAGTGGAATTCCTGAGTCAGAGGGTATCCGGGAAATCCTGGGTCCAATTGCATGTATTTAGCTTAAACAAATACTTCCAAAAAGGAATATAATTTAATGGAAATCAGTGACACCCATTTTACAGATGGGAAATCAGTGGCCTGTGTGGTTAAGGGACTTGTCAATGGGTCTAAGAAGTACCAATCAAAAGTAAGGGAGTAAAAGAAGATCAGGGGTGCCTGGGTGGCTCAATTGGTTAAGTGTCTCACTCTGATATCAGTTCAGGTCACGATCTCATAGTTTGCGAGTTCAAGCCCTGTGTCAGGCTCCATGCTGGCAGTGCAGAGCTTGCTTGGGATTCTCTCTCTCTCTCTCTCTCTACCCCTCTCCAATTCTCTCCCTCTGTCTCAAAATAAAATAATAAATAAAATAAAATAAAATAAAAGATCCACTATGTGTCCAGCATGTGTAGTGTTTTGAGATAAAATGGCAAGAGAAAAGGATACATGTCCTCTGCTTTCACAGAACAGAAACTCTAGTGCACGAGACAAATACAAAACAAAAAGTCAAATGATTTAAGTTTATAAAAGAGTTGAGTACTGTGAATAAAAGGAACATGATCCTAAGACACCATATGATAATATCCCAGCTTCTAAACCAGTAGTTCAAAGAAGTCTTCCCTCAGGGAGCAAGGTGAAGGTAATATTCGGAATAAATAATAATTAAGTGCAAAAAGAGGCAGTAGAGGGCCTTCCAGACATAAGAAATAGCATGTGCACAGAACTCCTGGTGATGAAGAGAGTGGCTTTTATGTGAAGACCTGGAAAGGGGGTGGTGGCTAAGTCTGTAACGATAGGTAGTGATGAGGCCATATTTGGCCTTCAGTCACTGCTAAGGATGTTGGATTATTTCCTAAGAGTAAGATGTCATGGAAAGGCTTTAATGTGGGGATGATGAAAGGTACAGAAAAGATCATGCTGGCTGCCATGTAGAGAGTAGACAGTACACAGGCAGCATGAATGTAGGGTGCATAATCACAGAAGAGGTGACACCATTTTCAACAAAGTGGAGATGATGAAGAACTGGTTGTTAGAGTCACAGGTAGTGAGTGAAATTGACAGCACTTGGTAATGGATTAGGTGGGGGCCATATTAATAAAGAACACATCAAGGATGACTCCTATGCTTCTGGTTGGCTCACCCAAATAGAAAACTAACTGGTTAATTCTAGGAATAAAATCAGTCTAGTTGTTGATATAGCTGAATCTAATACAGCTTTTGGAAGAATAAAAATGACATTTAAATGTTGAAATCAAATCCAAGAACAAATTGAACTGTATGTCTTTTGTCACCTTCGGAAATGCTGATTCTACTGACATGGCCCCAGATGCTGCCAGCTCTTTCCCATTCTTGGCATTCATCTCAAGTTTTCAGTCTTTTCAAAGACTATTGATTGTGGATTTCAGCATGAACCATATTTTTGGAGGTGTTCGAAGATAACATCTGTTGTATGTGCATATGAAATAGATCAACTGTAATCACCCACTCATTATCTACTGATCAATTTGAATGCTATTGAGATATCATTATGAATTTCTTCTCATTTCATTTCCTACCATTACACACACTCTATAAATTTGTTCTGGGTTTGGTTTATTATCATAAACCTAATGAAAACATTTCATCTACATAAGTTGTCACAGAGATGTCTATAAGTGTTTTGTTTTAATATAACAGTAAGGAAGAACTGCTTAACTACATATATCTTCATAAACAAAAATGGCTCTAAATCATACATCTGCAATTTGGGATGCATTTAGTATACACCTTTTCATATTTAAGCTGTGAGTGATTCATGCATTGTTCTAGTCAGAAACTACGTTTTGGATGACTAAAGACTGTTTTTAAAAAGCTAAAAATTCTTCAGAAAAGAAGAGTTAAACATATATTTTTACTTCCCTTTCCCTAACTCCGTTTTTCCTTTGTAAATGAATTCTGCATATCACTGCCAGATTAATTTTTCTAAAAATACATGTTTTATCACGCCATTGAATTACTTAAGGACAAAAGATGCTTCCATATTAAACACTGCATGAAACAGCTTCATAATTAAAGACTTCCATCAAGTTTTCTTACCCAAAAAGCAATACTTCATTTCTTTCTACTTCTTAGAAGGCTGGCTCTACCAGGTTCAACCAAATTTCTTTGCTTTGCTCCTTTGAAGCCTGAACTTTTGCGCATTGCCCCCTCTTATACCCCACCAGCTACTGAAAAATGCCATAACCTCTGCAATAACTACCTACTCCTCAAAGCTAAGATTAAGCCCAAACTCTTCCATCAAACATCTATCATTATCCTAGCTCATAGTGTTTCATTTTTAGTTACCTTGATTACATGTATAGTTAGCGCTACTTGCCTTAAGCAATTAAATAATGGTTTGCAGGGTAACATTTTCATCATTAATAGATATATTCTCTAAAGGAAGGGATATTTCATTATGTATTTATATATCTGTATCACAATGCTGCCATAGGCTCTCATTAGAGTGGAGGTCAATTGATTACTTGTTGATCAGAATTCTCTGAGCTGTTAAACACAATTCAATGATTTGGTGGGGGCATTGTTATTTTCAAGGTTATAAGTGCTCTAGGGGATAGAAAATATTCCATTTATGTTGTCTAATCTTTCTTTGTAATTCCGACTTTAATTTTGTACCAACTGGAGAGAAACTTAAAATGAAAGTAACTGAACCATTTAGAAATTCAAAGTTATTGAAAGAAGAAGCTTCAAAGATTAGTCACACTCTTACTGCAATTCTGAAGAAACATATGGTTAAATATTTCCTCATGAAATTTGCTCGTTGAACTCTGTAGCCTAATATAAGCACCACAAATGCACATCAAGATGTCATCCAACAATTACCATTAACAATAGTAAGAATGTGTAGAACTCAAATGTTTCAGAACTGAATATCAATTTAGGAATGTGTTTATGTAAATAGATATGATGTACATCTTATAAAGTATTTATATGTGATTGATACTAAGATATACATGAGATAGCTATTTATATAATATATTCATTTATTTGTCCAATAATTATATATTGAGCACCTGCAATGTGACAAGAAATATACTAGCTGCTAGAGATTTAATAGTGACCAAGAAAGGAGCTTAATGTTCAGATGTGCAGAAAGAACTAGTAAAGAAACAAATAAAAAACAGATATATCTGGATTATTTCATTTATAGGAAGTAAAAGTGTCATCATAGAAAACGACAAGCCAAAGGGGGAAAAAAAAGAGAAAGAAAAAGAAAGAAAATGACAAGTATAGCCCACTGAAAATCCTGAGGAAATGAAATTAACTTGATCCCTGCGGGATGAAAAGGAGCTGGCCATTCAGAGACCCTTTTAGTATTTTCTTTACTATGTCAGTAAGAGTTATGGTGAGAAACAAAACAAAAATTTTATTTTGCGGCATCGTAACCTGCTCTTATTCCAAAACGAAGCCTATTCAGCAAGATGATTCTGTTATATGAGCAGCTGATTATTTGGTGTTTCTGAAAGTAATGACAGAAATCAATATTAAGGAGTATAAGATTGTAAGAGCAAGATATAAATCATTATGCCCCATACATTTCTTTTTCTACTTAAACCTCTGGTTCTTCCCCAGTACTTTGCAATTCCTTCTGGCATGCACATAATTTTTCTTACAAAAAAATGATGTAATGATTAAACGATCACACTAAAGCACAGTAACATTTATAAAATGTAACTGGACTTGGAGTGAAGGCATTTGTATTTATCATTCAATGGCTGCTAGTTCTCAAAAACTAACATTAAACTCCTCCCTGATAGAATAATGAGCTTGATCCTCTGAAGTTTTCCATCCTCGCTCCCGAAGACCTTAGGATTTCAGAAACTGCCTCAAGGACCACCCATCTGGGAAGGGAAAAGGAGACGAGAAGGATATTGGAGTAGGATGATCTAGATGCCTCCCTCTCCTACTTGAATAAAATAAGTTCTGATGTTACATATTTTATATTTTGTGATACTGAGTGAGATTTAATTTGAAGAATGTGGTCTGTGCATAAAACAACTTTGTAAACATTAGACTAGTTGATCTGAGGAATCCATTTCCAAAAAGCACTTTAGGAAACAATGTCCTTCAAAACTAAGATTAAAATGATCATTTTCTTACAATGAAATAAATGAACCGGAAATGATAAGATTTCGGTGTTCTAATATAATTCAATCTCTTGCTTAATCATTTTAGTTAAATCATTAGTTTAACTCACTTTTAAATGGATCAGATCTCTTAATCTGAAAAAGAGGAGGATTTAAAGGTAGGGAAGGTTCAGTGCACAAATGTTTGTATCTGTGAACCGTTATACTTCCCATAGGCCATTTGTGTGTCACATACCAGCTACTTCCAGCAACGATTATGTCTCCTTCTTGGCCACTACAGGCTTCCCTCATGTCATCACTGTCTTCAGCCACATCCTCAGAACCCAGCATTGACCTGGCTGACCCTAAGCCAAAGTTGAAACTGAGTTTTCACTGTGCCATTTTCATTCCCACATTTTAAAGTCTCACTCAAATGAACTATATGGTTATTTGCGTGCTATTAAATAAAGGCAAGTAAAAATTGTGATTAAAATTTTAAAACAATAGATTTGCCATCATTCTTTCCCCAAATATGTAGCATGTCTTATTCCTATAATGAATGAAGAGTGATGACCAAGTTGCATACAGACTGCATGAGAATCCACTTCTCAGGCATCTTAGTGCAAAAAAAAAAAAAAAAAAAGACATCATTGTGGCTACTTCTGGTTGGTGAGTTTCTGCCAGAATTAAAGGAAACAATTTGGAAGGGAACCATTCCATGGCAATAATTCATTTTTAGCAATATTAAAAATATATATACATATTTCAGATAAACTATTTGTGAAAAAAATCTAATAAAGCTTTTAAAATAAATCCAGGTTCATACAAGATACGTGTTTTGAAGAGTCTCTTATTGTTATACAACATTGAAAAAGAAGGAGAGAATAAGATAGATAGTAAAGAAAATAGAAGCTGTTTATCTTTAAAAATTGAATTACTAAAAATGTTTTCTGCCAATTTATTCTCTGGAAAATATAGAGAAGGTGCCTTTTCCTCTCCACCTCAGGTGATAAAATGTTCATCTGAAAAACCAGAAATGTTTTCATATTTCACTTGAGCCCTTAAGAAACATCCTTTCTTCAAATAATTTTTTCCCAGTTGGCTTTAATTAAGTTTAGAATAGTGTACCTAGAAACTAAAAAACTGAATGCAAATCAAATTACTGTCTAGACCAACAAGTTCTAATATTTCCCCTTACAGCTATATCCCGCTTTCAATGTGTTCATGAAAAGTTTCTTCTAAATCAAATTTCTGATAATCAATCACACTTTAAACGCACTAGAATTTGTTATTTAAAGGACTCTCCCAGAGTGAACTGCAGATGTAATAATCCTTGGTGGTAACACACAATCTTCAATTGTTCTATTACATAGATCTGCCTTTACCCTTAACAAATCTGCTTAAAGCGCGGAGCATTTGAACAAAACAAATGCTCCAATACCTTCCAATGTAGGTAGACAGTGTCAGTTAAAATAGTATGAGGTTTATTCACCCCCACCTCCTACATCATCCTCCAAAAAACTGTCCAAAGGGATCTTCTCCAGGGCTCCCAAGCTTAAGTGCATCACTATTGTGGCTATAGTTGAACAAATTGGGTTTATCAGTGGTGGCAGTGAGGGATGACATTCGTCATGGGTAATCGCGAGATGGCTCAGTTAGATGGTATAAGAAAGGACTTGTTGGGGCACCTGGGTGGGTCAGTTGGTTGAGCATCCGTCTTCAGCTCAGATCATGATGTCGCAGTTCATGGGTTTGAACCCTGCATGGCGCTCTGTACTGACAGTTCAGAGGCTGGAGCCTGCTTTAGATTCTGTGTCTTCCTCTCTGCCCCTCCCCTCCTTGTGTGCTCTCTCTCTCTGTCTCTCCAAAATAAATAAATGTTAAGAAAAAAAAAGAAAGGACTTGTTACAGAATTTGGGATTGTATGAAGTGATTTGAGGGAGAGTTCAAGGAGGTAGGGCTTTTTTCTGGATTGCTTACTCTCAGGAAGTGGAGGAAATTCTATGACTGGATATATTAATCATTCTTATCTAAAAGAAGGGAAAGCTGGATTCGTTAGCTGTAATGAGCAAAAAAAAAAGCAGCACTCATATCAGAGAGGAGAGGGGGTTGTTTGGTATATAATGGTTTGGATGATGTCCATGTTTAGTCTATGTTCAGACATGATTACAGAGTGGTCTTATCTTTGTCTTAATCCATCATGCTCATAGACTTGCCTTGTCTGGTGTTGATGTTCTGTGAGACTGCTGATGTTTCACAAGGGAATAGTGGGGTCTGACCATGAGTGTCAGGCCAGCTTATAGTAATACCAAGTTCTAGCTAATACTATACCAGGCTAAATACTGGATATCAGGGGCCATTCTTCTCTTCCTCACTGCAAAAGTGTTCAAACTCCAGCAAAGTATTTTATGATTTCCCACAGTGTCACATTTAAATCACTAAATCTTCAAGTTTAGTGTACCTGAGTAGTCCAACTAACAACTCTCAAAAGGCTTCCAATGGTTTTTAAGGCATTAATTCAATAAATCTAAACTCATGCTATGCATGTAGTGTCCATATGTTGTTGATTTTCCAGAACATCATGATTTCAAAGATTCTGTACCTGGTTTGGCCTACATGCCTCATTTCAATATGGAGCCTGTAATTTATAGCACTTTATCTGTGTTGCCATTATAAATGCCTTAATCCACAAATTACCAAAAATTAGTTATCAAAAGTCTATTGCTTTTAATGTGTACTATCAGGTCCAAATTTAAACCACCAGTTCCCTAGTGTAAAATGCCATGCTATTATCTCAATATTTGTTCATTAAACAATTTTTATTGTTTATTGAGTACTATGAAGTGTGTACTATTCCAAACATTTTATGTAAAAACTAATAAAGCTCCAAGCAGCCATGACATCCCAATCAGAAATTGACATCGTTGTTTAGAGACATTGTCTGCAGTCCAGGCGAAGAGACAGGAGAGTGACAGATTTGAACCAGTAACTCTGATTCCTAAACTCATGCCTTTGAGCACTATAAGATACTCGACTACACAACCTGGGGAAAATGAAATATTCTGAATATTCATCTCTTAATTCCAATATTTTAAGTGTTTACAAACAATGTTGTAAATAACAGATACACTATTCAGAGAAAAGATAAAGCATATTTGAAACAGGCTACTTAGTTTTCTAAAGCAAAGAATTGAGGTAAATGGATACATTTTGAAGGTGTGTATAATTTTGACCCCAAAGACGGTGGAAGCAAAATTTGACTTAGAGCATGAGATGTCATGAAAAAAAAGAAATTTCTTTTGGGGAACCCAACATTATATAATAGTTTAGCTGGAGTTGGATGGGAAAAATATAGAGGGATGAAAGGTTAAAAACATAGCAGAAGATGTTACATAAGTTTTTAAATGATCTCTATAAGTGAGAGTATAAAGATTTTGTATCTTTTTAAGTAATTACATTATTTTAGAGAGAAAGAGTGTACAAGTGGGGATGAGGAGGAGAGGGGGAGTGGGAGGAGGAGAGGGAGAGAGGGAGAGAGAGAGAGAGAGAATTTTAAGCAGGTTCTACGCTCAGCCCAAAGCCCCACACTAGGATCATAACCTGACCTAAGCTAAAATCAAAAGTCCAATGCTCAACCCACTGAGCCACCCAAGTGCCCCTGTTGGTTTAATCAAAAGACAAATTTTGTCTTAATCAAAAGACAGATGGTAAGAGCAGTGTATTAAGAAGATTAAACCCATATTTCTACAGATCAAATTTTACTTAGCACAACAAATATTTATGTAGTTGGTGTTAAATTTCAAATGTTTCACATAGAGCAATGAGTTCTAGAATTTTCCACCATAGATGACAGCCCTGGCCAAAAGGCCAAATAGCCCAAGGGAGAACTAAATGAAAGAGGATCCACTCTCTGAGTCAAAACAAACAAAGTGTGGTCCCTGGACCAGCAGCACCAGCATCACTCTGGAACCTGTTAGCAAAGAAAATTAGCAGGCCCCACCACAGACCTCCTGAATCAGAAACTCTGGTGGTGGAGCACAGTGCAACCTGTTTTAAACAGACCTTTAGGTGATTTCAGTGTACATTAGGCTTTGAGAATGTCTGTGTTAGACATTGTTACACCAATTGTGATCACTATCAGCAGCACAGGCATCACCTTGGAGCTTAATACAAATATAGACTTCCAGGCCCCACTTTTGGTCTATTGTATCAGAAGTGACCTATTCATCAACTCCTCCAGGAAACCAATAGGTGTGATAACCGTTGAGAACCACTGACCCAAAAAGTATGCTAGCAAGTGCGTTCTCTGGATTCTTTTCTGTCTTGTGTGGAAGGATCTTTCTACATAGGTCATGATAGGCAACAAGTCAGGGTGATTCACTGCCCTCCTTAGACCACTTGTATACCATCATTTCTTTCCCTTCTCTACACTTGAAGTCTAGCTAAATATTCCAGTATCAAGTTCTATGTGCCTACTTCAGGAAAGAGTACCAAGTCTACATTCTTCTGTTGAATATAAATGTAAAATACATACACGTCTTTACATCTCACTATATGATTAATATGTAATCATAATGATTCCTGGTTATAGGAATAATTACATCATTCCTGGTTATAGATCTGTATCACTGCTTTTTATTATTTAAAAAATTCTGATCAGTCCCCTCCCCACTCTACACACACACACTGAATTAAATTTTTGACAAATGATACAGCAGTAAATATTATTAGAGATACCACAGTGAAAAACCTACACCATTTAAAGTTTTTACAAAAACTCAATATCAAAGTAATTCAGTTTTGCTGACAAATTCAGCGCAAAGTTTTGTTTTGTATTTTTCTCCTTTAGACCTCCTTTGTCATTGTACAATACATTCCCACCATGGACCCCCATCCACATTTTGTTTAGAAGCTATCACCACTCTTGGCCGATTGATCGATCATTAGTCTGAATCATCTTTGGCTGGATTTTCTTAGTTGTTGTCTCCTAACCATATTCCCTTTAAAGAATCTTATTTTCACTGATGTTCTAGAATCATTCTAGGCCATAAGTAGATGACTTTCAGAATGAATTCCTCTCTCCTGTCTATTAAAAAAAGTCCACAATATCCTTCCCTTTGTAATTAGTCTTTCTAAACTTTGTACTACATTTTTGAGAAGCCAACTAATCTTAGTACAATCCTGTGTATCCTATTTTGAAACAGTATCTAAGTAGGTGATCTCTAAATTACTTACCCTAACTTAATTTTTCTGATATTTTCTCAGATTTAAAAAAAATATAGCAATTTTTATTGAGGTATAATTGGCATGCATTATCCTGGTTTCAGGCATACAAATAATGATTCATTATTGCATATATATTGTGAGATGATCAACACAGTTAAATCCAGTTAATATCTGTTACCATATATAACTATATTTTTTTTCTTGTGATGAGAACTTTTAAGTATTATTCAGCATAGCTGCCATGGTATACATTACATCCTCTTGTTTATAATTGGAAGTTTGTACATTTTGATCCCTTCCATCTTTCTCCTACTCCCTACACCCCACCTCTGGCAACCATCAATATATTCTCTGTATCTACAAAATAGGGTATTAGTCTTTCTCCATCTGACAAATTTTTCACTTTGCGTCATGTCTTCAAGATCCATCCATGTTACGAATAGCAACATTTAATTATTTTATGGCTGAATAATATTCTACTGTATATATAGACCACGTTTTTATATTTGTTCATCCATTAGTAGAAACTTGGGCTGTTTCCATATCTTGGCTATTGTAAATAAGCTGCAATGAACCTGGGAGTGCATATATCTTCTTGAGAAATTGTTTTTGTTTTCCTCAAATAAATGCCCAGAAGTGGAATTGCTGGATCATATGGTAGTTGTATTTTGAATTTTTTGACAAATTTGTCTCAGTCTAAAAGTTAACCATTAAGAGAGGCATTCAGAAAAAAGAAAAATAAGAGAAAGAAGCGTTTGGATTAGTAAGTCCTTTTCTTCAAATTACAAATAACTTGGAGAAATTTATAGATAAACTGCTTTTCATACTTTTAAAATAAATATGTAAAGATGCACTTTTCCTAACCCTTCAGAAAATCAAAGAAATGGGAAATTTAGATGTCTTGATAAAAATGGAAAACTGTGACTTCTTTTAATAATGTCTTTCATTTCCATTACCTGCATTTTTAAAAATGTTTTATTTATTTTTGAGAGAGAGAGAGAGAGATAGCATGAGCAGGGGAGGGTCAGAGAGAGAGGGAGACACAGAATCTGAAGCAAGCTTCAGGCTCTGAGCTAGCTGTCAGCACAGAGCCCAACATGGAGTTCAAACCCACGAACCATGAAATCATGACCTGAGCTGAAGTTGGATACTTAACCGACTGAGCCACCCAGGCGCCCACATTTTTAATATTTTAAAGCCATTCAAAGTTGGCATTTTTCTGTTTTGGAACTTTGATGAGATTTTTCTTAGGACTTTCCATGTCTGAACACAGTTAGATTTACTCACTTAGAAATTCCAAGCCAGGGACCTATATTAATTGAATTTATCTACATAGTAGATCTAAAAGGACCCTTACCTCTTTCCCCTTCACCATCAAATGCTGAAACACCAGAATATTACATTAGAGAACTCAAGAGCGAGTGAACAGAATGCCATTTTATTTAGTAGTTTAGTCTAGGAGATAAAACAGGAGACAGAGGGAAACTAGTGATGATTGTTTCCAATCAGGTGTAGGAGGGTCTTCATTTCCCCTGCTCCACGGGGCAAAAACTATATGATAATATGTTAATTACAGAATGGGTAGAATTTCATCATTGGAAGTTAGATCGATGAGGTTAAAGGTCTGTTCAAACTAAGACTTTGGAAAATGGCCTGAAAACACAGACAGTGCTTGCTTTAGAGCGTAATTATTCTAGGCCATTTTAACACTCATTCAAATATTTGCCAGATGCCAAGCATCGTGCTCAATGCCAATTATGCATCAGAGCAACGAGAGACAAAGTATCTGTCCTTTCGAAAACTACTTCAGGGGCGCCTGGGTGGCTCAGTCAGTTAAGCCTCTGACTTTGGCTCAGGTCATGATCTCACGGTTAGTGGGGTTAAGCTCTGTGTCAGGCTCTGTGCTGACAGCTCAGAGGCTGGAGCCTGCTTCACATTCCGTGTCTCCCTCTCTCTCTGACCCTCCCCTGCTCAAGCTGTGTCTCTCTGTCTCTCAGAAATAAATAAAACATTAAAATAATTTAGAAAACTACTTTATAGTGTATCTGCAACACACTCCACAGAGATAAGCATATAAATTAATGCAGTAAGTACAGACTGTGTGATAAAAGCCTTGAAAAAAACCAGTTTAGCAAAAGTGACAAGTCAAGCTCATCTTAGGAATAATGTTTAAACTTTAACTTAGATCATTACATCATGAGTGTTAATGAGGTACCAGGTAAGTTTTCCTACTCCTGTTTTTACATTTTTGCTTATTTTTCACTTTCAACTTTGCTTCTCAAGTATAGATCATTACCATTGAGGTGATTTAATAGGAGAGTATAAAGAAATCAATGTAAATAAGTCTTTATTATTGAAAAAGAAAAAAGCAATTTAGGTATTAGAGCTGCTGAAAACTTGTTTGATTTAGAGCATCAGCAACCTCTAATGTAGCACAAATATATATCATAGGGCCATGATATATGGCCTTCTCAGAACATTCTGTTTCTTATTCAAGAAATCCTTGCTGTTTCTGGCAGAGAACTTATACTGATAGTAATTGTATTTATTTTTGGTTTCTTGAAGAATTCATTCCATGGAACACCAAGTAAATGGCTTAACACATCTTTATATGATCTTGAAAATGATACTTGCATCCAAAGTATGAAAGCAACTAAACAAATTCCATATCACAAAGTAGCATAGGTAATTTACTTGAATAAAGCAGAGGCAAATGGATAAATCCTTCTTTAATAAGGCTCACAAATCCTTCACTTAAACCAGAAAGAAAAATGAAAACAGAGCAAGAAGAAAACCATGTGTTTCTCACCATCACATAGAAGATACTATGAAATTGATAAAATGAGGGATTTAGACCTACAGAAACAAGATTCAGCAACATCATCAACAACAACAACGACAGCAACAACAACAACAAAAACCACAACAAGATTCAACCAGAAAATCTCTTATATTACTTTAAATAAAAGCCCATAGGATAAGGTGGGGTTGTCCCATGAGTCAACCTAAGCCCACAGCTTACACTTAAACAGCCATCAAGAAAAATAATGTATAATTTGAAGAACTGTGCTTTTTATCTTTAAACTCCATAGAGTTTCCCTTTGTTAGCAACTTATAAGTGTTAAGGGTTTTGTTTTATTTTGAAATTTCATGAACAAGTTGGGCTTTAGGAGAATACGTGGCATCAAAAGACACTGTTGACTTAAATTCTCATTATTCAGACTTCTGAATAGTTATTTACCTCCCACAATAGATCTAGATATAAGAAATAAAAACTTGAGGCTAATCCATGTATCTGAACTATATACGCTGAACATTGTTTATTTTACATTCCAATATTCTTCCTGGTAAAATGAGTGTAAATTAGGATCAAATACACTTTTATCTAATACACTGTGTCCTTCTAACTTACCCTTCTAACTGGAATATTTGGACCCAAATCAATTCACTGTTTATACATGTAAGCTTCTTTCTCTTCTTTATAAGTGCATAATGTAATTTTCATAGAATGTTATTTTTTAATTCCTTACTTTATTACAATTTATCAGTATTTATAACATTTTTATTGACTTTTTTGCATTGTTGTGTATTACTTCTCATCAGAGAATAACTTTCTCATTTATGGGGCACTACAAATATTCAGTTATATTTATTTTTAAAAAATTACATTAAGGTATGTTTAATTATCTTGATGTAACCAAAAATTTTTCCCTAGAAGATAACTGCAATCAGGTCTGTCTTCTTATATTCATGATAAGCAGGATGAATTTCTATGATTAAAACAAATGCCCTTCCAACTGAGGCATTCCTACATTAATTTAAATAATGTATGGATAGAATAATTTATCTTGCCTATCTTAACTTTTAATTAAAACAAATGTTCACTTCTGACCTAAAGGTCATATCCCTCAACAGACAGAGAGAATGTGAGTTTTACTATGGTAACTAAGGAAAGAAACAACCCATGATGAAACAATAGATTTCTAAACACTAAGTTAATAGGCTACATGCACTCCAATGTTTGTAGCAGCATTATTTATAACAGCCAAATTATGAAAGAAGCCCAGTGTCCATGATAGATAAGTGGATAAAGAAGAGGTGGTATCTATATACAATGGAATATTTTTCATCCATAAAAAAGAATGAAATCTTGCCATGTGCAATGACTTGAAAGAAGCTCGAGAATGTTATGCTAAGTGAAATAAGTCAGTGAGAGAAAGACAAATACCATATGATTTCACTCATGTGGAATTTAAGGAAGAAAACAAAGAAGCAGAGAGAGAGAGAGAGAGAGAGAGAGCAAGAGACAGACTCTTAACTATAGAGAACAAACTGATGGTTACCAGAGGGGAGGTGGCTGGAGGGATGGGTAAAATAGGTGATGGGGATTAAGAATTGACCTTGTCCTGGTGAGCACCAGGTGATACACAAAATTATTGAATCTCTACATTGTACCCCTGAAACGAATTTAACACTATATAGTAACTATTCTGAAATTAAAGGGAAAAAAGGAATAATAGATTTCTAAATGTAAAGATTCGGGGCACCTGGGTGGCTTAGTCGGTTAAGCGTCCGACTTTCGCTTAAGCATCCGACTTTCGCTTAGGTCATGATCTCGTGGTTCGTGGGTTCGAGCCCCGCGTCGGGTTCTGTGCTGACCGCCAACACAGAGCCTAGAGCCTGTTTCAGAGTCTGTCTCTCTCTCTCTCTCTGACCCTCCCCTGCTCACGCTATCTCTCTCGCACGCTCTTTCTCTCAGAAATAAATACAAATATTAAAAAAAAATTTAAATGTAAAGATTCAAACTCATTACACTTTTTAGTTTGATGTGAAATGAAGTGTTGCATTTAACTCGCCCCCAAAAAAGAGGGTAAGGTGACTGGGTGGCTGAGGTGGTTGGTTAAATGACATACACTGGATTTTGGCTTAGGTCATGATCTCACAGTTGGGAGTCTGAACCCCATATCAGGATCCACACTAAAAGTGTGAAGCCTGCTTGGGATTCTTTCTCTATGCCTCCCATGCTCTCTCTCTGGCTCTCTCAAAATAAGTAAAATATATTTTTTTAAAGTTATTTAAAAAAAGGAGGGAAGAAAGGATGGTAGGCAGTCAGACAAGCAGGTTTCCACAGTCTGTAGGGAAAGTAGAAAGGTTTTCAGACAGACAAAATCTTGATAGGAACCTATTATGCAGTGTTTCTCAGCATATGATATACATATTATTCAGCCTGAACATGAATATTTTTCTCTTAATACTTATTGTAATGCTTATTAGAAAAATATCACTACAAAATCAAACTGATATTTAATACTTATTGCTGCTTACGGTAAAACTTGAATTATTTAAATAAAAAGATGAGTGACATTAGGAAGTTATTTACTAAGTGATAGTTCAGCTAACCTGGAAAAAAAATCAATGATGACAGCCCACAAATGACTAAGGTTTTAAAACTTTACCATAGGTCTGTCATTCAGGATTGGGATGAGTAAACTGGAAAAGCCATCAAAGAGGAGATAATAAAACTCTTTAAGCATTTACCTTACTGATTCCACAGACTTGAACTCAGACTGATGGAAAGCACCTGCATGGTGCACGTTTCTTCTCAACAGAAAGAGTTGCTATGAGTCAAATATTGCTAGAAGAGAAAATGTGCTGATTCCGGTTCCTTGTCTTCTGTGGAATTTATGAACAGTCCTGGCAAACATTTAACAGAGATGTGTAGATGGGAGTTCAACAACTGGAAAGTTATTGGACTCAGATCATTTTCCAACCCAGAAGCTTTGTGCTAAAAACATACACTATTAACTCATTTTTCTACATTTGCTAGGGATAATGAAAGCAAAAGTAATTTAAATGCATAGAACTTTATTATCCAATAAGCTCAAACTTCATAAAAATATAAAGTGGGAACACAGATTTGAGTTTTACTTTCCTTGTCCTATTCATGTTCTGTCAACTGGGAAAACTTTAAGAGTCTGCACAGCTCTTGTCATTGCAGGCGAGTCTTCCATGATGGTATTTCTTCTTTTTTTAAATGTTTTTATTTATTTCTGAAAGAGAGAGAGAGAGAGAGAGAGAGAAGAGACAGCACAAGCAGAGGAGGGTCAGAGAGAGAGGGAGTCACAGAATCTGAAGCAGCCTCTAGGCTCTGAGCTGGCAGTCAGCACAGAGCCCCACACAGGGCTCAAATCCCCGAACTGTGAGATCATGACCTGAGCCCAAGTCGGACCCTTAACTGACTGAGCCACCCAGGTGCCTCCCATGATGGTATTTCTCACTCAAACAGGTACTAAACTGATCAAATTATACTGTCCATACTACAATAATTTATCCTCATTTTTAGTAACTTAATGATATGCTTTCTTACATTGTCATTCAACAATTTCACACATATAGGCTTGTTCACTGGGGATTTGAGCGCAGTAAATAACAAAAACCCAACAAAGAATGGCTAAAACCAGACCTGTGGTTATTTTAGTTAAGAAGAAATCTGAAAATAGGAAGTTAAAGGTTGGTTCAATAGTTTAATGAAGTAGACTCTTTCCATTTAGCCATGTTCTTTGACACACTGACTTTTGTTTTCAAGGGTTCTAGTTCTTCCTATTTTTTTTTTTTTCTATGCTTCCGGTATCTCTTTAATGCTTTAAAATTTTTTTTTCTTAATACTTTGTCCAGAGTTATAATTACTTCATTAAGGGGTAGGTAAGCTAGTAGAAGCCCATTTTGTTTTCAGATGTGATAATGGTGTTGTGGTTATGTTTAAAGAAGAAATACATTCTTTAACGTCAACAGATATATACTTAAATATTTATAAAGGAATGCATATGTCTGGGATTTGCTTCAAAGTATTAACTAAATAGTGGAAGTAGATGATGGAGTTGATAGGAAGACATTAGCCATTGTTTGATGACTCTTGGTTTCAGTGATTGGTAGATAAGAATTAACTAATCTATTCTGCTACCTATATGTAGCACCAAAATTGTTTAGTAATTACTTACAAATTCTATCTACTATGTGAAGGACAATCTCAAGGGACATTATAAGGAACAGAAGCAGGAACAAGCACAGAATAGGAAAAGGGAAGTTTTTTACACAAGAATGTCATTCATCAAACAGGTATTAGTAAATTAAAAGAAAAATACTTGGGGCGCCTGGGTGGCTTAGTCGGTTAAGCGTCCGACTTTCGCTTAGGTCATGATCTCGCGGTTCGTGGGTTCGAGCCCCGCGTCGGGCTCTGTGCTGACTGCCAGCTCAGAGCCTGGAGCCTGTTTCAGTCTGTGACTCCCTCTCTCTCTGACCCTCCCCTGCTCACGCTGTCTCTCTCTCTCCTAGAAATAAAAACATTAAAAAAAAGAAAATTTAAAAGAAAAATACTCACACATACATACACACATGCACACATATAAACAGTTAAATAAAGCCTCCATAGGTACCTATACACAGGCACACACAATGTATTTCTTCTTTTTTTCTGTATGTTTAATATTATTACAATATTTGCAAAGTTATAAATATACAATGCTTTGTGTGTTAAATGATTATAAATATTTGCATTATTGTTTGAAGTTAGTACTCATGAGACAATATCAAAGAGAAAAAGAAAATAAATGTAAATCTAATTTTTTGGATTGAGTAATGTTAGATAAAAACTTTTTTTATATGAAACAGTATTAACCAGAAAGCCATGTTGATTGTTCATTACTATGCTAGAACAATTTTAAATAATTCTTCTTTATATACTTCAAACATTGTCATGAGACTTACATCAAATTTTAGTGTTTCTTTTTTGTTTGTTTGTTTTTGCCTTTTCAAGATGTTGGACATTGTCAGAAAGATAATAAACTGACAATTAGGAAGTAGATGAGCTTTAGTCATTTAATTCTGCCACATTGACAAATTTCTAAAAAATACTTTTTAAACTCTCAAAATGGAATCCAAGCATGCATAGCATAGCAAAATCTAAGTTATACAACATTAACTACAGAAGACAAAAGTTTCTTTTTTTTATTTTTTAAAATGTTTATTTTTGAGAGACAGGGCATGGAGAGAGAGAGAGAGAGAGAGACAGAGAGAGAGACAGAGCATGAACAGAGGAGGGGCAGAGAGAGATGGAAACACAGAATTCGAAGCAGGCTCTAGGCTCAGAGCTGTCAGCACAGAGCTCTACGGGGCTCAAACTCATGAATGGTGAGATCACGACCTGAGCCAAAGTTGGATGAAGTTGAACGCTCAACCTACTGAGCCACCCAGGTGCCCAAGAAGATAAAAGTTTCTAAGGTCTAAATAGTTCAGTCAAAATATCTGGCTGTCAACTCAAAAATAAATCAGGATCATAGATTGGCAAGTTACTTGTTTTTAAATGGGAAAACACTAGTAAGTGTAAATATACTTAGAATTCTTTATCTGCAAATGGCAGAACTTTATTGGAAACAAGAAGGCATTTTGATGGAGAATATGGAATAATTCACAATTCTGAAAGATAAAAGGCATAATCGGGGCTCAATAATTTCAAGAACTGCATTAAGATCTATAGAATGGGAGCCAGTGGACTTTACCAGAGCAAGCTGGAGTATCTGCATTGGCAATTTCACCAAGCATGCAAGAAATGAGAAGGAACAGTTCCCTAAAGACAAACAGAGAAGGAGTAGCCAGAAGTGAAATGACTGTGGGTTGGAAAAACCATTAGGGACCAATATCAGTGTTCCAAGAAAGCAGGAAAAATATTGCTAAGATTGCATTAAAAAATATTAAAAAATACAATTTTACGTTAAAGATGGCAACAATAGGGCAAAATATTCACCACCATATTCATAAAAGGGACAGACAGAAAATGCCCAAATATCAGCCAATCGCACAATAGAAATGGATTTTTTCCTTCTGCTTCAACTGCAGCAACTGGTTAAATGACTCAATATGATAATAGGAAACTGGCAACATGGAGACTCATGCAAAGAAGAGAGGATTCTATTCACCTCTATAAAGCAAGAAAACAGATTTGTCACACTTTTGAACTACAAATTGAGATTACCCTTCCTTTAACAATCTTACAATTGTTTTTCTTTGAAAGTACTCAAAGTCAAGGCCAAAATATCCATCCCATTTTAATGTGCTCATTAAAAACCTTTAATTAGGTCAAAGAGGTCATGTTTTCTCCTGTAGAATTTTGATAGTTTCCTATGCCACACTTAGGCCTTTCATCCATTTTGTATTTATTTTTGTCTGTGGTATAAGAAAATGGCCCTGCGTCATTCTTCTGCATTTTGTTGTCCAGTCCACTCAACACCATTTGCTAAAGGGATTTTTTTCCATTGGATACTCATTCCTGCTTCGTCGAAGATTAGCTGGCCATATATTTGTGGGCCCATTTTTGGGTTTGTTTTTATTTGACCTAGGAAATAGCAACTAATTACTTGACATGTCTCTGAAGGCAAGGGAAATAAAAGCAAAAATGAAGTATTGGGACCTCATTAACATAAAAAGCTTCTTTACGGTGATGGAAAAATCAACAAAACTAAAAGGCAATCGATGGAAGGGGAGAAGGTATATGCAAACTACATATTGCATACGGGGTTAGTATCCAAAATTTATAGAGAACTTACCAAATCAATGCCCCAAAACAAATTAATCCAGGGGCGCCTTGGTGGCTCAGTCGGTTGGACGTACAACTTTGGCTCAGGTCATGATCTCACAGTTCGTGGGTTCGAGCCCGGCATCGGGCTCTGTGCTGACTGCCAGCTCAAAGCCTGGAGCCTCTTTCAGATTCTGTATCTCCCTCTCTCTCTGACCCTCCCCTGCTCACGCTGTGTGTGTCTCTCTCTTAAAGAAATAAATAAAACATTTAAAAAATTTAAAAAAATTAATCCAGTGAAGAAATAGAAGACATGAATAGATACTTTTCCAAAGAAGACATCCAGATGGCTAATAAAACACATGAAAAGATGTTCAATATCACTTATTATCAGGAAAATGCACATCAAAACTGTGATGCAATACCACCTCAAACCTGTCAGAATGGCTAAAATGAACCATTCAGGAAATAACAGATGTTGGAAGCATGCAGAGAAAGGGAACACTTTTGCACCATTGGTGGGAATGCAAAGTGTTGCAGCCACTCAAGGAAAACAGTATGGAGGTTCCTCAAAAAATTAAAAATAGAACTACATTATGACCAGCAATTGCACTACTGGGAATTTATCCAAAAGATACAAAAAGGCTGACTCAAAGGGGCACAACGTTAATAGCAACACTATCAACAATAGCCAAAGTATGAAAAGAGCCCAAATGTCCATCAATTGATGAAGAATAAAGAAGATGTGATAGGGCGCCTGGATGGCTCAGTCGGTTAAGCATCTGACTTCAGCTCGGGTCATGATCTCATGGTACATGGATTTTGAGCCCCGCATCAGGCTCTGTGCTGACAGCTAGTTCAGAGCCTGGAGCCTGCTTCAGATTCTGTATCTCCCTCTTCTCTGACCATCCCCTGCTCACTCCATATCTCTCTTTCTGTCTCAGAAATAAAGCATTAAAAAGTAAAAAAACAAAGATGTGATATATATATATATATATATATATTCACTGAGTAGTGAAAAAGAATTAAATCTTGTCATTTGCAACAACGTGGATGGAACTAGAGTATATTATGCTAAGAGAGATAAGTGAATCAGAGAAAGACATATCATATGATGTCACTCACATGTGGAATTTGAGAAACACAACAGATGAACATAGAGGAAGGAAAGGAAAAATAAGATAAAAACAGAGGGGGAGGCAAATCATAAGAGACTCTTACATACAGAGAACAAATTTAGGGTTGCTGGAGGGGTCATGGGTGAGAGGATGGGCTAAATGGGTGATGGGCATTAGGAGGGCACCTTTCAGGATGAGCACTGGGTGTCATATATAAGGGAGGCATCACTGGGTTCTACTCCTAAAGCCAGGACTACACCGTATGTTACCTAAGTCGAATTTAAAATAAAAAAAGAAGCAAGAAATATTTTTAAAATCTTTAATTAAATATGCCAGAAATCAACTTGAGTTAGTTTATTGAAATATAATGGGATCTTACTATGAAGACTCAAAGTGTTTTCCATTTTCCAAGGGTGAGGATATAGCAAAGCCACAGAAAAAGATGAGAACAGGGAATGGAAAGGTATCTGGAACATAGGAATTATTTTACCTCTATTTTTATTTCTGCACAACCACCCATTCTTCTTTGCTTCTGATTGATAAATAAGGGCTACATCATAGAAGCTTTGGAAGGAGAATACGTCTGGCCCGGTTTACGACGGTCACATTCTCAGATGAAATGAGTCCAAAAGAGTAGTCTTTTATTTCAAAACTAACTGTAGCATCCCACTCCTATAAGTAAGAGTGTTCATAAATGGATCGTAATGAGCCTGGAAGGCATTGTAAAGTTACCTTGTTCAATGGATATAAGCTGTGAAAACTCAAGCCAGTTTTGCATGTATGTATCTTTTTCATCCATTTTTTTTTTTTTTTTTTTTGGTAAACAGAAATGTGATTTGAATTTAGAAAGATGCAGTAAAGGTTGGAGGAACGGGGCAAGATGGCGGAGAAGTAAGGAGCTCCGTACTTGCACTCGCGCCCATACATCACACAGAAAAGATCTGAAGCCATTGGAAACCTTACAAAACCTGAGAGATTGGGAGACAAAGGACGCAGAATCCACTGAGAGAGCCTTCTAACGTGAGTGCGAACCGGGGAAGATAAAATCGGGCCGGGATCCGAGACTCCAGGGTGGGAGACAATCCCCTTCTACCCACTACGGGGAGTGAGAGGGGAAAAGGAGAGAGTCGGAAACAGAAAAACCTCCACTCAGAGGGGGGAAACCTCCGCTCGGTGGATAGAAAGACGTACTTCCCAAATACCTGCACACCAGGTCCCCTCACGCCAACTGGTCCTGGGGGAAGCTGAGCACACAAACTGCTTCTTTGTGCTGGTTCCTAGAGGCAGGACATCAGAGTGGTGGTGCGCCTGCCGCCATTGTAGCTCCCGGGCGGCTGGGGACCCTGAAGAGCCACGCGGACACCGGGTGTCCGCGCTCCTGGCTGGCTGGAACTCCAGAGGGAAGGCAGAGAACTAAAAACTGGAATATTAGCCTGTGAGTTCGTGTTTCGGGTGACGAGCCATAGAGGGACCCGGTTTTCCTCACTCCAGCGGACTCGGGCTCTGAGCGCCTGGCAGGCAAGCCCCCGCCCATGCTCAACAGCCTGACCTAGAGAAGGAAGCATTGATTCGGACTCCGCCCCCAGAGCTCAGCAAGGAGCCTGGAATAGCCCGAGGGGGTTGCCTGGGAAGCTATGTCTAAGGCAACTTCAGCAGGGCTCGCGGACTGGGATTTGGAGATTGGAACTGCCCTGGGTTGAAGAGTGCAACCAACTTCAGCTGCGCCCCCGGTACGGGGAGTTTACACTCCCAAAAGAGCGAGGTGCAGCTCTTGGTTCAAGAAAGGACTGGAGCACTGCCACTCTCCTCCCCACAACCGCCAAAGCAGAGCTCCCGCCTGAGGCATTGGATCACGCCACGCCCATCCCTGCCTGAGAGGTGCCCTTCTCCCTTTTATTTTTCTTTTTCCTTTTTTTCTCCTTTTTTTGTTTTTTTCTTTTTTTTCTTTTTCTTTTCCCTTTTGTTCTCTTTCTTTTTTTCTTCTTCTTTCTCTTTTCTCTCTTTTTTCCCCAGAACACTGACCTGACTAACTCTGGTCGCCAGCTTGCTTAAACAATCGCAACGAGTCCATTCTGTAAATGTAAATTCTACACCTATCGACATTTTCAGCTCTTTCTCTCAGGAGTAATTAGACTATATAGTTTCTCTGGATAATTCCAGCATCCTTCTCTCACCTATCCAACCATATTCTACCCTTTACCTCTTTGAAAAAAGCTTCTTATCCCTTCTGCCTGTTCATTCTATTTCCAATTCTTCCTCATCCCGCGCTGCCTTCTCTCTCTTTCTCTATGCTCTTCAACCAGCACTGCATATACACGGATATTTAACTGGGAAATCCAAGTATATGCTTTAAACCGTTCTTTGTCCATCGGTTATCTTCTTTTTTTTTTTCCATTTCTTTTCCCCCTTTTTAACCCATTTATGTACTTTATACTCCATATTATTCGCCCTCCCTGCTCCATCTTTTCTCTGAACTTTTTCGTTTTCCCTCTCGCTTTGCATGTTAGTTGAATTAGCCTGTGCGTTTGTGTGCTCCTGCTCCCTGTGTGTTTGTCTGTCTGTTTTCTTTTCCAGGGTTACCTCAAGAAATAAGCTAGAGTACACAAGGTGGAGAGTCCCAAATATCGCTACGAATAGGAAAATAAAATAAGCAAGGTCCCAAAAAGAGACACCAAGGGATACCATTCAAAAAACACTCTTTGAAAGGATAGGCCCTGGAAAGTCAAAGAGTCTTCTTGGATATAGGAGCACTCATAGAAACAGAGAGCATAACAGGTCTTTAAAACCAACAAGAGCCGGAAAGCTAACTAAAATGACGAAACGAAAGACCTCTCCTCCAAAGAAACTCCAAGAAGAAATGACAGCTAATGAACTGCTCAAAACAGATATCAGCAGCATAGGTGAACAAGATTTTAGAATAATAATGGTAAAATTAATAGCTGGGCTTGAAAACAACATAGGGGACATCAAAGAAACTATGGCTACAGACAGAATGGAAAATAAAAATAGGCATGAAGAATTAAAAAATGCGATAAATGAGATACATAATAAATTAGAGGCCTCCAATGCACGGACTGAAGAGGCAGAAAGGAGAATAAGTGATTTAGAAGACACCATGATAGAAAAACAAGAAGCTGACAAAAAAAGAGACAAACTGATCCAGGAACAGGAAAGAAGAATTCGAGAGCTCAGCGATATGGTCAAACGCAACAATATCCGTATCATAGGAATCCCAGAAGAGGAAGAGAGAGGGAAAGGTGCTGAAGGAGTCCTGGAAAAAATCATAGCAGAGAACTTCCCCGACCTGGGGAAGGAAGTAAATGTGGAAATACAAGAGGCTCAGAGGACTCCTCTCAGACATAACTTGAATCGATCTTCTGCACGACATATCATAGTCAAAATGGCAAAATATAAGGACAAAGAGAGAATTTTGAAAGCAGCTAGGGAGAAAAGGGCCCTCACATACAAAGGGAAACCTATCAGAGTGGTGACAGACCTATCTACTGAAACCTGGCAGGCCAGAAAAGAATGGCAGGAGATCTTCAATGTGATGAACAGTAAAAATATGCAGCCAAGAATCCTCTATCCAGCAAGCCTGTCATTCAAATTAGAAGGAGAGATAAAAACCTTTCCAAATAAACAGAAATTGAAAGAATTTGTCACCACTAAGCCAGCCTTACAAGAAATCCTGAGGGGGATGCTCTGAAGGAAAGGTTGCAAGGAACAAAGATTCCAGAGACACCACCACAAACATGAACCCTACAAAAGATACAAAGACTCTAAACCCACATATTTCAACAATAACACTGAATGTAAATGGGCTGAATGCTCCAATCAAAAGACATAGGGTAGCAGAATGGATTAAAAAACAAAATCCATCTATATGCTGTCTACAAGGAACTCATTTTAGACAGGAAGATACCTTCAGATTAAAAGTAAGGGGATGGAGAAATATATATCATGCTACAGGAAATCAAAAGAAAGCCGGAGTAGCTATACTTATATCAGACAAACTGGACTTTAAATTAAAGACAATCACAAGAGATGAAGAAGGGCACTACATAATAATTACAGGGTCCATCCATCAGGAAGAACTAACTATCATAAATGTCTACGCACTGAACATGGGAGCACCTAAATATCTAAAACAATTAATCACAAACAGAAACAAGCTTATACATAAGAATGTGCTGATAGCAGGGGACTTTAATACTCCACTTACAGCAATGGATAGGTCAACCAGACAGAAAATCACTAAAGAAATAACGGACTTGAAAGACACATTGGACCAGATGGATCTGACGGATATATTTAGAACTTTGCATCTTGAGGCCAGGGAATTTACTTTCTTCTCAAGTGCGCATGGCACATTCTCCAAGATAGATCACATACTGGGACATAAAGCAGCCCTCAATAAATTCAAAAGAATACAGATCATGCCATGCACACTGTCAGATCACAATGCTTTGAAACTTGAAATCAATTACAGGAAGAAGTCTGGAAAACCTCCAAAAACATGGAGGTTAAAGAACACCCTTCTAAAGAATGAATGGGCCAATCAGGCAATTAGAGATGAAATTAAAAAATATATGGAAACAAATGAAAATGAAAACACGACAATTCAAAATCTATGGGATGCGGCAAAGGCAGTACTAAGAGGAAAGTACATTGCTCTCCAGGCCTATTTCAAGAGATTAGAAAAAGCGCAAGTCCAAAATCTAACAGCTCACCTAAAGGAACTAGAGGCAGAGCAACAAGAATGCCCTAAACCCAGTAGAAGAAGAGAAATAGTAAAAATTAGAGCAGAAATAAACAACATAGAGACCAAAGAAACCATTGAACAGATCAATGAAACCAAGAGTTGGTTTTTTGAAAAAGTAAACAAAATTGACAAACCTCTAGCCAGACTTATCCAAAAGAAAAGAGAGAGCACCCAAATAGACAAAATTATGAATGAAAAAGGACTTATTACAACCAACCCCTCAGAAATACAGGCAATTATCAGGGAATACAATGAAAAATTACATGCCAACAAATTGGACAACTTAGAAGAAATGGACAAATTCCTAAACACACACTCACTACCAAAATTCACACGGGAAGAAATAGAAAACCTGAACAGACCCATAACGAGTGAAGAAATCAGTGATCAAAAATCTCCCAACAAATAAGAGCCCTGGACCTGATGGCTTCCCTGGGGAATTCTACCAGACATTTAAAACAGAATTAATCCCAAATCTTCTCAAGCTATTCCGAAAAATAGAAAGCGAAGGAAAACTCCCGGACTCATTTTATAAAGCCAGCATCACTCTGATTCCCAAGCCAGACAGAGATCCAGCAAAAAAAGAGAACTACAGGCCAAAATTCTTGATGAATACGGATGCAAAAATTCTCAACAAGATCCTTGCAAATCGAATCCAGCAACATATAAAAAGAATCATTCACCAAGATCAAGTGGGATTCATTCCTGGGTTACAGGGCTGGTTCAACATTCGCAAAACAATCAGTGTGATTCATCATATCAATAAAAGAAAAGAGAAAAACCATATGATCCTGTCAATAGATGCAGAGAAAGCATTTGACAAAATACAGCATCCTTCTTAATAAAGACTCTCGAGAAAGTTGGGATAGAAGGAACCTACTTAAACATCATCAAAGCCATCTATGAGAAGCCTTCAGCTAACATCATCCTCAACGGGGAAACACTGAGAGCTTTCCCCCTGAGATCAGGAACACGACAGGGATGTCCACTCTCACCACTGTTGTTTAACATAGTGCTGGAAGTCCTAGCATCAGCCATCAGACAACAAAAGGAAATCAAAGGCATCAGAATTGGCAAAGAGGAAGTCAAACTTTCACTCTTCGCAGATGACATGATACTCTACATCGAAAACCTGACAAACTCCACCAGAAGCCTACTAGAACTGATCCAAGAATTCAGCCAAGTTACAGGGTACAAAATCAACGTACAGAAATCGGTTGCATTTTTATACACCAACAATGAAGTAACAGAAAGAGAAATCAAGAAACTGCTCCCATTCACAATTGCACAAACAACCATAAAATACCTCGGAATAAACCTAACCAAGGATACAAGAGATCTGTATGATGAAAACTATAGAAAACTTATGAAGGAAATTGAAGAAGACACAAAGAAATGGGAAAACATTCCATGCTCATGGATCGGAAGAATAAATATAGTTAAGATGTCATTACTACCTAAAGCACTCTACACATTCAATGCAATTCCAATCCAAATTGCACCAGCATACTTCTCAAAACTAGAACAAACTATCCAAAAATTTGTATGGAACCATAAAAGACCCCGAATAGCCAAAGTAATCCTGAAAAATAAAACCAAAACGGGAGGGATCACCATCCCAGTCTTTAGCCTCTACTACAAAGCTGTCATCATCAAGACAGTATGGTATTGGCACAAAAACAGACACATAGACCAATGGAACAGAATTGAGAACTCAGAAGTGGACCCAAAAGTATACAGCTAACTAATCTTTGACAAAGCAGGAAAGAATATCCAATGGAAAAAAGACGGCCTTTTTAACAGATGGTGTTGGGAGAACTGAACAGCAACATGCAGAAGAATGAAACTAGATCATTTTCTCACACCATGCACAAAAATAAACTCAAAATGGATAAAGGACCTGAACGTGAGACAGGAAACTATCAACACCCTAGAGGAGAAAGCAGGAAACAGCCTCCTTGACCTCCATCGCAGCAACTTCTTACTTGACACATCCCCAAAAGCAAGGGAATCAAGAGCAAAAATAAACTGTTGCAACCTCATCAAGATTAAAAGTTTCTGTACAGCCAAGGAAACAACCCAGAAAATCAATAGGCAACCAACGGAATGGGAAAAGATAGTTGCAAATGACATATCAGATAAAGGGTAAATATCCAGAATATATAAGGAACTCACCAAACTACACGCCCGAAACTCAAACAACCCAGTGAAGAAATGGGCAGAAGATATGAACAGACACTTCTCCAAAGAGGACATCCAGATGGCCAACAGACACATGAAACGATGCTCAGCATCCCTCCTCATCAGGAAATACAAATCAAAACCACACTGAGATACCACCTCACGCCAGTCAGAGTGGCTAAAATGAGCCAATCAGAGAACTCTAGATGCTGGCGAGGATGTGGAGAAACGGGCACCCTCCTACACTGTTGGTGGGAATGTAAACTGGTACAGCCCCTCTGGAAAACAGTGTGGAGGTTCCTCAGGAAACTAACAATAGAACTCCCCTATGACCCAGCAATAGCACTGCTAGGAATTTACCCAAGGGATACAGAAATGCTGAGGCATAGGAGCACATGTACCCCAATGTTCATAGCAGCACTCTCCACAATAGCTAAAACATGGAAAGAGCCTAAGTGTCCATCAACAGATGAATGGATCAAGAAGATGTGGTTTATCTATACCATGGAATACTACATGGCAATGAGAAACAATGAAATCTGGCCATGTGTAGCAACATGGATGGACCTTGAGGGTGTTATGCTCAGCAAAATAAGTCAGGCAGAGAAAGACAAATATCATATGTTTGCCCGTATAGGAGGATTAGGAGGAACTTGACAGAGGAACAAGGGGGAGAAGAAGGGGGAAATGGTGGGGGAAAGGGAGAGAGGCAAACCATGAGAGACTCTTGAAGACTGAGAAAAACTGAGGACTGATGGATGTGGGGGGAGGGGGGATGGGCATGGAGGAGGACACTTGTGGGAATGAGCACTGAGTGTTAGGTGGAAACTAATTTGACAATAAACTATTTGTAAAAAAAAAAAAAAAGTAAAAAAAAAAGAGAAAGATGCAGCAAAGAAAAATGCTATAAACAGACAGAAACTTGTGATAGGGACCACAAATTGAAACGAGTGAGATAAGGAATGAGAGCCTGGCTGGGGAGTTTACCAAAAGAGAATCCCTGTTAGGAACAGTGTGGTCACAGTTGCCTTGTAGCCAAGAATAAGAAGGTTGGTCACTGAATATGAAGCTCAGAAACAGACAGAGCCAGACTTCAGGGTGGATCTGTAATACCAGCAACTACTGACGTGGGCCTAATGCATCAAGACTAAGAGACCAGACCCCAGTGTCTTTGACTAGCTGGTGAAAGAGCTGGATGCTCAGAAATACAGCTCAGTTAACTCATCCCATGGACACCACCAGTGAACACACAAGTACCAGATGGGTCATCCTGAAAAGAGATCATTAGTAAGTGAACTCCAGACAGCTTGTTCTCCACGAAACACAATAAAGATCTTTCGCTTACATCCAGTTGCCATCTTGGGAAAGGCTGCAGTAGGCATGACGGTAAGTAAGGAGGAGATGGAGCAGCCCTAATAGGAACTTAGGTTAGGACTTCTAACCCAGCTAAATATTTAACAGAGAGGGTCTGCTTTGACCTGGAAAGTATTGTTAAACTGGAAGGTACTCAGCTCTTGGTGATAAACAGCATGCTTCTCCCCACTGCCTCGAAGGATAACAATCTATGAAAAGTTTAGATCAGTTACATAAAACAATTTAGCTAAAATTTTCGTGCACACCTGAGCATAGTACATTTTTACAACCCAGTTACTTTGATAAAAGCCTAACAGCTTGGACCCAAAGTACAGAAAGTAAACATAATTTTTTAAAAAGGAGGAATGAAACATAAGAATGGGAAAGGATACGGAAATGTCATGGCAAACACAAATATCTGTAGCGGGAGACACAGAAGTGTCATAAGAGAGACAGCTGAGTCACATCTCACAAAGTCAGGTGAGATGAAAACGAACTGTAGTCAGATTTACTTCTAAAAATCTGTGGGAAGGCAACTGGTGTTCAGTATCATCTCTCAATAAGGACAATCGAGGATGTCCCACAAAGTCCTAACACTTTAGCTGCCGGAATCCCTAGTCCACAAGTGATCAAAGACATTATAGAATACTCAACTTCTATACCAAATGTCTTGAGAAAAAAATTTAATGGAAAAATTTGCAATTTTTTTTTTTGCATTTGATAGAATGTGGCTACAAGTGGCGAATTAAATTTCTAATTTTGTTTAATTTGTTGGATCATGCATATTCGGGAATTGTTGCAAATAGATAAACTGTATTACAAAATGATATTCAATTTGAAAATCCAGTACCAAGATCAACTTTACAGTTAAAAAAAGTTGAATTCATGTAGACATTTAATTCAATATTGACTTTTTAATTTTTCGACTGACTGTATCTTGAGGTCAATATATTTTAATTCAAGGGTCATTTTCAGAGGGCTCTGAATAAATCCAAAGCCTATAAACAGCTTGCTTCAAAGATAAATCAGTATTGAATCCAATGCAGCCAACATCAGAATAAGAATAATAGCGGCCACCATAAAAATCATTGATTTTCAGTTGAACACTTTGTGTGCAATTTAGTTAAGTTTGGGAACCATGTAGTAAAATATAGATATAGGTGTATTTGTAACCCTATATATCCATATGTATATTATCTTTATCTCTCTCCTTCTCCCCCCATAATAAGTATGTATATGTGTGTGTGTGTATATGCGCATATGTATGTATATGTCTTAAATACCGGAATTAAATACAAAACAGTGAATACTCTAACTAAGCTACCCATTCAGGAAACTTGATCACCCCATCACCCATCACCGTAGGAGCACCCCACATCTCAGCCTACTCTGTTTCATACACTTATTGACTGAAATGGCAGGCAGAATCAACTTCACAATTTGCATAGTTTTTCTTCAGCTTCTCTCGGTCGATTTCTCTTTCCTTCTCTCCTCCATATCTCCCCATCGTGTGCAATATAGCTTAGCCTGGGACTCCAACGTGAGATCTGAGGAGCTGCAAGAGAGTCACAGGAGAGTACACTCAAGCGGGGGGTGTCAAGGATAATTCATAAAGAGGAGATCTTTTGAGGGTGGCAATAAAGAAGAAGTAAAATTTTAACAATAGTTTTTTTCAAGGGGACTGGCATTCTTGGTGATAAAAAAGCATAAACAATGGAAAAAAGGCAGCAAAGGATGGGCATTTTTGAAGAGTAGCGAGATCAGAGTATGTTCAGAAAAACAGCAGGAAATAAGGTTGGAAAAAAAGAGATCACAACAAAACATGGAGGTGTTTTTTTCCAGCATTATTCCATACTATTTAGAGGTGTGTTAAGGACAAATGTCCTTGCCTCTCCTGCCGCCTTTAAACCACTTCTGAGTTTCTACCTTAAAGTCTGATGATTTTTTTAAGGCTAGTAATTACTGCCTGCTGCATTTCACATTCCACACTGCCTCGCCTTCAAAGTTGCCTAATTAAAACCAAGTCTGATTTCCACGTGCCTTGCTCTACTCATTTGATGGTGTTTGCTCCAGTGCCCCTTGCAACAGCGATGCTGGGAAGCAGAAGGAAAGCAGAGAAGGAGATGTCACCTCCAGATGCACTAAAAAATAAAATCTGAAGACCATGTGCATACCAGAGGCTGTAAATACCTCGTCGATGACAGCCGATGGAGTTCAACCTTTATCCTTTCTAAATAATCTCTCATACTTTCTGCCAAGGCAGTGTTAGTCTGCTAGTGAGAGCTCACCAGTAGGGAAGGTAAGACCAGCATTCTTTTGCAAAGCTTTATATTGTGAATCCTGGGTTGGAGCCGCTCTGACGGAAAGGCCCGTTTCCATGGCAACGGGAGCAGCTCCTATTGTTTCAGTTTGTCACTCATCACAGTGATGTTTGCTTTGGGAGACTGTGCTAAGCATTTCTAGCTGCATTTTGTTGTGGATTCAAGAGATCGGATGGCAATGCTGCTATGGTTACTGGGGTTTCTGTCTTAGGGGAGATCCTAGAATAAAGTCATCGCTCTGGTTTCAAAAGAAACTTTAAATAACTAGTAGTGGAATAGAAAGAAAAGTTGTGATAACTAACTCCCTTCTGGGACAGTGGTAGCAAAGTCTCACTTCCTTGTATATGGGTATGTGTGTAAGCATGCTTATGGTGATGGGGTGGTGCGAAGTGAGAGGGTGGAAAGGTTATGATTACAACAAGAAATAGATAAAACATAAAATGATAATTTACCATTCCTTTTCATAGCGAGGACAGAAAAGGAATGGCATAAAAAATATACAGTAAATATTCACATTCAAAGAATTTCTTTTATTGGTCTTTATATAACGTAATCCCCAACGCTTATAAAAATAATTCACTTCCCAGCTGAACCATGACCCCTTCCCCAGCACTGCTCCCTCGGGGTGCTGAAGGGGTATATGAAAACGGAAAACCTTTGAGTGAACACTTTAGAGATTTTATTTGCTTTTTGTCTCACTCTTCATTTATGGGGCTTGAGGCTGAAGCAAAGAAATAGCTGTTGACAATTATACAAAAGGCCACAACCAATACTGTCTTCTTTTTTCTAATTCTATAGTTACTATAACACCTCTAGAATGTCTGACCACTGCAAACATGACTATTGGCACAATTTATTTTGGAGAGAATTATTAATTATTAAAAATAAAGTTGTGACACACAAAGATGGACACTGTTATTTTATTTTATTTTGATTTTATAATTCCATCTTAATATTTCTTTTATCGGGTTCTGTGATGTGATAAAGATTTCATCAAGTGGATTACTTGCATTGTTTCACTTAAACTTCACTAAAAATTTTTAAGGAAAGTATTATTATTTCTATTTTCAGAGAGACTATAGCTAGTGGGCGGAACTATTTGACATTAGGCATTGAGTCGCACTACTTCATCTATCCAAGGATAGAATATTTTCATTTTTTAATGTTTATTTTTCAGAGAGGGGGAGGAGAGAGAGAGAGTGAGTGAGACACAGAATCCAAAGCAGGGTCCAGGTTCCCAGCTGTCAGCAGAGAGCCCGACATGGGGCTCGAACTCGTGAACCACAGGATCACGATGTGAGCTAAAGTTGGACCTTAATCAACTGAGCCACTCAGGTGCCCCAGTATACTCTCTTTTTTTAAGTCACCCCAAATCAAAACCAAACTATATGTACTCCTTTATTATCTACTGAGCCTGAGAGACCTGTGAATTATCAAGAGATTGTCAATAGCTATACAGTATTTTAAATGTCTATAAGTAGTGATGATTTCCCACTTTGTTAGTGAAATCATCTATGTCTATACAGTTACAACACACTCCTTCAATCTTAGCAGACATTCAATCAGGAACTAACTATTCTGTGACAAATTGTTTAATAGGTTATGAGTATATGATATGTATTTTTTTCTCAGAATATTCTTTTGGGAAATATAGCACAAGATATTTAACTAGATTTAATCTTTTTGCCTGAAAGTTGAATGGGTGCAGCCAAGGTTGATGGGGCACGAAACAGCTGGAAGACATCTGGAGGGGACACTGGTTCTGCCCATACGGCAGGAACAGACTGTTCCCCCCAATAAAATGGGAAGTTGGTTTGACCTCTCTAGGGACCTACACAACAGTGTGAATTCTCCATCAGTTATACCTCTGAATTCTTAAACTGAGATTAAGTAGTATGGATATGTAAGAAAATCCTCTTTTCCTCTTTTTTCTTTTCCTACATTTTGGTCACATTGCAATAAAAATACTTTTTAAATGTTATTTTTCTTCCATAAATGTTTGCACTGTTTCACTTAAATGTCACTAAAAACTTTTAAGGAATTATTATTATTTTTTCTATTTCTTCTATATTAATAAAGATAATTATGATTATCATTATTATTCTCAGCATAAATACATTCAGAGCTTTTAAAAGAACTTAGCTTGAAATTCAAGGCCAGCATAAATATATTCAGAGCTTTTAAAAGAACTTAGCTTGAAATCCAAGGCCATTTTGTCTGATGTAGTCAAAGAAGATACAATACAGGAGTCAGACTAATTGTAGGTGTTGAGGAAACAATTACAACCTGAATAGACCTATTTTCTTTAAAGAAACTTCATGCATGTGTATGTACACATATATGTGTTCATAATTGTATATGTGTGTAAATATATACATCGGTAATACCAAGTTTTCAGATTGAACCAGGAGCATAATGAAAGCCTGCATTAGTGCCTGTTGCATAAATAGCATTCTGCAGCTATGTTTTGAATGTATGAATAAATGAACGTCAAGAAAAAAAGATGAATATCGCTTGACTGTCTTAGTTAAAATGGAAAGTTATTATAGGGGTTAACTCAGAGTTTAAGATTTTCATGATCATTTTTCTTTATTGTATTTCTCATTTTCTTAATATTCTAGTTGCTCATACATTTTATGGTTAAAAGGCAATTATTTTCTTATATAATCAAATTCTTATTTGAGAACAAGCAGTACTCAAGATCAATTTTATGTCTTGCATATATACATTATTGAGGTTGGCAAATTATTTACTCTCTGCTTTCTATCCAGTGCCACCTACTTAGAACATTTATAGGGGTTTTTTCTTTCATGTAAGAATTATTTATGAAATTATTTATGAAAGCTTCTCCATGCACTATGTTGGGTATTGATAGAAGAGAGAAGCACCAGCCATACATATATCTGTGAACATTCACCCAGAATACTGTGATTAAAGGTCAGTATGTTTTAAATTATCTTAATGGATGAATATATTAAGGTTAATCAAAAGTAAATGCCTGCTTTTAAAAAAAAAAATCAGTGCAGAGGTGCCTGGATGGCTCAGTCAGTTGAGTATCTGACTCTTAATTTTACCTCAGGTCATGATTCCAGGGTCGTGAGATCAAACCCCTTGTCAAACTCCATGCTGAGGATGGCGTCTGTTTAGGATTCTCTTTCTCTCCCTGTCCTTATCCCCTGCTTGTGCCATCTCTCTCTCTTAAATAAAACAGAAAAATTAATTAAATATCCCAACATGTAGTTTCCAGGAATAAACTTGTGTCATCTGACTACCCACAAACCTTTACTGAGTAAGTGAGTTATGTGGGTGAGGCTTTACTGTGGAGAACAGAGACATGAATAATAGAATACCTTCCAGAACACGCACTGTTCCATGACCTGCCCAGTGTTCCACAGTTTTGACTTTTGATATTTCATCACCTTGGCATAACATTGTTCTCCAGTTCCTCTGTGTGATATTTACTCTATCTTCAAGACTCAACTCAAAATTCACATCCCTGTGAAGTTTTCCATGGCAGTTTGGTCTCCAAAAAAAGGCATACGGTACCCTTTCTCTTCATTTCCATAGCAATCCAAGTACAACTCTACCATGGAAGAGACCAGGTTGGTATTTTAATTTTTTTTTAGATAATTTTAAATTCATATGCAATTAGAAGAAATAACACAGAGAGATTCCATGAACTCTTTACTCAATTTCCTTCAACGGCAAAGTCTTATCACAACTAGAATATTTACACTGATATAGTCAAGATACTGAATACCTTTATCAGCAAAAGGATGCCTTATAAATACAACCACATCTGCATCCAGCCCAAGTCGTCAATCTCTACCGCACACCATTTCTATAATTTTGTCATTTCAACAATGCTATATAAATAGATATATGGGGAGCCTGGGTGGCTCAGTCGGTTAAACATATGACTTCGGCTTAAGTCATGATCTCACAGTTCGTGGGTTGGAGCCCTGCATCAGGCTCTGGGCTAACAGCTTTGGATTCTATGTCTCCCTCTCTCTCTGCCCCTCCCCCACTCATGGTCTGTCTTTCAAAAATAAATAAACATTAAAAAAATTGATATGTAACCTCATATATGTAATATATAAACAGATACATATAGTATACAAGTATATAATCATTTATATATTTATGTATGTTATTACATGTCTAATTTATATGATCTGTATATCTATAACATATTATTATATATCTACAAAATGCATATATAGAAAATATATAAACGGATATATTAAAATGGATAATAAAGTATATAATCTTTAGGGATTGTGTCTTAACTAACCATGATTCCCTGGAAAGTCATCCAGGTTGTGGGTGTACCAATGTTTGTTGGTACCACTGTTTGTTTAATCATTCACGGGTTGAATGACATCTAGGCTATTTCCAGTTTTTGACTACTAGGAATGAAACTGCTATCAACATTCAGGTACAAGTTTTTGTGTAAAACTAAATTTTCATTTCTCTGGAATAAAGGTTCAAGAGTACACTTGCTGGGTCTTATGATAGTTTCATTTTTGTATTTAAGAACCTGCCAAGTTGTTTTCTAGAGTGGCCACATCATGTTACATCCCCACTAGACTGCATGAATGCTCCAGTTCCTCAGGATTCTTCTCTCAGCATTTGGTGTTGGCACCATTGTTTATTCTTTATTCATTCCGGCCTACAACAACAACAACAAACAATATAAACAGATTATCACAATAAAATATAAGAAATGCTAAGGTGGAAATAAAGACAGGATTCAAGAAAACATGTAGAAAAGCTCCTAATCCAATCTTGGGTGGGGATTTAAAGAAGTCTACCAAGAGAAGGAGCTAATTAGGTGGAATAAAGGATGAATACCACCCATTGAGGAGAAAAGATGAAGGCAAAGTCTTGCAAGAGGAAGTCCCTTATGCCAAGCACTGGGAAAAGAAGTAGCACCAGGAAAACTCGGAATATGCAATAGCTTGTGATGGTAGCAGGCAAGGAGGAATTTGTGGGAAAAAAGATGGGAGTGTAAGGAGAAATCAAATAACCAAGAACACTGCATGCCTTGTTCACACCTGGCTTTCATCCAGATGGTAAAGGCTTAATATAGGAATGATGTTCTCGTTTGGAAACACCTACTGCCCATATGGCCCAACTGGCACTATCTTAATGTAGACAATTAATGTGTGAGCAGGAGAGGAAAACCCAAGAAGACAGAGGAGGAGGAGTCAATGTCAGTAGATGAATCCTTTGTAGGCAGGAAGCTGAAGGACACCATGTGCAATGGGAAGCCAGTGAGGGGTTCAGAGTAAGGTTCAGCAAACTACATCTGTGAGCCAAATCCAGCCGACTGCTTGCCATTGGAAACAAAGCATTACTAGAACACAGCCGCCATGTATTCGTTTATATATTGTCTGTGGCTGCTTTTACAGATGATAGCAAAGTTGAGTAGTTGAGACAGACACCATTTATTCTACAAAATTAAAATATTTACTATCTGGTTCTTTACTGAAAATGCTGATCCTTTGTTTAAGCAAAGGAAAAGTTGATCAAGTAAAGGATCAATTGTCCTCTGGATATATCAGTACGTACGTTTTTGGCACCTTGGAAACCAGTTTTCAGTGAAACAGTTGGTACTAAATATGAAGAATGGGGTAAAAAGAAATGTAGAGAGTAAATGCAGCCAACTCTTTCAAGATGTATTCACCTTGGGGCACCTGGGTGGCTCAGTCGGTTAAGCGTCCGACTTTGGCTCAGGTCATGTTCTCACAGTTCGTGGGTTCGAGCCCCGCATAGGGCTCTGTGCTGACAGCTAGCTCAGAGCCTGGAGTCTGTTTCAGATTCTGTGTCTCCCTCTCTCTCTGACCCTCCCCTGCTCATACTGTCTCTATCTCCCTCTCAAAAATAAATAAAACATAAAAAAAAAAAAAAAGATGTATTCACCTTCCCATCACCAACTCGCCCCTGCTGCAATCTCCACCATTAGAATGTATTATCTCTAGGGGCACCTGGGTGGCTTAGTCCATTAACTGGCCGACTTGAGCTCAGGTCATAATCTCAGTGCTCCTGGGTTTGAGCACCTCACTGGGCTCTGTGCTGACAGGTCAGACCTGGAACCTGCTTCGGATTCTGTCTCCCTCTCTCTCTCTGCCCCTTCTCTCCTTGTACTCTATCTCTCTCAAAAATATGTAAACATTAAAAAAAATTAAAAACAAAAAGAATGTATTATCTCCATTCACAGATGCAGAAACATTGATTCAGAGATTTTTAACAACTTGGCCAAAGTTACACAGCAAGTAGACAGGGATCAGAACTGGAAACTAATTCTATTTAATCAATATCCACATACTTTCTGCTAGATTGTATTTTTCACTAGAATTTAAGACTCTGGAAATTGCCTTAGTTTATAAAACCTATGAACTTAGAAGGCAAAGTATTCTTACAGCAAAACTGACATCTTGAAACCTCATCTGTTATCCTTGCCAATGGGTACACTAATGGAGTGAGATCATTTAGTAACTATGTTCAATTAATCCAAAATCATTCTCTCTCCAAATGTAAAGAATTCTTACTCCCCAGATCCTTCTAATTTCCTGAAACTGCCTACTCAGAGTAAGTTTGGAGACATAATGCAGTTCACTTTCAACAGCAATTGTTCTAAAATATTTTGCACAAGACAATGAATAAAAGCAATCTTTTAAATTAATAGCTATTAAGGGAATAATAATAACAACAATAACAATAGGGTGAGGGAGGCATTCCTAAAGAAAGCAACAGAGACACATGGTAGACCTGAATCTCACTACCTTATAAAGCTTAAATGAAAAATCTGAATAAAATGATATGAACATGTTTTCCTAATATGTAATTATTTCCCAAATTCATAGGTTAGTATTATTTTTAAAATATTATTATTATTATTATTATTATTATTATTATTATTTATTTTTGAGAGTGAGAGAGACAAAGCACATGCAGGGGAGCAGCAGAGGGAGAGAGACACACACAGAATCTGAAGCAGGCTCCAAGGCTCCAGGCTGTCAGTACAGAGCACGATACGTGGCTAGAACTCATAAACCATGAGATAATGATCTGAGCCAAAGTCAAATGCTTAACCGACTGAGCCATCTAGGTACTCCTCATAGGTTGGTATTAAATGAGACATTAGTTTCTTCCTCAGTTCTTTGTCGATTTTCTGACCAAGAATTTTAGGTAACATTAGCAGGGCAGAGGAAGAGGGTTGCTTTATATATGTCAACATTCATTAGAAATCACCTTAATGCAATAATAGCCAGTGGGGATAATTTTGTCCCTCCAGGGACATTTGGCTATGTCTGGAGAGATTTTTTGGTTGTTACAACGTGGGATAGAGAAAAGTGCTACTAGCATCTAATGGGCAGAGGTGAAGAGGTACTATTATACATCCCACAATGCACAGGACAGTCCCCTACATCAAATAATCTTCTGGTCTAGAATGTCACTAGTGCCCAGGGTGAAGAATTCTGCTTCAAAGGAACACTGTGTGGCACACTGCGTTCCAGTCAATGACACAGTCACCAATATTCCCAACATACCAATTCTACATGGGCAACCATTATTGGCAAAGTCATGAAGTATAATTCTTAAATTATCCTATCCAATTATTAAAGTTGGATGGGATAGACCAAAAGGAAAAATTACATAGGGATGGCTGAGAGAAAACGATAATGTATTATATCAGTATTACCAAGTATGATGCTCAATAAATACTAGCCTTCTGCTTTAAAATGGCATTACATACATGTGTGATGGTGTATAAATACCCTTGAGATCAGCAGCCTGGAACTACATAAAAACAGTATAATAAAGACCTATATGAGGCATGTTGCCAATTTATCACAAAGAGAGAGTATTTAACACAAAGAGAGAATAGATGTGTTAAAGGTATTTGTCAAACAAGCTGCAGCTGTGTATAGCTAATACCTAATTGCTCATCTAGAACATATTATCTATCAGGCAGAACAAAGGTGGGTAATTTGCTGTGATCTACTGAGATAATTTACCAAATTACTGCATAAAAATACACTTAGCTCATATTATAGTTATGACACTAAACCAGTCAAACCCCAGCATACTCAGAATTAATGGTGATTTCACTTAACTTTCCTTATGGGTTTTAGAAAAATCGCTCCAAGGGAACAAATCAAAGGTATAAAAACATCAACTTGAAACTGAAAACTGACATCCAAATTTTTCTAGAACCACCATAAAGATTTCAATAAAGTTCGGTAATAAAAAACTGTTACATGAGAAAATGCCAGTAATAATTTTAAAAATGAATTAAATTTTCTATTGCATTGGTTACTATTATAAAACAAATTATATACAGATATTGATGTGTAATTTAATTTGAACAGAAATTTACCTTCTTGGATCTTAATAATAAAAACTCTACAAAAAGGAAATGGAGAAACATTTTCTGATAGCTGACTTTGTCATCAAGTGAGGCCCCAGAAACACACTCTGGTAAACTGGACCATTGTTTTCAATTTTCCATCCTTGTTCTATGTTAGAATTATAATTCTATGCCCTTTGTCATATGACTTCTCACTAATAGAGTACCTTTCCTCACTCAATTGATGTTGGGTTTAAGCATATGACTTGCTTTGCCTAATAGGATGGGGGCTAAAGGGACAGTCCTAGCTCTAAGCTGAAGCCATAAAAAGCATTTAATAATTCTGCTCACCTTTTTCTGTTTTTCTGTCCTTTCCTATTGAGAAATATGCCTTGTATAACTATTAACTCATTAAAGACCATAGAGCTGACCCATACAGACTTGAAAACCAGAAAAAAAAATTGTTGTTATAAGCCAATGAGATCTTTGAGGTTGTTTGCTAGGTAGCAAAAACTGTTTATTACACTTATATAGACTTTCCTAGCAATGTTTCTACTATGGATGTTTGATTACTTATCTCCCCAGAATTTGTTTCTCTAATTTTCACTTGGACACCCACCTTCAGTCCACATAGTCTAGCAACAAGTACTGGGGTGAACCAGGTGTTGGTTGGCATTCCTCTGGGTGCTGTGATTTGACATGTATCATGGTGGCATGATTTTAGAAGGGCCAATGAGAATACATTATAGAACTTTTGGAAGATCTACCAAAAACTAATCTCACTGTTTGCTCCTAGACTTTTACTAAAAGAATGGGAATTTTCGGCTACTGCAGACATCTTACTCACATAAAGAGAAGCCCAGAATTGCCAAGACTTAATTGAACAAAGTTGAAAGTAGAGTCAAGAGTCAGAGAAACAAATTTTAATGATGGGGCCCAGTTCCTGAGCCCAATTACACCTGCAGAAATATCTACTTCTGGATTTTTTTGTGTGTTTATAATTTCTTATTCCATGACATATTAACCTTTGACCACAGAGAGATTCTTAATGGATACATTATCTCTGATTTCAATTTAAAGGATGGCAAATAGAGAAAATATATTTTTTAAAATGCAAGTCTCTTTTATTCAAACTGAAATATGCAGCAATTCTGCAATGTGTATACAAAGAGGAATTCACTGTAGTAAAGAACAATTATACAAGCTTCTGCAAAATAGAATCTTAAGTCTTCTTCCATTCATATAATTTTCTTGTAAAAGTGAGTATCGTTATGACATAATTATAGTTTATCCAAATCTCAACATGAAATTAACATTTCAAAGACATAACAGAATTAAAACATTTTCTTACAGGACAAAATATTTTATCAATTTAGACTAAATTTGCAATCTTCCAAATTTCACAGGAAATAAAACAGACTACCTAAAACTCTACTAATATAAAATGAATAAGTTTAATCCAGTTTTATAAATAAGGCACAAAAATACCTCTGATAACAGAGAAAGTGTCTGTCTTGAGGTCAGATATGCATGAAAATATTTTTCCTGATAAGACGGGCAAAGTATTTGTTCTGTAATTGAGTAAAAAATCTTCTTATTTCTATCACTTAATCAGGTTGCCTCAGACTCACTTAAAAGTTTCCGTTGGTGGGGCACCTGGGCCACTCAGTCACTTAAGTGTCTGACTTTGGATCAGGTCATGATCTCACAGTTCATGAGCTTGAGCCCCACATTGGGCTCCGTGCGGCCAGTGAGGAGCCCGCTTAGGATCCTCTGTCCTCTTCTCTTTCTGCCATTCTCACTCTCTCAAAAATAAATAAACATTAAAAAAACAGTTACCCTTGGTGACCACAACGAAGGTATACACATTGCCGAAAGTGGCTACGTGTTTGATAAGTAAATTAACAGATGTCAATATTTCACTTGTGGTTGCTTGGATACCGCCTATATTTTTGAAAATAATATTCTATTTCTGTAACTGTAAATGTGGTACATACTATTTTATATAATTTATAAAACTGAATGGTACAAAGAAGAAAAAAGCCATGTTCTAATACAGGATATTTATTCCTGTTAGTATGTATTAATGCATTAATTATTGTACATGTATACAATTGTTGTATACATTATTGTATATGTATTATTGTATAAATTAATGCATTTCTCTCTAGAGTTTATTTTCTAGAATTATATTGTTTATATCATTGTGTGCCTTCTGTATACTTACTATATTTGAATATTTCCTTATGATAATCATTTGTTAAAAACAATTTTAAAAAACCTCCCATCTCACTTTAAAAGCCAAATGCTTACAGTAATCTCCATGACCTGCATCCTCTCATTTTCTATCTGACCCAATTATCCCCCTCCTTTAACGGGATACTGGTCAAAACAGCACTTCTCCGACATGCCATGATGGCCCCACCTTAGTGCCTTTCTACTTGTCGTCGCTTCCACCCAGAATACTTTCCCTCCTCATGTGCATGGTGCATTCCACCACCTCCTTCAAATGGCAAATCTCCGCGAGGGGCACCGTGGCTCACCAGGTGACTATGGTCATAGTTTTTGGAATCAGAATTCACATACTAGCTGGTGACCTTGGGGAAGTTGCTGAATCTCTCTGTGCTTTGGGGAAAAACAATACTCACCTCATGGGCCTGCTGAGAGAATTAAATGCATCTATATTGCAAAGCCTTCTTCCTTCCCAGCATTCTCAGTGTTCCAAGCCAGCTCTTTCTGCTAATGTCACTCTTTCCACAGTCCGTGTGTCATCTGAGAGTGTACTCTGCTACTTACTGGTTTGTATTGTCATGATAAATGACTGATGTATTATGTGTATGGTGTACAGTCTCATTGTCTCTCACTACAGTATAAGTCCTATAGCTGTAAAGGTTCTCACTTTGAGGATGACTTCAAGCAAAACTGCATTCAAAAACAAAAACAAACAAAAAGTAAACACTAATACAGAACCTAAAAACCATCACTATCCTAAGCTTCTTACAACCTATTATATCTATCTATCTATCTATCTATCTATCTATCTATCTATCTATCTATCTACCTATTTATTTTTTTGTTTGTTTAGGCATGCTCCATGCCCGATGTGGGACTTGAATTCACGGCTCTGAGTTGGAGTCACATGCTCTATTGACTGAGCCAGCCAGGCACCTCTCAAGCTTCTTAAGTAAAGTAATCAATTGTTCCTTGACATAACCCATGGAATAGGTATTGTTCTCATTATTATCTCTATTTCATACATAAGAAAACTGAGGCATTCAAATACTCAAGCAAGCCTCCCCACTGGTGATACCATTAAATGGTGAAAGGAGGATTTGATCCTAGGCAGTCTGGCTTCAGAGAGAAGGCTCTTGACCACTATGCTAGGCTTCTAATGAACATGCAATGATGAGATGTGCTGAATAAATTAAAAGATGCACTGTCATATTAACAAGATCAAGTTTCATTCCTATGCCTGACCTCCTTATGAAACAAAGGTAAATTCTAGTCCCTCTAAGACATTGCTGCTTCTAATCAGAGGAATGTGGGCAAGAAAGGAGAATAGTATGGCTTTTATTTCTCATCCCTCTTTCAGCAAGAGAGGAAGAACACCTTCCTTCTGGCTGGGTGTCCAAATGTGTTGGTTTTTTCCCCTCTGTTCCTAGCCAATGTGCGTTCTTTTTGCCCTTTACATATTATAGCACAGCTTGTTAGTATACTATTAATAGCAGCAATTTTCAAGCAATTACATCATAGTTTTAGTCAATTCACCAGAATACTTTTTCTCCCACTCCATATATATTGTATCCTAATATAATTTCTCTTATTGAAATATGAGCTGTTTGTTGAATGCATTATGAAACTCCACAAGGATGTATTAGGAAAGCAATACTTTCTAGCTGTGCTCAGTTCTGCTCTGGCTTTGCTCAAATATGTCATGGGGGTAGGAGGAGGACTCCCCCTTTAATCCTTGAAAGGGAGTGAGTAAACCAATGTTCACGCCCCTTTCATCAAAAGGAGACTAAAATATACTTAAAGTTCACTGTCCTCTAGGACTACTTAGAACACGATTTCTCAAAATAGCACCCACAGAAAACATCTGCATCAGAGATAGCTCGAATGCTTGGCAAAAATAAGGACTATTTGCCATCTTAAATTTTTTTTTTTACTTAATTGACATTTGACAAGGCAGGGGAAAGGAATTTGCACTTTTAACAAGTACCCCCAAGTAATTGTATGTGTATATTAATACATATAAAGCAGTATTACTCAACAAATAAATGTGCCATTTTCTATGCTGATATCTGGGAATATAATGATGAACACAAAAAGACACAATCCCTCTTCTCATGGAATATTAGCTTAGCAGGGAGGCAGATATTAGTAAATGAACCACACAAGGCACAGAGAATCTCTACTAGAAAAAGGGCTATGAAGGGGAGAAACATCCAAACATGGATGCTTGGCCTTGCCAGGAATCTCAAGGAAAGCATTTCTGAAATGAAACCCAAAACAGGATAAGTTAACTAAGGAAGAGGGGAGAGGGGTTGTGTTCCAGGAAGTAGGAAAGTGACCTCCTAAGTCATGCAATGGAAGGAGCATGGAGAGAGAAGGGAGGGCACAGGAAGCCCAGGGTGAAGATAGCAACAGGGAGGGGCAGATTGGGAGAAGAGGCACGACTGGGGGCATGCGAGACCACACGGAGCCTGTGGACCAGCGCTGCCTGTACTTTCTACTAATACAACGGGATCCCCTTGGGGGACTGACATGGGGGAGGTACTGTCAAGGTGATAGCTGACATTATTCTTAATAATCCTAGAATGGTACAGTCTGATAAGATAACCATCAGCCATAGGTGGCTGTTTAAATTTAAATGCAATAAAGTGAAAACCTCCATTCCTCTTTTACACTGACTCTATTTCAAGTGCTTAATAGTCTCATGTGGCTGGTAACTACCTATTAGACAGCATAGACAGAGAATATTCATTGTCGCAGAGAGTTCTAACAGCAATGCTGCACAGAGGTGGTCTGCAGACGCCAGCTTGGTAGCCATCCCCTGTGAGCTGGTCAGAAATGTGCAATGTCAAGCCCTGCTGTTCATGCTAAGATGATTCTTAGGTGCCCAGTATGCATATTACAGTTTGAGGACTATTATTCTGAAAGGACTATTATTCTACCATCTAATATAATCTTATTAATAATCTGATGCTTTGAATGGGGTAAAAATCACAGATAAACTTCTAATATATAGGATAATGACGAAAAAGATGTCAATATTGCCACGTATGGGACTAGTGTGAACCCCAGTTTCACAAGATCTCTACCAGACCTTTTAGGAACTTGGTGAAATATACACACTGAATGCTTCACATTTGGGGAAAGAAGAGGGACTTACAATTCCTTCCAAATGTGATTTTGAGGTGTTCCCCCACTGCCCTCCCTTCACATCCTCTCCCCTCTACCATCGTTCTCTAATGTCTCGCTGTTGTGAGTCGGACTGCTACATATCATATGAATAGAATCCAGGATGTGACACAAAAAGCTTAATTTTCTTTTTTAGGGTTCCCGGTGGAAGACTGTAGTATGTGAAATGTTATTTATAAGATCGTTAAAAGAAACTAATGAACTCTCCAGCTGCCTGAAATTGTATTCTATTTTTCAGGAGTATGGTTGCCTATTTATTTTTAACTGTACTATTATCATATAAATAGATCAACTTGTGGTTGTTACCAATTGCAGACACGCACTCCACTCCACTGTTATTGCACTGTCTGTTCCGTGACAAAATACCTGAGGAAGCTCACCAAAATGCCAAACTTGTAAACAACGCATTACAACAAATGTGAGGATGCAAAAACATTTTCAACTAGCTTGTCTATGCTAAGGGTTAATTTTGAGCTAGAATACAGGTCTAACAGCAACATGATAATAATCTTAAAATGAATACTTATGTATAATAAACACCATGATGGACTGAAATTCTGTTGTCCCCCAAAAATTCACATGTTGAAGCCCTGACTCCTAGTATGGTGGTATTTGCAGACAGGGCCTTTGGGAAGTAATAAAGTTTAGAGTAGGTCATGAGGGGTGACAGAATCTCTCCTTGACTAAACTTTAGTCAGACTCCTCCTCCTTCCCAAGGAGGCCTCAACTTTTATACTACCCTGTCCATCTCTGCATTGTGGGATTTCAGCAAGAATCATGATAAGTCAGTTAAGCCAGAATTTCCTACCCTCAATATCTCATCACCCTGACAAATAACCAGGTTCCTCATCTCCCACTGCCCCCAGGTGATATGTGGTCATGTAGCTTGCCTTTAGCAAGAATCCTGCTGGGTTGATTTAGCCAGAATCCCCTGTGCCCCTGATATTTCCTCTTGATAATTTTCTATCCAGGAACCCCCACCCTCCTCTGTGGCTATAAACATTCCTGCCAGTCCTTGTTTTCGAGTTAAGCCCAAGTTCTGTCCCCTATTGCAAAACCCTATGGCAGTGCCCTTCCCCATATTAGCCCAACAGTCCTGAATAAATTCTGCTTTATCATTTTAACAAGTGTCACAACAATCTTTTCTCTAATAGGGTGGGACCTTCATGATGAGATTAGTCACATGTTCAAAGAGACAGATCTCTCTCTCCCTTTCTCCATACCTTAAAACACAGAGAAAAGTCCATGTGAGGACACAGTGAGGTGAGGTGGGAATGGAGGGTCGGTTTCCCAAGAACACCTTTCCCATCAACAATGGAATTTGCCAGCACCTTGATCTTGGACTTCTAAGCTTCCAGAACTGAGAGAGAAAGAAATCTCTGTCATTGAAGACACTGTTGATACTAGCCTGAGCAAACTAAGACACCAGATCTAGCAGACTAAGACACTAGCCCAGAGCCACAAACCTCACAGATATTATCTCATTTATATTTACCTACATTAAGAGGCTGAAGCAATGAATATTAGAAATGCTTTACAAATGAGGAAACTGAGGCTCACAGAGATTACATATCTTCAAAGTCACTCTGTAATTATTCCAAAGTCACCTCATATTTACCTTTAATCCAAACCCAAAGAAAACTCATGTAAAGTTTTAAACAATACATCTGTTAATTACAGTAGCTAGAAAGCCAACCAAAGCATGGAAAATGTTGCTAACAAGTTTTGACAGCTATATTAAAGTATTACCTGCATTTAAACAGATGCTATTATTTTATGGATATAATTAGACTGTGTGTACAAAACAGATACATCTGTGGGTATTTCTTGTTTTTAATCTGAGAAAGCTTACTCATTTGGATTCACATAGCAAGACAAGATGGCCTACTAAACATATAAATGCATATCAAAAGGAAACTCCTGTATGAAGGGGAACCTGAATCCTAATTCTTTCTTGTAACTAATTTTGCCACCTTGGTCAGGTCACTTTATATTTTAGAACAAAATGTTCTCTTGTAGAAAGGGGCTGGTCTTTAATATTCCCCTGAGAGTTAACACTCTCATTTTGTGTTTTCAAAGAAAGCCTTATCAAGAACTCCATTATCTCCGCTGACAAAGTAAAGTGCTTGATCTTTATAACAGAATTAAGTCTTGCTATAGGATTACACTGAATTTTGATCTCTAGGGTCAAAACTATGAAAGAGTAAAAAAAAAAAAAAGAGAGAGACCAAAAAGAGAGAGAGAAAGGGAGCCAGAGGGATAGTAAGGGATGGAAGGAAGGTAGGAAGAAGGGAAGAAGGAAGATAAAAAAGATAGAAAGAAAGGAGATCAACCATATTATGCTGTTCTACCAAAAAGAAAAAAAACAAAAGTTCAGACATTGTTTAGCTGATAAAATCTACAGTGCTAGGAAATGTAAAATAATTAGTTATATGGGCCAGGTCTCATTCAGTTATGAGTGACAGAAACTTATCTCAAAATGCATAAAGCAAAAACAACAATAAGTTTATTGATTGACATAGATGAAAAAGTTCATGGGTGGGAATGGATTCAGGCAAATATCTCTGCCAGCAACTCTAGACTTGCACTTTCTCTTTCTAATAAAGCCCCAGAATTAAATCTCATTGGCCACAAAGGGGTCAGGTGCCCATATTTAAATCAGTCCTATGGTCAAAGAAGGTCATATGTGTTCTCTTTGAATCTAAGATGAGGGCAGATTCAATCTTGGTCACCTAGAAACCATAAGAAATATCCTACCTGGATTTTACCATAAGAAGGAGAATTGATAGCTGGCTAGCAAAAAACAGTAATCATCTGTCTTACCAAGAAAGATATTAATCGTACTGACAAAATAATGATGTGTGACTGGGCACCTGGGTAGTTCAGTTGGCTGACTGTCTCACTTTGGCTAAGGTCATGATCTCACTGTTCATGGGTTGGAACCCCCGTGCCTGCTTCAGATTCTGTGTCTCCCTCTCTCTCTGCTCCTCCCCCATGCATGCTCTCTTCTTCTCCCACCGCCATCCCCTCCTGTATCTCTCTGTCTCTCAAAAAAATAAACATTAAAAAGTTTTTTTAATTAAAAAATTATGATATGTGAATGGTTTCCCCACCTCACTAAAGATAATATAATTATACAGGCATACCTTGGAAATACTATGGGTTTGGTTCTAGACCACTGCAATAAAGAAAATATGGCAATAAGGGAAGGTAAATATTTTTTTGATTTCCCAGCACATATAAAATTTATGTTTACACTATAATGTATTCTATTAAATGAGCAATAGCAGTATGTTGAAAAAAACGTGCATAACCTAATTAAAAATATTGCTAAAGAATGCTAACCATCATCTGAGTTTTTAGCAAGTCATAATATTGCTGCAGAAGGTCTTTACTCCATGTGGTGGCACTGACTAATCAGGGTGGTGATTGCTGATTGTTGGGGTGGCTGTGGCAATTTCTTATAATAAGGATACAGTAAATTCTGCTGCATTGACTGACTGTCCCTTTCACAATTTCTACGTACCATGGGATACTGTTTGATAGCATTTTACCCACGGTAGAACTTCTTCTGAAATTGAAGTCAAACCTCTCAAACCCTCTCTGCTTATCAATGAAGTTTATGTATTATTCTATGTATTCTATGCAGTATTCTTTGTTGTCATTTCTACCAATGTCACAGCATCTTCACCAGGGGTAGATTCCTTCTTAAGAAACTAGTCCCTCTGCTCATCCATAGAGGCAACTACTCACCCGTTAAAGTTTTATCATGAAATTGTAGCAATTCAATCCCATCTTCAGGCTCCAGTTCTAATTCTGCTGCCACTGCTATTTCCATCATATCTGCAGTTACTTCCCCCAAAGTCATCCATGAGGGTTGGAATCAACTTCTTCCAAACTCCTGTCCATGTTGTTATTTACACCTATTCTCATGACTCATGAATGCTCTTAATTCCATCTAGAATGGTGAATCCTTTCCAGAAAGTTTTCAACTTTGTCAAACCCCATCAGAAGAATCACTCTTTATGGCACCCACAGTCATACAAAATGTGTTTCTTAAATAATTAGACTTGAAATTTGAAATGAATTCTTGACTCATGGGCTCCAGAATGGATGTTGTGTTGGCAGGCATAAAAACAACATAAATCCCGTCATACTCAGAGCTTTTGGGTGACCAGGTGCATTGTCAGTGAGCAGTAATAATTTGAAAGGAGTCTTTTTTCTGAGCAGTAGGTCTTAACATTGGGCTTAAAATAGTCAGTAAACCATCTGGTAAATAAATGTGCTGTCATCCAGGCTTTGTTGTTCCTTTTATAGAGCACAGGCAGAGTAGGCTTTGCATAGTTCTTATGGACCCTCAGATTTTCAGAGAGGTAAATGAGCATTGGCTTCAGTTGCATTAGCTCCTAACCAGAGAGTCAGCCTGCCTTTTGAAACTTTCAACCCACAAATATCCTAGATGGCATCTTCTTCCAATAGAAGGCTGTTCTGTCTACATTGAAATATGTTCTTTTGTATAGCCACCTTCATTAATTACCCCAGCTAGAACTTCTGGATAACTTGTTTCAGCTTCTACATTAGCACTTGCTGCTTCACCTTGTACTTTTATGTTATAGAGATGGCTTCTTATCTTCAACCTCAAGAACCAACCTCTCCTAGTGTCAAGCTTTTCTTCTGTTGCTTCCGCACCTCTCTCAATCTTCAGAGAACTGAAGGGAATTAGGGACTTGCTCTTTATTAAGCTTTGGCTTAAGGGAACCATGTGATTCCATGTGGACAGTTTCATCTTCTAACCAAACCACCAACTTTCACCATATCATCAAAAAGCCTGCTTTGCTTTCTTATTATTTGGGTGTTCACTGGAGCAAATATTTTTGTTAAATGTTTATTTTTGAGAGAGAGCATGAAAGCACAGCAGAGGAGGGGTAGAGACAGAGAGGGAGACACAGAATCTGAAGCAGACTCCTTGCTCCAAGTTGTCAGCACAGAGCCCGATGCAAGGCTCAAATCCATGAACCATGAGGTCATGACCTGAACTAAAGTCGGATGCCCAAATGACTGAGCCACCCAGGTGTCACTAGAATCAACATTTTCAATTCCTTTCAAGAACTTTTTCTTTGCATTCACAACTTGGCTAACTTTTGGCCTATCTCAGCTTTCGACATCCCTTCCTCACTGATCTTAGTCATTTCTAGCTTTTGATTTAAAGTGGGAGATGTGTGGTTCCTTCTTTTACCTGAACAGAGAGAGGCCGCGGTAGGATATTTAACTGACCTAATTTCAATACTGTTGTGTTTCAGGGAATAGGGACGCCTGGGGAGAGGGACAGAGATGGAGTAAGGGCTGGCTGGTGGAGCAATCAAAACACATACAACATTTATCAGTTAAGTCTGCCATTTCACAGAGATGTGGCTCATGGTGCTCCTACACAATCACAATAGTGACACCACAGATCACTGGTTACAGATGACAAATACAGTAAAAATGATTAAAAACTTGAAATATTGAAATCTTTATGAAAATATGACACACAGGCATAGACTGAGCAAATGCTATTGGAAAAAGGGTGGCAAAAGACTTGCTTGATGCAGGATTGACACAAACTTTCAATTTGTAAGAAATGCAGTATCTGCAAAGTGCAAAAAAGTGAAGCACAATACAAGGAGGTGTGCCTGTAGTTGTAAATTACTGAGCATTCCTTATATGCCCCAAATTATGCCAAATGCTTCAGACACATTTCCTACTTCATTTTACATACAGATGAAGAAATAGAAACTCAAAAAGCTTATGTCACTTGCACGGAATTCCAAAAGCTCGTAGGAGGCAGAGCTAAAATACAATATGGATTTATCTCATTTCCCAGTTCATGATCATAAGAGCCTTAGCTATATGCTATTTTCCTGAGAACTAACTTGATATCTTAGTTTCAGAGAGTAAAAGAAAATGCAAGCCTTAAAGAAAAATAACTTCACAATGTAGCTTCAAAAAACAAAGGCCTTTTTGTAAGAACAAGAGTACAATGGAATATGGTTTATTAATAATATCCAAAACGGATCCGTGATATTATCAGTATCATGCGTTTTAAATAAAACAGTTGCCTTACTTCTAAAATACATGCTCAAAAATAATTTTCAGAAAGTATGTGCATGTTAATGTATATATGTGTGTATATACACCTATACATAATTAGAATTCAATGTACACGAAAGGGTTGTTAACAATCAGAACAGTAAACCTCTGAAAACCATCTGCAACTTCTACTTCAGAAACTAGTTATGTCAGTTACTAGTGATATCAGAATTATTTCAAGCCATGCAGCTCAGGATGCTTGAAGCCACTAACCAGTCATTTGAAAATTGAGTGTTCATATACCTATAACCACCAACTTCTACAGCTAGTCATAGAGTTAGCACAATGGCATGACTCTGGGCTAAATGATTTTCTATAGCAGGGTTGACAAATGGTGGCCTGTGAGTCAAACCAGTCAGCTGCCTGTTATTGCAAATAAAGTTTTATTAGAACATAGCCACAAACACTGATTTACATATTGCCTATGATGGCTTCTGCACTACAACGACAGAGTTTAACAGCTGCTACAGGGGCCTTCCACCCTGAGGGCTTAAAAATATTTATTGTGCAGTCTTTTACAGAAAAAGGTTTTCAAGCCCTGTTCTAGAATTGCATACATGTTGGAAGGAGATCTTGGAATTTTAAAGGGCAACTCCAAAAATTCCAAATTTTTTGCCTCTTTCTAAATCATAGGGAAGGAAGCTAATATTTTATGAATACAGACTGAAATTCTAATGCTATAAGAAGATCATATCACACCTCAAACCAACCATTCGAAAATGAGGTAATGAACTGCTTACCAGGCCAGCTGCTCCAGAACAATTGAGAGTTCACCTGGATGCCTGGAGCGTCCTCTCCGGCTTTTACTCCTTTAAATTCTGTTTCTATTCGGCCCTTAAAAAAGGAGTTAATGAGCTGGAATCTTTTCATTTGTTCTCTCTGGGATACTGTCATTTGGGAGCTATGACATGAACTTTCTTTTTTAAAAGGTTCCTTAAAATCTTGTACACCGTAAAGCCTTCCGTAATGGTTTCCCTTTCGTTGGTTTCTACAAACCATGGTTTGTTTCCTTTCCACTAAATCATGATGATCCTACAGTCATATATAAATTAGACACGTTCAACCCTTAATAGGCATTCACAGCACCATGTGCCTACTGAGGACTTGGCTTACTCACATGTCCTTTGAAAGATTACCTAGGCACTTGGCCTTGATTGGTCTGTACTTGGAATTACTGCATTTCATCTGTTTTTCTTAAGCAGCTTGAGCTCTGGATGAACCACTTCTAGTAAAGAAGGCATTTACTTAACATTAGAGCATATTGTATTTTCCCTGATTCTGAATTAAATTCTACGGCTAATGCTTTGGTTTTCTATACACAAACTGATTACTCCAATCTTATCTGATGGGATGGAAAGAGGATATTTTGGATGTGAAATTCTTGCCTTGATCCTTTATCCTTAACTCCAGACTGCACAGGGAATCCCTGATCAAATTTCCAGCAGTTACATGCTGACAACATATTAGGCATTAGGGTATACCACTGAGAAATATCTCTAATGGTCTGGCAGTGCTGGATACATTTTGCTCGTGCCATTTAAATAAACAAGTCACATTTCATTGTGCACCATAGTATTTCACTGTGGCCACACAAGCCTTAGATTTTTGAGGTATTCGACAAATTCTTGAGTGAAGATATGAATGTGAACATATACAAGAAGAATTCACCCCAAGCCAGGACAGAGTATATCCTGCTCAAAGGAAGAACACGTTTTTGCTTGTAAAGAGACCATATGGCAAAACAATCAACAACCCTTAGAATACTTTAAAATCAGCACAGGAAAGCTGTTGACAAGGAAAAGAGGATTGCAATGTGGGTGAGAAAATCAGAACTCTGAGTTAAGGGGGGCCTGGGTGGCTCAGTCAGTTAAACGTCCAGCTTCAGCTCAGGTCATGATCTCATAGTTCGTGAGTTCGAGCCCCGTGTCCGGCTCTGTGGTGACAGCTAGCTCAGAGCCTGGAGTCTGCTTCAGTTTCTGTGTCTCCCTCTCTCTGACCCTCCCCTGCTCACGCTGCCTCTCTCTCTCTCTCCCAAAAATAAATAAAACGTTAAAAAAAAAAGAAGAAAGAAAGAACTCTGAGTTAAGAATGCACTAAGGACAGCAGGCTGTTCCACTTACAGGGGGCAGTTACACTTCCTCCCCTGCCGCAGAGTCCATATACTCCCCAAAGAGCCCTCATATCTGTCAATGCCCCTTCTGGAATGCCAATTCTAGGTACCTGAAAATCTGAAATGCAAATAGAAATGCTTCTACTAACTCTACAGTTACATACGTTTTAATATGACTGCCTTAAAGCTCGTTTGAAAATACACGGAGTGTGTTCAGTGTATGCTTTTTCCCGATCAAACACTCATCCAAGGTGAAGACCATGTCACCATGAGGTGGTGATTTGTTCCAGGAGTCAGCACATGCCTAACAAACAAACAAACAAGGACCCCAGGTCTTTTTCTCTATAGCTCTTAGAAAAGAGGTATCCTGTTTCCACTGAGAATGCCCAGCTGCCCCCAGGTAAGCCAGGAAAGTCTGCTCCAGAAAGGCAGACTCTGTCTGACAGTGAAGTCAGCACTAGAGCTAGGAGACTGGAAAGATGAATCCCAAAAGGCATCATTTGAGTCCAAGAGTGAAATGCTCTCTAAAGAAAGAATTGCTGTAACTTCAGTTAGCTAATAATTCACTTTTTGTTTAAGTCACTTAGAGATATCACTTGTAGAATAGGCACAGATACAAAGTATTTTTTTAATGATCAAAAAATAATAAACTCTGATGTTTATTAGATATCAGAATTTTAAAGATAAGTGTTACTTGACAGGAAAATGTTGATATCTGAGGAAGGAGGAGGAAGAATCTGGAGGAGTAAGAAGAATCCATACATCTGAATGGAATACAGAGTGACCAGACACACTGAGAGGGTGGTGGGTTGTGATGGGAGGAGCATTTCAAAAAGGAAGTGAGTGGACGTGGAAAACATGCTTTTCATGTACTTGACCACTATGTATGGGGCTAGGAATGATTTAGCAAAATGGGAGATCAACAGTTTCACGTAGGACTGAAGCTAAACTATTCCAGCAAAACTATATCTCCACTGATATTACCTTTGTCATAAGCCAGAGGGCTTGATCTGTTAATATTTATTTCATATTTTAGGCTTATTAACAAATATCTCTACCACTTATCAGATCAGAACTTTCCAGCCACTACACTGAGCCACTCATGGCTTTAGTCTCTAAAGATGAACTATGAGTCCTGAGGTGGCCAAACCTTGGGATAAGTCATTGTCATCTATGAAAATCCATGAACAGTAACAGTGGGAATCTTAACAGCCATGTGTGTTTTGTTCAAGTCATTTTACCTCTCTGCTACTGTCTCCTCATCTGCAAAAGGGAATAGAATATAGCGATAATATACTCTAAAGATTTGTACTGGAATATTACACTCAATTTAAAATAATACTGAAAACTGTCTATTTAGTACTATAATATGGAAGGTACTAATTAAATTATAGCTGCCATATTTTCTGTAAACAAATTTTACATTTGTTTGCTGATTATATTTGCATTTGTCTGTAAAGGCACATATTTAAGACTGAAATTATTTTCCCCGAACAGAATGTATATGTGAAATTATCTATAAAAGGAAAAGCTTTGATTTTTCAGAAGGCTATTTTATTGGCATTGTTGATATTCTGGAGTTAAAAAGGAAAATTCATGGAACCATGTATATACCTTATTATTCCATCCTCTTAATCAGGTAGTTTGTTTATTACAAAGCAATTATTCATACTGGAATTGATGACACAGGAGAATAAAATTGGATTTGAACAAAAATTTGAGGTTATAGTGTTTTTATGAGTAAATAATATACATAAATAAAACAGATTAATAATCTACTTAAATTATTTCTTTTACAATCTGTTTATGTTCCAATTTCAAATATATATATATATGCTAATCATGCTACTTAGTAGTGCAGTCATTAAAGGTCAGCATACTTTTATGAAGGCTGAAAGGGTTTAAGAGACTTGGCAAAAAGTATTAGCCTCACCAGAATGCTAGCATTTAGGAGTCAATGGAAAACCTAAAACGTTGTGAAAGCAAATATAGAAAGAAGTGTCTATGCATAAAATATTCAGCAAGATAATAAGGTAATATGACACCGGTGAACTGTAAAAAGTGTATTTCAGAGTGCAAACGGAAGAGAAGAACAAAAAATATTTTAATGGCCTTAAGATTTTTGACTTTATTCTGGTATGAATACAGTAAAAGTCAATGAAGAAAAAAATTGAACAAAGGTATGAAAGAGAAACTTATGTTTTTTTCTGATAATGGAAATGGAGACTAAATATAAAATCATTGCTTCTGTTGATGCCTCCTTCTCCTCTTTCCTCTAAATCCACCTCACAGCCTAGCCTCTCCCTTCTGCCTTTTATGATGCACTGTCTGAAACTCAAATAAAACATGCAAACAGAAAAATGCAAAGAAATTCATAATTATTTTTGACACTTATATAAATGGACTCACGTGGTATGTATTTCTTTTGAGTTTAATTTACAAAGTATTATGGTTATGAGATTTTTCCCCCTGTTGTTACATACAGTAATAGTTTTCTCTGCTGTATAGGTATATACCACACAAATTTTAATATTAAAATAATAGTTATAAGCTTCCTTGACCAGACTTTTCCACTCTTCTTTTGTTAATATACCCGGGTGTGGAATTTCTGGGTAAAAGCTTTGTGGATCTTCACCTTTAGGTTTCCAGACTGGTTGTGCCAATTTACCTTACTGTATATACTGCTTGGATGTTCCCATGGGTCCATAATCCCCTCAGTATTTAAGATTACCATGCTTATTTAATTTTTTTAAATTTTAGCCATTTTTTTTATCGCTTCTCGGCCTTTTGGCTAAGATCAAGTGTAAATTTTAGCCATTTTATATGTAATGACATCTCATTAGGTTTCTTTTTTACTTAAGTATAATATACATACAATAAAATATAGATATCGAATGTTCAGTTTGATGGATTTCGATAAATTTATCACTCATTTAACTACCATCCAAGTCGAAATACCCTAAATACATTTCTATCACTCCCAAATCACTCTCTTGCCTTTTCAATTCAATTCCATGCTCCACTCTATAGTATTACTGTCCTAATTTCTATCACTGTAGTCCTCTTCTTAGATTTCAAATAAATGAAATCCTACAGAATATAATCATTTATGTATGGATTTTTTTCTTGAAAGTTGTGTGTTTAACACTGCATGTATACAATTCATTATGACATGGCATGGATCAGTACTATTCATTTCCTTTTTATTGTCAAGAAATATGCCACTATATGAGTATGCCACAAGGTGTTTATTCCACTCTCCAGTTGATGAGCATCGGAGTTGTTTCAAATTAGGGGCTAGTTGATGAGGCTGTAAAAAACAGTTTCATAAATCTTTTTGTGGACATTGTTTTTTATTTATCTTGTGTAAATACCTAAAATGGAATTCCTGGTCTGTGGGATAAAATGTATGTTTAACTTTATAAGAAACTGCAAAACACTTTTTTAGGGTATTTGTACCATTTTACATTCCCATTGGCATTTATGGACGTTAGTTGTTCCACATCCTTACCAACAATTATCCTTGTTGCTATTAACTGTTTTTCATTCTAGCAGGTGTAAAATGATATGTAATTGTGGTTTTCTTATTTTTTTAATTGAATTAGAGTTGATATATCATTGTGGTTTTCATTAGTATTTCCCTGATGATTGGTATATAGCTTTTTTAAACATATCTGTGCTTAATGGTCACTTTAAGAAAACTTTTATTATTTATTTAATCCATTAACAACTTTGTCTCCCCCCCTCCCCCACCTATACCTAGGATTTCATCGTATTTCCATACTGAGGAATGAAACAATGACACAACTAATCACAATAAGCTGCTTCAAAAAAAGAAGCTAACACAGCTCATTTTCTTTTAATGGGAAAAATATAAATATATGCACTCTAGAATGCACAATGATTTAGTCACTAGGAGATCAAATGGGATCCTGAAGAACGTAGGCAAGACAAGGCCATGGTAAAAGAGGAGCTGAGACACTGTGCAATCGTTTAAGGGTTCTCGGCACTGTATCTCTTGGTTACTAGGTGAATCCTGACATGGGGGAAGACTAGCCACTGCCAAATGGAGACACAGTAACTGCTAAATTGACTTAAGCGCTGCGCACAGGAACCAATAGCCAGAAAAGTACTAACCACTGCTGAGAACATCCACACCAGAAGGACTTAACCTTCCAGGAGCTCTAAACTGATATCATGTCCAGTGTTCACATGGCTGACTTTATCATCTGTGTCCATTTGGCACAGCAAGTGGCAGTGTCTCTACAATGGTGATGCAGCCCCTGGAAGTGTCTTTCAGCCCCTTGTCCATGAGGGCTTTGATTCCTTGAGCAAAAGCTTCCCATTCAAATACACCCAGAGGTCCATGGCACGCAATCTGCTTAGCTCCAGTAACTGCCTCAGGTACTTCTTGCTGCTCTCAGGACCTTCCAAGTCCATTCAGCCAGCAAGTATGCCAGAGGCCACTGTGCTTGGCTAGACTTAGCATTCTCATTAAACTTGTCAGCAGTGACAAAGTCAACAGGCAAGGTAATCTTCACACCGTTCTTCCCAGCTTTGGACATCGGATCTTTGACGATCTTGGCTCCCTCATTTGTCATCAAAGCAGAAAAGTGCCTATGTCCATGTTGTTAAGCACCTTAAGGAAGGTAAAAGCCATCCCACCACCAATAATCATCTCACTGACTTTGACCAGCATATTATTGATAGTTGGATCTTGTCTGTAACTTTAGGTCCACCCAGGATGGCCAGGAAGGGTTGCTGGGCTCTTCAAGGCCTTGGCAAAGTAGTTCAGTTCCTTCTTCATCAAGAAACTTCCAGCATTCTGTGGCAGACTGAGTCCCACCATTCAACTGTGGGCTTGGAGAGCAGTGCCAAAAACATCATTGACATAGGCATCACCTAGCTTGGAAAGTGAAGCTCAGAAGGCTTCTGTTTTGGCTGACTCAGCTTTAACCCTATTCCCAGAAAAATCTTTCACCTTCCCTTCTTCTTTCACATGAAAGTGAAGGTTCTGCAGCAAGATGACTGACCCAGAAGCAGCATCAGCACAAGCTTTCTCCACTTCCAGACCCACACAGCAGTTCAAGAACAAAATCTAGGCTCAGCAGAGATTTGAATTCTATAGCAATTGGCTCCAAAGAGTATTTGTCAGGCATTGACATACCATCAGACCAGCTCAGATGGCTCATAAGAACAAGTGGCTTGGCTCCATCATGCAAGCAGAATTTGATGCTTGAGGAGGCACCCTTGATTCTCTGGTTGTTTGTTATCTGGTTGTTCTTCACAGGTACGTTGAAGTCCATTCTCTTGATGACCCACTTCCCCTTCATGTCCATCCTATCCACAGTCAGCTTGTCAGAAAGCAACATCTTGGCAATACAACAGGAGCAAGGCTGAGAGCTTAAACAACACTGTCATTCTTATATTTTCTTTTGCAAAGTATCTTTTCAAAGCTTTTACCCTTTTTTATTGGATTATTTGTCTTTATGAGATTAATTTGTGAAGTTCTTTATATATTCTAGATAAAAGCCCTTTCTCAGATTTATGCATTCTATTTTGTTGTAGTCTGTGGCTTGTTTATTCATTTTCTTAATGATTTCTTTAGATAGAAGTTTTCTTTTTAATATTGATAAAGTGCAAATTACCAATTTTTATAATGAATGGTGGTTTTGTGCTTGTTTGTTTCTTTTGCTCAATAAAGCTTTGCCTACTCAAGGTGACAAAGACAATTTCCTATGTTTTCCTCCAGAAGATTTGTGGTGGTAGATTTTATATTTAAGCCTTTGATACATCTTGAATTAGTTTAACTTTGGTGTGTGGAGTTTCATATAGAATTGATCCAGCACTATCTGTTTAAAGAGAATTCTTTGAATGGATTTAGTTTAGCACCTTGGCTGAAAATAAGCTGATTCTATATATAATTTATGTCTGTACCTATATTTATATTTAGACTTGGTATTTGGTTCTACCGATTTATTTGTTATTCCTTATACCTGTAGTATAGACTTAATTAATGTAGCTTTATTACAGTTTAAAAAGAATTACACATTTAAAATAATGTTTTTCCATTTTGTTCATTTAAAACTCCCTTTGTTAATTCCATTTCAATTTTAGAACATTTCACAAGTTTTCCACAAAAAAACATTTCTGGGATTTGGCGAGAATTGAACTGAATCTGTAGACCTCTGATTGTTTTTAAGATTTATTAGTTATCTTTGTTCAATATACTAAATTTCAATAATATATGAATTCAAAAATATACTAAAATTCAATGATTTTAGTATAACATATTTCAGTATATTTTTGTTGTTGTTGTTTTTTTTTTTGGTTTACCTCAATTTTTTACAAATAGTTTATTGTCAAATTGGTTTCCATATAACACCCAGTGCTCATCCCCACAAGTGCCCTCCTCCATGCACATCTCCCCTCCCCCCACATCCATCAGTCCTCAGTTTTTGTCAGCATTCAAGAGTCTCTCATGGTTTGCCTCTCTCCCTTTCCCCCACCATTTCCACCCTTCTTCTCCCCCTTGGTCCTCTGTTAAGTTCCTCCTAATCCTCCTATACGTGCACGCATATGATATTTGTCCTTCTCTGCCTGACTTATTTCGCTCAGCATAACACCCTCAAGGTCCATCCATGTTGCTACACATGGCCAGATTTCACTGTTTCTCATTGCCATGTAGTATTCCATCGTATAGATAAATCACATCTTCTTGATCCATTCGTCCATTGATGGACACTTAGGCTCTTTCCATGTTTTGGCTATTGTTGAGAGTGCTGCTATGAGCATTGGGGTCCATGTGCTCCTATGCACCAGCATTTCTGTATCCCTTGGGTAAATTCCTAGCAGTGCTATTGCTGGGTCATAGGGGAGTTCTATTGTTAGTTTCCTGAGGAACCTCCACACTGTTTTCCAGAGGGCCTGCACCAGTTTACATTCCCACCAACAGTGTAGGAGGGTGCCCATTTCTTCACATCCTCATCAGCATCTAGAGTTCTGTTTTGCTCATTTTAGCCACTCTGACTGGCATGAGGTGGTATCTCAGTGTCATTTTGATTTGTATTTCCCTGATGAGGAGGGATGTTGAGCATCGTTTCATGTGTCTGTTGGCCATCTGGATTTCCTCTTTGGAGAAGTGTCTGTTCATGTCTTCTGCCCATTTCTCCACTGGGTTGTTTGTGTTTCAAGTGTGGAGTTTGGTGAGTTCCTTATAGACTTTGGATATTAACCCTTTATCTGATATGTCATTTGCAACTATCATTTCCCATTCTGTCGGTTGCTTATTAGTTTTGTGGGTTGTTTCCTTTGCTGTGCAGTCAGTATATTTTTTGATTCTATGCTGAGTTTTATAGAACTTCTCAAATCTCTTGAATACTGTAATTAGTTTTTTAAAAAATTCTCAGTCACAATCTTTACAACTATTTCTTCTGCCTAATTAACTCTTCTCTAATTCTAAGACTTCAATTGCAAATCTGTTAGATGCTTATACCATGTTTTAATTATATATTATGTTCTCTATATTTTTGGAGCTCCTTGCTTCAGTTTGGAGATTTTCCTTGATCTGTCTTCGAACTCACTTATTCTTTCTTCAGCTACACTGAATCTGATGATTAAACTCAACCACTCAGTTTAATAAGATCTCAACTATTGAAATCTTTTCTTTAAAAAATGTTTTCAATATTTATTTATTTTTGAGAGACAGGGAGAGACAGAGTGTGAGTGGAGGAGAGACAGAGAGAAAGGGAGACACATAATCGAAAGTAAGCTCCAGGTTTTGAGCTCGAACCCAGGAACCATGAGATTATGACCTGAGCCGAAGTCTGACATTTAAACAACTGAGCCACACAGGTGTCCCTCAACTAATGAAATCTAAATGTGTTATTTGAGGTTTTAGAATTTCAACTTTCAAATTTTCCTGTTCTCTGCTAAAATTTCCCACCTTATCACTTAATTTCTGAATATATTAACTAACTTAAAAGTTATGTACTATCACTGTAATGTGTGGTTATTCTCTTGATAAATCTCAGTTGCCTGCTTTTTCTCTTGTTTTTTGGCCTATTCTTAATTTTTTGTGTCTGATTACTTTGTATTGTTTACCAACATTATATATTATTAAATAGCACATTTTTTTTAAATGTTTTATTTATTTTTAGGAGAGAGAGAGAGACAGCGTGAGCAGGGGAGGGTCAGAGAGAGAGGGAGTCACAGGCTGAAACAGGCTCCAGGCTCTGAGCTGGCAGTCAGCACAGAGCCCGACGCGGGGCTCGAACCCAGGAACTGCAAGATCATGACCTAAGCGAAAGTCGGACGCTTAACCGACTAAGCCACCCAGGCGCCCCTAAATAGCACATTTATATCAATCATTCTAAGATGGTCATCGCCATCTTTTTCCAGAGAGGAATTATTTGTTATCATCAAGCAGCTGGCTGCATAACTATAATCCAGCCAGGAATTGACTTATTTTATTTTATTTTATTATTTTTATGTTTATTTATTTTTGAGAGGGAGAGGGAGAGAAAGAGAACAGAGGAGGAGCAGAGAGAGAGGGAGGCACAGAATCAAAAGTAGGCTCCAAGCTCCAAATTGTCAGTGCAGAGCTGGATGCCCAATGCAGGGCTCAAACTTACGAACCATGAAATTATGATCTGAGCTTAACCAACTGAGCCATCCAGGTGCCCCAGGAATTGAGATGATTTTAAACTGGGTGTCAGTTATGAGACCTGGTCTAGTTCCCACTCCCTGTTATATATAGAATGTAACAACTTTATATATCAATAGAAAACTCAGGTATTTACAAGAATTGTTAACTTCACATTTTCCCAGCTACATGAAAGTGTTAATGTTTTGCTCAGTGTGTTATTCTCTCACACATGTTTTACCATTTATTATTATTTTTAGTGAAAAAAAGTGGCTCCAGACACTGAAATAATCTTCGGTGTTCCTCAGTTTTGGTCCTTGGTTTTTTCGGTTCTGAATGCATAGGTAGTTTTGTTGTGTCTTAAAATAGTTATTTAAAAACACATTTTCCTAGCTTATGTAGTTGTTCTCAGAAAAAAGCCTGTTCTTAAATGTCCTAGATAGTCATTGCTAGAAAAAGAATTTATCATCTCTCTTTAAAAGTAGATTTTTTACAAGTTACTGAAACAGCTTTAAAAATATATATTAAAATATCATTCTCTCTGATAAGTTTAGAAGAAGTAAGGTTTTCCTTATTTAGATTAAGTTAATTTACATCTAGAATCTTTAGTTGGGATGTGTCAATTTTTGACTGGTAATTATGGACATTGCTTGATGATAAGGCAGGTGTGACCCATAAGTGTAACTTACTGGGAATAAAACAAGATGCTAAAATTAATTGATGCCTGGATTTATCCCTGAAATGTATATGCACAAAGTATGCCCAACCAGCATAGCAAAGAGTGAAGAAAAAATGAACTGAAATTTAAACCATTACCCACAAAAGACAAGACATATCTTACAGTCTAACCATAACTGGACTGATTCCCTTCTAAGAGAAAATATCTACATTCTCATTAGGACTATAATAGCAAAGAGAATCTCTACAACATAACAGCAACAGTGACTAGGATAAAACCCAAAGTTAATTGATATGGAAGGACCTAGGAAATGTGATTAACTTTTAAGAAAAAAGACAATAGATATGAAACCCAAGATGACCCAGAGTTTGAAATTATCTTGATAAGGACTTTACAGTAACTATCATAACTACTACTGTTATAACTTTTATAACAAATGCATATGGAATGAATACAGAGATAGAAAATATCAGCACAGAAACAAAAATATAAAAAACAACTAAATTAATTTTTAAATCTGAAAAGTACAATATCCTAAATAAAAAGTTTTCTGGATCGACTCAATAACAATATATATAACAGAGGAAGATGTCTGCAAATCAAAGATAGATGACTAAAAACTATTCAAACTCAAGAAAACAGAAAAAAAGTCTGATTAAAAACTTAAATAAGGCTTAGGCACATATGAAACTACAGTAAAATATCTAAAGTAAGTGGCATTGGATTTCCAGAAGAAGAAGATAAAAAGATTAGGGCACAAATAGATTTTTAAAAACAACACTTGAAAATGTCCAAAATTTGATGGAAAACATAAACTTATAGAACCTAGAATCTCAGTCAATTCCACAGGATAAATTCTAAGAAAATCATGCATAGATACATGGTAACCAGACTACAAACTACAGATATTTCAAACAAAACTAAACACATTACATGGAGAAGGGTAATAATTTGAATACTATGGATTTCTCATCAAAAATTACCAAGAATAGTCAGTATAATGACGTTGGTAAAGTACTGACATGAAAAACAAAAGCAGGGCACATGGGTGGCTCAGTAGGTTAAGTGTCTGAGTTTGGCTCAGGTCATTATCTCGCGGCTTGTGAGTTAAAGCCCCATGTCTGCCTCTGTGCTGACAGCTCAGAGCCTGGAGCCTGCTTCAGATTCTGTATCTCTGTCTCTCTCTGCCCCTTCCCTACTCGCACTCTGTCTCTCTGTCTCTCTCTCAAAATAAATAAACATTACAAATTTTTAAGAAAAAAAAGCAAAATAAATTTCAACCCAGATTACATATCCAACTAAAATATTTTCAAGAATAAAAGATAAATGAAAGAATCAAAGAATTAATCTCACGCCAAGGAAAAATGAAGACAATTTATTGTCAGCCATTCCAAACTACAAGAAAAAAAATTTAAGTTAGTTTTCAGGATGAAGAAAATGATATTGGAGGAAAAACAGAATCTTTAGGAATGAATGAAGAGACTGGGAAAATTGTAACAGAATGCACCTTAAAAAAAATCCAACTGACTGATTTTGATAGCTAGATACAAATATCAAAGCCCTAAATTAGATGTTTGCCGCTAATTATTGAGATTGGTCAAATGTGTTGTGTCACTGAGATGTTTCCTTTTAGAACAGAATTACTCATTTCTCCAGTCGCCAGGACTTGTTGGCTACTAAAGGCTCACAGGTGACACTTGTTCAAGAAATGCCTTCATTCACCGGAAGCTGCCTCATCCACTTTGTTCCCCAGAGGCCACCCATATTCAATGACTGGTCTATGTTAGGTATAAAGCCCCATCTGTCTTATCTCAACTTGGGTCAATGCTGAAAGCTCTCTACAAGATCAACTGATAGCCTTTGTTATAACTACACCACATCTCTCTACATGATCTTATTTCATCACTTCCTTGTATATGTGGTACCAAATTGCCTCCCCAACAAACTCTGTGCATGCAAATCTCCATTTCCAGTCTGTTTCCCAGGTAACCTGTCCTAAACGAGTTTAACATACACAGAAGCCTTGGAAGGCTGAGTCCTTTGAAAAACCTGTGAAGAATGAGGGGGCGAGGAAAGAACAAACATCACAGGAATTTTTAGCTGAAGATAATTATTTAGATTGTTTTTCTCAGTATGATTGTCTAAATAAAACACATTCAAAGAACTTTGTTGAACAGCAAATGATAGCACTGAGACCTGCTTTCTATCTAGACTCCAACAACTCTAAGATCCTATATAGGTTCAATCTACTACTGGTCTGCAATGACAAAGATAAAATACATAGAACATAAGTGGAAAATGAAACAAATGAGACAATGCTCTCCTAAGCCATAAAGTGTGTAGAGAAGTAGATGCTGAATTATCTTAAGGAGCCATAGCTATTCCCTGGCCTTCACAGCAAACAGACCAAATCTTCTTTTAGAAGCAATAATAGATTTATGCTGAAAAAAAGCTTAAATTCTTTCCTTAGGTCAAGAACATTAACACACACACACACACAAACACACACACACACACACACACACACACACACACACACATCCTTCTCAATGATTCTAAAATGCTGAGGATTAACAATGTTTTTGGTTGAGCTTTTTGCTTATCCTATTTCTGTTGTTTGAAAAAAATTCCAGTCATTCTTTTTTTTTTTTAATGTTTTATTTATTTCTAGGAGAGAGAGGGAGAGACAGCGTGAACAGGGGAGGGTCAGAGAGAGAGGGAGTCACAGACTGAAACAGGCTCCAGGCTCTGAGCTGGCAGTCAGCACAGAGCCCGAACGCGGGGCTCGAACCCATGAACCGCGAGATCATGACCTAAGCGAAAGTCGGACGCTTAACCAACTAAGCCACCCAGGCGCCCCCCAAAAATTCCGTCATTCTTAATAATCCCTTTCATTACAGAGCTACAGTTGAGAATATACTGGTGTATATAGTATCTCATTTATATTTTCGTTATTGCCCACACAGTACATGATCATTATAGAATTATTGAAAAATACAAAGAAGCAAAAATTGGATAGCAGATTAGAATTAATCCTAAAGATCAAGACAGATATTGCAGGAATCGTGCTTTATAATGCCTTTTTAGTATTTAGTCCTTCCAAAGAATATAATTTTCCCCCAGGAATTTCCAAATCCTCCCTTCCCAAATGCAATATAAGTGTGGATATGACTTACTTTATTCTTTACTTTAAAAAAATAAGGTGCTTTTTCAGGCCTAAATAATCAAATCCTAAAATGATTGGTTCAGGGATAGTACATGCATAATGACAGGCTAATGAATGATGGAGCATTGGAGGCAGCAATTAAGAAGGATTTTTTTTTTTCCTAGCTGGGGATTCTAAACTGGTAGGAGAAGTTTTTACATATGGCCATATTGGCCACCATATGTGGTATTTCTTCCTGAATCTAAAGCTAACACAAGCAAACACAGAATAAAGCTAAAGCCTTAGAGTTCAGGACATCTAAACCTTTGCATTCAGTCATACCTGAATCTCTTTAGAACCTTTCTGTTTGTGTAAGCTAATACAGTCCCTTTTTTCTTAAGCCTACTTGAATTCTATTTACATTATTAACAACTGAAAGAGTTCCAATAATATATAACTGTTCCTACAGCTGATTATTTTCTCCTGGCTATATATAAATAGATGTAAACAGTTTAATGGATACAAGGAAAACAATAAAATCAGGAACTATTTCATTTTCTATATATAAAACTATCCAGCCAAGCAGACAAGGTAAATATTATTCATCGTATTTTACAAACCAAAGGAACAAAGGACAAAATCAGATTTTGAACTGGAACCCACGACTTGTTAACATTTGGTATAAATATATATATTTATTTGTATAAATACCAAATATATATACAAATATAAATATAATATATATAATAAATACCAAATATGCATTATATATATAAATATGATATATATTATATATATATAAATACCTAATGTTAACATGTTATGGGGTCTAGTACAAAATGTCATATATATAATATATATGTATATATAATGTATAATATGTATATATATGTATATATATATATATATATAAATGATATGACATGGTGATTCAACTCTCTCATCACCTTAAAAATTTATTTCCAGGATATTAATCAAAATTACCTATCATGTGACAGTAAAAGTGAAAGAAGAAATTATAAGTTTATAAAAGCCTTTATCAATTCTCAAAGTAGAAAAGTAGAGACCTAGAAAATAAGAATACTGAAAAAAGAACCAGGACCTGCAAGAGTGTGAATACAGTTTGAAAATATCCATTTCTTCATTCAATATATGTGTGTCTTTTAGTTTCTTTGCATCAGGGCCTATATTCAAACACTGGGGACACCTGTCATCAGGTCCAAATTGGCCCCTGCCCTCAGAGTGTTAGAGAAAAGGACAGAGCACATCCAGATGTGTACACAAGTAATATGAAAAATTCCAATTCTGGTGTGTACAAAGTAGGGGAGATGTTTTGGTGCTAAATGAGTTCATGACAAGATGATTTGATGTAATGAGGAGAGCCAAGGAATGCTCTTGAGCGAAATGATGCTTCAAGTGCAGTTCTAAGGATGAGCCTGCTTTAAACGGTGGGAAAATGGCCCAAACTGAAGCAACAGAATATGCAAAGATCCTGTGAAGGTGGGAGGGTCTGTGAACAATACTTAAGACCATGATTTGCTTTGCAGATCTCACCTAGTTAGAGCAAACGGTGTTATGGCTAAAGGTATGACTGGTTTTGGGTATTTTTAAAAACTGAGAATTATAAGATTAGATGGTATTTGTTTAAAATGGACTTATTTTATTCTCTTCCAACACATAAGCAGATAAAGATTTTTCCACACAAATGAGCTTCCTATTGTTTAAAAAAGAAAAAAGCACATGGAGAAAGAGGTTGTTGCAGAAGAGTAAAAATGAATTAATGTTCTTTTTTCTGCAATATGTAGCCTAACTTTCTCTTGCTTCAATTTAAACTATTTTAAGACAATACCTTTTCTGTGAGTCTTTCTGAAAATTATACAATTCAGATGTGTAAGAGATCTTAAAAAATCTCCTAAAATAATCCTTCACTTTAAAGGATGGAGAAACTAAACCCCTGCCCCTAATGTGATTTGTACAAGGACCCTCAGTGAAAACAGCACAAGTGACTAGTTATTTCTCAGAAAACAATTTTTGCGAAACTGAATTTCAGTTTCTATATCCAACCATTATCTTGTCAATCTGTTAATTCTTTCATTGACTCTCCAGTTTTCCCATATCTTTTTTAAGCAGTAGAGCTCAAAGCATGTCACACAATACCTGATGACAGTACACTGAACTAAAACACAGTATATTAGATTCCTGCAGAGTTTTTCCACATAATATACCTAAGATATTGGTGCCTGAATGTTGAGTGTGTTTGATATCCCTATTTGAATAACCTTATACATTTCATACAGATATGGAAAATGCTCTGCCATAATACGACTGTAACTGATTTTGTAATTTAAGAGGTGCAGACTTTTCAAATAACCTATTTTTCAAGAGGAAAAATAGTCCCAAAAGTACCAATGAAAAGACATCATAGATAAGATGGCAACAAAGAAACGACATTTGTAACTACAGAGTACAAACAATCAGTAATTAAGGTAATTGTTGAAATGTTTCTTTAAAATAAGTTAAATATTTCACAATAAATTGAATAAAAACAGATTTACTGAGAGCCTCAGAATTCGCATTGGTTGTAAGTTTATTCAACCATTTCCTCATGCTTTTAAATCTTTTTCAGAATCAGTTTTAAGGTTTAAGTCTCCCTTGATTTTTATCAGTCATCCTTCCTTTATTTTCTTTTTTGCTAATGGAAGGGATTAAAACTTCTAAGCAATTAGAAATGGAACCATGCTCCCATCTATCATGATATAATTATGCCCAGAAAAAATAATGCTTTTGAATAAATTGTCACATGAGAGAAAGTAACATAAAAAGCAAGCAATTGCTTCTTCATTATTGTACAATTACTATCTTTATTGTAATATAGGCCTATAATAAAAATTAAAGAGTGCATACAAATGTATAATGATAAGCAATCATCCTCCCAATTCCACTATTTATATCATCATTGTTATTTTTATTCTTTTGAAACTCTGAAAAATATTGTTACAGCTCTATTTTTTTTGCCATCACCCCCAGTTAATATGGCAGCTCTGGTGAGGTAAGTAAGCCCTCTACTTCATGGTCTTTCACTACTTTTCACCTTCTATGTTTTCTCAAGGATCTGAATAATTTTAAGGTCAAAATTAACATTATAGTCTATATTCACAATCTCACCTGAGCTCTGGTATAGATTTATTAATAAAGCTGAAAAACAATACATTGTATCAACATTATTATGAATGTGTTCAGTTCATTTAAGGACTTGCCAGATAGAGAACGTTCTACTTTACTGCCCCAATATTAGGGTCCCCAGGTAGCTCTGAGGATAATATTCCTAGGTAAACAAAACTCTTTCTCTTACACTCCTTTACTCTAAACCATTCCATGTATCAGTTTGCTTCATATTTGCTTAGATTGTGATTTTTTCACACAAAATTTGATTTTGCCTGGCTGATCTAATTACCTTTTCTCTTTCTTCTTGACCAAAAAACAAAACAAGTATAAGCTTTGCCATAGCTCCAATTTATCACATATATTGATAAAAATATCATATATGAGGTCTTTTCTTGCATATATACAAATTCCAAAGTGCTATAATCTGTTCCAATTTTAGATGAGAGTCACTGGGTCAAACGCTATTAACCCAGAACTTCTCAGCTCTCCCAGGTCACATCTATACTTAATGGATCTCAAGAGCTTTGTTCATTTGGTTTCTTACTTATTTCGCTAGTATATTTCAAGAAAACCCTGTGCTAACAAATGTTAATATTAAGAGTCTTGAATATTTTAAATGTTCTCGACTGATATTTTGGATGGGTATAGAATTCTAGATTTGATATATGTTTTCTTCCTCAGAACTTTAAAGGCATTGCTTCATTAACTTTTATCATCCCGTGTTCTGTTACCTACTTTACTTTGTACATATCCTATCTTGTCTTTTGGTATTTTAAACTTAATAGTTGTAGGATTTTCTTATCATTAATGATATCACATGTGACTATGTGTAGCTCTTACCACATTTATCAATGAACTCTTTCATTTTAAAGACATAATTTCCTTCCTCTCTGGGAGATTTTCTTGTGCAATTTCTTGATGATTTTCTCTTCTCTATTTTCTTAACTTTCCCTCTAGGGCCGTAATTCAGATGATGAATGTCCTATAATATTTCTCTGTTACCTCCCAAAGAAACTATCTACACTCAAATCATTATCTCAAGTTTTGCTTCTAGAGGAAATCAAGACAGCATGTAACATAGGGGTGTCTGGGTGGCTCAGTTAGTTAAGTGCCCAACTCTTGATTTTGGCTCAGGTCATAATCTCATGTTTTGTGAGTTTGAGTCCTGCATGGGGTTCTTTGCACTGACTACATGGAACCTGCTTGGTACTCTCCTCTTTCTGCCTCTCCCCCATTCACAATCCCTCTGTCTCTCTCAAAATAAATAAATTAATTAAAAAAAAGACACCATGGGGCTACCTGGGTAGTACAGTTGGTTGGTTAGGTGTCCAACTTCAGCTCAGGTCATGATCTCATGGCTTGTGAGTTCGAGCTCCATGTCAAACTCTGTGCTGACAGCTCAGATCCTGGAGCCTGCTTCGGATTCTGCATCTCCCTCTCTCTGTCCTCCCTCCATCATGCTCTCTCTCAAAAATAAACATTAAATTTTTAAAAAAATTATACCATGTAATATAAAAACATGCGTTAAATTGTCTTGTATAATAAAATAGTAAATAAAATTGGGCAAGTGTGAATAAACTATTTACATGTTGAAATAATGACTTTTAAACTCTTCATTTCATTCAAGTTTTCACCTGAAAGTGTATGGTTTCTTTCACTTTTCTGAAAATTATTTTCAGAAATCAAAGGAAAAAGATGAAGACAGTTGTATTACTTTATAAACAAAAAAAATAAGATATCAACCTATATTTTTCACAAATGTTTTAAAAAGTTCTGGGTTCTGATAGGGGAAGTGAGGCAAAAATAATATAAAAACAGAGAGGGAGATAAATCATAAGTGACTGTTAAATACACAGAGCAAACTGAAGGTTGCTGGAGGCGCTTTGGAGGGGAGATGGGCTAAATGGACAGGGGCATTAAGGAGGACACTTGTTGGGATGAGCTCTGGGTGTTATAATGGGTGTAAATGATGAATACTGAAAAAAAAGAAAAGAAAAGAAATCCTCAGTATTGGGTGAAGGTAGAAGACTACACGGAATTACCATTCTTTAATGTGCACACACAAAAATGAACTACCACCCTCTAAAAAACAATAGCAGCAAAACCCAACCAAAACAAAAATACAAACAAGGAAAAGGGGATAACCTAACAGGATATGCTTGAACAACTTGTAGACAAGAAGAAAAAAAAAAAACACAGAAGACTCTTTAGCAGTTAATATTGGTGATAAGAAAAAGGCCACTTGATTCCTAACACTGCTCTCATGCTTTAGCACCTTTACTAATGAGTAAACAAAATCCCATGACTTCTCACTATAAATGCTTCCAACATCTGGAATGAAGCAACTGAGTGGACATCCAGTTGCTCCTTCTGTACTGAGGAGTAATGGAATCTAAAGGTGGACATAAAGAAGAAAACAAAGGGAATGCATCAATCAATTAAAGGCTGCAAGGATATGTATCAGATGAGAAATAGTTCCAAACCCAAAGGTATTCCTACTATGAGAAAAACATCCAACTAGATAAATGAAAACCTGCTTCAAGACTTCGGCCAAAATCTCATAAGGCACCTGGTGGCTCAGGTTTATGACTCCAGATTTCCACTTAGGTCATGATCTCATGGCTCTGGGATCAAGACCTGCATCTGGCTTCACACTGACCATGGAACCTGCTTGGGATTCTTGGGATTCTCTCTCTCTGTCCCTCCCCTACTCATTGCCTCTCTCTCTCTCTCAAAATAAATTAAAATACAAATAAATATATAAAATATAAAATATAATTAAATTGAAAAATAAACAATAAAAAAATCTCCATTGAGTTCTCCCAACTCCCCTCACATTCACACCCCTTATCCTACCATTCCACCTCAATCTGCAGGAACATGGTTAAGATACACGATCCCCAACTTTCATCTTTAGCTTGGAGGGGAACATAAACTAGATGCTAGTGGAGAGGAGTCAAGATCCATTCACTCTAAGAGCAAAATAATTTATGTACAGAACATCCTAAGCATAAACAATATGAAAGAAACATGGCAATAATGCAAATACGCTACAAGGGAGGGAGAGCATGAAGAAAGGAAAGAAAGAAAAAAAAAAGAAGGGAGAGAGAGAAGGATGGAGAAATAAAAAAGGAGGGGATGTATGATATAGCAGGACAGTAAGAAACCTGATGGGGAAAAATTAAAATCTCAACAAATAGAATGAAGTTCCTCACAACCGCTTCACAAAAAGAGGACAAATTGATAAGAACATGAATTTAATAAAACAGCATATAACAACGATAAATGATGGTATGAGATAAAAATCATATTCTCAGACCCCCTCCCCCCAAACAGACACTAAAGGGTAAAATGGTGTCATCACAGCAGAGCTAATCAATAAATTTAAAAAAATAGGAGAGAGCCAAATAGAAGCCATACAAAAACTGAATTGTTGACATAAAAGGAATCCTTAAGGTAAGCAAAGTGAATACAAATGAAAAAGTCAAAAGGACTTTAATTACAGTGACATTATTTCTTAGGAAACTAAAGAAGCCAGCAAAGGAGATAGAAATATGTAAGAATTCTTTTTTTTTTCATCTCAAGGAATAAAAACTACAAATTTGATAACCCATTATGTTTCAGAGAAAGTCAATGCACATACTTCACACTTAGAAATAGCTTAGTTAGCATCCCAAAGATAAAAGAAAAACAAAATTCTTTAAGCACCCAGAAAGGGGAAAAAACTAAATTATAATTGAGAAATACCAGGCCAGCTGGCTATCACCTCTGTGGCAGGATTGGATGCCAGAAGGTAAAAGAGCAACATCTAGAATGTTGAGTGAAAGAAAATATAAACTAAGAATATTATCTACACTGTAAATGTCACTCAGTTATTTAAAACGAAAACAAAACCCGATAGTTTTGGGTGAAAAAGAGACTTATGGGCATATTTAAGTCTTTATTGTTTATGATAGGGAAATACAAGATAAAGAATAGAATCCAACTACTAATGCATTTTTCTAATCTCTCTGTCTCTTTATTTTTATTTTTTTTATTTTTTAAAATTTTTAATGTTTTTTATTTACTTCTGAGAGAGAGAGAGAGAGAGAGAGAGAGAGAGAGAGAGACAGCGTGAGCACGGGAGAGTCAGAGAGAGAAAGGGAGATACAGTATCTGAAACAGGCTCCAGGCTCTGAGCTAACTGTCAGCACAGAGCCCGACGTAGGGCTCGAACCCACTAACTGTGAGATCATGACCTGAACCAAAGTCGGACACTTAACCAACTGACCCACCCAGGCGCCCCTGTCTCTTTTTATTTTAAAGAGATGGAGAGTGTGCACTAGGGGGAGAGGGGCTGAGAAAGGGGAGAGAGGGAGAGAGAAAGAGAGAATCTTAAGCAGACTCCACGCTCAGCACAGATGCCAACACGGGCCTCGATCTACAACCGTGAGATGGTGAGCTGAGCCAGAATAGTCAGACACTGAGCTGACTGAACCACCCAGTTGCCCCTATAATCTCTTTTTGAAACCCAACGGATCATTTGTGAAACATGTCTTGTAATGGAAAAAAATATTTATTTACTTGAAGTACATTTATTTACTCAATTTTAAGTGAGTTTTTTTATCTGCTATTAAATTTAAAATTAGTGCTCTTATATTAAAAACAAGAGTAATTGTATGATCTCTTTATGTCTATCATTCTGTTTACCTTTCTACAGGTAAAATACTAAGTGATAATCACCTAATGTTCTTAGTGGTGGGTAAGGTTTATAACGTATTTTATTGTCATTGCTTTTATTTTGATCTTGCAATCACTGTATCATTGTTTAATTATATAACTGCACTGTGCAGGTATAATTTTGATAAAATCAACAGAATTATAAGTTGAGCAAAAAAGGAGGAGGAGAAATGAGGTAAAGAAAGAAAGCAAATGGACTAAGATCTCCACAGCAATGGAAAACATGGATCACATTTATTTTGTTACATGTATTTTCCTTAACTTCATAAATTTTTTAGAATTTAGGCTTTTAATAAAATAAAATATTTTTGAAACTCTCCTTTCACCAGCCAACTGTTCCTATAGTTAAGCTTCTAAAAAATTCACGAAATAGCTAAATATTTCCAAAACACTGTGGAAGAGTCATTATGCTAACCTAATACAGCTAGAAAGGGGTTAGGAGAAAGAAAGGAGTGAAAGATGTGTTCTTCCCAGTTTGTCATCACAAAATGTATTAAGGGCTGATTGTATATTTATGAAACAGCAATTTCCAATGTCAGAGAGAGGCCAGTCTTCTTATCTGCTCATACCAATTCCAGGTTGCCCTTGTATCAGCTATGACCTGGAAACAAGTTCTCTCGCTAGTTTCCACAAGAAATCTGAACATATTAATTTCTGTCCATAAATTTTATAGCCATTACCAAGATTTGAGGGTTATTAGGTGTGCTCACATTACATTGCAACACATTTCATTCAGCAAGTATCTTTGTAACTTTTAAGCTCTCCAAGTTTCCTTCCTTCTATGCTTTTGGCAGTGAATTATTTTTTTAAAGTATTTAAATAGCTCTCCAGTTTTCCCGACACCATTTATTGAAAAGATTGTCTTTTTCCCATTGGATATTCTTTTCTGTTTTGTCAAAGATTAATTCACCGTATAGTTGTGGGTTCATTTCTATTGATCTATATGTCTTTTTTTGTGCCAGTACCAGTGTTTGATGACTACAGCTTTGTAATATAACTTTAAGTCTGGAACTGTGATGCCTCCAATTTTGCTTTTCTTTTTCAAGGCTGCTTTGGCTATCCTGGGTCTTTTGTGGTTCCATACAGATTTTAGATGGTTTGTTCTAGTGCTGGGAAAAATGCTGTAGGTATTTTAATAGGGATTGGATTAAATGTGTGGATTGCTTTGGGTACCAAAGACATTTTAACAATATATTTTTCTTCCAATCCACAAGCATGGAAAGTCCTTACATTTCTTTATCTCCTCTTCAACTTCATCAGTGTTTTACAGTGTTCACAGTACAAGTCTTACACCTCTGTGGTTAGGTTTATTCTTAGGTTATCATATTGTTTTTGGTGCAATTATAAATGGGATAGGTTCCTTAATTTCTCTTTATGCTGCTTCATTATTGATGTATAGAGATGCAAGCGATTTCTGTATGTTGATTGTGTATTCTGTGAATTTAGTGGATTAGTGTATCATTTCTAGCTGTGTTTTGGTGGTCTTTTCAGGTTATCTATATAGAATATCATACCTCTGCAAGTAGTGAAAGTTTTACTTCTTCCTTGCAATTTGGATGACTTGTTTCTTCCCTTTTTGTTGTCTGATAGCATGTCTAAGACTTCCAGTACTATGTTTAACCACAGTGGTGAGAGTAGACATCCCTACCTAATTCCTAACAGTAGAGGAAAAGTTCTCAGTTTTTCCCCATTAGGGATGATATTAGTGGTATGTTTTTCATAGACGGCCTTTATTATGTTGACATATGTTCCACTTATCTTCATTTTGTTGAAGGTTTTTTTTTTAGCATAACTGGACACTGTACTTTGTCAAATGATCATATATGGTTCTTATCCTTTGAAATGATCATATGGTTCTTATCCTTCCTTATATTAATGTGGTGATACTTGATTTGCAAAATGACATATCTGATGAAGAGTTAGTATCCAACATATATAAAAAACTTGTAAAACTTAATACTCAAAAAACAAATAATCCAATTACAAAATAAGCAGAAGACATGAATAGACATTTTCCCAAGGAAGACATCCAGATGTCCCCTGATCATCAGGGGAATGCAAATCAAAACTACAGTGAGATATCACTTTATACCTTTCAGAATAGCTAATAACAACAACACAAGAAATAATAGGTGTTGATGAGGCTGAGGAGAAAGGCGGACCTTCTTGTAGTGTTGACGGAAATGCAAACTGGTGTAGCCACACTGGAAAACAGTAAGGAGGACCCTCAAAAAGTTAAAAATAAAACTAGCCTATATATATATATATATATTATATATAATAGCCTATATATAATATATATAATGGAGTATTACTCAGCCATAAATAAATGACATCTTGCTAATTGCAATGGCATGCATGAAGAACAAGAAATAAGTGAAATTAGTGAAATAAATCGGTCAGAGAAAGATGAATACCACATGATTTCATCCATATGTGGAATTCAAGAGAGAAAACCAATGAGCAAAGGTGGGGGAGTAAGAGGCATATTAAGAAATAGACTCTTTTTTTGAGAGAGAGAGAGAAAGAGAGGGAGCATTAGTGGGGGAGGAGCAGAGGTAGAGGGAAAGAGAGCCACGTAAGCTCTGCACCATCAATGCAAAGCCCAATGTAAGGCCTTAACTCACAAAACATTAGATCATGACCTGAGCCAAAATCAAGAGTCAGAATGCTTAATTGACTGTGCCACGTAGGCGCCCTGAAATAGTCTCTTAATTATACAGAACAAATTGATGGTTACCAGAGGGGCAAAAGTGGTATGATGGATTAAATAGGTGATGGGGATTAAGGTACACTTAATGATGGGCACCAGGTGACATATGGAATTGTGGAATCACTATAATACTGTATGCTAAATAACTGGAATTAAAATAAAAACTTATGAATATCATTCCACAGAAATCTCTGGTTCTAGATCCTTTCACTTACAAATTCTATTAAACATTTAGGATAGAAATCATACCAATCTTAGACAACTCTTTCAAATTAAAAGTAAGAAGAAACAGCGCAATTGATTTATGAGATTAGCATAACTCTGCTATCGAAAGCTGACAAAATAAAGATAGACCATTTATCACTCATGATTATAAATACAAAATGCTTAAGGCAATAAATAACATGTAACAATATATGAAATAATAATATATCATAAACATGTAGAATTTATTCCAAGAATACAAGGTTAATTTACACGATCAGATAAAAGGAGAAAGAGAAACATAACATTATAATAATTGGAATGATAAAAGTTTTTCAGGAAAATATAAATAGAAGCATAAATCTTTAATCTGATAAACAGCACTGATAAAAAACTTAAACCTCTACCTACAGGTAAAATACTGAAGGCTTTGTCCCTAACATAGCAAACAAGACAACGATAATTTCTCTCCCCACTTCTATTCAACATTGTACTAGAAGTCTAGCCACTAAAATAAAACAAGAAAAAGAAATAAAAAAGAAAGGTAAAATTAAGATTTTTACTATTTATATATGACATAATTTTGTATATAGAAAACACCAAGAATGTTTTTTTTAAAATACTGAAATTAGTGAATTTAGCAAGGCCAAGTGATGTAAAGTCAATAACAAAAATTCAATCATAGGCCTAGATCTTATTAGTGAATAACTGGAAAATAAAACTTTAACATAGCATTTGCAGGTCTAAATATCAAATACCTAGGCATAAACTGAGTAAGATCTCTACATGGCAAAACATTGTTGAGAAAAACTAAAGATAATCTAAATGAACAGAGAAATGTAACATAATATGAATTAAAACACACCACTTACTATTCTCACCAAAACCAACAATTGGTTGAACTAAATCCCAATAAAAAAATCACAGAATTTTTGAAGAAACTGATAGTCTAGTTCCAAAATTTATTATGAAATGCTAACAATATGATATACCCAAAGCAATCTTGAAAGAGAACAATGTTGACTTTTACTACCTAATTTCATGACTGTGTATGAAGATTTAGTAATGAAGATACTGTTCTACTAATGTAAGTAAATAGATCAATGTAACAACACAGAGATACCCACACATATTTTGCCAAATGACTGTTGACAAAGCTCCAAATCCTCTCTGTAAGAAAAGGACAACCTTTTAATGAATACTGTTGGAAAACCTGGATATATGTAAGGAAAACAATGAATATTGATCACTATCTTACACTCAAAAATTAACCTAAGAAGGCACATTAAAATAAAAGAGAAGAATCATGAATTAATTATGAAATTTAGCCCCATAAAGTGTCTTGGAAGTATCTTTATGATCTCTAGGACACAAACACTAACCATAAAAGTCTTTTAAAGTGGGCCACATGGGTGGGTCAGTCGGTTGAGTGTCCTACTCTTGATTTCGGATCAGGTCATGATCTCAAGGTTGTATGATCCAGATTCACATCGAACTCCACATTAAGTGTGGGTCCTGCTTAAGATTCTCTTTCTCTATCCCTCTGCCCTTCTCCCCCTCCTCCCCCTTTCTCTCTAAAACAAAAAAATGTTTTTAAAAGTCTTCTAAAATGGATACATAGGATTTCATCAAAATATACAATTAAGAAAATAAAAATGGAGGATACAGATTGACAGGAAATATCTGGAATATATACATCTGAAAAAGGACTTATATCCATAGTATGTATTTTTTTAAATCACTATAAATCAATAATAAAAAGAAAACTAACAAAATTTGGTGCATATGTCTGAATAGACATTTTACAATAGAAGATGTACAACTGTACAGTAAACAAGTGAAAAAAATGGTCAACACCATCAGTCATCGAGCATATGTAAACTGAAACCTGAACTAGTTCCATTTTGTATACACTTAAATGGTTAGATTTACAAGTCTGGCAATAACAAATGTTGGTAACCAGGTGGAGTAACTGAAGCTTTCATCAATTGCTAATGGAAACATAAAATATTGCAACAACTTAGGATATATTTTTCTTATAAAGTTAAATATATCAGCCCTTTATGACACAAAAACTCCACGCTTAGATCTTCACTCTGGAGACATGAAAACACATCCAGAAACAATTTGGTGAAGAATGTTCTTAGCAGCCTTACTTATATATAATAGCCAGAAACTGAAAACAATCCAAATCTCTATCTCCAGAAGAATAGTGTTCACAACATGTAGCATGTTCATACAATGAAATACTAGTCAACAATAAAAAGGAACAAGGATTGATACATGCAGCAAAATGGAAGAATCACAACATCATGTGGCCTGGTAGAAGCCAAACAGAAGAGTATACATTTTCTAAGAAGTCATTTCTATGAAGTTAAAGAGCTGGCCCCAAGAATCTTTCATGAGAGAAATCAGACTGTGTGGCCTCGGTAAGGAAACTGACTAGGAAAGGGCAGGAGGATAATCATAAAGTTCTCTATCTTGTTTTGGGGGGTATACAATGGTTCAAATGAAGCAAAATGAACATTTGACATCTATGTCTTTCTTTTCTCATCTGTGAACTATAACTCATTTCTAAAATGTGAATGGGATTCTTTCACAAACGTTTAAGAAGTGTTACTTTTTAAAATTCTATTATTAGTTTTATTTAAGCATACAGACTGGTTTTCCTCCTAAAAGCATTTTCAGGCCTTCAGCAACAATATGCCCTGCCTGGAATAAAGTGCTATTATGATTCTGCCAGAGAGAAAATACTGTTATCATTGTGTCTCCTTAAATATTATTATATGGATAGATGATTTCATAGAGATGAAATTACCCATGTCTTTAGTACTAATTCTGACAGCCACAACAATACAAGTAATTGTATCTATCATTTCTTTAAGTGCTTGGGTAAGTATTAGGCACTTGATCTGTTATCTCTGGTAGCTCTCACAATGATCTGATTTTGCCAATGAGGAAAATAACCTCAGAGCAGTTATATAACTTGCTCAGGGTCACAGGCATATATGTCTGAGTTGGTTTTTGAAAACAGATCTGATTGCACAGTCCTTATTCTACTTATTCTATCCAGTATACAACACTGGAACTTGACATCCTTCCTTTGATATAAAAGACTTTTATTGATTTCTATGTATCAGTTAGTGTGGAATCAGTGATGAAAAACCACTAGGGAATTATACACATGCACATGCACACACACACGCTTATGCATACATCTAGCAATATCCAATATAAAATTATACTAATATATTATAAAATTATACATGCATTTACTAATAATTATTATATGTAATAGTTATTTATAATGTCAATTTATACAATAGAAATGATATAATAACAATGATAATATCTCAAGGGATTTGACTTTACTTAATTGTGTGAGCTGGGTAAGCAAACTACATAAGGCTGTCAATTTTTTTCAGATATAGTTTATTGTCAAATTAGTTTCCATACAACACCCAGCACTCATCCCAACAAGTGCCCTCCTCAATGCCCATCACCCAATTTCCCTTATCCCCCACCTCCCATCAACCCTGTCTGTTCTCAGTATTTAAGAGTCTATCATGGTTTGCCTCCCTCCCTCTCTGTAACTATTTTCCTTTTCCCCTCCCCCATGGTCTTCTGGTAAGTCTCTCCTGACCCACATATGAGTGAAAACATATGGCATCTGTCCTTCTCTGCTTGACTTATTCCACTCAGCATAATACCCTCCAGTTCCATCCACGTTGCTACAAATGGTCAAATTTCATTCTTTTTCATTAAGGCTGTTGTCTTGATGTCTGATGTAGACGGTTGGAAAAGAAAGACTGTAAAATGGGGGAAATCTAGCAAGCTGAGATCCACAAGCATGAGTGGGAGCTTATGAGACTGGCAGTAGTTTGGCAACAATTCTTATTGAGTTTGATCTTGATGGTGTGGTGTCCAGCAAAAGCAAGGACTCTTCAATCATGGGGCTAAAAACATATATATAGCCCAGAGGAGGAGAAAGTGAAGGAGGAACCAGGGGAAAAAAGAGAAGCTGTGGGCCCATCTGCTGTTTCAGGACATGAGCTGAAGGAGCAGATAAATGACAGTATGTCAAAATAGCTGCTGCTTTATTTCTGTCGCAGCTCTCCAATAAGATCCTTTCTTATGGCTCACATGAACTGGAAACATGTAAGAAGTTGAATTCTGAGAGATGTGGTTTAGCTTAGCCATGTTGACACATTATGAAGCCACCATAATCCATATGGACATGAATTATGTCTATAATCAAGTCTAGCCAATTAAAACATAGTGTAGAATTAAAGATGGCAACCTCAAGTGTCATATCTTGCTTCATTGTTGTCTAGCAATGTTACCCTTGGACAAATTACTGAAATTCTTTGGGCTGAGAATCAACATGCAGATAATGAAGATAATAACAGGACTGTCAGTAACGCTTCTGTTAAGGGTGAGAAAGAAGAAATGTAAAAAAAAAAAAAATCAACTTAGAACAGATCTTGGCACATGACAAGCAATCAATAAATGAAACTAATGTTGGGGCACCTGAGTCGCTCAGTTGGTTGAGCCTCTGACTTCGGCTCAGGTCATGATGTCACCTTTTATGAGTTTGAGTCCCCCATTGGGCTCTGCACTGACAGCACAGATCCTGCCTTGGATCCTGTCTCTCTCTCTGTCCCTCCCCAACTCTCTCTCAAACAGAAAATAAAAACATTAAAACAAAAACAAAAAATGACTGCTATTAATATGGAATGAACAAAATCTCTCAAATCTCCCAAGTAAAATCCTATTTTTTAATTAGTTAAACTGAAAATAATTTACAGTATCTTGTAATTGTGAACCTATATAATTAGAATAGAACATACCTCAGTAGACTTAGTTTATGTATATAAATGTAAATATAAAGACACGTGTTTATAAAATTGCATGTATTAGTAAAAATTCTGTTTGAAATAGCTATTTATAAAGTAAGTTACAGTGCTAATAAATCCCATTTAACAGAGAATCTGTGTAAAAATAGCCTATCACATGAATATTTCTCTACAGGATTCATAATGAGAGCAGGACTTTGTACTTTATATACATAATGCTGCTGTACAAGCAGAGTTTTCCTGATCTTAGTCTACTTAATCACCTTTTATAACAAAAGCAGTTGGTTATGGGTTGATACATAGCATTTTAGATAAAGAGGGGTAAAAATACTCAGTTGAGTTACAGCTAAATTATTTAGTATTCTCTTTGAGAAACAGAAGGAGAATGAATCACTTTTTTATTACCTACAGTTAGGATGTCCTACCACATCTGCTAGAAAAGCCTACCTGATATTCCATGCAATCTAACTATCTAAGCAAAAAATGCCTGTAATGGTTCATGAGAAAGGGATTCACCTTCATTTAACTGTATCCAAATACATTTATCAACACAGAAAATTCTTAGGACCTAAAAGAAAAAAAAAAAAAAAGCTAAGAAGAGTAAAGTGAATTTAACAAGAGCTCAAAATATAAGGTCAATATGCAAATAACTTATATTTCTGTATGCTAAAAAATCAATTTGAATTTTAAATATATATCTAAAAGCTGCTATTTATTGAGTACCATATTACTAAAATGCTTAGAAATAAACTTAACAAGACAAGTTCAAGACGTGCACACTGAAACCACAAAATACTGCTAGAAATAATTATAGAAAACTTAAATAAATGCAGAATTCAACCATGCTCATGGATCAGAAGACTAAATATTATTATGACATTGACCGTCTTCAATATGGTGTACAGATTCAACATTAAATCAATCAAAATCCCTCAGGAATGGTGTAGAACTTGACAAATCAATTCTAAATTTTATATGGAAATATAAAAGCTGTAGCTAAAGCAAATCTGAAAATGAGTAACAGAGTTGAAGACTTGTGCTATCTGGTTCTGAGGCTTGCTATAGACGTACAGTAATCAATAAATCAGAGTAAGAATAGACACTATGTTCAACCTTGATCCTTACCTCACATGATAGACAAATAGTAACTTCAAACTGACCATATGCTAAAATATTATAGGTGGGAATATAACATTTCCCAAAGAAAACATGGTAGAAAACGTTTATGACCTTGGGCTGGGCAAATATTTCTTAAACTGGACATGCTAAGTCCAAACTATAAACATAAAAATGGCAAATGAGATGTCATCAAAATTAAAATATGTTCTTCTGAGCACCTGGGTGGCTAAGTCAGTTAAGCGCCTGACTTCGGCTCATGTCATGATCTCACAGTTTGTGGGTTCGAGCTCCAGGCTCACCTCTGTGCTGACAGCTCAGAGCCTGCAGCCTGCTTCAGATTCTGTGTCTCCCTCTCTATTTCTGTACCTCCCCTGCTTGCTGTCTGTATTTCTCCCTCAAAAGTAAATAAACATTTAAAAAAATATGTTCTTCAAAAGGCACTCTTTAAAAAGAAAAGATAGGGACACCTGGGTGGCTCAGTCAGTTGAGTATCCAACTCTTGATTTCAGCTCAGGTCATGATCCCAGGGTCATGGAATCCAGCCTTGTGTCGAGCTCTGTGCTTAGTGTGGAGCCTATTTAGGATTCTCTCCTTCTCTCCCTCTTCCACTCTTCCCTGCTTGTGTGTTTTCTCTCTCTCCCAATTAAAAACGAATAAATAGAAATAAATTTTTTAAAAAAGACAGAATGGGATAGGAACAGAATTAATGCAAATCATAAATGATAAAGGACTTGTATCTAGAATATAAAAGGATTCTTAAACCTCACTAAGAAGACACACAACTCAAGTTTAGAATATAGTCTGGGGCGCCTGGGTGGCTTAGTCGGTTGAGCGTCCGACTTTCGCTTAGGTCATGATCTCACGGTTCGTGAGTTCAGGCCGCGTCGGGCTCTGTGCTGACTGCCAGCTCAGAGCCTGGAGCCTGTTTCAGTCTGTGACTCCCTCTCTCTCTGACCCTCCCCTCCTCACGCTGTCTCTCTCTCCCTCTCTCCTAGAAATAAATAAAAAAACATAAAAAAAATAAAATATAGTAAACAAACTTAAACACACAAACCAAATAAGATTACAAGTGGCATCTCAGTATTTTCAACATTATTAGTCATTAGTGAAATTCAGACTAAAACCAAAAGGTAATACTGCTATACACCCGCACAATTGGCTAAAAACTTTAAAAGAATGACAGTATCAAATGTTGCTGAGAATATGGAGCCATAGAAACTCTCATGTGTTGCTGCTGGGAATGCAAAATGGTACAGCCATGCTGTAAAACAGTCTGGCAATATATTAACATGTAAAACATACATTTTCCTAATTGCTAAGAATTTTACTCCTAGATATTTATCCAAGAGAAAATAAAATATATGTTAACACAAATTGCTCTTAATAACCAAAAACAAAAGGAATCTGTCTCTCAAATGGTGAAAAGACATGTGTGTTACATGTGTAAATATGCTGTCACTTGGAAATTCACTACAAGAAGTCAGATAAGGGCTTGGTGTTAGTTCCCAAGGAATGCAGTAGAATGTTAAAAAGTATGCTTGTTTAGGGAGATAAACCTGAATCTGAATTTGTCATTATGCCCTTTACTAACTGAAACCCTGGCCTGTTCACCTACTGCCTCACATTATTTGTGAAATGGGAAGACTCTTGTACCTGCTTCATAAGCTTTTCATAGAGCAACCTAAGTTTATGGCCCATCATGAACACAAATATAGTTGGCTAGTTGTTACTATAATTGTTATGAATATTAGTTATTACAATATTGTTGTCATTTTTATATCTAAATAATTCCTGACAGTATATTTATTAAATACATTTTCATCACCATGAAACAATTTGGCATTGTATAACATTGGTGAAAGCAGACATTTCGCTTGACCTAAAGACTATATATGAAGCTAAAAGTCAGAATAATTATTTAATATACAAATCTTTTAGATCTAAAGCTACAGGAACCTTCAATCCATCACTTACTCAAAACTGCTAAACGTGACAGAATCAAGAATTCTTTGTCAGTGAATAGTTTCTTTTCTCATAACTCTTTGTGATTCTATTATAAAACAAGACAAATATTGTTTAAGAGTCATATTTTCAGATGTATTCTAGCTCCCAGGCCACGGGTCATTTTTTCTGAGATGTGTCAACTGTGAAACACATCTGATCTTCAGAGAATTGAAGATAATGGGACAGAATGACACTGTAAATATTCGTACCCAAAATTAAAAAGAATGATGATAGAGCTGATAATGATGATGATGATGATGATGATGATGATGATGATGATGAGTATACATAGATCTTACTTTTCTTAATGTGAAAATCCTCACTTGGAAATCAAATCCAACAAACTAATATGTAACAGCTTCTTTTCATGCCTAAAATAATTTTCTTTTTCCTGAAATCTCTCACTTTGAGATTAGATCTATCAAAAAAAAAAAAAATCACTCTTGGTTTGGAAACCTGAAAAAAAATTTTCCATCAACCATAACCGAATCCATTTAGCTACATGGGTATTTGGTGAGAAACAGAGTTTCCTTCCCCTTCCTTGTTACCATAGGAATCAAATTCCGTATTTCCTTCCAACATGAATTTTTGTGATTTATACATTAAACATAAGACTTAAAAAATCCCAGATGTAGGACAAAGAGGGAATATAAATTTCTTTTAGAGTTAGGAAAATACCAACCAAAACAACTGCCTTAAAATATTAGAGTAAGGACATTACCAAAATTAAAGCAGTTGAGAAAATTAGTTATTTGTTATGATATGAAAAAGCTAGAAAATCTTGTCCTCTTCATCTCCTTACCATCACTTTCAGCTCCATTCTACTAGAGTTAAACCAGGTATCTGGGATCCATATTTAACAATCTTCTTTAGATTGAGGTGTATGAGGCCAGTTTAACACTCAAATATTAATATTCTATTGGACAGTAAATTGATTAAATACTATCAACCATTGATGAAGGCATGAGTTAATGAAGGGTATAACCATACTTATGGATGGCAAGACTCAATACTATAAAATCTAAGTTTTCATTGACATTTACCTACAATTCTGATACAATCTCTCAATATTTCAGCAGATATTATTAAAATAAATTGACCGTAGACTCCAAAATATGGTAATGCAAAGGCAAGAATAGCCAAGGCTCTTGTTAAAGACAAAGAAAAGGGCCTTTGGTACCCGATCTAATACTTAAGATGGCAATAACTAAGACAATGTGGGATTGGTGCTAGGATATGCAAATATGCCAATAGAACAGAACAGATCTGATAATCAGATTCACACATGCACGGTCACTTTATTGGTAACAAAGGTAACAGTGCAATGCACTGTAAAGTAATTGTTTTTTTAGGATTGCCTAGGTGGCTCAGTCGGTTAAGTGTCTGACTCTTGAACTTAGCTCTGGTCATGATTTCATGGTTCACTGACAGTGTGGAGCCTACTTGGGATTCTGCCCCTCCCATTCTCTGCCCCACTCCTACTCTCTCTCTCTTTCTCAAAATAAATAAATAAACTTTAAATAATTGCCTTTTCAAAAGTGATTCCGGGTCTAGGGGTATTAATCACATGGAAAAAATAATTTGTGTTTCTTTCACAAAATACACACAAAATAACTATAGATATAAACATGAAAGCTAAAACAAAACTCATCTAGAAGATAACCTAGGAGTATATCTTCGTGATCCCACGTAGTCAGGGTTTCTTTAACAAGACATCAAAAGAACCTACCATAATTATAGTCAAACATCAATAAATTGGACTTCATGAAAGATAAAGATCTAATTTTGTAAATTTAAAGATGGATGATCTCCACAGCGAAAAAGCAAGCCACAAATTTAGAAGTGGTATTTGCCATACATCTATCATACATAAGATCTATAGATGGAATGTATGCCTTCATATAGATATACACACAGATACATACATACACATGCATGTGTATATATGTATAAATGCATATATATGTATGTGTATATACATATATATGTGTGTACATACATATATATATAAATTAAACATATATGTATAAATGAAAACCACAATATGATTATACAGACCACAGGCAAAAACAAAAAAGGCTAACAATACCATATGTTGCCTAGTATGTAGCAAACCAAAAATTCTCATATGCTAATGGTATGGGTGTGAATTGGCATACTATTTTAGAAAGCTCTTTGCCACTATTTAATATATGCATACTCCATTACTTAGCAGTATGTCTTCCAGGAGTACGTCCAACAGCAATGTGTCTCTATGTACTATCAAATGCATGAGAATGTTCATAGCAGTATTATTAGAAATTACCAAAACCTGGAAATAATGTAAATGCTGATGGACATTAGGCCAGATAAATATTGATAAATACACTGATAAATATCCAGTGTTATCAAAAACTGGATACTTTTAGAGCATTAAAAATATACAAATTACAATGACATAATAATACAGAAAAAAAACCCTAAGTCATAATGATGAGCCAAAGAATCAAACCAAACAACCAAAAATGTATATATAGTTCCATCTATGAAAAATTTTAAAACAGGCAAACCTCACCTTGGATATTAGAAGGCAAAGTAGTAGTTACATTGTGTGATGACAGAGAAAAGTCATAAGGAGGATTTTTGTGGTGCTGGTAATGTTCTAACTCCTGATCTGGATTTTGACAGCACAGGTGTGTTCACTCTGTAAAATAGTTAAGCTGAATATTAAGCCTTTTTTCACTATGTTAAGCTTATAAAATACTTAAAAAGAATATAAGCAAATTTAAAAAATGAAAAGTGGTTACTTCAGGAATGGTATATTTTATTTTCATTTGGTATCAGAACATTTTATGAATATGTTTTATATTAAACTTCTTGTATACATTTATAAATAGAACCTAAATAGCAATTTTTTTCCAAGACGGAGAAATCCACAATCATCTGAATTTTTCTTATCCTCAGGGATCACCCTCGACAGTGACAGCTGGACTACACATCCTTTCTCCCTTATTGATAAAGGGCCAGACAACTAATAGCAACGCAGGTCAGAGTCTGCATCCCATTGATGTGTAACAAACACGAAATTGAGAGTTCTGGTGTGAACGTATGCATCCAGGTACAAAAAGTTGTCCACAGAGACAAATGAACAAATTAGACCATGATTTCTAAATTGAACAAAATCAGTGAAGAACCAATAGCTTTCCAGTTCCTAATTACAGCCAGTCCTTGAGAAGTCTTGTCACATTTCTTGCCCTTGTGTTCAATAAAATGGCATCCCTATGTCGAAATGATTAAGTATCCACTTTTGTTTATAAAAATATACAACAGATAATTTAATTGATTCACTGGAAGAGTCAGGAGGAAAGACAAAGGATTGGGAGATGCTGATGTAAGCATCAATGGATTTCAGGAAAAGGTCCTAAAAGTGAATGCAACTCCGTGTGAGAGTGCAGGGTTTGATGAAGGAATTAGGAAGCTTGACAGCAGAGGGTATTCTGAAGGCACTAATAGTTAAGGAAAAGGAAGAAGACCTAGAAGAGAAGACAAGAGATTGAAACTAGGGGCAGCAGTCACCAAGTAGTAGCCCTCAATGCATTTAACACAATTATTCTTTTTACTATTAAATGAGTGGTGGTTACAAAAAACAACTGCTTAAGTCACAAGTTTGTAACAACTTTAGTTGTTGACCATCATACAGTTGTCTGCATGTCTTGTCTTTTGCCAAAACTGAAGATGTGGCTATTTAAGCATATACTATAACAGCATGTACTAAAACATAAAAAATTATAATTACATAAAATTAAAAAACATAATTGCAAATAAAAAACTTAAAAGAGGGTATTCAGATGATCACAAATACAAAAGTTATAAGCTAAGTAAGTCAATTCAAATCACCAATTAAATTCAGCTGATAATATTATTAAGAAAAAAATGAAAAGATGAATGAGAGCAAGAGTAATCATTAGCTAGAATTTTAGAAATCATGTGAAAACATTATACAGATTTATTGAACGTTAAATAAGTCAATAATCAAATGTGACACTGAAATATGGACCTGGTTAAAAAGAATCAATGGTGTTCACTCTAGATCGCTACCATACAATATAAAACTAGATAGATTTTTAGAATAATGATAGCTCGCTAAAGAAGTGATAAGTGAGGGGCATCTGGGTGGCTCAGGTCATGATCTCACAGTTTGTGAGTTCGAGCCCTGCGTTGGGCTCTGTGCTGACAGCTCAGAGCCTGGAGACTGCTTTGGACTCTGTGTCTCTTTCTCTCTCTGCCCCTCCCCCACTCGTGCTCTGTCTTTCTCTTTCAAAAATAAATAAATGTAAAAAATTTTTGAAAAAGTGACAATTGATATTTTAAGACATAAAAATATTAGAAAAAGATCAGGTAAAGAAAGGTTGAAAATAGTTAATAGCATTTGTATGGCAATAATATCCAATATTCCAAGAGCCAGAAAGTTAAGAAAAAATGGATTTAAAACCACAATGCAAGGCATTACAAGAAACTGAGAAATCTGTAATAAATGAGTTTCAAATAGAATCCTTTTTTGTAGAGCCAGTAGTGAGGACAAGGAAGGTGGGGCAGGGGGCAGCTTTGACTGTAGGGTTCAGGCCAGGGGTCAAAGTCATTCTTCCTGCAGGATGTCCTTCAATCTTGTAAGGTCCTTGACTGATGAAAAGATACATTAAGAAGGGGCGCCTGGGTGGTTCAGTTGGTTAAACATCCAACTTCAGCTCAGGTCATGATCTCACAGTACATGGGTTTGAGCCCTGCTCTGTGGTGACATCTCAGAGCCTGGGGCCTGCTTTAGATTCTGTTTCCCTCTGCCTCTTTGCCCTTCCCCTGCTTGTGCCCTCTCTCTGTCAAAAATAACATAAAAAAAAGAAACAAAAAACCAAAACATTAAAAAACACATTTAAAAGCAGGGAAGGCTTCATGATGGATTACAACGGGCAGGGGAGAGAGGGGTGGTGGGAGGGCATGATTCAGACATTTATGTGTCATGGACAAGTTATTTAGTAACAGAGCCTTATCAAAGCTTGAACCATCTGAAGCACAGAGACATTTATATCCGTTCATAAATTTGATGTTATTTGGTCTTTACCAATGATAAGGGACGCAGCATCTTATAACTCCATAGGCAGAAGTCGATCTCGCAGGAGATTTGTCTTGACATTCACAATCGTTAGGATTAGAGAGCTAGGATGAAATGGATTGCCAAAATTAAGAAAAACAGGACTAACCTAATGTCGATTACTTAGGGAAGTCCCTTACTGTAAAACAATCTCCTGTTACTTTATGTGGATTTAATCCCTCTAGGTGTAGACTTACTTCCACATGAGGGACAGAAATAAATGTGCAATGAAAAACAGAGAGAAATGGACTAAATGACTTAGAGCAGTAGTTCTCAAACTGTGAACTAAAAGTCAGCAGCATCGGTACCCCTAGAAACTTACTAGAAATGCAATCTACTCACCTCCTTTGACCAAATCCATTTCCCTACTCATATAATTTAGAGTCAACACTGGGACACAATATCACAACAACGTTCGATTAAATGAAATCAGAATGCTTCCTGAATCACTGGCACCAATTTAGCTAATTTCTCTACTTAGCTACCAGAATGAAATCTCATCTCTCTAAAAATATTTCTAATACAATAGAAATTATTTAATCATTATCACACTATTTTAATTATGAATAATTACAACAAGAATTTACTGGTTAATAGTTTGATAAAGTTATTTACTTTCAAGTCACCATAATTTAGAATTGTCTTAGGGTTAACTCAAGTACAGTTGTATGTATATCATAAAGATACACAAACACTTTGTCTATTAATATGTATGTGTTTCCACATGAATTAGAAAAATACTGCTTCTCTTTATAGTTTTCTTTTTAAATACAAAAACCAGAATGGGAGTACATTCATAGAATTATGAACAGGTGATGTGTAAGTATGGTAATGACTAAGAAATATGTAGGGGGAAGTAATATTTGGGGGAAATTGCTTTTTACCATGCAATCATCAAAATAGTGCCATGAAAAAGTATCATCTCTGAAGGTCAGAGAGTTTCTGTAACTTCCCCAAGACCCTATGGCTTACATGTCCAGAGCTAACATTTAAACCCAGAGCTAATATCCAAACTCATGTCCTTAATTGTATGTTACAGCCTCTTCCACATTTCCAGTATTATAGTTCCAAAATATATAATATATAAGTACATATGTATGAATATATAATTAAAATAATAATTTACAATAGAACATTTTACTAACATTAATTAATTTTAATCACTATTCTGAACTACATGAATATTATTTTGGATGTTCTCTCTTTATATTGCATCATTATGTCAGGGTTAAGCAGAAATTCTCTTCATATTATAATTTACATTTCTAGAATTTGGGATTGTGCCTGCTTATTTGTATTCCAGAACAGAATGAGGATAAAGTAAAATGTGCAGGCAGTGTTTGGTGGTAATTAAGTATACATATACATATGCATGGGTGTGTTATAGATTTACACAGAGGTACATATACCTCAGCAGTAAGAGTAGCAGCAAAAATCCTTAAATAGAAACATACTGGTAGTATATAATACTCTGCTGAACAATCAAGAAATCATACTAGATTCCATTTTCTTTGGGAGTGGGCAATCTTTGATGTACACATTGATTCCCTTCAGTGTAAATAAGGAGTGAAGTGCTGGAAGGAGAAAATTATGTTTCCTGTCTGCAAGGAGTTTTCCATTATGAAATAGTGAATAAAAACTTATGACACACAATTACAAGGAACCTGTGCATGTATTATGCTTTATGTGTGTTTGTGTGTTGTATGTGTGTGCACATCTGTAATTTAGAGAAGTAAGAGTAAAGAGGAGAGGAAAAATGAATACATGTAAGAATTGAGATTCTCTATGGAAGTGCAATAACTCGTTCACACTGTAAGTGATTTAGTGATGTTGAATTCTGTGGTGAGCAAAAAGAGTAAGTAATTGGCACAGGGAACTTGGAGAGCAGACAAGGGACTTCAGGCTTTCATTACTTATTTATTGCATTTACTCATTTATTCAACAAATGCATAATGAATACCACTACAGTATGTGCAAAGTGAATTGGGAGGTGCTGGGATGTAAATAAATCCATGTCTAGAGTAAAACAGAACAGATTGTAATGATAGGGAGATCTTTGGAGAAATACAAATGGTGGTGAGCTTGATTATAAATAAATATTTATATAAATAAAGGAATTATAAATGGGGAAATATTTGTCTGCACAAAATAATGATGTCAATAACTATAAAAAGGAAAATAAATAAAAGACAGTGAGAGGGACTACATATTTCTAAGATGAGTCTTTGAAATCTCAAAAGGATATCAAAGGTAATTTTAACTGAAAAATATTTTTCATACTCCTGAAAAAACCTCCAGCTTTAGCTTTTAAAGTTACTCTTTCAGGAATGTCCTAAGTCTTACATATTAAATTCACATTGTTTTCTTTTCAAAGAGAAATTAGCATTTATTCATACTTTCCTGGGATAAACCTCAGTTCATACCGTTAACCTAGCGAACATGAAATCTTTCTAAGCATTTAGTGTGTTATGGTAAAGTGGCTGTAATAATAATACCTACCTTGACTGTTTTCTCATCTGTAATATCAGGTACAATAATAAGAACTGTCATTAAAGAGAGTGTAGTTTTTCAATGGAATAAAGTATGTTAACAGTCACGTTCACAGACTGGCACATAATTAGGGTTCCATAAATATTTATTAATTTAGTTACTATTATTCCCCGTTAGTTTCAATCTTTTTTTGTTAATTTTGAATGTATGCAAAGAAATGTGGGGACTGAAAGCCATACATTGCCAAGTAACTGCATAATTAAAAACAGTATTGTGTGAAAGTGCACAGAACTCCAAAAACCCACAATATTAAGAAATTACTTTTAGGAATAAAATTAGCTGAGAATAAGGAAACTGACAAGTTCCTTAGAACTTATCCAATAAATCTCTATGAAGTTAAGGTTACTGTGTGATTCCATAGTGTCCCTGAATTTATGGCAGTTTACATTATGGAAATCCAGTGACATCGAAGCATAATTTAGAACTTTTGCTTCTGACTATGAAGGAGTGACTAGTATGAAACTTGCCTACCTGCAATAAATAATTAGAAAATTTGACTGAATACAGGAAACAATTATTTCGATACATTTGAAAAAGAAGCAGTATGGGACTGTGATCCCTGAGGAAGAAAAATAAATGATACACCTTAAAATTGACATGGCTTCCCACCTGGGGACAATTTCAGGGCAAGGCACAGGAAGGAGGGAACCAAGCAGACAAAGAAGGCCTTGATAAATTGAAGGGATACTGATGAGAGTTTAGGGAAGCTCAATTAGCTGTAATCTAGGAAACAGAAATCAAAACTACATTTGAGATACCACCTCACACCAGTCAGAGTGTCTAAAATGAACAACTCAGGAAACAAGAGATGCTGGCTAGGATGCGGAGAAATGGGAACCCTCTTGCACTGTTGGTGAGAATGCAAACTGGCAGCTGCTCTAGAAAACAGTGCGGAGGTTCCTCAAAAAATTAAAAATAGAACTACCCTATGACCCAGCAACAGCACTACTAGGAATTTATCCAAAGGATAGAGGAGTGCTGATGCATAGGGGCACATTCACCCCAATATTTAAAGCAGTGCTTTCAACCATAGAGGAGATAATGGGTGATGGGCATTGAGGAGGGCCCTTGTTGGGATGAGCACTGGGTATTGTATGTAAGTAATGAACTATGGGAATCTACACCCAAAACCAAGAGCACACTGTACAAAATGTATGTTTGCTAACTTGAGAATAAATTATATTAAAAAAATAATAAGTAAATTAGCTGTGATCTATAGGACAGAGTGCTGTATAGGAGGGAACCATAGTGAAAAAGGTCTCTAACAGTCTTTTTTTTTTTTTTTAAATATTTTTATTTATTTCTAGGAGAGAGAGAGACAGCGTGAACAGGGGTCAGAGAGAGAGGGAGACACAGACTCTGAAATAGGCTCCAGGCTCTGAGCTGGCAGTCAGCACAGAGCCCGACGCGGGGCTCGAACCCACGAATCGCGAGATCATGACCTAAGTGAAAGTCAGATGCTTAACTGACTAAGCCACCCAGGCGCTCCTCTAACAGTGTTTATAGGAAGTTTTTTGAGTCTTCAGATAAATACTAATCATCACTGTCAAAGGGAAATATTTCACTGGCTGAAGTAAAATAAAACAAAAATAGTTGGAAATTCATAAGCAGAAACTTTCAGAACCCACACAGAATACAGAGACCTTGTTGAACACTGAGACTCAGCAGAGACAACAGAGTCACACCTTAATATTAAAACTAAACTAGCTCTTAATATAAAGGTCACTACTATAAATATGCTCTAGCAAAGCATAAAAAGAAGGCTTTTCAGAAGAAGTAATGGGAACAGGCTCGTCAGCAAATAAGTGAACGGCCTGACTAAACAAACTTCTAGAATAGATGTGCAAGACAGTAGCATACCTTGTAATTCATAATCACAAGGAATATCAGTCAATGAAAATTAAGAACTGCATAGATAATGGAAATAGCATAGAAGGAATATGAAATGGCAATCATAAATAAACTAAATATGCTCAAGAATTTAAACAAAAGCATTAAAATACTAAGTAGAAAAATGGAAGATATAAAAAAGAACCAAATGGAAATTCTGAAGGTGGTAAACACAATATTGCACATTTTAAATTTACAAGATGGCTTACCATCATACAAGATAGTGAAGAAGAAAAGATCAGTAGACTTGAAGTTAAAATGATAGAAATTGCCCCTAATAAAAGCATGGGAAAAATAAGATATGAAAAAATAAATGCTCAAACTTCCATTTTTAGTTCTGACACGTGAAGAGCTCAGACGTCATCACTCTTGCCCTTATAACACCACCAACACCAACAACAACAGCTAAACAAATTGAACATCAGTGACTTTTCTTGGACCCATCAGTTAACCAAGCTTGAAGACAATCTGGAGAGAAAGGGAAATTAAAAGAAATTATGGCCAACATCTACCTATTTGGAATCAAAGACAAAAACTGGTAGAAAAACTTAAGTGGTATTTTTTTTAAAGAATTGCTGGAGGGCCAGTGTGGACCGGTGTAGAAATAAGCATTCCTGGGGCCTCAGTCAGGGAGCCCTGACACTTTTGTAGGCTTTACCAGGATCCCTTACTGGGTAGTGGTGGGTGGAGATCAGAGAAAGAGCCTCTCGTGGCTCTGGACATAAGAAAAGATTAATCACAGTAATATATGCCCAGAGCATTCTACAAAAAAAAAAAAAAAAAAAAAAGTATACTCTCCAAGCCTGGTGATTTTATTACAGCCTTCTCTGAGATGGTAAAAGGTCTTACTGGCTCCCTCCCAGTCTTCCTGTCTTCTTTAAGTTGTATACATTGAGGTGAGGGAGAGACCTTTACTACTGGAGAAACACTGGTGAAGGTCAAAGCCAAACCCAAAAACACAGGTCAACTAAAAGCAGATTTAATGAGAAGATTACACAGTGCTTCCCCTTTCTCATGCAGTACCACCACACTAACAGGCTCCACCTAATTACGTGGATCACAGCTAAAAGGGCAGAGAGACACACAGTGTCTCTGAGGGGAAATACTTAGGGAAACTCAAAGTCAACAGAAGGGTAAAAAAATGACACTAGAGGAATTTAAAGCCTCTGTCACCTACGGGTATAGCAAACACTAAACACAAGTCCTAGGCAAATGAGCATAAATCCTCACATTAAAAGTCTGTTTATTTATTTATTTTTTTCAATTAAATAAGGTGATCAATGTTACTAAACTTACTATGGTAATCATTTCACAATATACATGTCAAGTTATTATTCTGTATACCTTAAACTTACACAGTACTGAATGTTAATTATACCTCAGTGAAACAAAAAATGAAGTGTTAAATGTGAAAAAATAAATAGAAACTAAAAGTCAGTACTTACCACTAATAGAACATATCCAGATTTTAAGAAAAAATTACAGGTATGCTAAAAGGCAAGACAAACATGGTCTGAAAAACAAAGAAAACAAAAGGACCAGATTCAGACATGATCTGGATATTGAAATTATCAGAAGACAAATTTAAAATAACTATAATTAATCGGTCATGGGCTTTAATGGAATAAGTGAACAACATGCAAGAACAGACAAGACTGCCAGAGGAGTGGCCAATGTCAGCAAAAAAAGGGACGGAAAGAACTCCAAAATTTTCTCCTACATAAAAATAACTAGAAAACTGACAAGATCAAGCCTTTACAGAACCTGAAAATGAACAAAAAGCCTACATCAATTCAAGGAGTGCCTACTGAACTCAATGATATGTCCTTAAGGACTGCAAGCTCCATGATAGTTTAACTTACTCTCTCCCCACCCACCACCAGCACCCACTGACCCAGTTTCATGCCACAGTTCAGCAGTAGCCTGGAAACTAATGGCTTGCATTCTACCAGTGTCCAATGGGACACAACTTTTTTCATTTCCAAAGATTTGTCCTTGTTTTCTTTGCCCGGGGGACTTCTTAGAAGACTGGCTCAAAAGGTCTGTTTCTTTCTGCCTAACTCTAATGTTAAAGCCATGCAGGGGATATTTGTGGAAAATATTTTCAGGCAAATGTTTTAGTCTTTGCTGCCCAGAGCAAAAGATAACAGTGGAAAAGACAAACAACAGACTACTGATAACTCATGGGAGGAAAGGCTGGGGAATGAGGTGCTTTGAAAAAGAAGAGCCTTGAAAAGTTCTATGATATTCCTGGGAATATAGAGATCAAATGCATGCTCAGGGTTAAAATCATGCTCAGAGAATTGAGTAGGCCTAAGGTCTCATATCTGGAAATCTTTCAGAATCTGCACAAATAGGAAGTGAAAGCTACGAAAGAGTTGGAAACTTCTTGTCTGAGTATTTGAGATGTACCTCTATGCACATGGAGTATATCTACAAAGACTAGAAGATTCTTTGTTTCAGGAATGTACAGAACTATCTGTTTAATCATTACTTGCCTAATAAGATTATAGGACCGACGTCAGGAGCCACAAACAGCAAAGAATACAGACTTTAAAACTAGTTCAGAAAAGTCACTAAAACATATAACACAAATAAACAGTAATAACAAATTCTGTAGGAGGAGAGGAAACTATTCCAGAGTTACAACATTATATATTCAAAATGTTGAGTTTTCAACAAAAATTTATGAGGCTTGAAAGGAACAAATATGTATATACCATATAGGGAAAAATAATCAACAGAAAATGTCTCTAAAACAATCTGGACACCATAATTATGAGACAAAGAAGTTAAATCAACTATTTTAAATATGTTCAAAGAACTAAGGAAATCATGTCAAAAGAGCTGAAAGTATGGAAATCATATTTTACTACATAGAAAAATATCAATGAAACATTTAAATAATACAAAAGGAAAAAATAGCAATTGGAGTGAAAGTATAATAATTAAAATGAAAATTTTAATTTTCAGAGGGGCTCAACAAGAGATTAGAGCCGACAAAAGAAAGAATGCGCAAGAGTGAATATAGGTTGTTTGAAATTATCCAGTTTGAGGAATAAAAGAAAAAAATTTAGATAAATGAACAGATTCAAAGAGACCACTGGGACACTATCAAGTATATCAATATATCTATATCTAGTATGAGTGCCAGGAAAGAAAGGGGGAAAGAAAGAATACTTAAAGAATACTTGAAGAAAGAATGGCCCCAAATTCCTAAATATGATGAAAATATTAATTTATTCCATCAACAGGCTCAACAAACCCCAAGTAGGATAAACTCAAAGTGATCCACACTGAAACACATTAAAATCAAGCTGTCAAAAATCAAAGAAAAAGACAGGATCTTGAAAAATGTGAGAAGAAATTCATCCATAAAAAACATCCTCAATAATTTTAGACACTGATATCTCATCAGAAATCACAGAAGTCACAGCTCAAGCTAAGTTGGACCAGCCACTCTTGACTGGAGACACTGACAAAATTCTATTCCTATCTGAGACTTCATTCTGTCAGCTGTCAAAGGGAGAATCTTATCCTGGATTTAAAAGGTAATTCAGTTCTGAACTCAGTGCCAGGGAATTCTGTGGAACAAATTTCAGGAACTCCTCTTCTTGGGGCTTCAGTCTACTCTGAACATGTCCTGTCTCCATCAGTAATCACTGGCACCCGGTGAAAGGAAAGAGAGAAAGGCTGGATATCTCCCAGTTTCCCTAAACATCAGGTTGTCAGCTGGTTCAGGTCTTCCTTCTAAACATCTTCCGTAAGAATTAATGTTTAGTATTCTCTCCCCATTATAGTGTTACCTGGTATTTCTTGATATTTCTATTGTCATTTGATCAAAGCCTATCTCATATTTGTATATGAGATTACAGATATGGAAAAAGAAAGATAAAGACAGATAAAGAAAACAATCATGAAAACCTATGTATATAACTATATCGGTATATATAAAAGGCAGTACTAATGCATTTTGTTTGTAGCACATCTTTTTTCCTATCTGATTTAAAAATCACATAAATAAATAAATACAAATCTATGTTGATGAGCACACAATGTATAAAGATTAAATATGCAACAACATCTTAAAAGAAATGAGGAACAAAGCCATACAGGTGCAATTTTTTGTATGCTATTAAGTTGGTATATATGAAAACGATATTGTTTAAAATTAAGATGTTAGGGGCTCCTAGGTGGCTCAGTCCGCTAAGTGGCCGACTCTAGCTCAGGTCATAATCTCATGTTTCGTGGGTTTGAGCTCCGTGTCAGGCTGACAGCCTGTTATGGATTCTGTCTCCCTCTTTCTGTCCCTCCCCTGCTCGCTCTCTGTCTCTCAAAAATAAATATATGTTAAAAAAGTTAAAATAAATAAATCAAATTAAGATTTTAATTATAATCTTTAGCAATTCATAAGAAAATAACTAAAAAATATGTAATAGAAGAAATGATCACAGCGTTAAAATGGTACATTACTAAGTAACTATTCAATACAAAAAAGGCAGTAGTGAGAAACAAAAATATATGGCATACAGAAGATAAATAAAAAGATATCAGAAGTTTTTCCTTATCAGTAATTACATTAAATTTCCATGGATTAAAATTACTGATTAAAAAGCAGCAGTGAAAAGAAAAGATATAAAATCATGGTTCAACTGTATGCTGTCTACAAGAAACTTGTTTTAGATTCAAAATACAAGTATGTTGGAAGTAAATGGATGGAAAGAGATATTCCAGGCCGACAATAATGAAAAGAAAGTCAGAGTTACTGTACTAATATCAAACAAGAGAGCCTTTAAGACAAAAATTATTGGGAGACAAAGCATGACATTATATAATGATAAAAAGATTAGTCCATGAAGACAATAAAATAATTATAAACATATATATACCTAGAAGCAGAATCTGAAAATACACATAACAAAACTGATATAACTGAAGAGAGAAGCAGACAGTTCAACAAGAGTTGGGAATTTCAATACCCTATTTCAAATAAGGGATAAGACATTTGGAAAAGATTAATAAGGAAAAAGATGACTTGAACAACATTATAAACCAGTTACACTTAGCAGACATCTACATTTCATTCTACCCAACAAAAGTAGACTATGCATTTTTCTCAAGTGGTCAGGAAACAGTCTCCATAATAAACTAACTATAGGTTGGGCTACAAAATGATTTTCAATAAATTTAAAAAGATTGAAGCCATACAGAGTCTTTTTCTTTAGCAACAATTTAATAAATCAAATATAATACTAGAAGAAACTGAGGAAATTCTCAAATATCTAAACATAAACACACTCTTAAATAACCAATGAGTCAGGGGCGGCTGGGTGGCTCAGTCAGTTAAGCGTCCGACTTCCGCTCAGGTCCTGATCTCACAGTTTGGGAGTTTGAGCCACGCGATGGGCTTTGTGCTGACAGCTAGCTCAGAGCCTGGGGCCTGTTTCAGATTCTGCGTCTCCCTCTCTCTCTGACCCTCCCCTGCTCACGCTGTCTCTCTCTTTCTCAGAAATAAGTAAAACATTAAAAAATTTTAAAAAATGAGTCAAAGAAGAAGTTAGGAAGGAAATTACAAAAATACTTTGAGTTGAATAAAAAGGAAAACACAGTGTGCCAGAACTTATGGGATTCAGCAAAAGCCAAGCTCAGAGAAAAACACATAGCTGCATACTTCAGCATTAAAAGAGAGAAAAAGAAATGACTCAAAAACCAAACTGTACAACCTAAAGTACAAGAAAAAAAAAAACAATTGAAGTGCAAAGATGTCAGAATAAAAATAATAAAGATCAGATTGGAGATTTTAAAAAACATGGATGATAAACAAAAATGTAATACATCATATTAATCAGAATGGAAGAAAACATCTGTGTGATGATCTCAATATATGAAGAAAAAGATTTGACAAAATCCAAAACCTTTTCATGATAAAAACACTCAGCAAACTATGAATTGAACTTCCTCAATCTGATACAGGGCCACTGTGAAAAACTCACAGTATACATCATACTTGGAACAAAAACTAAAAGCTTTCCTACTATCCCACTAATATAGGAGTCAAAGATATCTTTTTTCTTTACTTCTATTCAAAATTGTAATAGAAACTGCAGCCAGGAAAATTACACACAATAAAAAACAAATCTATATCAGAAAAGAAGTAAAGTCATCTATTTTCAAATGACATGTATTCATATATAGACAACTCTTAAGAACTCAGAGAATAACTATTACAGCTAATGGAATAAGTTCAGCAAATTTGCAGATACAAAGCCAATAAAATACATTGATTTTAAAATACTTTCAATATCCAGACTCCCCATGAAGACAAGAAATAAACTACATTTGAATCACAGGAATTTGTAGTTATCAATTATTGTAGTGGTAAGAACATATTTTCTGAATGCCATGTCATAGACAAAGGGCAACAGAACATGGCAGGATTGATAATGGGTAACTTCCATCACTAGTTCACAAAAATGCTGAGCAGTTTTTCACCCAGTTTTCAGGAATACTTACTCTGGGGGAAGCCTGTGGCCACTAGGCAGTCTGATTACCCTGAGGCCTCCATGCTAGAGAGGCATGTGTGTTCCCAGCTAACAAGTAGCATTGATTGCCAGCCAGCGGCGTGAGCCATCTTGGACACAGTCCAGTTGAACCTATGGATGCCTGCAACCCATGACCTATTAATTCAGTGCTTTATTTGCATCACTATATGTAGTTTTTATGGCCATCATTTGTCCCCGTCTCTGTTAACTATTTATTCACATTCTAAAGTGAGTAAAGAGTAGAGAATTTGGTGTCTATATTACCTCAAGACCCTCACTGGAAGACTTTACAAGGTATAAAGAAGTGTCAGAGTTGTTAAGAACTCAAAAATTTGGAACAAAATTGAAGGTATGTGCTTATTTCTGTGTTGGGTTATGGATTTTTGTGTTGGATTAAGATAGTAGCTTGTGCAGGCTTTTCAGAAGGAAAGCACAGGAAATTATGTTGTTTTCCTTTTTTAAATTTTTTTTTTTTAATTTCTGAGAGAGAGAGAGAGAGAGAGACAGCATGAGTAGGGGAGGGTCAGAGAGAAAGGAACACATAGAATGTGAAGCAGGCTCCAGGCTCTGAGCTAGCTGTCAGCACAGAGCCCGATGCAGGGCTCGAACCCACAGACTGCGAGATCATGACCTGAGCCGAAGTCATACACTTAACCAACTGAGCTACCCAGGCGCCCCTGTTCTGTTTTAAACAACTAAAAATTTATATAATATTTCAAAATATAGCTAATACTGAAACACGTGTGATGATTATATAATCTGCCAAGGACAGCTGAAAAGTCAAGGACTTTAACTTAATACACCTGACAATTAGCAGAAGTTTAAACTGTTCTTTGGTTTCTGACATTTAACTCTTGCCCTACAAAATGACCCCTTAGAGCTAAAAGTAACTCCCTGATGGCAGTGCCCAAATTGTCCATTTAGACCTATGGTTCTTGTAAAATATTGGCTACCAAAATCCTTTTGAAGTTAATAGTTTTAAAATATTGGCTATTAACCAGAATTCACATTCATTGCTGGTGGGAGTATATAATGATACACTGCTTTGGGAGCAAGTCTAGCAGATTCTCAAAAAGTTAACCATACACAAACTCTAGGCTCTAGCAATTTCATTTCTAATATTTACCCCAAAGAAATAAAGCAAATGTGCATAAAAATGACTTGTGTGAAATGGCCATAAGGACTTACTCATAGTAACCCCAAATTGGAAATAACCCAAATATCCATCAAGAGGAGAAAGGAGAGAATATAAACAAATTGTAATACAGTCTTGCAACTGAACATTATTCAGCATTAGAAAAAGAAATGATTACTGATAATGTGTGTGAGTCTCACCAGCTGGTTGGTAAGCTAGGGAGACTAGATACAGAGCACACAGTTTGATTCTATTTATTTGAAGTACTGGAACAGACAAAACTAATCTATGATGAAACAAGAGTTTCTGGAAAGATGGAAAAGTTCTGTTTCTAGATAGGATTGTGGAATACAGGTAGGCATTTGTCAAAAGTCCCTGAACTTAGGATGTGTCTTTGGTAATTTATATGTATTTTAAAAGTTTTAAAACATTTGCTAGAACATCCCTTTATAATCAACAACTTTAAAATGTTAATAACTGAAAGCCCTCTAGGATAAACGTTGGAGGAGACATATACTTTCCACTGGCCAACCAAATTTGGATCTCAACATAGTTTTACTTAGTAATCTTTGAAATATTTAAAAAATTCTCAAGTGAAGACTGAGTCACTGTGTGTGTGTGCGCACGCATATGCGTGCGCATACATATATTTTGTAAATAAATTCATTCATATCAAAATCTTTGTACAGTAAGTGAATAATACCTGACATGATACCAAAGTACAAGTGTGAGCTCCCAACTGTGAAGTCCCAGTTGAACAGTGGGTATTAGGATGCCAGGAAAGGTAAGGGGGGAGTATTACATATTGTTCAACCACTTCAAAAGAATACCCTAATTTGCAAAAAAAAAAAAATCATGATTTTTAAGAAAGAGAACTTTCTAATGTTTATAGCAAACAAATACACTTTTAGATTACTTAGCAATAGGATGATTATTTCTTCAGGCACACATAATACCACACCCACAGAGGCAATGACCTGGAAAACTTTTAAATGATGTCACTTTTATGTTTAGTTATATTTTCACTTCTTTTGAAATCAATTCTCAAAAGTGTCTTCCTTTCACTTTTAAATACACAGAATGTGATACTTTCCTTACTGAACACAGAAAAATGTTTTCTACCTGAACGTTTTGGTACAGGCGTCTCATATTTCAAAATCACTTTTATTAACTATAGATTTCATACAATGCAATGCACTTATTATATGTACACAGTTAGTGAGTTTCAAAAGGATACACCCATATAACTCCCATGGCATTCAAAATATAGCATATCCACTGCCTTATAAAGTCCTATAAAGTCCTGTCTATCCCTTAGCATCAAATACCCAATACCCAGTCCTATTCAGGCACACTTGTTTTCTGTCACTATAGGTCGGGGAACTGAGTTAGCAATGTCCATAACACATTCTCCATTTTAATCCCGTTAAATGATTCAACAATGATAAGAAGTAAGTAGTATGTAATCCAGAAATTTCCTTCTGCTTCATCTTTCCATGACAGTAGCCCCATCTATGTGTACCCTGCTCTATGCAGAAATTTTGTGAGGGAAAAGAATGGCATCTCAATCTGGATACAGCATATGTTAGCATACCTGAACACTCCTTTCTCTGTTCACACTACTTCTGCCCATGAAGCAGTACCCAAATATACCATACACCATAAACTTATATGCATTTTCCCAAAATGCACAAATAAAATATGATTTGTCTCCAATCATTAGAAATATTCTTAATTCTTATTGAGTCTGTTTGAGGGTGGTTGGTAAAGACTCAGGAGGAGATAGAAGAATTAAGCTATTATTTAATTGTTACAGTTTGGGCAGGGAGATTTGCTTATAGCTTCACTAACTCAGACACATAAAACCTAAGGTTCTTTTCACCAAGTCAGTTCTCAAAACCAGCTGATACAGAATAAACAACGAAAAGTGAAAATATATTTTTTTACCTCATCAAAACTTTGTCAGAATTTTGTCATATGATCCAAAAGGGATACTAAGCAATTGATAATATGCATACATCATCACCATCACTTACACTGACTTGGTCATTCCTATTTTGAAAAGCCTACCCATTTATTTTTTACTGAATCTGCATGGTCTGGGGAATCCCTCTTTGTTATTACACACTTAAAATGAAAAAAAAAAAAAAAGTTCCCGGGTGAGTAAGAAAATAATAGTTACTGGGACAGGGCTACAACTTATGGTAGTGGAAGTTTTCCTGTGCACAACATTCTGCATAGGTGATAATGCAGATGGTGACACTTAGAATTGTGCAGTGTACAATTTACACAACCAAACATGGTGGCCCTATGCATATCCTTAGCATTTTGCAATAGAAAATAATCCACTAATGACTGCTGATTCTCCATTCCATTTTATAGGGGCGCCTGTGTACTAGATGCTACTTTGCATTCATCTTTAACAAAATTACAACTTTATGCAGAAATGGTATAGAATAAGAGAAATAAAGTATTATTTCATGAAGCCTTCCAAAATATGATATTGATAAACTCATTGTTAAACCAATGTCTATGCAGGTAGGGATGATAATCATCATGAGCTACAATGGCATGACAAGGCCTGGCTGATACAGCAAGAAATTTCAAATACTAAGCCAGTCTCTACAGCTCTGGTAATACCGCACTGCACTGTAAAGAGGGGGATGTGCATGAAATATTGGCAGCACTAGAGCTTTATCTACTATTTTAGAGTTTTTGAGAAATAGCTTTTATAGTCTATGAGGTACATTTAATTACTTTTTGCTTGTGACATACGCATTACCACTCTCCCACGATTTCTACTGTAAACTCTTGGAAATATTTAATACCCTTTTCAGCATTCCCCATAATTTCTAGAATCCCTCAATATATTTTTGGATAACTAACTGAGACATGAGTATGTACATATGTTTTAGTCCCCCATTGATTAAATGGCTCATTATCCCATTGTAACAGAATAATGCATTACTACAAAAAGAATTATTATTAAATACCACACAATGAAAACTCACAAAACACTTCAACTTACTTTGATAAGGAGAAAAGATTGAAGCATGTCAAAAGCATCTGCTATATCTATATTTGACAAATGAATTATTAGTAAAACAGACATTTCTTGAAAATTGTCTCAAAGCCTATATTGCTTTTCACCTTTGTGCATAGAAATAATAGCAGACATTATAATTTTTATTACTTTTAAGCATGAAAAATACTTCCAATATTTCCAAAATATCTTTCATATTAGGCATCACACAGGACTTATGACGGATTTTTTAAAATATTGTGTTAAAATTAAAGTGGGTCATTTGTAGTCGTCATATGTAATAGGCATCATCGCTTATCTATAACTGAATCATGTTTTATGTATCATACACTCTAGAAGATCAACTTGTGTTCTGCAAACTCATTTTAGACAGTAAGCTTCCAGATAGTAAAAAAATCAAACCCACTCTATACCATTTCCTGTTTTCTCTCTAGCACAGTGTCAATATTCAGAGAAGCAAAACTGGAAGCTCCTGGCTACCTTCTGAAGGCTTTTCCATGTGGTGCTAAGTTAGATTACACACTGTAAAAGATGGATTATTTGACGAAATATGTATCAAGTACCTCTGATTACCCAAAGTCTGCATTATATCATTTTACTTTTATGAAAGACTTACATCAGTATCTGTTTTTGCTCACTGATAGAAATCAGAAGGGAAGTTTTGCTTTTATAAAAAAAGAAGAAAATGAAAATCGCATTTGGCATTTGTTTTCGCAGTGACCCTGTTACAGAGCGCATACCGTGAGCCACAGGAGTGGCCTGGTTTAAGATCCTTCCCTAGGCACTACACTGAATTCTGTCTGGCGCATGTGTGCTGAATCTTGTTTTATTATATGCATCTGTCCTAAGTTATCAAAAAAGCCTAAGAGGTTATTTTTTGGGTCTGGGAATACTTCATTTTTTTTTCCATATCAATCAATGGTAATTTGCTTCTTTGCTTTAATACCATTTCAGCTTACAGAAAATTGCATAGGAATACTCTGCTTTCAGATACCGGGGTAAACCTGTAAAAGTAAAGCTCATTTTATCCTTTTACTTGTGACTTTCATATGTAATCATGGCTTCTTCAGTAGATACGTCGGTAAATTCTTCTTGGTTCCTACTTCTCATCTCTAAATGTAATGTAGTTACTCTGAAAATATATTTATAAGATCTAACATTCTCAAGTGTTTACCGTAGGCCAGGTATATTTAAGTATTTGATCCTACAATGAGTGTGGCAGTCCTGTAACCTAAGTACCCTTAGTATCTCCCAATCCCTCCCATTTTACAGATGAAGAAAATGAAGCTCAGGAATTAAAAATCTGACTTGCCCAACAGAGGCTTGAACTAAGTTAGTGTAACTCCAGGGAAACTTCTTAGATTTTACATCACACTATTCATTTGAAAGAGCCCACGTATTTCATTACATTATCTCTTGCTTTGTAAATATAACTGCTTTGGAACTGAGTAGAGGCTATAAAGTCATAGCAGAAGAGAGACATAGGCTTGATTCACAAAATTCTTTTACATATCTTCACATGTAGAAATAGAGCTGAAAATTTCAAAAAATATGTTTTAACTGAGAAATATACATAATGAGGAACAAAGCCACATATTAGCAATTATACAATAGAGAATGATTACATAGAAGATGCCTAAGCCTGGTTACATTATTTGGCCAGAGCATAAGTCATCATGTAACTTAGGTTCTTATCATATCAGAAACTAATGGTTACTTTGGTGACCTCATGCAAGTAAAATGAGATGGTACATAGATGTGTCAATTACACAGACATGTTAAATTTTCAAGAAAGAGACTTCAGTGCTATTTTTATCTCATGCAGTCATGTAAATTATAATCTGTAATGACTAAACACTGTCTTTTCAGGTAAGAGTCAGATTTGGTTTGCTTAAATCTACTCATTAGCCATATTGTTGGTACAGCAGTCACAGACATTAGATCAGATGCAAACTCTGGCAACAGCACATAGTGTCCTCCATAAAATATTGTTATGTATACAAATGCCATGTTACATAAATTGGCATACAGAATTCATGTTTTGGTAAGCTAATAAAATTGGTATCCAAAGGCTCTCATTTTGATTATAGGAACACTGTGTATATTCAGCACTTGGAGAGCCAGGCATGGCCAATGTTCTGAAATGGTTCCAATAAGAGAAAGAACAGAAAAGTCTACTAATAAATACAGACCAAAAGAACTAAAGAAAAAATGTCAATCCAAGCAAAGACCTGCTCTTGTTGTCTAATAATAACTAACAGCCAAATTTGAAGAGCATAAAGGCCACAAAGAATCTGAAAAAAAAGTGACAACATAAAAGAAAGAAAAAATGGAGGAAAGAAAAAACAATGGACAAACTGTGAAGAAAGCAATGGATGTAAAAAAGATAGCTATAAGTCATGGACAGTAGAGATGTAGAAAGGCTGAGAAAAAATACTTGAAAAGAAAGTAGGTGAAAGAGACAGCTTTTATGCAGAAAATACCAATCATAATTGTATTTTCATGTAACTACCTCACCCCAAAAAGCTCCATCCAAAAAACTGTTTTTTTAAATACAACTGCCATTAAGGAATCAATGTTTATAAAGATGAACCTATTTGGGGGTCCTTTCACTTAAAGTTGAATGTGTCCTCTTTCTTAAGCCACAAAAGAATATAATAAAATTTTGGGGCGCCTGGGTGGCTTAGTCGGTTAAGCGTCCGACTTTCGCTTAGCTCATGATCTCGCGGTTCGTGGGTTCGAGACCCGTGTCGGGCTCTGTGCTGACTGCCAGCTCAGAGCCTGGAGCCTGTTTCAGTCTGTGACTCCCTCTCTCTCTGACCCTCCCCTGCTCATGCTGTCTCTCTCTCTCTCTCCTAGAAATAAATAAAAAAATATTAAAAAAAAATAATATAATAAAATTTCATCCAAGAGGATAAGACTTTAAATTATGACAACTGAAAAATAATATAAGTTAAAAAATAAAGTTATGCCAATTAAAGAGAAAATGCTCAGTTACCTAAATTTTCATTGTTCTCCAATTTCTGGTATATGTGACATGCCATAAAATATATCACACAACCATCAAAATCCTTGAGAACACAGGCAACAACCTCTTTGACATTGGCTGTAGCAACTTCTTGCTAGACATCTACAGAAGGAAGGAAAACAAAAGCAAAAATGAACTACTGGGACCTCATCAAGATAAAAGGCTTCTGCACAGCAAGGGAAACAAAACTAAAAGGCAACCATTAGAATAAGAGAAAATATTTGCAAATGACATGTCTGATAAAGGGTTGGTATTCAAAATCTACAAAGAATGCATTTAACTCAACACCCCCACCCAAACAAATAATCCTGTTAAGACATGGGCAGAAGACATGAATACACATTTTTCCAAAGAAGATATTCAAACATCCAACAGATACATGCTCAACATCATTCATCATCAGGGAAATACAAATCAAAAGTACAATGAGATACCACTTTGTACCTGTCAGAATGGTTAAAGTTAACAACACAGGAAACAATGGATGTTGGCGAGAATGCAGAAAAAGGGAAACTTCTTATACCGTTAGTGGGAATGCAAATTTGTGCAGCTACTCTGGAAAACAATTCCTCAGAAAGTTAAAAACATAACTACCCTACAACCCAGCAACGGTACTACTAAGTATTTACCCAAAAGACACAAAAATACATATTCCAAAGGACACATACACTCTGATGTTTATAGCAGCCTTATCTACAACAGCCAAGTTATGGAAATAGTCCATATGTCCACCAAGTGATAAATGGATAAAGAATTTGTGGTGTGTGTGTGTGTGTGTGTGTGTGTGTGTGTGTGTGTGTGTATAATATTACTTGGGCATAAAAAAAGAACAAAATCTTGTCATTTGCAAACACGTGGATGGAAACTATTGTGCTGGGTGAAATAAGTCAGTCAGAGAAAAGACAAATACCATATGATTCCCCTCATGTGTGGAATTTAAGAAACAAAACAGTAAAACATAGGGGAAAGGAAAAAAAAAAGAGAGGGAGGCAAACTATAAGACAGACTCTTAACAATAGAGAACAAACTGAGGGTTGCTAGAGGGGAGGCAGGTGGGGGGATGGGCTAAATGGGGGATGGACATTAAGGAGGGCACTTGCTGGGATGAGCACTGGGTGTTATATGTAAGTGATATTCACTAAATTCTATTCCTGGAATGAATATTACACTATATGTAAACTAACTAAAATAAACTGAAATAAATAACTGAAATAAAAACTGGAAAGATAAAAAAAGAGTGAACTGTAATGTATACTAGAGACTTTGATAATAATGATAAAGCAGCGCAGGCCCATGCACCGCAACACGGACGTACCACTCTGCCGCAGGCGGTCAGTAGTGGAAGAGGTTATCGCGTGTGGGAGCAGAGGATAGATGGGAATTCTGCATTTTCCACCCAATTTCGCTATGAACCTAAAGCCTCTCTAAAAAATAAAGCCTATTCTAAAAACTTCAATGGGAAAAAAAATGACTTCGAGGTAAAAAAAAGAAAAAGAATATATCAGAGTTTATAATTCTGAGATATGCATGGATCTTGCAGTGTATCACACTTAGATTTTCACCAATATTCTCAACCACAAATGGAAATTATGCAGCAGAAAAATGAGAAAAGTCTACCAATAAGTTAAAGAAGAGATTCCAATAGAAATTTTAATGTTATATTTACCACAGGTCTATGTGTCTGTTTTTGTGCCAATACCATACTGTCTTGATGATGACAGCTTTGTAGTAGAGGCTAAAGTCTGGGATGGTGATACCTCCCGTTTTGGTTTTATTTTTCAGGATTACTTTGGCTATTCGGGGTCTTTTGTGTTTCCGTACAAATTTTTGGATAGTTTGTTCTAGTTTTGAGAAGTATGCTGATGCAATTTTGATTGGAATTGCATTGAATGTGTAGAGTGCTTTAGGTAGTAACAACATCTTAACTATATTTCTTCTTCCTATCCATGAACATGGAATGTTTTTCCATTTCTTTGTGTCTTCTTCAATTTCCTTCATAAGTTTTCTATAGTTTTCATCATACAGATCTCTTGTATCCTTGGTTAGGTTTATTCCGAGGTATTTTATGGTTTTTTGTGCAATTGTGAATGGGATCAGTTTCTTGATTTCTCTTTCTGTTGCTTCATTGTTGGTGTATAAAAATGCAACTGATTTCTGTACGTTGATTTTGTACCCTGCAACTTGGCTGAATTCTTGGATCAGTTCTAGTAGGCTTCTGGTGGAGTCTGTCAGGTTTTCTATGTAGAGTATCATGTCATCTGCGAAGAGTGAAAGTTTGACTTCCTCTTTGCCAATTCTGATGCCTTTGATTTCCTTTTGTTGTCTGATGGCTGATGCTAGGACTTCCAGCACTATGTTAAACAACAGTGGTGAGAGTGGACATCCCTGTCGTGTTCCTGATCTCAGGGGAAAGCTCTCAGTGTTTTCCCGTTGAGGATGATGTTAGCTGAAGGCTTCTCATAGATGGCTTTGATGATGTTTAAGTAGGTTCCTTCTATCCCAACTTTCTCTAGAGTCTTTATTAAGGGATGCTGTATTTTGTCAAATGCTTTTTCTGCATCTATTGACAGGATCATATGGTTTTTATCTTTTCTTTTATTGATATGATGTATCACATTGATTTTTTGCGAATGTTGAACCAGCCCTGTAACCCAGGAATGAATCCCACTTGATCTTGGTGGATGATTCTTTTTATGTGCTGCTGGATTCGATTTGCAAGGATCTTGTTGAGAATTTTTGCATCCGTATTCATCAAGGATATTGGCCTGTAGTTCTCTTTTTTTGCTGGATCTCTGTCTGGCTTGGGAATCAGTGTGATGCTGGCTTCATAAAATGAGTCCGGGAGTTTTCCTTCGCTTTCTATTTTTTTGGAATAGCTTGAGAAAAATTGGGATTAATTCTGTTTTAAATGTCTGGTAGAATTCCCCAGGGAAGCCATCTATAGACTATTTTATTAATAATATTTTAACACTATAAAGAACATAAGTAATACTTTTATGTTTTATGGACCATTTATTTTATTAACAGTATTTTAACACTATAAACTACGTAAATAATACTTTTGATTTTATAAATGATGTTTGCTCATAAAAATAAAAACATGCCACATTCTTGAATCAAAAAATAACTGAAAGTCCAGTTTTTATCTGATTTTAAAAATAACTTATCCATCAATAGCCATACTTTCTTTCTTCACTCTAAAGGCAGTAACCACTGGCATTCTTGGAGAAGTACCAGGAAGAATTTTTTCCTTTCCCAACACACCAAAAATGTACAGCAAAACTCCCTCTGTTCCCTACCCTTTTGTTCTTAAGATACTAATATCACTCCCTCTTTGTGTGTGGTTTGGCCCGGGGCAGAAGAAAGAGGAAGAGGGTAATAGGTGAGACTAAGAAGGTTGCACAGAGACTGAAATGTGCAGGTACTGAGGCATGCATTCAGTCGCTCACTTCCCCTTCTGCTGTCATCTCCGATCCTGTGCTGTCTCCCATCAATCATGCTGTTAGACAATGTGCTGAACTGTCCTAATGACAGCGATTGAAAAATTTGTCTATCCAGTACCCATAATAGAGCAGCAGCTACACAAACATCATTGAATTTAGAGAGAAAACTACCTCATTGTTATAAGTCAACTGGAATAAGTTTTTTTTTTTTTTTAAATAGCAAAGTGGTAGAGATGAAAAAGCTCCAAAGCATGCTAAAATGCATCTTTAAAAGATATCCTGGTCTTGAGAAACCTGGCTGAACTACTCTGAATGACAAAAAGAGTGAATGCACTTACTTTTGATTCTCCTGTTGAGAGCTTGTAAGAATTATTTAGTTTTTTGAATGAAACTTTCCTTGTTTAATTGCAACAGATGGTGTCTGTCTTTTTCACCTGCTGATCATGAAATGTTCATGTGTAAAATCCAAACAGGTGATCTTTTCTGTGATGGCTTTTAAATATCAGAAAAATGTTCCCTCATTTGAAGATAATTATTTTCATGAATAAAAGGGAAAATCCAGCTATTGCTCAGTTATTAGATTTCATAAAACCTAAGACATGATTAATTATAAGGCAAACCAATAACTTCTGTTCTACTAAGAACAATAAGAAAATTGCCAACTTGACTAATTTTGCATTTAAGCTACCCAAAAGTTTTATTTTAAAATACTGCAGAGCTCTTTTAGACTTTGCTAACTTCTTTAATGTATCACTCACAGAATATCTCACACCCTTTCACAGAATATCGCACACATTATTCAAGTTCTGAGTTGCTTATTTCTTGATTTTACATAAGCAATTAATGAAATATTTCAGATTACAACCAGGATTCTTTTTTGGGGAGGAGGGGTGTTCATTAATGGTGCGTTAATTGAAAGACCAATGGTAATGGTATCCCATGAATGAAATCCAACTTTGTGCATTCACAGCGGGTGACAGCTTGCCTTGCACTTGCCACCCTGTTGACAATGAATATTATATACTATTGATTACCTTAAATCTCTTTTCAGATCCACTCAATATGTGAAGACATGTGCATCTTAGTAGCACTAAAGGATGCAATTTGGGGAAGTAAACCTTGAACTTATTTTGTATTTTTCACATATATTTACATATCCAACATGGATAATAAGACTGACTTTTTAATTGCCCCCACCCCAATTGCCCCAAATATGTTCCTTTACCAGGATATAAGTTTATTTGCCTAGAAGGGGGAAAATAGTCAAATACTGTCTACTATATAATTTACTTATTTATGATACCTACCATTTCTTTTCCGTGTCCTTCTACTACCATGTTAGACGTAGCAGAATAGGGATTTTGTCTGTTTTATTCACTGACACTTTTCTAGTGTCTCAAGACCTGGTACATAGTATTCAATCAAAATTTTTGAAAAACGGATCATAGAAAATTTTGATGATTTATTCTTTATAGGGCTTCACTGTTGTGACATGGGTACTTCTCTCTTTCTTCTTTTTTTTTCTTTTTTTGCCTTTGTCATGATTCTTGTCATATCATAGATTGTGAGTGTTTAAATATACTCTGAAATCCTGAGGTCAGGAATGGTTTCTTACGGGTATCTTTACAAGATAGGCACTTACTCGGTACCTCCCCTGGTGTCAGGCATATAGCAGGAGCCCCATAAGTATTTGTAGAATTCCAACCATTTAGCAAATTTTCATAGTTTGGTGAAGCACTATGCTAAATAAATTAAAAGAAACTTGACCAAAATAATAGATTAGAGAGGGCAGGATTCATCAATGAAAGGAATTTATTAAATATATAACTCTAGGAAAAAAAAATCAATATCTACACTATATTTTGAAATAATCTGGGAGTCTTTATCAGTACCTGAATCTAACTGCCATTGTTACTAATTTTGTACACACTGCATTTTTGTATTATAAACTGTTAAGTAATCATATTTGATATTCAGAGATTCATTCTGGTGATGTTAAAATGGCAAGAATGAAAATGCAATTTAAAAGGGTCTATGGCACAGCTACGTATTAAACTTATTCCTGAACACTAATAATAAAAACATTAACTATAACAGCAGCTTCATGAATGAGTTTGGTTGAGTCAGAAAACTACATTTTTCAATGCTTGGGCCACCTGGGTGGCTAGCTTGATTAATCGTCCAGGAGTTCGAGGAGTTCAGGAGTTCAAGACACACATCAGGCTCTGTGCTGGCAGCTCAGAGACTGAAGCCTCCTTCGGATTCTGAGTCTCCCTCTCTCTTCCCCTCTCCCACTCAGGCTCTGTTTCTCTCTAAAAAATAAATAAACATTACATTTTTTCAATGGTTAATGTTTATAGGCAACATTACTCATGGAAATGTTGAAATTATTACATTATAACTCTAAATATTTCTAAAATAAGACCCCTTTGGAAAATATCAGAAGAAACACAATTTTCCATGTCACACATTAAATCAGTGGAAGAGTCCAGGCTGAGACTAAAGATCCCAGTCTTCCTCACAGCCACTGAGAAGGTAAGGTTGATCCCTCTCACTCAGCTCATTCCTTGATTTGCAGCCTTTATTACATGACGCAGACAGTATCATACTACAGAGTGAAAAGGGTGAGTTACAATAAAACACACCAAATACGTATGTCTGAAACTCTTTTGTAGATGAGATATTCAAACAGTATCTAGGAGGAAAGAAAGATAATACATTTGCGTGCTGTATGTTTTAAATTATTCACGTAAAATAGGTAGTGTATGGTACAGGCTGGCATTTGGTTTGCCTATGGGACTTGATCTTCAGGTACAGTTGCTCTTAATAATGGGAAGAAATGCATTCAGGAACTGTAATTCTTCAAAGTGAAAGGAGATTAAATATCTATATTTTAGGCAGCACAATGTCAGTTTCAATTGAACTGCATCTTTAAAAATAAAGCAACCTCCTTCAGAATAGTTAAGTGTCTATGAGAATGTAGCCTACAACCAAAAAAGGTATTATTAATCATATCAAATAATAGTGTTTAAGAGCCATAGCTCCAGTAAAAAAGTGTAAAAATTGACAAGTGGGTATTTCATTAGAACTTGTCAAAAATCTGCACTTAACTAATCATAATTACATACAATAAAATGGAAATATGGTGTATAAAATAGATGATCAGGTTAAAAAATGTGAAACTTAAAATGTAAAAGACATGAGTTCCTGTAGTAAATATTTCTCTTAATGATACAGTTAAGTTTAACTCACACTCAGTGGAGAAGGCAGAAAGGATGAAACACTTTGGATGGCCTTCCGCGAAGACCAGAAATTTAGAACGTTGATTGAACCGAAAGCTATTAAAGGTTCTTTGCCACCTCCTAATGTTATAGCCTTATTCACTGTGAGGTGTAGAAAGTCAGAGGAAAGAATGAAATCAAGATAGCCTATATAAAAAATAGAACTGGCCGTATATAAACTCACTGTAAAATAAGCATAAGTGAAATTCATCAAGAGCTACACAGGAGAGTACGAATGACCTGTCACTGGTGCAGTCAGGGAGCACCGAAGGAAAACAAAACCATCTGTGTACAGAGCAGCTCTCAGGCCATCTATGACTTCCAAGTTTTGCAGCTCTCTCTCTTCCAACACAATGGGTAGCCTCTCTCTTCTGCCCACCGATAAGATTTCCCGAACTGAGAGGAACACCAAGAAAGAAATAAAAGTCATGCGTTCTTGGTTCTTGAAGGCATGAGTAAAGTCCCAAGTTCACTCCCTGAAAACGAATTCATCCAGCCTCATGTTCCTCTCTTACACTGTGCTTTGCCATAAATGCTTCAAATCCATTTTTGATACTGCATAGCAGCATATTTCATGAAATATGTGATAAGTTCACACATCTGAGATTAGAATTTGGCTGATTGTCCTTTCAAATGCTAAATAAAAACCAGGTTGATTGCTATAGCACTTTGTCACAGACACCAAACGGAATCCATATATCACGAATGGAACTAGGGCATAGTCACGCCAGATTCGCTGTCTAAATATACAAATTAATTCTTCAAGAAATAGATTTCTGTAAAATACCAATAAAACTGGTGTCTTTCATAGTGTTAGAATCTCTTCTGTAACAAACTGGCATAAATTATTTGAAAAATAGTTCCAAAGGCATGATCTAAATGATCTAAATAACAGTTTTGATGTTTTCAATAGTACCAAACTTTTCATCTTAAATCAACCTTCTATAAAATATTTATAAGATAACGTGTAAAGTGTGTAAGAAGTCCTTATCTCCTGTTCTTGCCCTTTGTTAACTCTCTACAGAGTGACATAAACAACAGCAGTGAATAAAATGTGAGATACATGCTACTGTGCACAAAAATTATATTGCATCTAATTAAACTTGGAAGAAAAAAATAAACTTAAAATGAAAGACAATGCATTTATGGCATGACATTAAATTGTTGTAACTATCATAAAATCACTGATATTAACATTCTTCCTGAAATTAAATTTGAAATAAATGGAACGGTTGTCTTGGTAACTTTTTTTTTCTTTTGGTAATAGTTTTTTGAGAACTTGACATGCACAGTTCCTTTTTATGTTTCAAGACTTAAAAAAAGACTTGTAAGAACATGAAGAGTGGATTGATGTTGAAAATCTTAGCAGGCAAACTTTTCCTGTTCAAGATTTGTCAAATCAAAGAATATCACTAGAGTATCTGATATGCCTTTCTAGAAAAGTTATGACCTATCAGCAGTTATTCAAATGGGGTTGAATGTGGTCTTTACCTGATTGGATAACATAAATCTTGAGACGATAGTAGAAAAACGATGGGGGAGGAGAAATAAATCCTTCAGTGAAACCATAAATCACATAAAAGAGCCTTCAGCTCTTATGTATTAGGGTTAAATTTATACATTTTAGCACACTTTAATATAATGTGTGGACAGAGATGAATATTGCATTGAGAGTTGATTTATATGAGTTTTAGAAGTTTCTATAAAACTAATTTTGTGTTTCCTTATAAATTAATATCACACACCTATCTGGAATGACTATTTAATGGGAAGCTTTCAATAATATTTAAATAATAAATGTACACAAAATATGGAGACTTTCAAACACCATTCTCTGAATAAAGTTTTGCCAGTTCTTTTGGGTTTAATTTTTGAAGGATAAATCAAGAATTAATGTCAAGATATTTCCAAAAGCAATAGATCTATATGTCAGGAAAATCTGACATTCATTAATCCATAATAAAAGTAAACATACAAAAGAGAACATACTATTTCTTATTTGGCATCAATTATTCAAGTACTTAGAAAGTAGCAGTGAAAAACTACTTAACCTGAACCTCAATATCTGTTTGTCCAAATTATGAATGAGGTTGGGTCAGACATACTGAAAGGCTTCGTGATTCTACAATTCTAAAATACCAAAAGGATAATGATAAGGATCAAGGAGTACTGAGTCTCTGCTGAGTCTCCGAAAAGTTTAATAAAAATTCACTGTACACAATCTTAGTTATACAATTCCCTACATGAACTCATAGTTGGTCATAAACCAACTATACCACGATGAAGTAGCTACTGCTTTTGCCTGCCATAATCTCTTTGCCTTACCCTGTGACAGCAAAGGCTGCTTAATATGAAAGTCTATCTAGTTGTGGAGTACACTTGAGCTGGGTGGAGGGCAAGCCAGAAGTACTTGAGAGTTAGAGCTCCTGAAAGTAGCTTTCAGCCAATGATGAAAGGGAGCTGGAGAACACACACTCTAGCAATGTCACCCCTCAGCTGGGATAACTTGGAGCTGTACTCTGTCTCCCAGGGTTCTCCAGCAGGACAGCTCCAGGAGGTCACAGTGGCAAATATCTTGATAATACTGCACTATTGACTAGCTTACCTTTCTTTTTTCTTTTTCTTTCTTTCTTTCTTTTTCTTTTTTTTTTTTTGCCTGTGTCAATTCCCTATTTTCTAGTGCAATCTCCAGTGATCACCTCTCAAATAAATCACTTGTGTTAGACTACCTTTCTGGGACAGCTTCTGGAGAAACCCAAAGTCTGGGAACAAATTAACTCCAAAATGAACCAAATAACTTTATACGTGATCGTTTAAGTGACACTAATATTGGACAAAAAAAGCAAAGTCCTAGTTATTAGTAGGACATTTTATAACGTGGTGAATAAAATAAGTGAATGACCACGCACGACGGGCAGGATAGCAGCGTTTCTCAGTTTTGTTACTGCTGACAGGCTGACAGGGACAGTTCTTTGCTGTGGACAGTGTCCTGTACAACGTCAGATATTTAGCGGCACTGTAGCCTCTACTCACTAGATGACAGTAACATCCTCCTGTGGTGACAACCAAAAATCTCTCTAGACATTGAAAAATGGTGTGGGGGGGTCATCTTCCATACTTCCCTTTCAAGAAACACTAGATTATACAAAAGACTTCATTTAACACATTCAATTTAGTTCACTCATTAAACTATCACATACAAAATAAGTATTATGTAACAAGCATAGTGTTAGTAAATGATTTAAAAAAACACATGTTAAGTTCCTAATTTCAGAGTTTACATTCTAGTCAGAGGAAAAGAATTAAGACTATTACCTCACGGTGAGAAATTTTCCATAATTCAGAGGCATTTTCCAAAAGAAGGTATAGAATGAATAATTTATTTCCAAAATTATATATTCATACATATATAAAATTATCTCCACGGTGTGAGTGTATGTCTGCAAATTGTGTATGATTTTAATTCTGATGAGGCAAAAGACTGTTAATTTTCACAGTGTAAGTTCTGCATGGTGGGAGTGAAGGCTGAGATATCGGCCCTTGGTTTTTGTTTCATGCCTTCTGTGCTGAAATACTGTGAGAGACTGAGCACATTTTGCTTTCTTTCACTGCTGCAATTTTTGTTCTTTTTCTTTCCTCCTTTCATGCATATGAGCCATAACTTCCACTTACCTTTTCCCAAAAGTTTTTTTGTGTGTGTGAAATAACATGCATGTTTCTGTTGAACAAATTCAAATGATTATGATAACTGTAAAAATTCAAGAAGCACTGGAAGGTAAATTTCCTTACTTTTTAGTCTACTTTTTTTGGAATTGTTATAAGATTTTCTCTCCTAGTCTCACGTGACTCCTTTTTTATGACTCATATAAAATTGTCTTCCCCATGCACTACTATGACAGTTGTATGAGGCACAGTGGGCTCCCCCAATATCTCACCAGTCCTGTAGGTGTGGAAGGCCTCATCCTGAATCTCTGTACCTGAGGGCTTCTTCTTCCCCTATGCACAGGAACCACGAAAAGTGACAAGTGCAGCGGCATTAATGCCTCCAGAGCAACTCTCGGCCAATGACGGATGAAAGGGTGAAAATAACTATCCCAGCTTCTGACATGCTTCCCACACTCTCTTCCAGAATTTTCCAGGGGTACTGAGCCACTGTGTAGCCTATTTATTGGCTTCCTTTCCTTTCCTGTCTCAGTCCCTCACACCCATATGATACTCTCTAGGATCCATTCATTCTAGGATATTCTTTTGGATGGGCTGAAAGAAATACCATTTTTTTGGAGTTTATAACCTAACATGAATGGTGGAGATCATTAGTAATGTGCACAAAATCATTAATGTATAAAATATTACTATTCTCTTAGACACTACATAGGATCTGGTGTTAAAGGAAGAAACTCAGGCCGGGATATGAAATTATAATACCTACATACTTTTTCCATATTGATTGATTTTTTTTTTCTCCTTGTGGGGGTAGGAGAAGGTATTGTTATAATAGCATTAAATGAAATCGTTTGGTATTTTTACCTTCTAATGGCTTGATTATTTTTTCATGTCATACTGCTGTCTTGAAAGTCAGAGTTTTGATGATCAGTTCTCAGGGAAGCATGTAAGAAAGAAATGCAATCTGTTCAGCAGAGGCATAATCCTTACTCACGCTCCGATCAGACGAAAGCCCCATCAGTACAGAACATCATCACACTGATCGCTGTGATGACACACAGAAGCACCAGGTATATCTGGAGTGACTGCTTTTTTGCATAAACTCACAGCTGACATGAAGGTTAAAATGCTGCTTGGTACGCTAACATGTAGAAAACATAATTTGGGCAGTTGCAGCAGAGAACAACTGTGTATTTTTTGAAGTAACAGACTCATCAAAGTCCAGGCCTACTATTTAAAATTTCACAGTTGAATGTTTTCAATTTGTCCAGATTTTCAAAACCCATATTGTATGCGATTTACACGGTGCTATTTTGCTGTTTTCAAATCTATGCAAATACAGTGGTGGGTGTAATAAATTCTTAATACATAATTTTAAACCATTCTGTGCTCCTTTTAGCTAAGTGTGGTAAAAGATAAAATGTGCATATAAATGTGAGAAAGGTGCTGTTAAGTAAAGAAACATTTACTAAAGGAATAATTTTGCAATTGAGAGATAATTTTTAATATGTCTTCTTTCACTGAAAATAAAAGATTATATGACAGTACTGAATTGATGACAGTACTGAATGTGTTGTTTTGAACTAATAAGTACTTTCTTTAGATAAAGAAACCCGGTTTTAGAGCCATAGTTTTGTTCTATTTTGTTTTCTTTCTCATTTTGTTTGTCTCTTGCCAAGGTACTTCTCAGAAGGATGTTAAGTGTATGAGCTAAAACACAAGGGATTACAAAAGATACATAGCAAACAAATTATTCTCAAGTACAATTATCCAAACATTATTAGGACATATTTGTGATATAGCAATGTATACTTTTGAATAACAATAGTATAACAATCTAGCAGTGGGTTTAACAACTACAGTTTCAAAGTAAAGAAGAGCAATAATTCGAGATATCTGCAAAATGTGTAATAGGACTACAAAGTGTGTAACTAACTCTATTAGTGATGGAGTATGAGCACTAATACTACTGTAGTTTGTTGCTGACGTTCATAATTAAAGGACATGCTGCAAAGAAAGACATAATTTTGTATATATTATTAAGCAAATTCACAAACCTCCTAGAATCTGTTTGAAAGTAACAATATGCCATTGGTTAACAGTGCTCAAACAACCCAAAGGAGGGGCGCCAGGTGGCTCAGTCAGTTAAGCATCTGACTTTGGCTCAGGTCATGATCTCACGGTCCTTAAGTTTGAGCCTTGCATCGGGCTCTGTGCTGACAGCTCAGAGTGTAGAACCTGCTTTGGATTCTGTGCTTCTTTCTCTGCTCCTTCCCTGCTTGTGCTTCATCACTTACTCTCTGTCTCTCTCTGTCTCTCTCTCTCTTTCTCTCAAAAATAAACATTAAATTAAAAAAAAAAGAATGCTGAGGATCTGCTAACCCAAACTTGTTTTCAAAAATGAATGATTGGAAGTTTCCACAAACTCAGTCTTCATTTTGTACTGTGGTAATAATACAAATTGAAATGCATATCAATAAAAATTAATAAAATAGTCTAATAGCACAGGAGTTGTAAAGAATATAGTAAGCTGGAAAACACAGGGTCTTTCTAAAAGAAATTGCATACACATGCCAAATAAAAAGTCTTAAAGTCCAAGTCAGGGTCACCAATTTGTGACCTCTGATAAAATGTGCAAAACCGAAACCAAAAGAGTTTAAAATATTTTACATTTTTGAAAGCTATTTGCAAGTATTAGTATTATCTTCTGCCTTTACCACCCTATCCTATATTGCTCTAGGTAAGCAGATACTATTATCTGTTTCACAGGAGGAAAGTAGATGAAGAACAATCTCTGTCAAAGGTCCAGTTAGAAAATCTAGACATAATTAATAGCCAGTATTCTACTTTCCTCTAGAGAATAAATAATTCCTGAGACCTTGTGTTGGTAGGACATTTTTACAAAATAAAAGGAAATAGAAGGTTAAGGGAAGGGAAGGGAAGGATAGAGATCACATGGTGTGTAGTGTAGAAGCAAACACTGAAAGTTAACTTGCAAATGAATGCATAAGATAATAAGTCCCTGTGTGCTGAGTTGTCTACTCTGTGCATTGTGCTCAATTTCTGACTGGTATTTATTTCTAGACTTCATAACGATTCTGCAAAGTAAGCCTTGGCATCAATATTAGACACCCAGACTTGTATTAGACAAGAAAAGGAGTTCAATTATGGAAATCTCAAAGTGCTCACTGTCACCACAGAGCCAAAACCTCATCATAACTGCTCTCTCTCATTCTCACTTCCATATTGGCCCAAACTGAATCTTTTAAAACCAATGCTAAGGTAGAAATAATAATTTAATCAGAATGTTATTATCTCAGTTTTGGCAATTAAACATGCCACAAAATCTTTTGGCCTCTGTATCTGTTGACTTTAAGAATACCAACTTGTACAGTACAGGTTAATTTAACTTACAGATTTTTAAAAATGAAATTATGAAATCCATACTTTATGGAAGAGAGAAGCAAAAATATGGCAAAGCTCAATTTCATATAAACCGTTTTATCATTAGTCAATTGAAAATAAAATTAAAATCGATTTATCTAGGCATCAATATCGAGCAAGTATTAAAATCTTTAATTCTCTTAATGCACTATTGGAAAACTTGATGCTACTTTTGCTCTTTTACTGAAACAAATGTATATTGACAACAAAAATGTATATTGATAACACAGTTAATGTATCATGTTGAACTGTCTTCACATTACAAAGGTTTTCAATTTTTTTCAATTTTCAAATAGTTAAAATTAATGGCATATTACATTCTACTGTCATTTAAATTCAGAATTTAATGATATACATTTTATTTGTGTTTGAAACTTCATAAATGAAAGTAGAAAATAAAGTAAGGGGCGCCTGGGTGGCTTAGTCGGTTAAGCGTCCAACTTTCGCTTAGGTCATGATCTCGCGGTTTGTGGGTTCGAGCCCCACGTCGGGCTCTGTGCTGACTGCCAGCTCAGAGCTTGGAGCCTGTTTCAGTCTGTGACTCCTCTCTCTGACCCTCCCTGCTCACGCTGTCTCTCTCTCTCCTAGAAATAAATAAAACATTAAAAAAAAAAAAAGAAAAGAAAGTAAGTTATTTACAAAGAAAACCCTGGGAAGTGTTAAATTTAAATGTTCATGTCACTGCAGATAAAAGTAACTTTTCTTTTATCTATACAGCTTCTAATTTTCCACAAAAGATTATATTACTGTCATAATAAAAATTAAGCTTGTGTTAAAAAGTGTTATAATTTCTTGCACACCTTCTTATTCTGCCCATAGAAAAATCTTAGTTTTTTATTATTTGTAAATGGGGAAAAGTCATGCAGGGCAATGGATCCGGGAGAAAGTAACTGAGATTTTGTGCAATGTGGTAAAGAAAGGCCTCTGTGACAAGGTGACATCTGAGTAGAGACGGAACAAGAAATAAAGCCATACAGGAAGAAGAGTGTTGGAAGAGGCATCTGGGTGAGAGGAGAACAGAAGCTGTCAGAGAGGACGCATGCTTTCAAATACCATTTATCAGCACATACTATGTATGTATGTTATGTTTTTCACTGCCGTGAAAGTACCAAACAACCAAAAGACACGATTCTTACCCTTGAGGAATTTTAACTTGAGCCAGGTGAGAAGTGTGAGAAACAGAAAAGAACTAGAAAACAATTCAAACTAATTTCTCTTGTATAAAAAACAGTCCATATCAATTAAAAAACATCATTTATTCCACCTGATCTAAGGTATTAAAGAGAAGATTTTACATTTAGATGATACTAAAGCTTGCAATATCTATTCTCCTATAATTAAAACCCATTGGCTGTTTGCATTTAAGTCTTTGTTAATGAGTCAGGATTAATAGTCTATGCTTTGTCCATAGTTTTAATTTTTAACACTGCCTTATATTTCCTTCCATGGTAATAAAAAAACACATCCTCTAACTGTAAATTACTTTTGACAAATCCCTCAGCAAACTCTAAAACATCAAAGCAACAAAGATGCAGGAGATTTAACATTTACGAGATGTTCTTTGGATCTCTTCAGATACTGCCATCATCTAAAAATTTTTAAATGTACTCTTTTAATAAACACTTGGCTGTTTTGCTTCATGATGCCATGACACTCCAGTTAACTTGACAGCTCGTCCTTTGTGTGCGAATAGTTTCAATCATGTGCCAAGTTTATTTCTGCTGCAATTGAAGAGCTATCCTTTTACGGACACATCTGTTAAATGGAATGTTTAGTTGATCAAAATGTATGATGGAGAGTGGAATAGGGTGATATTAAGGGGTATGATGTCAACCCTGTCCAGAAAAAGATCACATAAATATTAGACTAAAAAACAATTTTGAGTTGGGAGAAAGAAGAGAATAATTGTAGAATTACTAAACAGTTAGAAACTGATGGAATCAAAAGGTTGATAAGCATCTTGTGGAAATAAGTGGGTTCAATCCAGTCCCCTTTCAAGTGGATAACCGACACTCTCAGGTTTCCCTGTAACAAGAGATAACTGAAGAGACTACTGACGAGTATGGGATAAGGTCTCTGAATAAAATGTGTACTGTTGAAATCTACGAGGTTTCACGTATTCATCCAACATGTACTTAAGGCATGAGGCTACGAAAGACAATTATAAGTAGGTTAGACATTATCTCTGCCCTCAAATGTCCTATAATTTAGAAAGGTTATAACCAAGGAAGAACATTATTATAAGAATGCTCACTTTAGCAGCACATACTCTAAAACTGGAATGATACAGAGAAGATTACCATGTTCCCTGAGCAGGGAAGACAGGCAAATTTGTGAAGTGTTCCTTATTTTCCAAAACTTGGCTCTCAAAAATTGTTATAGAAGTTAAATGTGAGAAGGGCTTTGATATATATACAAACATGAGACGATGTAAGATACATGTTATGCTGTTCACAAGAAAACCACTTTAATATAAAAACACAGGTTAAAGGTAAAACAATGGAAATAAATTTACCATCCAAACATTAATTAGAAAGGAAAATTCAAGGATGGCTTTAATAAATAAGGTAAGAACTGATAATTGTTGGTAAGGATGTGGAGAGACTGGAACATCTGTAGACTTCTGGGATGGAAAATGATGCAGCTACTTTGGAAAACAATATAGCAGTTTCTCACAAAATTAAATATGGACCCAGCAATTCTGTTCCTAAGTATATGCCAAAGACAAATGGAAATATACGTACATGAAATGCACAAGTGTATTATTCATGACGACCAGGAAGTGGAAAAGTCTAAATGTCCATCAAGAGATAAATGGATAAATCAATGTGGCATATCCAAATGGGTAGGAAGAATAAAGGTCTCCAATATGACCATGTTCTAATCCCTGGAACCTGTGAGTATGTTACCTTACATGGCAAAAGGGACTTTCCAAACTTGTGTAAGTTAAGGGCTTTGAGGCGGGAGGTTACCCTGAAAGATCAAGATGCTCAAAGCTCCTTAAAATTTTAGGAAGGAGAGAGAAGAGTCAGTCATAGTAACTCCATGTGAGAACTCCACCTGCTTTTGTTTGCTTTGACAATGGAGAGAGAGAGAGAGGGCCATAAAGCAAGGACCGGGGGACAGCTCTAACAGATGGAACAAAGAAGGAAATGAATTCTCCTCAGCTTCCAGACAGGAATGCAGCTCTGCCATCATCTTGATTTTAACAAAGTGAGACGTGTATTGAATTTCTAATTGATAGAACTGTTAGACAATACATTTATGTTGATTCAAGCCACTAAATTTGTGATAACTTGTTATATCAGCAATAGGAAACAAATACGCTACTCAATGGAATATCATCGAGCTATGAAAATAAATAGACATTGACACATGTTACATCATGGATGAAGATTGAAAACACTATGCTAAATGCAACAAGCTAGTCACAAAGACCACATGTGATATGATTCTACTTATATGAAATGCCCAGAGTAAGCAAATTTATAAACACAGGAAGTAGACTAGAGGTTGCTTAAACGTTCTGTGTGTGGGTCCAGCAGGGATAAAGTTCATTGCTAATAAATACAGGGCTTCTTTGGGTAAACAGAGTGTTCTGCAATTAGATTATGGTATTGGTTTCACAACCCTGTGAATATACTAAAAAAAAACACTTTAAAGGGAAGAGTTGTATGATGTCTAAATTGTATCTCAGTAATACTATTTTTAAACCAGAAAACAAAATGAACATTGAAGTGACTATATTAATATTAAACGAAGTAGACTTCAGAACAAAAATATTACCAGAGACAAAGAGGAACATTTTATAATAATAAATGGGGCACATTACCAAGAAAACACAGCCATACTAACTGTTGCATCAACAACAGAGTTTCAAATACATGAACCAAAAATTGATTGGAAAATAAAACTAGACAAATCCAGAACTATGGTTGAAGACTTCAAGTCTCCTCTCTACCTGTGGGGTCTGTCTGCTGAAAAGACCTGAAAACAAAAACAAAAGCAAAAACAAAAACAAAACACACACACACACACACACACACACACACACACACACACACACCCCTAGCACTGAGATCTTGATTTCAAAATATCATCGCCAATAAAGGGAACAGGGATCCTTGAAAAAATAGCTGATTCTGGGGCTGGGACATGAAAAGTTCAAGATGAACTTAGAGTGCCAGACTGTAAGAAAGTATTCAAAGATTCTTGGAGACATATCAAAACAACACTGGAGTCAGCTTGAAAAGACTACCACTGGCCTAATGTCAGATGGTAAAGCAAAATAAATACAGTAGTGAATTATAAGCCATAGAACAAAATAGGAATCCATGAGTTCATACTAATAAAAATAAATGTGAGAAAACTAAATGAATAGATAAGAAAAACTCTTCCTTAGAACAGAATTTCAGTAATAAAGAGAAACATAATAAATTAGAAAATCACTATTTGACAACCACTATAGTCATCGGTTTTCAGGCAAGGACCACTAATAGATGTAAAGTAACAGGCAAAAGATACTTCTAAGTATCTCTTTATGAAATACTAATTGTAAGCAGTGAATTAATAACTTCATAGTAAAGAAAAACGGTAGTTGCCACTGTAACCAAGTGATATCAAAGTTAATATCACCAATAACTGGCCCAACCTGACAGCGTCTGCCCACTGGCAGGAAGTGTTGAGGAGACTTCCGTGGCATTCCTGCCAAGAATGCAGAGCCTGAATCTAATCCCAAGGAAACGTCAAACCATGGGATTTTTCAGAAAAATACTCAGCTTGTACTCCTCAAAAATGTAATTGATGCGAATGACAAAGGACTGAGAAAATGTTGCAGAAAAAGGACATGAAAAAGACAAGAAAACTAAATGCAATGTGTGATCTGGATTGGATCTTTGACCAGCAAAAAATAAATAAATAAAAGTATGCTTTGATATTAAGTGCATTAATGAGACAATAAAATTTGAATAAGGACTATTCAAGGACTACAGATTGAAATATTGTGTTAACATTTTCCTAGTATTAGTTTCTAGATTTTCATAACTATCGGTGATCATGTAAGAAAATGTCCCTGTTTTGGGAGCACCTGGGTGGCTCAGTCGGTTAAGTATCTGACTCTTGGTTTCAGCTCAGGTCATGATTTCAAGGTCATGAGGTCATGATTTCAAGGTCATGAGGATCTAGCCCCGCAAAAGGCTCCACATTGGACATGGAGCCTGCTTAAGATTCTCTCTCCCTCTCCCCTTGCTCCTCCCCCCTTACCTGTGTGCACACACTCTCTCTCTCCAAAAGAAAACATTCCTGTTTTTATGAAAGACATGCCAAAGTATATAGAAGTTATAAAAGCTGTGGATAGGGTGCTGAAGAAGTGTATGAGAGGGACATCTAAACAAGCTTGGGACATGATGGAGAGCTTTTCCCAGGAACTGCTAACTTAACGGCACTTTGCCTTTCTATTACTATGGTAACAAATTACCACAAACTTGATGGCTCCAAACAGTCTAAATTTATTATCTTAAGTTTTGGAGATCAGAAGTTCAAAATGGGACTAAAATCAAGATATCAGGGCTGTGGTTCTTCTGGGGCCTTAGGGCAGAGTCCATGTCCTTGCATTTCCAATCCCTGCCACTCAGCTAGTTTTACTGGCACTTGGCTCTAGACTCCCATCTTCATAGTCAGCAATGACGGGTTGACTCTTAATCTCAAGTTGAATCACGCTAACACTGACTCATCTTTTGTCTCCCACTTTCAATTTTAAGGATGCTGGTGATTACTTGGAGCCCATCTTGATAATCCAGGATACTTTCTGCATTTAAAATCAGATGATTACAACCCGAGTTCCATTTACAATCTCAATTTCCCATTAGCCATTAAACGATTTGTAGGTTCCAGGGATTACAGTGTAGACATCTTTGTTGGCCATTATCCTACCTATCACAAAGAGCATTAGTTTTCCATCTGTAGCAGGTGTGATACTGCTACTTATTATAGAAAATAACTAATACTGGCTTAGCAGTTAAGGAAAGTATATGGTTTATTTAAATGTAACTGAAGGGGGAGCTAGGTTTAGGATAGGCTTGATATCTTCAAATGACTGGTTTCTGCCAGTCTCTTTACTCTGCTGTTTTCAGCACTGATGTCACCCCCGTCATGATCCCAACATGGTAGTTAATAGGTCTCGTGGATACAAAATCATTCCTTCAGATCAGTAGTAGAAAGGGAGTTTCTGTCCCAGAAACTTGAGCACACACTCAAAAGTTCACTTTGATTGGTCAGAATTACATACCTTTCATCACACCAAATTCTGTGACCAGAGGAATGGAAAGTGGTATTTGTCTTAGATTTGGTCCCAGGACACAGAGATAGACTCAGCTTCCCCAGAACAAACAGGAACCCAAACGGAAAATTCTTGGAAAGATAGTAAGGAGGAATGGACTGAGAGGGGACAACCAACAAATGCCCATTCTATCTTCACATACCAGCCTCATATTCAGAATTATAATCTTTTATTAATTGAACTATGAATAACCTATAATATTTTAGAAGTGCTGAATTTCACCTAATTGCATTGAGTAAAGCAATGAAAATTAAAGGAAATATGTGGACATTGGTGTCATATTGCTACCGAACTGCAATCAGGCACCATCATCTGCTCTGCACTAACACCAGCTCAGTCTTCCATGTTAATGAGGAAAGAAGTCTCCAGTTGGTTCTTGAATGCAACAGAAAGACAGATGGACAATTCTGCTTAACATAAGCATATTTCTGCCTTATTTTTCACAGCAAATATTTTGTCTGAAGTGAATTTTTAACTTCAATTTTAAATCCTGAAATCCTTTGTTACTGTTTCTTTTACATTTTTACTTCTGTGATCACCACAGGCTTCATTCTCTTGTCACATTTGTTTACGGCAATGTTTCCACTTGCATGATTTTCAGCACAGATACTGGTTGACTTGTTTATCCAAGCCTTAATTTATTAAACTATTTAAAAAATTATTGAAGTATGACCGACATACAATATTATATCAGTTTCAGGTGTTCAAAATTGTAACTTGACATTTGTATACACTGCAAAATTTTCCCCACAATAAGTCTAGCTACCATGTGTCAGCTTATAAAGTTAATACAATGGCACTGACTATGTTCCCCATGCTGTACATTACTTTCCCATGACTTATTTTGTAACTAGAAATTTGTACCTCTTACCCCTTTACCAATTTTGTCTCCTCTTCTTCTGGCAACCACCAATGTGTTCTCTGTGTCCATGACTCTGGGTTTCATTATGGTTTGTTTAGATTACACACATTGTATGCGTGATAAATATGACAAATGTCTTTCTCTGTCAGACTTATTTCACTTAGCATAATAATCTCCAGGTACACCCATGTTGTCACAAATGGCAAAATTTCATTTTTTTTAATGGCTGAGCATTATTCCATAGTATAAATATAACATATTTTCACTATCTGTTCATCCATCAATGGACAATTAGGTTGTTTTCACCTTTTGGCTACAGTGAATCTATTTACTTTGAAGAATCCTCAAATAATTGATTTGTCTATAATGTTCAGGCTTTATAGTTGATTTTGGTGAGAAAGATAGGATGGAGTGTCCTTACTCTACACTATCTACAACCAGAAACCAATGAGAAGTTTCATTTCAATATCCAAGAAAGAGACTCATTATGAACATAATAGAAATTGTAGTTTGGTGTTTTATTTGAAAAGTGACATCATACAAATGTGTCTTCCACTTGTACCACCAGCTAGAGCCTCTTTATTTCAATTAAAATATTTCCACCTCTAAACATTCTGTTTGAAGTTGCAGACAATCTTGGAAAGAGTAATACAAGAATTGTAATATAATATTAGTTACTGATGGTTTCATAACACTTAGTTTATGGGTTCTTTCTTCTTTACAATTAGTTGAAAGTGAGGCACTGAGCCACTTATAAATAGCAACTCAAGACACAAAAACTCATGTCCTTTCCCTCTACTTATTATCTCCTGTTGTCTTTGAATAACACTGATTGACTTTATTTGAGATAATTATATATGACAACAAAACATCTTTGTGAAAAGGATATTTCTATCAATGGGAGCACCTTAATTCCAATCACCATGTTAGGTAACTCAGAGCAACTTTTAGATCCTCTTTAGGATTTATTTAAATTAAGCACAAAAAATAATTGTGAGCCAGAAATTTTCCATAGATATTCCCTGATGGTTCTGAATTGGAGATTACATTCACAGGACTGTGGAACTGACCACCCCAGTAAATACAGTCTAGTTACTAGCGAATAGTCAATCCAATTACCTTAGACTTAAGTAGTTTAAATTAAGCCTCTCCTAATGTGGCGAAGGTTTCAATTGCTAATAGGATAATTGCACCTGATTTCAAAGTACAGACTGTAGTTTTAAGAACTCATTTTTGGAAATAGAGCAGTTACCTCAGTGGAAGGATGATTAAAAAAAAACAAAAACAAAAACAAAACCCCACCACAATAACTGAGTTTTCCCTCAGCCTTAAATTTACTGCTGCATCTCATTCTGAAATTATAATAAGTAGACCTGTCCTTTTTCTTTTTTTACTTTCATGTGTTCCCATATTGCCTTCCTGTATTATGATTACATTAGCAATTAGAAAAGGAGGAATTAGCGCTGCATCTACTTATTACCATCAACCTATTAATTTACATTGGAAATTCCCTCTACGCTATGACATTCTGTGCTATTCTGTGTTGAGTCATCTGAGATTTCAGAGAGAACTCTCATTATCAAATTAATTTGGAAAGAAAGAAGCTTTTATCCTTCCCATTTTTTCAGGAGAGACCCACTAACAGATGTTCTTTTATGTTATACACATACCTCCCTTATCCACTTCGGGGTGTGAGGGGAACACGTGACTTATCTGCTTTGTGTGATGCAAACGAAGTGAGCATTTGGAAAACTGGTCTCATGGACTGCTTTGTACTTAACTTTTTTAACCTTTTAAATCTTAATAGAAAGTAACCTTTTCCTTAATTTCTGTTTAATTAAATCTCTCCCACTCTTCAAAGAAAACCAATTTTTTTTCCATAAGGTAAACTTGAGGTTGCTACTGAATACTTCTCCTCTGTCAATAACTCTTTACTATTCTTGTCTCATTTAGCAAATATGACAAATACAGTTGCATTTATTGCAAGAATGATTATTGGGGCGCCTGGGTGGCTTAGCGTCCGACTTTCGCTTGGGTCATGATCTCGCGGTTCGTGGGTTCGAGCCCCGCGTCGGGCTCTGTGCTGACTGCCAGCTCAGAGCCTGGAGCCTGTTTCAGTCTGTGACTCCCTCTCTCTCTGACCCTCCCCTGCTCATGCTGTCTCTCTCTCTCCTAGAAATAAATAAAACATTAAAAAAAAAAAGAATGATTATTGTGTGTTTATAGTGAAAATGACTATGTTTCAAAAAAAGCATTCTAGGGATACCAGGGTGGCTCGGTTGGTTAACAACTCAGGTCATGATCTCAGCATTCATGGGATCAAGCCCTAAGTCACCTCTGCTCTAACAGCATGGAGCCTGCTTGGGATTTTCTCTTTCTGTCTCTTTCTCTGGCCCTCCCAAGCTTATGCGCTCATGCACATACTCCCTCTCTCTCTCTCTTAAAATAATAAGCAAAACAAAACAAAAAAGCTATCATACTATTACTTTAATTTATTTCCAGGTTAAAAGTTTATATTTATTTAGATTTCATTTGAATATAAACTACAGTGTAGTTTAAGAGGGATAAAAATAGTTTCACAGCTGTAAGTTTTAAAAACGTGATAAATTCACTTTCAACAGCACCTGCAATTTGGATAAAATAGTGCAATGCAGAAAACAAAAGTTATTTGCCACTCTGGCTGAAGCATTCCAACTCTTTAACTCTTTATTTATTTCACAATACACCTTTTATTTCAGATGTGTATCATTGCAAAACTTTCACAACACACCTGCTGCAACTCAGAAAATATTTTGATGACCTACAGTTTTACTGGTGTTAACTGTTGGAATATTTTTACTGCAGTAAGTACAATTCTCTAATGGTATTCTTTATAAAGAACAAAGCAAGTATCTGAATGTTTTTATGATTTGGAGCTAACAATACAAACTGAGCTACTGTATCACATTTGTGATAACTATTCCCTAGTTCTCAGTAAATATTTCATTCCCTTCACCAGGCTCTATGCTTTCTTACTAACTTTTCATAAAAAGCAATTAAGAAAATTGTGGGAATCTTTTATGGTATTGCTTTGCAATAAAGACAAATCTACCATATCAAATAGGTCATATAAAATGATTGATTCATTCAACAAATATTTACGGAGCTCCTGCTGTATCTCAAGCACTTGTCCTAGGTGATTAAAATGTATCCATGAATAGTTCAAATATCGCTGTCCTTAAGAAGGTTACACTTTAATATGGGAATTAAATCTATGAGAAATATAATCAATAAGCAAATTACCTAGGGTAAAAGATGATGAGTACTATATATAAAAGGGAAAAAAAAAAAGCAGAATGAGAGGACCAGGAGTTCACAGTGGGGTGACAGCAAATGTTTCAGGATAAAATAGATGGTCAAGTTGGATCTTTGAGGATTGACTTGAGGATGGTGAGGACGTTAGCCTTGCAGATTCCAAGCAGAGAGACGGCTGAGAAAGAGCTAAGGAATGGTGGAGGAAAAGAGATGGCATATTATTTAAGGACAAGCAAAGGGGAGAAACAACAGATGCTGTTGGGGGTTCAGGTGTGGAGGAGGGGGTTGGAATGGTGTGCGTAAGCTGCAAACTTCCCTCATTTCAAAAGAGAGGTACATGGCTTCCAGAACCTCAGCTTTCAAGAAGTTCTCCATCAATTCTTGGTAAACAAATATTATAACTGATTCTTTAGATCATGCTAAATTACTTTTTAGCTTATTTAACAAAATAAAATTGGGTAAGACTGTATCATTAAAAAATAATCAAATAAGTTCTGTCCCTTTTTTGGGGTGGGGATGGGGGAAGGGGGGAAGATTTCTGCCTGCAACAATCCTCCCATTTTGATCCCAACACCTTATTCTGATAGATTACTGCCCTGACTAATAAGGCTCTGAGGGTAAATCGATGTCTTTTGAGTTCTATAGCTGAGAAAATGTTTGATTTATAGCTGAGAAAATTTTCAAAAAATTGAATTTGAAAGCCCTAACATTACAAATAATCATAGAAACAATGAATATATCAGACATCTTCCTCTCTGTAATAAAGGAAGGAATCAGAAAAGAGGGAAGGTAGGGGGAAGAGGTGTGGTGAGAAGCCTACACAATAGGTGAATCAACCAGATACAAAACACAACATGCTTTAAAATTTTGACAAGTTTTGTGCACCATTTCAACATGGAAATCAGATCTACTGGGAAAATAATATGAAATAAACAACTGTAAAAACACATTTGCCTCTCACATGGCACGATTAAATGGTCACAGTGTACTAGAAACTATGCGGACATTAAGATGATATGCCTCAGGCAATATTCAGGCAACAGAGGGCAGTTTAATTGGTGATACATTTAAAAAGCACAACACACTGAACCTTAATGGTTCAAAGTAAAATCTTTAATTTTCCAATGTAGAAATGACCCAATCAGCTATTTGTTTCTTACCATAAATGCCCATATACTTCATAAAGAGCTAAGCTAAGTCCGGTTAGTATAATTTGGGAGTTTACTAATTGTTAGCTCTCTTCATCAGACCTAGGAAGAACTCTAGTTACTTGATTTTAAAAATTTTATAACCCTCCAAATTGCAAGTAGGGATTCTATTATTTGAAAAGCATCAACAGACTTGAATATAACTGAACCTTTGAATAATCTCAAGTCTGAAGTCCAACAGTGGGAACCTTTATTCAATTCTTCATTAGTAACTTAGAATAGGCATCAAGTTAAAATCAACTGCTTTTGTGGGGTGTAATAAAACCACAAAATTAGTCTTATTACAACAGTTGAGGTCCTCTCTTATATAAACAAGGTATTTTATTGTATCTATATCATCGGTAAAGAGAAAAATGTTTAAATATTAACTGAGATTCAACTTTGCTTTGGTCTCCAACATAAAGTTTAATTCTCAAGCAGGTAACTCCAGACCATGACAAGTTCAAAAGATTTGTAATTCTGATTACATATTACGATTTTTTTAAAAAAATTGTTATAAATATTATTTTTCCAGGACACTAGTAATTATAGGTTGAACACACTGATTGCTAAGAATGTGATTCTCATCTCTATTACAGCAATGGGAAGTGTGCATAATTAATATGGTTGTACAGACTACTCTCAGTTTAATAACAGGGATAATTCTCTTCCTTTGAGCATCTACAATAAAGCCTTGAATCTCTTAGAGCAAACCCTGTGGTCCATAAAATCTTGTTATGAAAAGATGGTGTCAAATCCAGAAAAACACGATCAATAGAGTTGGCCTCTCTGCGCTCACAATTATCTAGAGTTGGCCTTTCTGTAATTTCCCTACACTCTTGGTCTCAACCAAATGAATATGTGTTTTTCTTTAGGAGTTCAATATACATCATAGATAGAATCCACTAACAAGAGAAAGTATTCCAAGTAACTGACAACTATTATCTTCCCCAAGTAGAAATGATGAAATTTTTCCCAAAACAGCAAATGTCACTTACCTTTTTTATCATAGAACCATGGTATTTACAGTATACTCTATTCTGTGATGCTGATGTACCTCTGCAAATTTCACTATAAAACACATGCCTTTAATAGAGACAGTAAAAAAATACAAAAGATATTTGCATGCTTGAGATATCTGCAGAAAAGAGATATCTAGTGACATTCAGCGCTGAAGTTAATACTTTCTCTTATCACCTTTTCAACACAGATGTTTGCATATAGAAGAATTCTCTCTCTCTCTTTCTGTGTGTGTGTGTGTGTGTTGACAAAACAAATGTTTTGTGGAGCTTGCAATATAAGAGAGATGAAGAAAATGAAAAAGAGAACCTAATGGTAAGAAAAGAAGGGAGTGTGATAGAGGCAGATATTAAATCTTGAGTCTACTAAAAACTACACTACAGAAGACTCGACTTTGGAAATAAAACAGCTTCTGGAACATTAAGAAGCTTAAAGTTTAATAAATGACTACCTTAATCCCCGCAATACAATCAGACACCCATTCCCTTCTCTGCAGACAGATGCTTCTCCCAACGTACCTAGTTTATTTTATCCTAAAACTCTCAGCTCTTCCAGCACTTTACCATTCTTTATGTAGATGTTTGTTGCAGTATCACTTACAGCGAATCTAATGAGATATTTGGGGGCATCTAATAGAGGTAGTCAATATAATATTCTTAATCTTTACACCTTTTCATTTGAAATTTATGGCTAAAGAATATTATCTCAATACTTCATCCTACCCATAGTCCACAATGACTGGGGGAATAAAGTCTCAAGGGCAATGCCTCAACGTTTCAGCTATTCCCTCAGATTGTATAAAAGCATCAGTGGGCTATACAGTCCTCTTCTGGATCATGATATCTAATTCCTTAGCCACATGAGTGGCTTACACCAGATATTATTAATGAAGGACTAAGTTTATATACATTTCAGTTAAGGTATATATATATACCTTATATATATATATGTATATATGTATATATATGTGTGTGTGTGTGTGTGTGTGTATATATATATAAATGTATGTAGGAATATGTGCATACAATTAGCAGGGGTGTGCAGACCATGTAAAGTTTATCATTGAAGTTCTCAGTCATCCATGCACTTCAGGTTATGAACTCTGCAAGAAATCCTTAGGAGCACTTACTGCCTACTTCCCGTCCCATCAATCACCGCACAGAGCAGGAGCAAAGGCAGCTGTGCTGAGAGTTGCTTTTCACTTGTGTCTACAAGGAGATGAATTATTGACTCCAGCCCCTCCAAGAAACGGGACAGTGTTTTTGCTCAATAAGGTTTACCTTCAGGAAATCCGTAAACAATATTTCCTCAGTGTTTTTTCGGTATGAGAACTTACACTTGGCATTTTGGGGAGAGGTCAAAAATAAAAATAGAAACAAAATCTCAAGAGGTTTTATTTTTCTAGGAATGAGCTCAAAGTATAATTGAACACTAAAAATTCTTGTACTTTACACAAGTGAAGAGTGTCTTTATAGACTGATGTGTAATAGAAAAGGTTTACACCTTTTAAATTGGGTTTATCATTGAAAACATGTTTTCCTAAGCAAATAATCACCACTGAATTAAGAATTCCAAGCGGGGAATCAAATACACACAGTACTCACCTTAAACAGACTCTTATTTTATTTTTTAAAAATTTTTATATTTATTATTGAGACAGAGAGAAACAGAGTATGAGCTGGGGAGGGACAGAGAGAGAGGGAGATATAGAATGTGAAGCAGGCTCCAAGTCGTTAGCACAGAGCCCAAGGTGGGGCTCAAACCCACAAACCATGAGATAATGCCTGAGCCAAAGCTGGATGCTCAAACAGACTGAGCCACCCAGGTGCCCCCAGACTCTTATTTAAAAATGGTGTATCTTACAGGCACTTAGCGGGTGGGGATGGCTGAGTCAGTTAAGAGTCTGACTCTTAGTCTCAGCTCAGATCCTGATCATAGGGTTTGTGAGTTCCAGCCCTGCATCAGACTCTGTGCTGACAGCACAGAGGGCCTTGGGATTCTCTCTCCCTCTCTCCCTGCCCTTCCCCTGCTTGCTTGTGCTCCCTCTCTAAATAAATAAACTTAAAAAAATTTTTAAAGAAAATTGAAATGCTGAATATGCAAAGCATGCTCTTTTGCTAATATGTTTCCTATATTAAACCTATTTCTTCTCTTGCTATATTTGGTGGAACTGTTCTCCTTCCCTTGGTTATAAAACACTACAATGCTTATGACAAAGTTGACACTTATCAACTGACTGAAGAGTTGATGACATGAGGCATACTTTGTATACAAAATTTAAAACTACCTACCATGGCCTGGCCCAAGCAGTCTTGAAAGTCAAAACCAGACTGGTGTGATAAGGAAAAACACTGAATCTGAGGTTCAAAGATGAGGTTTGCATCCTGCCTACCAGTGACTACAGCTGTATGACCATGAACAACTAACTTAACCTATCTGGGGCTATTTCTCATTTTAAATTGCTTATAATTATACCTGTCCTATATAGTGCACAAAGATATTTTGGAGCTCAAATTAAAGGATGAGCTAGATCTCCTGTCCTAGATATGAGGGAAAGAAAGAGATGAATAACAAGTATAAGAGAACAGATAAGGTAAGTTAGAAATCTTTTCCAAATGACTACTTTTATGTTGGCTTGAGATTACCATTGGAGGAAATGAAGGTCAGAGAATATTAAAAGGGGTCATCGAGGAAACATCATTAAAGATTTGTGTCCTCTTTAACAAACTAATTTTGTTTCCTATATCTCCATTTTCTGATCTGCTTGATTGAGGGGAAAATGTGCTGTCTCTAAAGATGTTATAGTTCTAGAATATAATTATGCAATTTTAAAAAGTGCAACGAATTTCATAGTATGCATGAGAAAGAATTTTAGCAGATGATATGTAATCAGTTCACATCCCTGTACATTTCTTCTCTAGGAGTTTTGATCATTTTCAGAACTTACATGAGTTCTTCTCTCTTCCCATCCCCACCAAGGAGATGACAATAAGAGACACTGTCACCACATCTACAGATGTTATACTCTGGGGCCAATACTGAGCTAAATTTTTTGTATAGTTTATGTTAAAAAGATTCAATAATAACCCTGACCTTGATATTTTTATTAGTTTAAATTTGTATATGAAGAAATGAGGCTTGTCATTAAATATCAGAACCTACATTTTAACTTATATGGGAACCCATGTCTTTCTGACCACAAAGCCCATATTTAGGACTAAAAGCTACACAGTTTCTCATTGTATCAGATAATAGGCATTAGAAAATGAAGTCAGGGAAGACAAAATCCTTGCTCTTTAGAAATTTACTATCTTGATGAGGAATTTAGATGAGTACATAAATTATAGAACCAAAAACAAAGGTTAAAAGAAAAGTAATATAGGCTACTTTCTTCTAGCTTTATTGAGATATAATTGACATACATTGTGTAAGTTTATGTGATCATCACATAAAATTGTGATGATCTGATACATTTATTTTATTGCAAAATGTTTACAATAAGGTTAGCTACACATCCTTTCCTTCACATAGGTACCATTTTGTTGTTGTTACAGGGAAAACATTAAAACTCCACTCTCATTACAACTTTCAAGTATGCAATACCATAGTATTACCTACAGTTACCATGCTTTATATTAGATCCCTGGAACACAATCATCTTGAAACACCAAGTTTATGTCCAAAGACCAGCATCTCCCCATTTCCCTCACTGCCCAGTCCCTGCAACCACCATTTTCGTCTCTGATTCTATGAGTTCAATGTTTTTATATTCCACATAAAAGTGAGACCTTACAATATATTCCTTTTTATGTTTTAATTACCTCACTTAGCATAATATCCTCAAGGTACATCAATGTTGATGCAAATGTCAAGATTTCATATAACTATGTATTATTTACACTTTATAAGATAAGTATATATAAATGCTTTTATATCATATAAACATAGCTATATAATTTATATATTTTATATATTATATAGCATTTTATATTTTATATTAATTATAGTTACATATATTAATTTTATATTACACATATATGCCACATATTAGCCCATTTTGAGAGCTAATATTTAATTGTTAATGATTTTTTTGTTTAAGTTTATTTGTTTTGGGAGAGAGTGAGAAAGAAAGAAAGAGAACGAGTGTACAAGTGGGGAATGGGCAGAGAGGAGAGAGAATTCCAAGCAGGCTCCAAGCCATCAGCACAAAGCCCGACGTAGGGTTCAAACTCATGAAATGTGTGATCATGACCTGAACTGAGATTAAGAGTCTGACACTTAATGGACTGCACCACCCAGGTGCCCCTAATGATTGTTTATATGATGTCTATACTAGGCATTCAATACCCCCTAACAATCTTATGAGATCTGTGTAATTGCCATAACCATTTTACAGATGGGGAGACTGAGGTTTCAGAAAGGTTATATAATTTGTCCTAAGTCATAGTCCTCTGTCTTTATTCCCTAAGGTTAGTGAATAACAGTTTGGAGATATACACCCAGACACTAAGACTCGGGGGGCAGGACAACTGGTTTACTGAGTTGGTTACACATGTGACCCTTGATTTCAACTCAGGTCATGATCTCACAGTGGCGAGACTGAGCCCCGGGCTGGGGTCCGTGCTGGCTTGGAGCTAGTTTAACATTTTCTCATTTTCTTTCTCCCTCATCCCCTCCCCTACATGAGTGCATGCGTGCTCACTTTCTCTTAAAAAAAAAAAAAAATAAAAAGAGTCCGGGGGCATCTTGACAACTAATGAGAGTAGCCCAAAATTCAATCAAGAATAGAGAGTAGGCTAATGAATGCTCATTTAGGGAGGCAGAAACATAAAAAGATTTATGATAGATAGATAAATATTTTTATATATGCTTTACAATATTATGATATAATAATAAATTCATGTTCATTGCCAGTCCTGGCTAGAGCGCCTAACACCTGTGTAATTGTCCAAGTGATACAGGTGCTAAGAGCATCTTTTGTTATAACATTTGATCTTCGGCCCCATTTGACACAGAGTTCTGAAATCCCTTGGAATTTCCTTGGTGATAGCAGCACCTTTTGTTCTAATGAGGCAACTCTTGGTGGCTCCTGGATACTTCAGCACGGTAACTGGTCCCCAGAAAGTCCAAGCCATGATCAGAAGACTGAAACTTTCAGCTTCATCCCTCAGGCACAGGGGAAGAAGTGGGGCTGGAGGTTATAGTTAATCACCAATCATGCTTATGTGATGAAGCCTTCAAAAAATCCTGGAGCTCTGGGTGAAGCTCAGACAGCTTCCACATTGGTGAGTACATCCATGTTCTGGGATGGTGATCCTCCCCACCCCCATAAGTGCATGGGGATAGAGGCTCCTGTGCTTGGGACTCTTACAGAACTCACTGTATGTACCTCTTCATCTGGCTATTTGCTTGGGTTCTTTAAAATATCCTTTGTAATAAATCAGCCCTAATAAGTGACTTTCCCAGCGTTCCATCAACTTCTGTACCAAATTATCAAATATGAGGAGGGAGTTCTGGGAACCTTCCATTTGTAGCCAAGTCAGACAGAAGTTGTGGGTGATCTGGGGATCCACCACTTAGAACTAGCATCTAAAGCGGCGGAGGGGGCGGGGGAAGGCTGTCTGTGGTACTGAGCCTTTAACCTGTGGGGTCTGCCTTAACTACAGACAGTGTCAGAATCGCTAGGTATGAAAAACCCATGAATCTGGGATCAGAAGTGTCAAGAGTTTACAGATAAAGGGGAAAGAGTGAGCATTCTCTATAGGTGCATATACATGTATACTGATATGCATCTATGTGTATGAATAACTTGAGATTTTGACTTCTTATTTGGTTATTATCTATCCACAACTCCTGAAGAGATGTCTGAGAAATTACTTTTGTCTGCCAGAATCTAAATCTGGATGTTGGAGCAAGTAAATTGGAAATGAGTTAGAAAGCATGACTAACACATGAAACCACTGCTCAGAGAGCCTGATCCCCCCACAAAACCAAATCCCTGTCCAGACCTCCAGGCACTGCCACTGTAGATATGCATCATCAGTGCTACCATCTCTACCTCAACTCGAGAATTTATGGTGAATGTCAACCAAGAAAGAAGGAGAGGGGGTTGGTCCTAAACTGGAAGAATTTCGAGACCAAGTTTCAGATGTTAAAATATTCAGTCATGCTATATTAAAATGAAGTTGCTGAAGCTTTACAAAAATGATCAGGATAAAAGAAAACTCAGAGAAGGATGGAGGGGGGTGTGTGAACATGAGACAAGCACTCACAGTGGCTGTGAGCACCAGACTGCAGTGTTATAGTTAGTGCTTTTTAACAACATTAGAATTAAAGTTAGGTCCAGTTCAGTCCCAGAATATACACATATAACATAAGCAAATTAAACCCAAAGAAGTAGGCAAAAAAGAGGGAGCCATTCCCTTATACTTACCATCTGCACCCACCACTTTCAAGCACCTCCCCAAGGTAAATCTCAGCCCCTAATAACACACATCAGTGCAGAGAAACAAAATGAGCTAGTGTATAACTCTTAACCCTTTTTTTAAAAAAATTATTTCTAGGAGAGACAGCGTGAACAGGGGAGGGTTAGAGAGAGAGGGAGACACAGACTCTGAAATAGGCTCCAGGCTCTGAGCTGGCAGTCAGCACAGAGCCCGACGCGAGGCTCGAACCCATGAACCGCGAGATCATGACCTAAGTGAAAGTCGGACGCTTAACCGACTAAGCCACCCAGGCACCCCTCTTAAACCTTTAACAACCCTGGTCCAAGTCATTGTGAGCAATTTAATGCTCACTTTATAACTTAATCCTCAAAAAGACCACAATTCATTTGTATATATCTTCATATTCTCCATGATTGCAAAACTTCCATTTTAATACATCACTACTATGGATAAAAATTAAGTAAACTGCCTTAGAGTGCATGCCTGGATATGAGGACCAATACTTTCATTAGTTATATAATTTCCATGTATGCTGAATGTATCTAAGCAACAGTGGGGTGGTTGAACTAAAATAATTTAAGGATCCTTTCAAGCCGTGTGTGTGTGTATGTGTGTGTGGTGCTAACAGAGAATATATTTTTATACCTACATATACCTAAAAGAGGTGATTTTACTCTCCATTTATTCATAGTCTAATAGAAATGGAGTTTTACAGAAACAGATTGCATGCACAGGGCATTTTATTTTTCTACATTCCATCAACATGTGGTTTCCTTTTATTCTTACTGTATGGAGCAAATAATACAGGTATTACATGAGTTCCTCTCTTAGAGACTTTTTCCTCTTCAGAAGTGAGAGAAATTCCACATGTCTTAAAACCAATTCTCATATTTTTCTTTGAGCATATCCTGCCATCCTTATCATCAACCTGCCTACCGTCATCAACCTTCAAATCTGTCACCTCTCTGTGACACATTAATCAAAGACAGAAAAAAAGAGAGAGAGAGAAAGACAGAGAGAGAGAGAGAGAGAGAGAGAGAGACACCACTCAGATGAGAGAAGACATGAAGATGGAACACTGGGTGAAATTAGAATAGTAAAAAAAACAACAACAACAAAAACTATAAATTTAATTCTAGGTCTGTACCCACCCCACAAGGCATAGACTTAAATGATCGGACATTGATCCTCTCCATGTGGAACCTTAACCAAACTCAAACTCAATGCAGTCCTACGGAAGGTGACCTGACCTTGACCTTGACGAGAGCAATACTTGAGTTCTAACCCAACCTCTTTCTTAACTCTTACTTTCCTCAGCTGGTCAAGGAAGAAGAGAATAACTGCTAAATACCTGACACCCCATCGACAACACTCAAGCCTCAATAAGCTCAGTAGTCACCCATACTTAATAAACCTACCCTTAATATCTCATAGTTGTTGTTAAGATAATGTGACTTAATGGCTGAGAAGGTATTTTGTAAGTTACAGAGCATTCTATCCTATTTTCAAAACTTGGGGAGTTGATTTGGTTACTGATACTAATATTAAGATCTGAATAATATTCATATTTGCACTTCTGTGCATGCATGTGTTACAAATATTCTCTCGTTTTCAAAAGAGAAAAAATGGACTGAGCATACCATTTATTCCTCAGTCACCTATTTTAACAAACCTGTCCTTTTAGGAATTCCACGTGTTATATTTCAATTGTGGATTTGAGCAATAGTGATTTCAAAAGCATTGATGAAAAGCAGTTCATGTTTGTTAATGAATTCAGTGGATTCAATGAATTGAATTGATTAATTTCAATGAATTATACCTTGTTCCTCTTCATAGACTTTGGCTTGCTTCTGAGAAATAACCTGAGGATTGTTTTTAATTTGTGTCTAAATTACCCATATATATGTTAATAAAAGAGACTATGTATATTAGCTTTTAAATATGTATATGAATACTCCTTATGGCAATTAGCAAAAAAAAGAACTTTAGATGAATTAATGTTGAATAAATGAGACTGACAAAAAAGTTTTATTATAAAGTAATTGTTTTCTATCAGAATCAAGGATCAAAGTTTTATGATCACTCCAACACTTTACAGCCCTATCTTTAAAGCGCTCCAATTAAAAACAGTATTTCCTTCCTAGAAGACTAAAGGAATGCAATGTTAACGTTCTTCTGAGTATATCACCTGTCTTAATGATAATAAGACCCTTTGGAATTCTTGTCAAAAAATTAATTATAAAACTCCTTCCTTGATGGTTATATTTAATTTAAGTTTCAATTTAGTAAATATCAATAGACTTATGTCCATGAATTATTATCTGATATAGATCTGTTTAAGATCTGTATAAGACCCTTTGGAATTCTTGTCAAAAAATTAATCATAAAACTCCTTCCTTGATGGTTATATTTAAGTTTCAATTTAGTAAATATCAATAGACTTATGTCCATGAATTATTATCTGATATAGAACTGTTTAACTAGAAATTAAAAGATTATTTCTTTGTTTTGTTTTGTTTTTTGTTTTGTGAGAGAGAGCGCGAGACAGAGAGAGACCGAGTGTAAGCAGGGAGGGGGCAGAGAGACAGGAGAGACACAGAATCCCAAGCAGGCTCCAGACCTGAGGTGTCAGCACAGAGCCTGACCCGGGGCTCAAACTCACTAACTGTGAGATCCTGTGACCTGAGTAGAAACTGGACGCTTAACAGACTTAACAGAGCCAACCAGACGCCCCTAAAAGATTATTTCTAAAATAAAAAATAATCTTCTTTCAATGATTATCTTAAAATTTAAAAAAATGACTGTGTCTTATTTTTGCCAAAAACTAGAGACTCGAGTCTATTTTCTCTTTCTCGGTTCCTTGTATCCACTCTCATTCCCTCTTCCCTTCAAAACAGCATCAGCCTGCTTCTCTGATAAGTCCCATATCAACTTATCCATGTGATACTGAATGTGAGCTGTCACTGACACGTGGAAATGCATGATGGTGACATTACTCCTGGGATTCAAAGTGGAAGCAGACACACATACAAGGTCAATTGTGATGTAAGCATCAAAATTTATTCTAGGTCCCATCCCCTTGACTGATACATATATTTTTCACACCCAACTTTTCTTTATTACATCCAGTATAAATGTTCATTGCAAATAAAATTAGCTTATTTATATAAACATTAAAGTAAATTGTATTCCCAAATGCACCGATAGTAACCCAAGTCAAAGAGTTACTATGATAGTTAAATGAGTGAATGTTAGCATGTTAGTTACAATGCCTGGCCTAGAGCAAGCAAGCACAGATATGAATGCTAACCATGATCCTTATCATATTCCTTGGTATATATCCTTTCCAATTCTCCTCCCACTGTTCCTCCCTCAGGATTTCCTCACCCAGTCAATGTCATGATCCATAGTTATTAAGACCTCTCTCATTCCTTCCCCTACCTCATGCAGAATCCAATATATTACATAAATGTGGTGGACAGTCTCTGATTTTTAATTAGTGTTACCTCAAATTACTTTTGGACCCAACAATATAGGAAAAATATGATAAGGCCCCTGTAATCTAATTCTGATAAATATATGAAAATATACCAAGACCACATCCACTTGCTTGTGCATTCTCTGCCTTTTCTGACCACACTGACACATTGAATTAGTATTCCTGCCCATCAGGTGGTTACAAAGACAGGAGTAAAATGATCATAAAAACAGGTGCTGGTTTTTGCATTATGGTGTCAAAGCTTCACTATGAAGTGCAGGAACATAAAATCTTCAAAACACATTTTTTAAAAAACAAGAAATAGAAAGCATTTGCAAAACTGCAAAGTATTTAAGCCAAATGAATAGATAGAGGTGTCAAACTAAACTCCAAGGATTTTGTTTTAAAAGTACTCTTCAAAAGGAAAGATAAATTTTGTAATGAAGCAAGAGGTAAAAGACCCTCATTTGGGAAAAAAATAAGTTTTACTGCAAGTGGAACATATTTTTAACTAAGAGGAAAAGGTAATGGTTGGAGTAACAGAAGAGAAATGACTTTTGAAAACTTTTGATAACAGACTCTATTTTTAAGAGTCATTATTAACTATCTACCAGAATTAGTGATTAATTATACATATAGGATTATGTTTAAATTCTTTGTCTAATAATATATTAAATCTTTAGTTTGAAAATGGAAATATTGCATTTTCTTTAGGAATGTCTAATTTACTAAGTAACAGCAGGAGGCCTTATTATCCAATATGTTCAGTAATATTTGCAAACTGTTTTTCTAAATCCTCAATATCTTTGGTTGTTATAAACAAAGAAAGCATTTGAAGGGGATTAGAAATATGTGAGCAAATTACCATTTAAATAAAGTTGATTCAACCCAGAAGGGACAATAGAAAGGCTTTCAGTCTCAGTAAATCCACTTTAATGTCAGTAAACAAATGGCCCAGGGTAGTTTTATCTGGTTCTGACTGTAAAGGGTGAAATGCAAGAGACAAAATTGAGAAAACAATCTTGCTGCCAGCAAGAAAGAAATGACTTCCACTGGGTGCCAGTGTGGTTTCAGCGCCTTAGCTAGAATGGTATCTGTTTATATAATCTCATAACTCCATTTATCCATCTATTTTAATGTACTTAATTATAACTTTCACACATGGCCTCAATTTCTTATTTAAATGGTCATAATAAACTAGTGTTATAAATGACTATGATCATGCTTTAAATCGTATCAATTAGAGATCAAAAATGTATTACTCTTATTAATGATTTAAGTTCTAGCAAATGATGTTCACACGATTAATTGCTTTGTATACTGGCAGAACCATGCAACACTTTTCCTTTCAATGTCTCCAAATATTTATTCACCTCTACAGAAAGACAAAGTGAAATATATTTAGTTTGAAATATGAAGGTTATGAGACTAGATCTAAATATATATGCATATGGGCACCTGGATGGCTCAGTCAGTTAAGCATCTGAGTTTGACTCGGGTCATGATCTCAGGGTCTCTGAGTCTAAGCCCCACATGGGGCTGCAGCTCTGAGCCTGGAACCTGTTTTAGATTCTGTGTCTCCCTTTCTTTCTGCCCCTCCCCAACTTGTGCTCTGTCTCTCTCTCTCTCTCAAAAATAAATAAACATTAAAAAAAATATATATGCCTATACAATAAAATTTACAGTTGATAGAAGTACTACAAGAATAGTTGATAATGGCAGTGCTCATACTACCAAGTTACACATATATATCAGAAGACCCTTATAATAATAATGATAATACAATACCTAATATATACGCATGGCTCTCTAACAACTGCTGCATGTGTATTATACTCATTAATCTTCCTACTCTATGAAGTAAATACTATTGTCATCGATCCATTTCACAGTCAAATAAACTGAGGCCAAAAATTGTTTATGAGATAAAGGAAATTGAAGATTTGGGCTCAGATGGCCATCTTCTAAAGCACATACTGTACAATGTAAACAATTCATATTGCTAGTGCCTGGAACATAGTGAGATCTCAAAATTTACTTTGGATGATGAAAAGATTTTAAATAATTTACAAGATCATTTTTTCCTTAAATTAACCTGGAATTCCTAATTTAGAGGGGTCCTAGATTAAGAGTAGCTAATTATATCTGGGTTTACACCCAGTGATTCTGCTATTTTCAGTTAACCACTGATTGTCAGAGAGAAAACTCCACATTGAAGAGTGATGCTCTCTTTCTCTGTTGTAAAAGATTTTTTTTTTATGTTGGAATGATTTTAGATTTACATAAAAATTGCAAAATAGTAGAGAGAATGCCTGTCTGTACACTCTTTACTCCGTTCCCCTTAATGTTCTCTTATATAAGTATAATATACTTGACAAAAATAAGAAATTAACATTGGTCCAACATTGTTAACTTAATTACATACATTACTTGGATTTCATTATTTTTTTCACTAATGCCCTCTTTGCACACTAGATTCTAGTCTAGATATTGTATCAGATTCAGTCCTCTTTGATCTATGACAGTCTGTTAATCTTTTTTTGTTTTCTATGGCCTTGAAATTTTTGACAGACACTGATCAGTTATTTTGTAAAATGTCCCTCAGTTTTGGTTTATTTGAGGTTTTCTCAGGATGAGAGTAGGGTTAGGGATTTGGGTGAATAATATTCGAGAGGTGAAGTGCCCTACTCATGACATTGTATCAGGGGGTACATGACATTAACATGAGTTATCATGGAGGATGCTAACCTCGATTACTTGGTTAAGGCAACACTTTCCAGGTTTCTCAACTGCAAAGTTATTCCCCAACTCCAACCCCCCTCTTTCTATACCTTATTCTTTGGAAGATATGAAGTCTAGCCCATCTTCAAGGGGAAGAAAATCAATATCCCATTCCTGGAAGGGAAAAAGTATCTACATACATTGTTTGGTATTCTTCTGCAAGAAAGATTTGTTCTTTTAAAAGAATGCCACATTTATAGTTGAAAAAAACAATGAATGAAATTTTAAAAATAAACAAACTAGGCAATCAGTACTGGTCATTGGTCATGACTTTATATGAATCTGATCCATCACCAGGGTCAGTTTAGAAATGTGCCCTTGCTACCTCGGTGACAGTTTTCCATTATTTAGCCATCAAGCAGATTTTCTCCCTATAGCTCTCTGTCCCTAAGAATTTGGGAGGAAAAGAAGGCCATCATCTTACCCTTGGCCACATTCTTCATGCCTTCTAAGATCAATCTTAAAGGAAACCATCTTAAAAGCCTTACATCCCTGGGATGGGTAAGACATCAAAAGAAGGAAGCAAGAAAAGAGCATGGAAAGGAGAGAGCAAAGGATGGTTACTCAGTTAAGTCTATCTTTGCCGGATCCACGCAGACTGTGGAACTATATATTGCATCACAGAGATAAATCACTTTGAGGTGAGGTGGTGACCTTCAGTAGCTCCAGATCAGTGATTCAGTGTGTCACCTCCTTGGTGGCATGGCCTTTATCAGCTGAGGCAACTCTTTGGAGAAAGGAGGCCAACTCTGGGGTAGTGAGCCATGAGCTGTCATCATTCACAGCCCCTGATGAATGCATATTCTGGGCTGGAAAAGCAGGCTATGGGTAAGGAAAGAGCAGCATACAATACACTGTGTGTCTTACTTTTCAATCCAAATGATGAAATATTTTTGGAGAATAAATTATGGTTTATGTACAAGTAATTATAACAGCTACCTTGTACATCCTTTTATGTAACTGATGCATGGTTTCAAAACCCAGGAAGAGATATGCATGATATACTGCACATTACTAACAGTCTTCCTTTCCTTTGTCTGTTTTCTCATGAAATATAGATTTTAGTTTGGAGGATGGTTTATTTTTTCTCTTGCAGAACACAGGCAGAAACCTGTTGTGAGTGGATATCATCAAAATAATGAGACAGAATTTTATAAAGTAGATTAAGATTTAATTTTTTTCCAGGGGAAAATCTTCCAAAGCAAACGGGTACATTTTTACAATCTCTGGAGCACTAAGAACAAAACATAATTCTTTACATGAAAAGCAAATGCCATGCTTTTCCTGTGTAAATGGCATGAAATTACCCTTATAAATAGGGTATCTGATGGCAAAAGGGAGTCAAGTTTGCTTAAACTGAGCATTCAAGATAGATGGCTTAGCATTAAAAGAACTCAGAAAGCAAGGTCTTCAAACAGCAAGTGCATGAGCAGCCCCCAGTGAATACCTTGTAACTGAGAAAATGTATAAAGATCTGTTGTGCAATAATAAATCAACCCTTTGGAGAAAACAGGAGGTGCCAGAAAGTGTAACTGGGTCATACACAGACTATAAATCCTATCACTGCTGGGTTACTGGTTCAAATCCAGAAAACTCCACAACCCAGCGATGGGAAGAGGGTCTCAGAAGTCTTGCTGAGAGTAAAATGTTAAGCAGCCTAACAAACCTGGAATGATATTATCCATTCTAAAGAGGCATTTGTGCTCTTCTGAGCATGAAGAATAAAATTGATTTTAGAGTATAAAGGTGCTAACACCAACTAGCATTTATTTTAAAGTCTCAAAGCCCTGAAATATAGAAAACATCTTGAAGTTTCAAATGAGTACCTAAATTTATGCCGCAATTAATAACACTCTCCACAAGTGTAGAGGCCATGACTGATTAGAGTTCTGTCCTTCTGACCTACTTGAGGGGCTGGAAATATAGAATATTTTCCAATATCTGCTGAGTGAAATAATGTGAGAAAGAGTGAATGGAAGTAGATCAGGCCATCATGCTTTTCCTCTGGCCCGTAAATGTAAATAGCTTCGGTCCTCTGAAAGCCTTGGTCTCTACCAGGTCTCTGCTAATAGCTACCTCTGTGACCTTAATCAGCAGCCTGAGCCTCTTGGAGCCCTCTTGTTTCATCTGTAAGATAAGTTATTCAAAGAGAGATTAAAGGTCTTCAGGAAATCTGAATTTCTACCATTTGTTCTTTATTATCTTAGTGCCTAGTAGGGGAAATGTAAGGAAAAGATGAAGAACGGTATGCTGGTCACCGAATACTTGGATTGGAATCCAGAATGTTCAGACAGACATAATTTCTGTACCATGGCTACTACCTTTTAGCTTTATGACCTTAACCTGGCCGTTTAACGATCCTTTATTTGTACAATTCCGAGGGAATAGGGATTAAATTAGTTAAAAATTAACAGATTTAGCATCATTCATGGAATGCAGTCCATGTTCCACAACGAAGGCTGCCGTCAGACGCTTAGAGAGTGAAGGGTGCACTTCAAAAGCATAATTGTCCTTGCTTTCTTCAGACTGCCTACATTTTCCTTTCTGCTTATGAAACTAATAGTGTCACACAAAATCAATGTAATGAGAGCAGAAACAAATCATCTGGATACTGCTTTTAAGGAGAATTATACAAAATAATGACACCAACCAGATTCTTATCCACCCCATCTCTTTCTTCTTTTTTGTTCTCCTCCCTTCCTCTCTCTCTCTCTTTTTCCTCTCTCTCTCTCTCTGTCTCACACACACACTCACACATACACACACAGAAAGTCTGATAGCTTTTTGGATGGTGTGACCATTCCAGATCAAACACAAAGATTTTATGTCCAACACTATTCCCCTAGGGAAAAGCGAAGCCCATGGATATTTTACTGAAGGAGAAAAAATTAAGTTTTCCATGGTTCGTAATGTTTGCTGTTACAGTAAAGGCCTGTTGGTTGTGTGACTATTATTAGTACTATTTCTCCAAATATGTCTCGGTTTCTGCTTCTAGTCACATTGTCCGTATTTTAGGCAGGGTTTTGCAGAAACAGAATCAATAGGATATATAGGTCTATAAATATAGATACAGAGGAAAGGATTTATTATAAGGTACTGGCTCACATGACTATGGAGGCTGAGAAGTCCCACAGTACGCCGTCTGTCAGCTGGAGGCCTGGGAAGCCTGGCCGTGTGGCTCTGAGGGCCCGAGAGCCGATCAGAGGTGGAGATTCCAGAGTCCAAAACGGAGGGCCTGAAAACCCAGGGCACCAAAGGAGAAAAATCAATCTCCCAATGACTCAGCCAGGCAGAGAGCAAATTCAACCTTCCTTCCACCTTCCTGCTTGATTCAGGACCTTGATGGATTAGATGACGCCCTCCCACAATGGGAAAGTAATATGGTTTATTCAGTCCACCAATTCGGATACTCATCTCTTCTGAAAACACTCACATATATACCCAGAAATAGTGTTCAATCAGTTCTCTGGGTATCCTGTGGCCCAGTCAGGTTGACACGTCAAATTAACTATCACAGTAGGATTATATTTCCCAAACCTCTGGATACCGGGCAGGGCCATGAAATTTGGTGAGGCCATTACTGTGAGCAGAAGTGATGCATGTTGCTTCTCAGCGAAAGCATGTCACTGCCAGCCCAGGACATCCCAGAGTTCTCCTTTCTTCTGCCACAGTGAGGAGCAACATATCAGTACTGTCTACTAGAATTTTCTATAAAAATGGAAATGTTCTCTGCATAGCCACTAGCTATAGTACAAGAGGCCACTGAGAACTCGACACACGGCTAACATGACTGAAGAGTTGAATTTTTATTTTACTCCAACTATTTTCAAGTTCATTTTCAAGTTAGATTTAAATGTTTGGCTAAATACTACTATAGTGGACAGCATATATCTAGGTATGGACAGCCTGCTCTCCATCTAGGTTCCTTGAGAGAGAAGGATGGAAAGTGGAGCCCCGCAGGCACTCAGCAATGGAAATGGGCTAAAAGTAAGAAGTAAAGCTTGAAGTCACAACGACTTTGGGGTTATTTGCTAGCAAAGGATAGCTTAGCCCTTTCTGATAGAGATGGCTTGTCTTCCAGCTCTTTTAATACTAGGTGCTCTACCCAGGGAGTAGACTCTTAGCAAATGTGTCACTAATAAGTGGTACCTCCTCTGCCTATAGCTGATTGGTCTATAGGTAGACAACTCACCCAAGCTGGGCTACTCAAATGTTCTTTTTAAAACATTTGAAGACAGATAGGCTGGGAGCTATTGGCAGCTAGATCATGAAAGAGCTCTTGAATGTTCTCTTTTATTAGCCCTTGGTTGTCAATTTTTTCTTTGCAATCAGTGAGGTAAGCCAGTAACTTTCTAACAGACTATGCTTTGCTACCCCTAGAATAATAGTGAATATGAAGGAATATAGATTGATACATCTGCAATGAGGAAGACAATCACTTGAAAACTTGACAATAGATTTGCTAATTTTTTCAGAATATTAAGAAAGAAGAGGGGATAGGACACCTAAGTGGCTCAGTAGGTTAAGCATCTGACTCTAGGTTTCAGCTCAGGTCATGACCTCATGGTTCACAAGACTGAGTCTTGAATAGGACATTTTGGTGCTAACAGCTCAGAGCCTGCTTGGGATTCTCTCTCTCTCTGTTCCTCCCCCACTCATAAACATGCTTTCGCTCTCTCTCTCTGTCTCTCTCTCAAAATAAATACAATTTTTAAAGGAAAATGAAAGTAGAGGGGAGTAGAAATTTCTCAATGGTATTATGATTTAATCTCCTCTCTGATAGATTTATTCAACAAATATATTCTTGAGGTTTGTTACATTCCAGACTCTATGCTAGACACTGGGTATCTGGTGGAAAACAATATATTTGGTCCTCGTCTATAGGGCATAGATAAAATACAAATAGGTTTGAATACTCTAATTGAGTTAAATGTCTTTCATTTCTAAAGTCTGGGCATATATCCCCCATTGATGACTTTCTTTAAGGTGACTTTATCACAGTCCAGGTAGAATTCCATAAGTAATTAATTATTAATGTCTGAAGAGATCAGAATGGTGTGATTGTCTGATTAACATGCCATCTAACCCCAGATGTCAACAACAACTACAACACCATCAGAATAATAACAGTATCATTAATGGTTCCATGACTTTCAGCCAGGCAATATTCTAAGGGCTCATGTATATCTGTCACTTAATCCTGACAACAATCCTACAGAGTAGGTATTTTTGTCTCCATTCTATAAATCAGAAAATTGATATGAGGCTAGTAGAAGGTATAACCAGAGTCCAAGCTTCATTATGTCTGACTTTGAAGCTTCTGTTTCTAATCTCTACCTGAACAAAACAAAACAACAAAAAAACCTTTAATAATCAAAGAGTAATGATACCACATAGACCCCCACTTCCAGAATATGGGATGTCTTAAACTTTTTGAAATAATCATTTTCCACTTTTCCACACTGATCATATAATTGATGTACTTCAACATAGGGATGTGTTTTTAAGTTTGATAAACAAAAGTTTTACTATAATCAGTCCTCTTTTTTATATTTTCATTGAACCTGGGACTGACCTAAAATTAATATTTGAGGGCACTTGCATGGTTTAGTCCATTGCGCATTTGACTTCAGCTCGGGCACTGCATTGGGCTCTGTGCTGTCAACTCAGAGCCTGGATCTTGCTTCAGATTCTGTGTCTCCCTCTCTCTCTGACCCTACCCACTCACACTCTTTCTATTTCTTTCTCTCAAAAATAACTACACATTTTTAAAAATAGAAATAAATAAATAAAATTAATATATGAAAACCAAATTACTTTAGTGACTATACTCACAGTGAAAGTTTGGGGCGGAATCAAAAATAATCAAATGCTATGATCTCCAGAGTACATGTTTGTTTGCTTTTTTATCAATTTAAAGCATAGTCAAAGCCTGTGGCTTTCAGCTTTCCATATGTTTCAGGGCCAGCTCAGTAAATGTACATTAAATAGTTAAAAATAAATTCCAGGGATAAGTACTAGAGTACGTGGCACCCCCAGAAACCAGAAACGCACATAAATATCATCACAAGTATAGTAAATAGTGTCAATCTCTGTTGCCTTTAATGGATGATCAGCACTGTGTCCTATTAACTATTAGTGAAAATAATTAACAATCTTTCTGAAGACTTTCTATAAAAAATCATCCCTTAGAAAATAAATACAGAATCCATTCTAAAGATTACAATGTAGAAAAATTATAATATGGAAAGTAATTTGCCCACATTACAGACAGCTAATCAAACTTGGAAAATATTACTAGTTAGACAAAATATTTGGTAAGTCAAATATAAAAGTGTCACTTGAAAATATATTTATATATTATAATAAAGCAGAGTACCACTAATAGTACATGATGCCATTTCCTCAAAGATGAGTTTAGAATCAATGAATACACTTGGTCTGAAGAAAATGACACTTGTAGTAAGTAAATGGAGACATAAATGGAGAAATAAAAATAATTTTCATGTCACTCTGATGAAAATATGTCTGTAGGTACACATGTAAACATGTTTAAATTTGGAATGTTTTTCAAAAAACATTCTAAGGATTCAATATTATTAAATGGAAAAAATTCAACAAAACCAGTTTCTTCTAAAACCAGAATGGATACTGCATGATAGTATATTTTTATTATTAAAATTTTGTATCTCAATATCTATTATAAGCATGTACAATAAATTCCATTTCTTTCATTCCATCAATTCACTTGAAAAGCATATATTTATATCTAATTCCAAAAACAAATCAATCTATTGCTAGTACATTTCTCTAATCAGATTTTATCTTGCTTTAGATAGATAAGAATCAGTCTTAAACACTGTTTTTATCCTTTCCAAGCATCCCATCTCTTATCACAGCAACCCTGCTATGATGAGGAGAGACTTCTAGAGAGGTAAAAACTCCCTAGTTGACTAGAAACCTGCTTAAAATGTGATCAATCTCAGGTATGTAACATTTAGAAAAATATCAGTCTTGGTGGGACTAATTACATGGACAAGTCTTTATATAGAATATATCAAGTACAATATGCTTTATTAAAGCTATTAACTTTTTAAAACACACACCTATATGGACAGTAGTCTAATACAGTTCAGAAGGGTGATGGGTGTCTGAGAACACTCCTGAAACATGCTAACAGAAAAAATGCTCTGCTCCAAGCCACCCTATTCATTACACTATACTCTCTTATTAAGTTGTATCCAAAGCATTCAGAAGGGGACCATCTCAAACAGTAAGAGAAAAGCACATGAAAATATTTCCAGAAAATAAAAATCCTCCACCCAGTATACTGCACCAATAAGTTGCAATATGTTGCTGGAAAAAGAAGGGGCTCCATTTTTCTTTATGGCCATTCTTTAAATCTTATTCTAAAATACTGCTTAGCAGTGAGAGCAAAAATGATTGCTCTTGTCATATATGTCCCACATGAAAAAGTTTATAACTATAACAAAGACAGGATGGCCTTTACTATGGAAACAGGTAAGCTAGGGAGAGGTGTCCATTTCTACTCTTTTTCTGATGTTGAATTGTATAGATCGACTCCCAACTTGTTTATTTTATTTTGCCTTTTATCTTCTCATTGTTTTCAGGTGAGATTTGTTGTGACTTGGAATCTATTTTATAAACAGATTAAAAGAAAGAAGCTCAGGGAAGGCATAAAGATTGGCTTTCCTGAAAGAAAAGGATTTCATTATCTGAAAGATGCCTTCAGTCTTAAATCTGATACAAAGATCTGATACTCCCTTCGGATGCTTCCACTAAAAAAGTTTGCGTGCGTGCGTGCGTGTGTGTGTGTGTGTGGTTAAACACCAAAGAAAGTAAATTTAAGATATTCTGAAATAAGATGTTCCAAAGTAAGATGTTCATATTATTTCTCATTTTCTTTTATCTTTCAGTTCTCTTACCATACTGAGGGCCTGAGCATCTATGTATTTGTCCCATGCTTTTAAATCCAAAGTTCCAAAACTTATCTGCAATATTGGAAGGTAGAAAAACCAAATTACCTTCAGAAGGTGGATTCATTTACTTTTCCATTATTGTTATTTCCTTTATTTTAACTACTACATTTCTTCCTCTGCAAAATTAGTTTGTCTCACAGATCTTCCCAACTTCTAGATTAATTCTAATTCTTATATTGGTCCTTTAACCAAATGCATTTTCTTAATGTTGAGACATATTCCTTTATGCTGAGAAGCTAGTTTTATTTAAATAATATCTTATCCTGGATTACTGTTGGCAAAATGTATATTAATTCGTATTATACCAACCCTGTGATTATTATTCACGATTTACAGAAAAGGAAATCAAGACTCTGAGAGCCAAATGCATTTTTAATGACATATACAGTTCAATTATTCAAAAAATAATTATGGCTTAGTCTTTCAGTTGGTCTCTTCATCATTCCTTCTTCTGGGGAAACCATGCCATCACTCCCTCACTTTCTCACGGTCGATCATGACATTAGAGGGGACCCAATCTTCTCCCCCTAAACCAAGTGCAAGTCATTCTGGGCTCTGAATTAGAATCTAAGTTCCAACACTCTTGGGTAAAAAAGTATCATAACCACTATTGTGAGTATTCAGACCTACTTACTTTCTCTCTATTTACCTGGTAAATCACCTTATCATTCTGTATTTGTCTTGTGTTCTGTCACCAAAATTTCCATGGTGGCATATTCTAGGATCTCTACTTCATTAATCTATCCTCACTCCCTGCTATTTTCCCACACATTTCAGATTCATCTTTTTGTTGGTTATATTATGAAGAGTGTATGCATGCCATGTTCCCTGCATGTTTGAAAAGGCTTTTCTGTGATTCTTTTTAGAACTTCTATTTTATTTAACCTCAGAGAAATGTCAAGTCTAATTGGAACATATGATTCTTTCATAATTGTTTATAATGATTTTATGTGTTTCATGATGAACTTAAAAAAAATACCATGTAGTATGTAGCTGGATCTGATCCTCCTACAACTTCTTAGTGTCATACGTTTTATACTGTGAAAGAAACTTCCAAAAAATATGGACTATCTCTACTTCCCAAATCTGGTAGGATATTAGCATCCATGGTATTCACAGAGTCTGGAACCCTTTCCTCTAAGACTATGATTCAATGAATTTGCTGTACAGTACAAGCTCTTGCTTTTGATAAGCTTGTTGGATAATTCTAATATACCATATTGTGTATTAATGGATGGATGGGGAAGCCAAGTCCTGGCCTCAGAAATTATGAAATTTTATTAAGGACTTAGAGCTAGTCTGACTCAAAACTAAATTAGAGCCCACTGCTCTAATTGCCAAATCAGGACTTTTTCTGATTCCATACTGATTGAATCTGGATAGTGGCATCTCTTATAGCCAACAAGTCCTCCTACAGGAGTCCATTTTTAAGGAGGACTGGGCAGTGAGGGAAAGAGAAAGGGCAGGAAAGAGAAAGAGAGATGAAGAGATGATGACAGAAAGGAAAGGAGGAAGGATAGTAGGACAGAAGGACAGAAGGAAGGGAGGGACAGTATTATTTAATATCTGGATTAAACAGTTCTACCACTAAGCTTCTCAAGACAGTAATCAATAACTTCTCCCTCTCTCCCGCCCCCATTCTGTCTCCCCCTCTTTTTCTTAAGGTAATTTGAGTTGGGTTTCTGTCACTAAAGAAAGAGGCCGTATAACATATGCTCATTCTGAATGCTAAGTAGGATAAATACAGAACTCAAGTTGAGGCACAGAATAGGTCAAGAATGGCATCATAACAGATCATCATAACAGGTCATGAATTGCAGCAGGATATAGTACCAGCCAGGACACTGCATATGAGACAGCAAAATGTAGTTCACAGAGCCAGCAAGAATGACTCTATGTGCCAGGTTTAAGCAATGGTTCTTGAGTGAAGCATATATCCTATTTTTTAAAATTTCCTCTTAGATATGGGCACGCCAGAATCACACATGGTGATTAAAGTCAGCAGGTGGTCAGAGGCCTTGCGAGAATATCCAGATCCTGAACAAGCCTAGAAAAGAGATGCTATATTTGGCGATCCTAGAAATCAGGAATTGAATTTTTTCCCCCTTTATACACCCAAGCCTTCCTGGCACTGTATCTTTGAAGCAGTGAGGTGTTCTTTTAAGTGCTCATGATAGTATTCCTATCTGGGAGAATATGGTCTTTGTCTAGGATCATTCCTGAATGAGCATATTACTTATGAAGGTGAAGTCTTCTGAATTCTGGCTGGATGGCTGTGAGATAAAAAAGGCATCATGATATAATTCTACACAAGAAATAAACTGGGCTTAGTGGGGGCTTGCGGGGGGGGGAGGAGCTGAACCAGGAGAAGCAGAGAAGCAAAGGGACTGTAGGTCAGAGAGAAAAACTGAAGGTCTGACCAGTACATGTCAGTAGGTACTGACCTCAGGAGAAAGGACAATGGGTTATACCTCCTGTACCACCAGAATGGCTTTTAAGAATGGAGATGGCTGGTACTTAACTTCTATTCATTTCATAATTTCTTAATTTATAAATGTCATTTGCTGGGTAGAACTGGGATGTAAACTCTCTAATTCCCACCCAGAAGGTCCCCCGTATGCCTGCCACTGAATGGCATGAGTCATGTTAGGAGTGTGGTCCCTGTTTCATCAATAATGCAGAGGACAGTACAAGTCTGTAGGTGCCCTGTGAGACAGGGAGGCATGGATGGACCAAGAAATCAGAGTGCAAGGTTACATGAAAGCATACGCTCCTTGGGATTCAGACTTCTTAGAGGGAATATTAGACTTCCTAGGGACAGCAAGACAGGTTTGAACTAATTTTATTTGCATCTCAAAGGACACAGTGAGTGACTTCAGTTGTTATCTGGGTTACTCTGGAACATAACTGGCACTCAGGAGTTCTTCCCGAATGACCTACTTCTAAGTGGATACTCTAAAAGTTTGAAAACCTACTTGCTTTTGACAGTAAAGACTTGCCCAGAATATTACACATTCTGTCAGGCATTTCAACTGGCACTAAATGGCACTAAATGGTAGAATCTGAAAGGCAGAAAAAATACTGTTTTGCACTTACTGCATTGGGAATCTTTAAGAATAATAAAATTTATTTTGATTACCTAGTGTTGTCTGAGGAAAGACAAAGGAACATGCTTATAAACCGGCCATGGTAAAAACTTTCTGGAGAGTCATTCCATGAGATCTATTGAAAGACAAGTATGAGTTTTGACTAAGAAATTCAATTACCAGGTATTTGCTGTAAAGAAATGTTCAGAGATATCGTAGTGCAAGAATTACTATGATAATCAATTAGATAAGTTCTTGCCAATCCATACAAAAGTTAAATACACAGATATTCAAGCAGCCTTTATAAGACTGTTTAATGGCAGGGGAAAATATTTTATATATTATACTTAAAAACCCATAATATATATTAGGGCTTTTATAAACATATACGTGTAAGTGTATGTATATACATGTGTGTATATGGACACACACATATATGGACACATGTAAAAACTAGAAATATATAAGTATGTACATATAGCCTTAATTTTAAAATATTTGATAGCAGGAGCGCCTGGGTGGCTTAGTCGGTTAAGCATCCGATTTTCGCTTGGGTCATGATCTCGCGGTTCGTGGGTTCGAGCCCCGCGTCGGGCTCTGTGCTGACTGCCAGCTCGGAGCCTGGAGCCTGTTTCAGTCTGTGACTCCCTCTCTCTCTGACCCTCCCCTGTTCACGCTGTCTCTCTCTCTCTCCTAGAAATAAAAATAAAATAAAATAAAATAAAATAAAATAAAATAAAATAAAATAAAATAAAATAAAATAAAATATTTGATAGCATACATGAAAGACTAGAAGCATATACCTAGTAATTTTCACATTATTTATATTTAAGTGGTTTAAGAGTGCATGGATCTTTATTTGTGTGTACATATTTTGTTTTGTGATTTATGTATGACATATGTATGCATAATAACTTTATAATCAGAATCTCTCAACATGTTATTTATAATATAAATATATCACTGCTAAGTGGGGAGATAGCAGATTCCAAAAACCTGTGCTTAAGTTTAGGCGATAGACCGGTTTTCTGATTTTGCAAACAGGTTGGTAAGTCCAAGACTCTGTGTCTTTATCTTTCTGTGAAAATCAAATACTGTACTTTGGCATGATTTCTCTGTTATCTTATGCATTTAAGTATGTTGTCATATCAAAGTAAGAAATTAAAGCATTCTGATTTTATATCATGAAATATGGAAATATATAGATTCCAATGTAAATGTACCAATTCTCCCCAATCTTCTAATCCCTCAACACACACACAGGTATGTACATGCATGCACACATGTACACATGCATGTGCACACATGGATAAACATATATACCTACACACCATCTCTTTTCCTCCTCTGAATACTATTAATATGTATGAATTTACATACATATGTGTAAATATACTGTTAATTTAAAATAAAAATTGAAATGCTCCATATTTTTCCTTGGCATTTAAAAAATCCTTGCCTATTTTTTTGAGAGCACACATATGTTCACATGGGGGAGGAGCAGATGGTGAGAGGGAGAGAGAGAATCCCAAGCAGGCTCTGTGCTGTTGGCACAGAGCCCAACATGGGGCTTGAACTCACAAACGGTGAGATCAGGACCTAAGCCAAAACCAAGAATCAGATGCTTAACTGATGATTGAATGAATGAGCCACGCAGGCACCCCTTTCCTTGATTTGTTATTTAAATTTTATGTTTTGGGTATTCTTCTATATCACTATATTGAGGTCTATCTTATTGTAAAATGTCCGCATATTATTTTACGGTATAGGTGCATTGTAATATATCCAATCACCAAGCTAGTGGACATTTTATTATTTCTATGCTCTGGAATCATTTATATAAAGTAAAAACAAGGGTTTTTTTAAGTCATATAAAGTACTTGACTTTAGCCTTATGTATGGTTTAGGAATAAATTTGTGAATGATTTTCCATTTATTCTTCAGATAGTCATCTTACAGGCTTGCTACTGCTTGACTCAATTAGACATATTTTGATGAGACTTTTCTTCCTCATAATCAAAAGAACTTCACATATAAGAGAATTCCATATCTTAGGGGTTAAAAACTTAAGGAACAAAAACAGGTCTCAATGAGTTACTCTCTTGAAGAACATCAGGACTCCTTTACAGATTTTTCAATGTAAAACTCTCCTCAGACTTCTGAATAAATTCTCTGATTCCTCAAGCTTTTAAATGCATTTGACTTCTTTTCAGGTACGTATCATCAGGGGTTTCCCTTCTAACAGCCTTTTAAAAATGTGTTCATTTCATGAGTAAAGGTCCTTCCTCTGCTCTAATCTCAAAAGCAATCTGGAGATTTTTTGGGCATGTGGGTCCATGGGATAAGGTCATGTATACATAGGAAAGGCAAAAGTTTTCCTTGATCCTCTTAGGGCCCTGGCTGGGTCTGAAAATTAAACTGACAAATACATACTAAGAGGAAAAGAGAGGAAAACACACGCAAATTTATTTAATTTAAGTTTTACGTGACTGGGGAAAACAGACAACTGAGTATTTTTATGTAGGTGTGATGAGGAGTAAACATGGAAGAGTACAACAGGTCAAAGATTAGGAGGTAAGGAGTCGACTGGAGGAAACTTAGCAAAGCCTGTTAGGATTTTTCATGGCACTTCTTTGTCTTTGGAGTTAAAGATGTTGCTTTCCTCTGGGTGTAAGGGAGAGCACCTCTCACTTCAGAGTTTTCTGATTTGTTTCAAGGTAGAAGGTCCTCGTTCGTATAGTGGTGAGTATTCCCGTCTGTCAAGGTAGAAGGGCAAGAGAAAGGTCACAACGACCTTCCTACATCTGTTGTTATATCAAATTTCTTCAGTTTAAATAATTCCATATGCCCAAGTGTCATACTTTGGGCCAGTGTGTCCTGAACCTGTTCATATAAAAGAGAATTTGTGGTGTTAACTGGGCAACTGTGTTCTAATTCATGGTCACTCCCTACATTTCTTCTTACATGCAAATCTTTAAAGAAGCAAGTTAAATCCTGGTCTTTTTTTCACCAAATTTCACAATTTCATATCTCTCTCTCTTTTTTAAATACTATGTAGAAACTCAGGCATTTTGGTAATACAGAATTTACTTATTTTTGTAAATATCTTTTATGTCAATTTATGTTCCCTTTTCCATCCTGATTTTTATTTATGGCCATCTTTTCTACCTTTTCTAGTTCAGACTTGATATTCATCTTCATATGTACATATATTTTGCTTATGCAGGAGTACAATGTAAATTCAATCATAAGGAAGTTTTACTGTTTACTGGATTCTTTACCTATCAAAATTTCCTGTAACCAGGTCCTGGAGTAACTTTTTCACATGTGATAAAATTCAGGGTCCTTCTATGATAAAAAAAAAAAATTGGGGAGGCACCTGAGTGGCTCAGTTGGTTAAGTGTACAATTTTGGCTTGGTCATAATCTCATAGTTCATGAGTTGAAGCCATGTGTTGGACCCTGTGCTGACAACTCAGAGCCTGAAGCCTGCTTCGGATTCTGTGTCTCCCTCTCTCTCTGCACCTCCCCTGGCCCCGCTAGCTCTCTGTCTCTACATATTAAAAAAAAATTTTAATGTTTTTAAAATCATTCGTTAGTTTGTGTTTTTATGTCTTTATTTTGAGAGACAGAGAAAGAGAGCAAGCAGGGGAGGAGCACACAGAGAGGGAGACACAGAATTCGAAGTTGACTCCAGGCTCTGAACTGTCAGCGCAGAGCCTGACACAGGGCTCGAACCTACTGACTGTGAGATCATGACCTGACCCGAAGTCGACCGCTTAACCGACTGAGCCACCTAGCCACCCCTAAATCATACATTTGAATCTCAGTTTGGCAGAGGGAATTCTGGATTTTCAATTATTTTCCTCTCATTGTTCTCTTACATTCATTGCTATTGAGAACAACCCTGACATCATTTAGATTTTCATTTCTTTGTAGGTAATTTGTTTTGCTTTGTTCTGTTTTTATTCCTTACTGCTTGTCTTTTAACTTTTTGATGTTTAATCACTAAATTCTGGACTTTTGCCATAGTGGTTTAAAAAATGGGTATTTTTTATTTCATCCATTCTGCTGGCTGCCCATTGAGGAATTTCTCCATCATTATTTTCTACTGTCCCTCCTTCATCTCACTGAAACTTCTATATTACTTTTCCATGCTTGCTGTCCATCTCTCTTGTCTTTTGTAGTACATTTTATTCAGATAATTCCTGGGATTCTTTTTCTCATTCTTTAAATTCCTCTGTAGTTGTGTCCATTCTATACCTAGCAAATCTTTTCATTTTTTAATTATCATTACTATTTACAGGATTTAAATTTTTTTTTAAGAGAGAAAGAGCTCACACACACAAGAACAGGGGAGGGGCAGAGGGAGAGGGAGAGAAAATCCAAAGCAGGCTCGACACTCAGCAAAGAGCCCAGTGCCCAAGGACTGATCCCAGGACCGTGGGATCATGACCTGAGCTGAAATCAAGAGTGGGGCACTCAACCAACTGAGCCACCCAGGCACCCCAGGATTTGTTTTTTAATTTTAAAGTTTAAATAGGTTATTTTTCCAGTCTGTTGATGAGCTAATGATGCTAATCCTCCCAGATCACTCAGAGACACCTTAATTTAATAATTTTTTTTTAAATGTTTTATTTATTTCTAAGAGAGAGAGAGAGAGAGAGAGAGAGAGAGACAGCGTGAGCAGGGGAGGGTCAGGGAGAGAGGGAGTCACAGACTGAAACAGGCTCCAGGCTCCGAGCTGGCAGTCAGCACAGGGCCCGACGCGGGGCTCGAACCCACGAACCGTGAGATCATGACCTGAGCGAAAGTCGGACGCTTAACCGACTAAGCCACCCAGGCGCCCCAATTTAATAATTTTCTGACTCTGCTGTTAACTCTGCCCCCCGCCCCCGCACCTCCCCACTACAATTCTACCACCCTCCATTCCAGTGCTTTTCTTGGGTAGTAAGAGTTCTAAAATATGTAAAAACTGTGTTCTGACTATTCTACACTGCAATCTGAGAGGCTGATTATGATTACAAGGGCCTGCCTTCAACAATGTGAAGAAAGGAGAACAGGCTTCTTTATGAGATATACAACCTGTTTCTTCTGGGAATTATGAGCTGTCTGATCCATAAGGTCATTTCCAGCCCTGACAATAAGCAGAGACTGAGGAAGGCCAAGGACCTTAACCCAAACACCATGAAGGTAGTTGCTCAGTTAGCCTCTCAAATAAGCCCTCAATTTTCCTTCCTACTCCACTGACTTTAAACATGAAGTACTCCTTATTAAGGCTATAGAAACGATCCACCCCTATTATAAATTTTGCCCTTTTATAATTTGTTCCTGTGTCTCTGTCAATTTGTATCTGTCCTCATGTTTCATTAACATATAAAACTTATATATACATATATGTGTGTATAGAAATAAATATATATACACACATGTATTTTCTTATTTCAAGAGAATTGGAACAGAAGGGGGTGTTAGAGACACATGCTCATTTTGTCCTCTGAATCCAGATTTCTCAGTATTTTATGCATGTTTTTGCCCTTGGATTATGGCCAAGGCTGCCTCACTTACATCTATTTTAGAATGATAACAATGGGTACATTTCTAAGACCACTGCAATTCATTTCCAGTACCAGAGGCAATAGAAATAAATATATAACCTAGAAACATATAAAACATGGGCCCACATCTTCCTAACAAGGTCTTTATGAGCATTAAATAGGACAATGTATAAAAAAACAGTATAAAATAAAGAGTAAATATCATGATGAAAGTAATAACATTCATTTTTAGATTCTATAAAATGAACCATGTTTTAATTCCCTGTTTTATCAGGGTGGGCTCTCATCTATTCAACTGGTGATGAGTCACATCAACTGATGAGATGACCTTAACTGTATTCCATTTCATTTTAAATTGTATGAATTACAAGAGTAATAGCATATTGTATAGGCACAAAAAAGACCTATATTTAAGAATAACTAATTACACCAGTTTATTTTATTCTATGCTTATGATGTAATAGAGACTATTGTGGACTAAACTATGGCCCCAAAAATTACTATGATGAAGCCCTAATTCCCTGTACCTTAGAATGTAATGACATTTGGAGATAAAGTCTTTGAAGAGTTAATTAAGTTAAAATTATGTACTTAGTGTGGGCACTAATTCAATATGACTGCTGCCTTTATAAGAAGAGAAAGTTTAGACACAGATCTGTGTATACAGAGGAAAAGACCATGTGAGGACACAGGGAGAAGGCAGCCATCTAAAAGCCAATGAGAAAGTTTCAAATGAAACCAAATCTTCAAACACCTTGATCTTGGGTTTCTAACCTCTAGAACTCTGGGAAAATAAATTTCTGTTTCTTAAGCGACCCAGTCTATGGTATTTTATTATGATAGCCCTAGCAAACAAATATGGATAACTTGCTCTGCTTTAGAACAATATCTCTTTTAAACCTCAAAACAGCATAACTAAAGCAGATGCATTAATCTGACCCAGTTAAAAGATGCAGTTACTCAAGTTTAGAGTTACCTACTCCAGAGGTAGGTAAGTAATAGAGCCAGGTTTGTCTGATACTCACCATCAGCACTTTTAAATACCATGCTATGCTATTTGACTTTATAAAGCTTTCAGATGGTCAAACAAACATGATTTTGGATTTTTAAAAGAAAACTGTGGCAAACTATGCATAAGATACACGCAACATAAAATTCACCACCTTCACCCTTCATAACGTTATACAGTTCAGTAGTGTTAAGCAGATTTACCCTCTAACCAATCTCTGGAACTCTTTTCACCCTGAAAAACTGACCTCCATATACATTAAAGAGCAGCTCCTTATTCCCCATTTGCCAAACCATTAGCAACCTCTATTCGATTTCTTGTGTCTCTAAATTTGACTAGTTCAGGTATCTCATATGAGTGAAATCCAACAGTATTTGTCTTTTTGTTATTGGTTTGTTTCACTTGGCCTAACAGCCCCAAGGTTCATCTGTGTTTGTAGCATGTGTCAGAATGTCTCCCCTTTTTGAGGCTGAACAACAGTCCATATATACACGCATTCATATGTCAGTGGACACGGGGGCTGCTTCCACCTCTTGGCTGTTGTGAATAATGCTGCCATTAACACTAACATACAGAGACACCTCTTGGAGACCTGGCTTCCAATTACTCTGAGCATATACCTACAAGCGAACTTGCTGGATTATATAGTAGCTCTATTTTTAATTTACTGAGGAACCACCAATTTTTTGAGCGGCTTTCCATAGAAGGTGTAACATTTTATATTCTCATTAAGAGTGTACAATGGTTCTAATATCTTCATACCTCACTAATAATTGTTATTTTGGTTTTTTTTTAGAATAGTCATCCTAATGTGTGTGAGATACCAATATCACACTTTAAAAACTTAATATTAACATAGGCTGACACTGACATCTAAAGATTAAGAAACATAGTTAATAACAAATATAAAGACACAAATTTCTGACTTTGAAAGCAACCACCCCCTCCATGAGGATGTCACATGTTTATCAGAAATTTTCTTCAAGTTACTGGGATTTAAGTCACTTTCATAGCAACAAGTGACATATATGTACATGTTTTCCTAATTATAATATTATTTTTTCTCCCATCAATCTTTACTGTAAACCTATGGGAATATTACTCTCCTCAGGTTATCAATGAGGAAGCTGGCATTCCTCAAGTGAAAGAACTAAGCCCATGATCATGCTCACGACCAATGAGCAGAGAAGCTGGATTGTGACTCCAAGATCCCAAATGCAATTTATAGTCTTTTCCATGACTCCATGTTGCCATCCTCCTTATGTATTCTGGCTTTAAAACATAAAGAAAAGACTTTATAACAGCACAATATTTGAAAGTACGCAGAAGAAACATCAATAGTAAAAAAAAAAAAAAAGCAAGAATATAAACTCTTCCCCTTATATGTTGTGAAAACAAAATATCAAATACCATTAGTACTTGACATATTTTGTCAAGTACTAATGTCAGATGTGAAGCAAAGTACAAAAACAACAGACCTACACAATACAAGTTTTCTTTTACAAAGGCTGAAAGTATTTGAAGCAGTAAGATAAGTGAATTAAAAATATCGAAAATTCATAATCCATATGCTGCTACAATGTAAACTGAGATGAAAATACCATATCTTTCAAGACTTATTATTATGGTGAAATCTGGCCATGTGTAGCAACATGGATGGACCTTGAGGGTGTAACGATGAGTGAAGTAAGTCAGGCAGACAAGGACAAATATCATGTTTGTACATATAGGAGGATTAGGAGGAACTTAATGGAGGACCATGGGGGAGAAGAAGGGGGGAAAAGGGGAGAGGCAAACCATGAGAGACTCTTGAAAGCTGAGAACAAACTAAGGACTGATGGGGGGAGGGGGAGGGGGGAGATGGGCATGGAGGAGGGCACTTGTGGGGATGAGCACTGGGTGTTATACGGAAACCAACTTGACAATAAACTATTTGTAAAACAAAAACAAAAACAAAAACACAAAAACAAAAACCCCACAAAAGCCAACTGGAAAAAAATAAAATAAAATTAGGAGAACTGAGGATCATTTCATGAAAGAAAAAAAAAGACTTATTATTATGGTTAGGTTTAAATATGGTAATTAACTCACTGTGTGTAGAGTATACAGGCACGAATTGTCCTGCCATTTCTACAGATGCATCTGAGTTTGGCCAATGATCAATACTTTAGCTGCCTATCAGTTACAGTAATAGTAACATTAAAGCAAGAGAATTTATTAAGCAATTATTACATATCATTACAACAATCCTGTGATCTGGATATTACAGTCCTCGTTTTTAAGGTGAGAAAATGAGGCCTAGATATTCGTCCATGATCACAGATCAGGGACTAAAGAGTTAAGGTCAGAGTCAACAGGTGACTGTCCACAAACCTATGTCCCTCACCACTGCACGTGCTGCCTACAATTTGAAAGAGGACAACTGAACCGTCATATAAATGCAACACGTGTCCCATCAGACTACCCAAGTTCTTCTTCAAATTGATAACTCCAATTGAAATTTTTAAATGCTGTTATTAAATCCCATCTCCTTAAATAGATTTCAATGTAGATACTATTATGTCATTTTGTAGTACTGACAAAGTCTAAATGGAGGAAAAATTAATAATATAGCTTCATTATTGAAGAAGAAAAGCTTTGTGTGAGCACCGTTAAGATGACTAACGCATATAGGTCCTTCAGCATTTGTTTTCTCACAACTTTCAAAGTGCTATTTACTTATAGGAGAAAAAAAAGTTGCTTCAAAACAAAAATTCAAATTATAAAGTCAGGTGATTAATAGGAAGAGAGAGATTTTACATTACATTAATGAAACCATGATCCTTTAGCACGGCATCTTACCAAAACTCTGCTGCCTAGTTCTACAAGTGGAAAAAAGGAAAGGGTCTGGAATAGAAGAAAGACATTCTCATGGAAGAAAAAGGGGGAAAAAAAGCATAAGATTGACAGAAAAGGAAATAAAGGCAGATGGAAAGGAAATTAAACTTCAGTTTCATTGCAACATGATAAAGGAAGATAGAACTGAAAGTTGCATTCAACATTTAATGCCAGATTGTAAGGAAATATTCTAGCTGTAAATGCTCTTAAGGTGATTTGTTACCAGTAATGAAATGATTATATTTAGACTCTAAGTTTGAGGTAGAATAAATCACAGTTTTACAGTTAAACAGTGAAATGCTCATTCATGTAAGAGTTCACAAAGGGAGGTTCAAAACATCTCTCGTAAAATATTTAATAACTACAGTCATGTAGAAGTTTAGTTTATTTTTAAAATAACTTATTGGCAATCTGGCAACAACATGTAATATTAAGGGATACATTTAAGAAACACGATGCTGGTCCTTTAGTCAATCTTCAAAAGAACCTTAAACAGAAATGAACATGTTGGAAAAATTGAACTCAACTTCCATGATTTCATGTTCACAGGCAAACTGCTTCTTTCTAAATTCTTTCAAGTCAACCACTGTGAGAACAAGATGTAAAGGGCTGATGTGGGCCAAATTGCAAAAATCCTCTCCTTTCTGTATGATTGAAGCACTCGTCTTACCAAAGCCCATCAAATGTGTAGCTAGTTAGTGTGCAATGGCCTTCGTGTCCTTCCACCAAAAAAGTCTTCCTATTCTATGAATTTGAAGAGATGCACTTTTTGAGAGTATTTCCTGTGGCAATGACCTTAATAAATATACTCATTCCCTTGCAGTTTGAGTCTCAGAGAATTTTTTTGAGTTCAACACAAGTCATTAAACATGACAACTTTAAAAGACATATAATATCATAATCTTCAATCTATCAAGTGAATTAAATAGACTTCTTAGATATCTATGTATTTTGATACATTATTATGTAAAAGATAAAAACTATAGAAACCAAAATATCTTAGAAAAGAATGCATTTATGTAAAGATATTTAAGCAAAATCAAGGAAGAGTCCCCAGGGAGCATATTACAAAACTCAACTGTTTATTTGTATTTTGACATGATAAATTCAAGATGAAAATCCATTCCCATAGCACAGAAATTATTTTTCCTAAAAAATATATTATCATCCCTATGAAAGCAATCAAATAATATTTTGCACCTCTTCACAGATGGTAACCAAACACTAATAATATTCTCATATGTTCTTCCTCATTAAATATCACACTAAAAATTAATGTGACTATTTTCAGTCAAATCTCTAGCTTACACTCTTCAAAAGGCAAGTCCTATCTTTCTTTATTTCTCCCAAATTGTTGAGGAGTTAACAAATATATTGTAGGTCAGGGACCTGATTATAACACTGCTATAAACTCATATGACCCTTCACTGTTCATGGATGCTGGCTAACACACAAGACTCCTGAGTCAGGGACAAATGACTTTATTACTCAAAGCACAGCAAGCAGCATGAGCATCAACATATTTGTGGGGGTTACCTTTGCAACCAAGTCCTATGTGGGGTGATGTGCTGGGTGCTACACACACAGTGGGTTTGTGTCACAGATGAGAACACTTAGCTTGGGGAAATCCATCATTTTTAGAGCAAATGGTAAGCAAGCCTGTTCAGTGTCCAGTCAAGATGTAACCTTGTCTCTCAAGGTTATTGGCTAAATAAATAACACTGCAAAATACGTGAAATTGGCTGTAAAAGTTGGTAACCTTAGCAGAGCCAGCGAGACATGCAGGAGAGCAGGAGACCCAAGGAGGACCATGTCTGTCTTTTCAAACACAGGTCAGATAATAAAGAAGAACCAAGGAAGAGAAGGAAAATGTCCCCTGTGGAAGCAAGCCCAAACTCTAATCTCAGCCAGTAAACTGTTCTTCCTCAGTTGCCCAGCTCACTGCACTCCAGCCCTCTGGTTGCCCTGGTACTATTTTTTGTTTTGTTTGTTTTTAAACTTCTTTCCCATCTCAGGGCCTTTCACATGTTGTGATTTTCTCCCATTATGCAGATGCTCATCTCCTCAAACTCTGAATGTCTCTTTGTCATCATTACATGTAATCTATCAAAGATTATATTACATGTAATCTATTTACATCGGTTCCCTCATGTTTCTTCCACATCCCTCATTATTCTCTACCTTAAGTAGCCTCTTAATTTTCTTAAGAGGGCTTTTCAGAACATGCAGTCAGTAAGCTTACTAGTCTTTGATGTGTGTGTGTGTGTGTGTGTGTGTGTGTGTCCATTGCCTTCACTAGTGTGTAGATTTCAAACTGGAAAATGTTATGGCATCTTGCTCACCTTTGTATCTATAGTACTAGTCACACGGTAGATTTGCAACACATACTTGCTGAATAAATGAAAGAGTTAACACAGGTTTTAATCTCTGTACACATCTAGTAATAAAAATTATAGTCATTAAACTTAAACAGTAATTGGAAAAAAAAAAAACCACTCTGCCTTCTTCAATGTTACTTAGTATAGAGAAGTAATGAAATGTCTGAGGTTCTTTCTAAAATGAATGTTCTCCCATCCAAGTACTAATAGGCCCAACCCTGCTTAGCCTCTGAGATCAGATAAAATCGGGTGCATTCAGGGTGGTATGTCTGTAGACTAAAATGAATGTTAAGAGGGGCGCCTGGGTGGCTCAGGGGGTTAAGCATCTGCCTCTTGATTTCAGCTTGGGTCCTGATGACATGGTTCATGGGAGATCTATGCTGATAACATAGAGCCTGCTTGGGATTCTGTCTCCTTCTCTCTCTGTCTATCCCTTACTTGCAAAAATAAAATGAATGTTAAGAAATGTTATACAGCCTTTTCAAAGGAAAATGTTGGTCTGGGGAACATACTGACTTGGTATATTACATTTAATTCCATTAAATCCATTTAAAGCGTTACTAAATTTGACAATGAATGAGGTCCAATATAGGGTTGATGTTTCTCTTTTAAATAAAATATGGTAAAACTGTCCCAGAATGGGATTAATGAGTCCTGGGTTTTATACATCTCTTCTTCACTAGTGAGTTGTGAGCTTAGGCAAGTTAGTTCACCCCTTTAATTCTCACTTCCATCTTTTTACATGAAGTGGGTATCACAAGGCCTTGTATTACTTTTTATTTTTTACTTATTTCTTTCACATTTAGCATGTCTGTTCTGATGTATTGTCTCACAATTTATTCACCAAAGCCATCAGTGAAATGGCACGCAGCTAGCTAATTAAATTTTCCATACATACTTAGAGCACTTTTCTCCATCAAAATAACTACTTCAAAATGAGTTCAAATGTTTACAATATTTACTCTCATTCACTTAATATTACATATGAACTGCCTATTTTGTTCTGGGTTCAGTATTCAGTGTTGAGTACAAAACAATGAACAAACCTGGTATGGTCTCAGCTCCTTTAGGGGGATCTAGAAGTCCTACTGTGACCCCACACACATATCTGGAATGCAGTGTAAAATTATCCATTGTCCACTTACAGCTGTTCTTGGGTACGTGGTACCATTACAAGAAGCCGCTGCTCTTAACAATGGGATAAGTCAGTAAGTTACACTATATGTCCTACACTTTAGACCTGCATCAAGAATGACACTGAGGGGCACCTGGGTGGCTTAGTCAGTTAAGCATCTGACTTTGACTCAGGTCACGATCTCAGGGTAGGTGAGTTCGAGCCCTGTGTAGGGCTCTGTGCTAAGAGGTCAGAGCCTGAAGCCTGCTTCGGATTCTTTGCCCCCCTCTCTCTGGCCTTCCCCCACTTTACCCTCCCCCCCAAAATAAACAAACATTAAAAAACTTAGATAAAAGAATGACAGTGAGTTGCATACTGCATGAAATCAATTTGCAGGATTTGGTACAAATTTCTCTCCTTGGATACAGTTTGAATTATATGAAACTGCCAGTTCAGTCAGCCAAAAATGGTTGGATATTGGGCATTTTACAAGGTTCAACCATAAATCAATGTGCTCAAATGGAATAAAGTACTGACCTGTACTCTTGAAACTTACAAACTCCAGAGGAATAAGATCAGTCTTATACCTAAATATCTCCTATTATAAGACCCTACATAAATAAGGCCTCATTTTTTAATACAGAATAATGGTTTTGAAGAAGAAGATAGGAACAATTTCAGAATACTGTTCTCAGTTACTCAAGAATTGGATGAGAAATGATATATTTGATATAAAATTTAGCCTATGAAACATGATAATGAAGATTAAAATCCATTTCACTAAAAAGAAAAAATATATAGAACTACCTCTACCATTCCATCAAGGACCGCCAGAGCCTTTCAGATGCTCAGAAGCAACTTCTACCCTTGAAATTAACTTCACAGTAGTAAAAGCCAGGTTTGTAATGCAGCACGTATATTTTCATGGTTTCAGTATTAGTATAATAAAGACATTATTATTGGCCTTAAGTTACTGAAGTACATAAAATATTTTTATTGAAACTATGTAATATCTAATATTTCAGCTGACAGAGCTCTCTTACCTCATTCTTCAGGTTATAGCAAAAGAGCACCTAGTCCACAGGGTAGTGTGTGACCCAGGCCTGATCTTCATTCAGTTGAACCATCAAGAAAAAAAAAAGAACCTCCCTATATTTAACCATTTTAAGTGCACAGAAACAAGAATTACATAGGGTACAATCTAATAGTTTTTCAACCAGGAAACTGGTCCAATAGGTGAATAAGTGAGTTAGGGTGGAGCCAGACACCTTCTCCAAGTGACCATGCAATGAGAGACTGACTCTTTGCAGGTTTCTTTTTTTCCCCTTAGTGTTTATTTATTTATTTATTTATTTATTTAGAGACAGAGAGAGCGAGAGAGCGAGAGAGAGAGAGAGCGGGAGCTCAAGTGGAGGAGGGACAGCAAGAGAGGGAGAGAGAGAATCTGAAGCAGCAGGCTCTGGGCTGTCAGTGCAGAGCCCAATGCGGGGCTCAATCTCATGAACGATGAGATAGTGACCAGAGCCGAAATTAAGAGTTAGGTGTTCTACCAACTGAGTCACCCTCTTTGCTGTTTTCTAAACCGGTGCTTCTAGCAGCTCTAATCCTCACCGCATGGAAATAAATGTGCTGAGCTGCAGGAAGAGGCCTACCGAGACAGATGCCGATATGGAAGACAGGTTCACATAGGCAGTATCTGGGAAGCACGGAGTCTTCATTTTCACTGGTTAAGGCCACAGGTCTCTTCTTTTCATTCTGAGAATTACTTTGTGCCATTCCCTTCTACTTTCCTTCTACTTCCTAAATAAATGCCTTTTCTTACTTTGAGCTAGTTTGTGTTTTTGGTTACCTGTAACTGAAAGAATCCTGACTAATAAATACAAGAGTGGAAACTTTCAGGGAAAATCATGACAAATTGCAAGTTATACATCTTTATAAGATGAAAAAGGGGTGGCTGGGTGGCTCAGTTGGTTAAGTATCTGAACTCTTGGTTTCAGCTCAGGTTGTGATCTCACAGTTCGTGGGTTTGAGCTCTGTGTCGAACTCGGTGATGATTCTCTCGGATTCTCTCTCTCCCATTCTCTCTGCCTCTCTTCTACTTGCACCATGCTCCCTCTCTTTTTAAAAATTAAAAAAAAAATGATGAAACAAACTCTAAGATCTTTCTCTACACTGTAAGAAAATGGGTTGAGAGAGTCAACACAAAGTGTATCTTTGGATGGAATAATTGGGGTTTTTCTTGCTCGGGAGAAAATTGCATCAGGGATCTGGGTCTAACAGTATAAAGGTTAATCAACTCCATCCAAAATTGTCTTGAAAGGGCAAATATGTGACACAATTAATTAACTAATTAACTGAAATTAGTTAAATAATTAATTAGATTAGTACCAGCATTAGGAGAAAAAGTCACTTTGTACTGACATTTAAAAAAATTAGTTCTTAGGGTGCTTGGGTGGCTCAGTCGGTTGAGCGTCCGACTTTAGCTCAGGTCATGATCTCACTGTTCCCAGTCTAACCCTGCATCAGGCTCTCTACTGACGGCTCAAAGCCTGGAGCCTGTTTCAGATTCTGTGTTTCCTTCCTCCCTGCCCCTCCCCCAACCATGCTCTGTTTCTCTCTCTCTCTGTCTCTCTCTGTCTCTCTCTCTCTCTCAAAGATAAATAAGCATTAAAAAATTAAAAGAAATAATTTCTATAGCTAATTATTGTATGCGAGGTGAGCATAATCTGATATAAAGAGGTAGAAATGACAAGAAAAGATACTCTAGACATGTTATAACCCATGAGGAAATGGACAAGAATGACATTCTGAAGAGCCCTTAGAGGCACAGGCTCTACTAAAACAGCATATGCTGTGAAACACGGAAGAGAGGCCAGATCATGTGAAGTCTTTTCATAGCATCGGCCAGCAGAAAATGCACCTAAACAAAATTCATGGTTCTTTTTGCTGTATCCTGTCCGTGGCGCTATTTGGAAGGGCTGTATTTATAAAAGTCACGTATTTGTGCTTCCTATGCCATTTAAAGACTAGCAGCAAAGATACTGAAATGTAATTTTATTCACATTCATATTTTATATTTTGTTAAGTGTGTGGCTTTATGTAAAGAGAGGGAGGGACAGAGAGATTTGGAGAGAGAAACAGATTGCAAAATCACAACTTACCACTTTGCCCTCAAGGTCCCTTCCTGGAGGTAAACCGTTCTATTTTTGATTTAACATCTAAGGATACGTGTTTTACTTATCAAATGATGTCAGCCTGGCTTAGCCAAGTTCTAGCAGGTGTGATTCAGAGAGCAACAGACAAGGTGGGTGAAAGCCTGCTTCTGAACTTGTTACAAGTTGAGGAGAAAATTGAAGTCATAAAGATAATGATCGATAGATGTGCCACCATTTTAATTAAGAACACCCGGGTCTGTGAGATGTTTGGAAATAGAATTGATGACCGGAAAAATAACCTTGGATTAGAAAATCTCAGGTTTGTGTTGCTCCAAAGGCTACTGAGACAGCCGTGTCTGCTGATTTTTTTTTCAACAGTGGATTATAAAAGTGTGGGAAATGGATGTCTGACCACTTTCTACAATATATTACGGCACTTGGCATTAACTAGGACAGTCAGACAGATGTCTCTACATGTACAGGTATAAGGATTTAGAAATAAGACCGGTTTGATTCTATTATTTGTTCATTTAATATATTTGTCATTCTATGCGATCATTCCATGCTGATGAAATTTTTCACCTGTTATGCTTATGAACTGGAGGATGTTTTTGAGATAGTTCTACTTTCTTATGAAAAGCATTATGAAATTCAGATTTATGTTATGTTTGAATCTAACATCAACTAATTTTAGGCTGTCTTTGTCATTATGGGGAGGCCTTTAAATGAAAGTGTGTGCCAGTGGATACCGCCATTAGCATTCTCAGTAATTCACAGGAAGAGGTGACAGCATTTAATTTACTTTTTAAACAATAAGATATTTGTTTCCTTATAATTCAAGTGCTGCATAAGCTGACAACCTCTTTTGTGGAATATAGAACAGAAAATTACCAGCTTGTTCCTTTCTTTCTTTTTTTTTTTTTTTAATTTTTATTTATTTCTAGGAGAGAGAGAGAGACAGCATGAGCAGGGGAGGGTCAGAGAGAGAGGGAAATACAGACTCTGAAACAGGCTCCAGGCTCTGAGCTGGCAGTCAGCACAGAGCCCGACACGGGCCGGAACCCACGAACCGTGAGATCATGACCTAAGCGAAAGTCGGACGCTTAACCGACTAAGCCACCCAGGCGCCCCCAGCTTGTTCCTTTCTTAATGGAACACACCATTTAAATCTAATTTCTTCAGATATTTAATATTTCCTTTTCTTGATATTTTGGGTTCTTACCAACAGGATTTAACCTAAATACATCCCAAAATTCATCCATAGGGAAGGTTTGAGAGGGATTTTTTTCAGGTCTCAACATCCCATAAATTGTACGCTTGGATATTCTCAGGCTAATGTTCATGAATTCAAATTTTATAACATTTTGTTTACACAAGCAGAGTTACAAAAACATATTTTCAAAATAATTGTGAAATGGAAGACTTTTTATGAGCGAAGTGCTCTTCTAATCTAAGGTTTTCACTTCATATCCCAAACGACTTACTTCCCTGTATCTGCTGTAATTCTCTGTATTTTTCCCCCAGCAGAGGGTGCAAAATATTAAACCTTGGAATTGCTGCATACACTTGTATTAAAGCCAAGCTCACTTACAAATAAAAAAAAAATTCCTTAACTGTTCATGGAGTTTGACTTGATTATGAAGAAGAAGGTTATTGAAGAGCATTGCCTCTGTAAACAATCATGACTGTTAGTAGTTTTTAAAGAGGCAACTTCACTAGAGAGACTTGCAAAACCAGGGTCGTAAAGACAATCTAGTCATGAAAGAAACTAACCTTAAATTTAGGAAGCACAGCACCACAACATTTGGATATCCATAAATGTACACAGTTTATATTTTAAAGGCTGTAAGAAAACAACTCTATAAGCACCAACTCAAGAGATCTTCAAATATGATTTAAAATAGAATCATCCTTAGATATCTTGGGTACTGAACACAAATAAATCTTCGAACAGCAATAGCCAAATTAAACTGTCCAATTCTAGGATCACTATTTCTTTAACGAATCTTCATAACCTGATATGGTGGATGGAAATATGGGCCACACTTCTCAACCCCTGCCTGAATCCTTGTCCTTTATCCCAAGATTTTTTAATTCTTATAGACTCTAAGTGTACTTACCCACCCACTGAGTTTAGCCTTAGCCATTAGGCTTTTTTTTTTTAAACACCAACTTGATGCGAGTATCATGATGCACATAAAGGCTTGAAATGTGTTTATGTGGTAGCACTTGCTCCCTTTAACTTTGGCCATAGTACGTGAAGACCTTATTCTGGGTAGCTCACATTCCCAAGAGTCAAAGCACTTGGTACAGACTGAGCCCAATGTGCAGTGAGAAGCCAAACCCAGACAGACCCACCACTGGAAGCACCACTGTCCAGCTAAGCACTGCTAGATTAGTCAAACTGCAGACACATGAGCATGAATAAATGGTTGTCATTTTAAGCCACCAAGTTTGTTATCTTGGGGTAGTTTGTTATCAAGCATTATCATGATGACACTTAACAGTGATACCAGAATCCATCCTTACTTTAGAACACTTGTCTTGCATTCAATCCATTGTTCTTTCCACTTAGTAAATATGAAAAATAATTACAGATCAAAAATTAATCTAGGCACTACAGATACAATAATGGGGGAAAAACATAGTTCTTGTCTTTTGAAGGGCTCACGGGAAAAGAAAATATGGCAGGCACATCAACTAATAAATGCAATATGATCAAAAAATATGTACGATGGAATGAAAGATATATGAAATGAGCCAAAGATAATGCGGTTGGTTCTACATGTTAAGAGTAAGAAGGGTGTTGATGAAGACCATCTGTTAATGGGAAAACCCTTCATTAATTCACAGGAGCAAAGGCAAAGTGTGGATTTCATTACCAACGACAATTTAGACCATGAACACACACACACCAGACAGAGACTTTTCTAATACAAATTCAGACTAAAAGATTCATGCCATTTCGACAAAGATGAACTATGTACCTACTTTGTGCACAGAATCTTTTGCAATGCCCTTACTAGATACATAAATGAATAACACACAGGTTCTGTCCAGGTGACTATGACAGTATTAAGGCTTAAGCGAGTACACTGTAAAAAATAAAAATATCCCATAGGCAAGGTATAAGAAGTTCTTGAACTCAAAAGGTTATTATCTAAGGACTGCACACAATGACTCTAATTCAAGGCAGAAAATAATGAAGAGTCAGTGAGTAGTTCAGAACTTGCTATAAGAGTTTAGAGGAAGGTGGCATCTGGAATGTTTCAATAAAGAGAGATAATTTTAAAGGTGCTTGGAACAGAGGGCCAGAGGCTGCTTCCCTTTTTTGAGGTTTCCAGGATATTAAAAATTTTTTTGATTCCAAAAGTAGGTTATAAAAGTTTGTGGTATATTTTAAGGTTTTATTTTTACCAAAGTAATGCCAATTAAATAAACCCTCAGAAGCAATAAGTACATGTAAAACGTTAAAAACTTACTTGCAATCATATTATAAAAGGCCAATTTGATGTGTTTCATGATGTGAGGCCAGAATTAAATGGCCCAGTTAATCCTTGCTGGGTCAGGGGCTGGTCTGAAAACTGGCTGGGAATATGGCAGGCAGGGTAAGGAAAGTGTGGGAATGGATCATGTTTGGTTTAGAGTTTTGATTGTGAAATCATAGAAGACGATTTTCAGAAGCCCTCACCCTAATGTCTGCCTCAATGCTGGTACCAGCGTGTGCAGAGGTGATCAATGTTGATGGTTAATAATAGGAATAAAAATAACATACACATCAGAAAGAAGGCCCCCAGTGTTGTCTAAGAAGACTTAGACTGCCGTGTGCCTAAGGTGAGAGCACAGGCTAGACAATAAAAGTAACCTGAGGTACCAAAATGAACAAATGTGATGAAGTTGTATAAGCCCAGGTATGTCACAAACGTGGGACAAAACACTAAATCACTGCCAAATGCACAAAGTGAGTTGTGCTAGATGAACGAAACAAACCCACGAAAGATGATTCAAATGTACCAGGGCAAAAGAGGATGTATAAATTTATCGCAGCGTATGAGGATATTTCTCCATTTTTGCATATGCTTTGGGTAGAGAGCTGACCATGTCTAGTTCTTATCTCTGATTTCAAGAAAAGGATGACAGTAATGATTATTATTATATTCTAAAAATCATAATGATTGGGAAATCGCTATGTCCCAGACACCATTCTAACTACTTAAACGCATTAATTCACATAACCCTCACAGCAGTGATGCGAGTGGGTATCATGACTATTCCCATGATAAAGCTAAGGAAATCAAGGCACAGAAAGATTACACATTGGTGATACTGCTCTAGAGACTGGCTCTTAATGACTACAATCTACTGCTGCAAAACTCTAAGTCTCAGGTACTCTCTCAGATACATCTCTCAGGTACATCACAGAGGCTCTCTGAGATGGAACCTAAGATTTTCTATTTCTTTTTTTTTTTTTTTAATTTTTTTAATGTTTTATTTATTTCTAGGAGAGAGAGAGAGACAGCGTGAGCAGGGAGGGTCAGAGAGAGAGGGAGTCACAGACTGAAACAGGCTCCAGGCTCTGAGCTGGCAGTCAGCACAGAGCCCGACGCGGGGCTCGAACCCACGAACCGTGAGATCATGAGCTAAGCGAAAGTCGGACACTTAACCGACTAAGCCACCCAGGCGCCCCATAAGATTTTATATTTCTAATAAGCTTCCAGGTGATGCTAATTCTACTGGTCCTCAGACCTGAATTTGAGAAGCAAGGTTCTATGAGACATCACATCATGCCAAAACTGTCTGTCCAGGTCTTCTCTGAGGCTAAGACTAGTGCAAACAGGCACAGACTGGACTTTAATGATCCTTCTACATTAAGAATTTATCTTTGCATCCTATGTTCTATTGGGGGATTCATTGCTTAGAAGAATCATACCTTTAAGAATAGTCTTTGGCTAGGCTAGTGGGAGTAGACAACCGGTGGGCTCTATTGAGATAGCTAACTGAACACTATATTAAGATCTGAGGGTCTTAATTCAAATGGGAGGCTCCAGGTATAGGAACAGTTATCTATCATCTGCACTCTTCAGTGTTAAACATATGGCTTAACCTGTAATGAATGCATAATTAAACATCTCAGAGAAGCTGCAGCCACACAAACTATGGGGCCAAATTTAAAACTTTACCCTAAAAGAGCTCCAGTATCCCCAGAGGCAACTGCTGTTGGTATGAGACTTTATTTCAAGATTAGATTTTGAACTAAAAACTGGGAAAAAAGATTTCTGACTATCAATGTGGCTGAGCGCATTCTCTCAGGAAAAGGCCTATAGTTCCTGAAACCATGGCTGAAACTCATAACCTCCAATTAGGCACAGAATCTATACTGTCACCCCTCTATGTGGTGACTGATGAGGGCAAGGAGGTCTTGACAACAGGTTTCTTTAGGGGGGTAGAAAAAATAAGACAAGAAATGTAGAGTGTGACTTCTGACAGACCCCTGCTATAAATTCCTGCCCAGCATCATCTCTCAATTCACTGTCCATAGGACTTTATTTTCCCTACAAGTTTCATAGCTCACATTGTTCTGGGGAGCTGACTCCATGCCAGTCCCAAACATATGACTCCTATCTGTAAATCACAGCATCACCTCCTCTGGCTTCAGAGATGGCTCAAGGAAAAGCAGGTTATCCAAGCTAGGCAAATGAGTATGAGACTTCATTCTGGAACTTCAGTCAGAACTGTTGGGGTTAAGAACAGTCTCACATGGAAAGATGTGAAGCTGGGAAGATGTAAGCCTGGAGCTTTCAGAGTTCACTAATAGCAGAGAATGTGTTTGATACCGAATTCAATGTAAAGAAAAGTAGAGGCAAGACAGACTGAGAGTGGATGAGATATTTCAAGGGAAGGGATCTAGTTGTAGCTAATGCTACTTCTGTATTTGTTTGGTTCCATAAACAACACATTTCCCTTCTTCTTGGGGTGTCTATTGTTTTGTCCCCAAAGCATCCTGACTCCAGTAGAGTCCTAGTGAGAAGTAGAATTTATATTTAATTTAGTAGGCAAGTATCTTGAATTGAAGGTTGGAGGGTAGGGTGAAAAAGAGGTGACAGGCTGTGAAATGAATTTGCCAGAAGTCAACCACAATTTAGTATTAAAAAAAGTAAAGACAGAGAGATGGGTAGATGATAAGAGCGTTAAATGGATAAATGAGGAGATTCCCTATGGATTGACTCTGTATACATGAAAATTACTTAGAGGTCCTCTGAGTCTCTCTTACAGTTTCATCATGCATGTTAGAGCACAGTGTGTGGAGAGGGGAAGTGTATCATACAACCAGGGGTGTCCTGTTCATAGCACATACCTACAAAGTCACTTTTTAATTGCATGGGTTTCAGAACAGAGAGCGGATCACATTTAAGACAGATTCTGAAAGACAACGTGCTTTCCAAATATCTAATCTGCAAAACATTGCAACAGATGCAGGAGGTTGGAGGCTTTGACAATTCTATTTAGCAAGCAGTAAAGGGAGAAATAAGGAAGAACAGACACATTTTCCCCTGCTCACCCAGATTTAATGTCCAGAATACTTCCTGACTCATTGTAGCCCATATGCCTCTACCCACTTTACTTTTTAAGCCCAAATATTTTATTCTCAAATTGAGGGTAGTCGAACCAAGTGGTTTTCCAGTTTTCAGGATGAAATGTTTTACCACAAGCCAGAAACCATTTTAAAAATCACCTACTACTTTCCCACGAGTCCTGTAAGCAAACAGATGTGCTACACAGAGAAAATGCATGGGTCTTATTGCCGTCTGTGGCATTTGAACACACAGTTATCCAAGTAGAAGGGGGGAAATGGTATATTGGGGAAAAGAGGTCTTTAAAACAGATATTTATATTTAAAAATCTATATTTAATCTCAGTGGGAGAAGAAATAAATAAAACATGGAATATAACAGAAACATCTCTAAACTGAGATAATGTTCTCATAACACTACTCTTAGCCTTTTACAGACATGCTTCCTTTATTTTGCTTTTGGAAATGGGGTTTTGTTTTTGCATTGATGGATCTCAGTCAATGATGAGATTCCCTATGACTATTCATTACTTGTTACAGCTAAGTCTCTGGTGAGGTGTGAATATTTATGAAGGCTGTTCCCTTTTTTGATTGGCTCTGATTCTGGTAGCCTTATTAAGAATAAGGCTTCCACGAGATTTGCACTCCTGGTAAGCAGGGCAGCATACCAAATACAGGGTAGAGTTGCAGCGTTTTCAATAAAGAAAGCACCTGGGAGTATTAAAATTTGGAAGAGTATGTGTAGCCCCTAGGCTGCTTTCTTGTAATGTATGCCAGTTTTGAGATTCTGCCATTTCTTACTTAAAGTTAATGATCTAAATTTCAAATGCAAGAACCCTCTAGAGGGGAGTGGGGGTAAAAGTCAGTGTATGAACAGAGTTAGCCTCAAAGGACATATCAATGAAAGAGCCAAGTGGCTAAGCACCCTATGGTCACCTTTTAAACATGTGGTGTAAAAGTTGTTCCCCAGGAAAATGACCGACTACACTAATTTAAAAAGTTAACTAAGTGCATATAAATGCGTGCAGAAGAGGGAGGGTGTGATTCCATGTAAAATTATATTGTTCTCCAGTAAATATTAATTGCCCGTGGCTTGTTAGATAACTTTGGGGATCCAGAAGAGATTGTGAGTACTTCCCAATAGCAAATGTATGACACGAATTAAAAAAAAAAAAAAAAAAAAAGACACTCAGGGTGCCTGGGAGGCTTGGTCGGTTTAGCACTGACCTTGGCTCAGGTCATGATCTCAAGGTTCCTGAGTTTGAACCCTGTGTCGGGCTCTGTGCTGACAGCGTGGAGCCTGGAGACTGCTTCAGATTCTGTGACTTCCTTTCTCTCTGCCTCTCCCAGACTTGCTCCCTCTCTCTGTCTCTGTCTCTCTCAAAAATAAATAAACATTAAACAAAATAAAAAAATAAAAAGACATTAACAAAAGAAAAATCTGAAAACCTACTCATGGACACCATGCTTACTCCTTCTAAGAAAAAATATTCATTTTTACACAGTCAAGATTAGACTACGCAAGATAGAACAGCAAAAAAAAAAAAAAAAAGGCACTATCTTTTTTAATATACTTCAAGTAATGTATTAGATTGAAAGTCTTTAGCTATCACCCCCAAATTTTCATATAAATCCAAGACATCATACGTTAATAAAAAGGCAGAGTTAAGTTTGAAAATTGTAATTACAGGTTTATGTTGGCTTTGCCCCGGGCAGTCGCAGTTACCTATATAGCTGTCCTCTGTTTGGTTTAATGCTATGGTGTGGCTGTCTGGGAAGCCTCAGTCATCTTATATGCGCACCTGTATTCTGTAAGTAAAATCCACCAGACAACAGGGTACGTGCATCAGCAGAGGCTATATGTACAATTTGCGTGTCCGACATGCACCGTTCACCGAGCTCCATACGCACAGACTTCCAGCACACCCATTCTGCATGAGAATTCAGTCAGACCCAAAATGAGTAAAAAGCAAGATGATTTATATCTGCAACTGAGTAAGCAAGGTGCTGTCAGCACCGAGAGGCCACATTTTCCATTGTAATTAGAATTTTGCCTCAAATGCAAAAAGACGGCAATGGCATCTCAGAAATTCTACCAAAGAACCTCATAGTCTCTTTTTATATGTTACTCCTTCCCTGTACTAGCCAACACGAATGGGAAAATTATGATGACGGAATAGAGTGAAAGACAGGACAACCAAAATTGCCTTTTCCTTTCCCTCTTTCCTTCTTCATCAATAGGCAAAAACAGAGTACTGGCAAAGTATTCAAATCAGATTAAATAATAACAGCTGAGTTAGCTTTGTCCCGTGTTTCTATTGTTCTGGGAAGCCACAAAATACAAACCATAACTTTGGTGATTCTGCACGTAAGTTAAATGCTCTTATATATGCATTTAAAATTGGCTCCATACAATATAAAAATGCATGGTGAATGTCATGCTAAAAATTAACATTTTAAATTCTCTTTCACTTAGAACATTAACCAGAAAATAAAAAACACCATGACAACTCAAGAGAGATAGACCATGGGAAAAAGAAAAATGCTTTATTTATATACATACGTTTTCCTTTTGTTTTGAAAAAAATGGTTCCGCATTTTTCACTTCACACTTGGAGCCACAAACCATGCAGTCAGCCACCCATTAGTTATGTATAAAACATTTTGGCTCTTACAGTGTAAGAGCTCTTTCCTCTGCTACTGCACTTCCTCTTATTATGTGTGTTTTCCCTGCTGTAGATCCCTAGAATGTCAAAGCCAGGAATAGTCCCAACGAAATGCATTTGCCTGGTGGTCAAAAGAGAATTAGCCAAAAATACTAGTAATGCTTATTTCAAAGAACTATCAGTGTTTAACAAGAGAAGTTCGAAGGTTTCTCACCACCAATGCTACTGCAGTAACGTGACTCCATAATTCCTAAGTTTTTTTCTATTTTGTCTTTTTAACTGTCAAATAACACCTCATTTGCTTACTCTCCTGATGCTTTTATAATCGCATACCTACATTTGTGCTTCTAGTTTCTGTTCGCTGGGGAGCTGGATACATAACAGTCACATTGGGGGTTGTAGCCTATAAGCTTTCTAGACTGGCCCTGAAGCTTTGCATGCATTCAAGCTATAACTAGAATACCATCTCCATAGGAATATCATGTCACACTCAGAGTTCCTCAGCTGTCTAAAATGGCTGATTGGGAAGAGAGCTGCTTTTGATTACTAAGTTTTGGCATCCATGGCCAAATCATTCCTCAGCTTGTCTTTCCAGTGATTGTGGAAAATTGTGGTAATAGTTTGAAGATGATTAAGAGTCACCTAAACTCTCCTTCAATCTCATCCTTAAATAGGTTGGTTTTTAGGTTCATTTCATAGTAAGTGAAGAAACAATAGAAGAAATGGTTTTATGGGAAAACATATTTGGGAACTTGTTATCTGGGCCAAAAGATCCAAGAAAAAGGGAGCTACCTCCTGTTAATTGTTCTCAACCTTAAAATGTTTTGATTATACTGACTACATTCTGCAGGAAGTGGACTTGGTTAGAAAAACCATGAGCATAATGTGACTCATGCAGTATTTTATGGACCATGATAGGAAGTGTGCAAGCAAGCAAATGCTTGGAATAGCAAATGGCAAAATCTAATACCTAAAACTATAATGACCCAAAGAAATGTTTCATCAAAACAAGTGCTTAGAATTTGTCCGCCTGGCTTAATGGCAGTGGCGGGGCATGAAGGAGAAAAAGGAGGCAGCATATTTACTCCAGCACAGGCAGTGAAAATGGCTATTAATTTAGAACCCACCCACTAATTCAACTCGATGGATAAAGGAGATGAAAGGAGGAACCACATACTGCAAGCCAGCCTGGTCCTTATAGCAGACGACGGGCTATATTTGTCTGCTAGCAACAAGTTGACTACAAACTCAGCAGCTTACACAACAGAAATTTATGTGCTCAGAGTTCAGGAAGCAAGACGTCCAAAATCAAGGTATCTATTGGCAGGGTTGGTTCCTTCTGGGCAGCTCAGAGGCAGAGTCTGTTCCACGATGCTCTTCTGACTTCTGGCGGTATCTGGAAATCCTTGGTGCTTTCTGGTTTGCTGCTACACAATGCCACTCTCAGCCTCCATACCTACACGGCCACCTTCCCTCTGTGTCTGTCTGTTTCTATGTCTTCACATAGAATCCCCCTCTCTCTGTATGTCTGTATCCAAATTCCCCTCCTTATAAAAGCACATCAGTCATTGAATTGAGGCTGATCTTAATCCAGTAAAACCTCATCTTAATTTAATTACATCTACAAAGACCCTATTTCCAAATAAGATCATGTTCACAGGTACCGGGGGTAACACCTTCAATATAGCTTTTGTGGGGTGCCTAACTTAATCCACCATGCTTCTCAAACTTTGCCACATGGTTGAATCACAACAGCAGTTTTAAAAAATACTGATGTCTGGGTATTAAACCCCAGAGAGTCCAAACTAATGAGCATGAGGTACAGCTAGGGCATCTTGATTTTTAACATTCTCCAAGTGATTCAAATGTGCAGCAAAAGTCTCAGAACCACTAGGCTAAAGGATTTTGGTTATTAGTTTCTCAAAAGGATATTTTTGCATAACGAAGTATATGTTTCGATGAGAAAAATCTCTTTTCCTTTAATCATTTTGACAAAAATGAAAAAAATATCAAAAGTACGTGATCAAAATGAGTGACATGTAATCAAAAAGAATTTTAGAAATGTTACCACTTGATGCATGTTCATTCCATGAACACTTTTAATGTATGTGGTGTGCTAGGCCATGGGAGAGGTCCCAAAGTAGACATCAGAACCTGAGAAATCAAGGGCTCCTCCACCAACCGGTGGAGGGAGGAAAAGGTTCATTGTCTTTGGCTAGTTGCGACTAGGTATGGAAATGATTCCTTTCCCACAATAGTGCTCAGTGATTAGCAAGTAGTGGAAACAGATCTTATTTTTATAGATCGAGTGGCCATCGTGAGATAGTCCACAATGATGACAGAACTATCACTCTGTGTTCTTTTATACCTATGGCTACTCATATTAATGGCACACCCAATTATTACAGAAAAAGTATTTCAGTGGGGTAAACTGGCTGAAATATAAAACTACTTCTTGTTTCCTTTTTCAGAGGCTGAAAAACCCATTTGATATAGATGCCTATAAATGTTGTCAAATATTATTTCATACTACTTTGTAGGCTCATAAGGATGTGATGGTAGCCGCTAAATCAACACAAACTTCTTCTCCTTGCCTGTCTCTACGATGTTTTCTATCATTTTCTATCTAGCACAGTAGTTCACTGCAACCTACTTTGTATCATGGTTAGGGACTGAATGTTTGTGTTCAGTCAAAGAATTCGTATGTTGAAATCCTACCCCCTAATGTGATGGTACCAAGGAGTAGACCCTCGGAGAGGTGCTGAGTTCATGAGGGTGGAGGCGTCCTGAATGCAATCAGCGCCCTCTGTAGGAAGAGACCAGAAAGCCGGCTTGCTCTCTCGCTCCCACACATGCACGCTCACTCTCTCTCTCTCTTTCTCTCTCTCTCTATCTCTCTCTCCTTGCTCTCTGCCAAGATGCCATCTGTAAACCAGGAGAAGGACCTTCACCAGAACCCAACCTCAGATTCAGAACCTCAGGTCAGAACTGTGACCTCAAATCCGGAGCCTCCAGAAGTGTGAAAAGTAAATGTTTGTGGTTTAAGACACCGAGTCCACGGTAATTTGTTCTAGCAGCTAGGGGGAACTAAACGAATCATTATTTTCATTCTTTATACTTAAAAAATACTTAAAATACTAGCACTCCTTATTCATAAAGGAACACTTTTTTTCACTTTCAAACTCCCCTGTGAAGCATTTTCTTTTGCCTCAAGTTTAGAAAATGCCCTTTATCTCAAATGTATCAGCTAAGCTGTTTTTAGGTATGTAAAGAGTTTCAAAGATACACATAGAGCTGAAGCCCACCTTTAACATCAATAAATTTACCACTGTCAAAAAATTAGCATCATAATAACAATGTGAACAGAATTAAAATATAACTATAATATCTTCTACATTTTAGCTTATGTTAAAAATCTTCATCTTTATTCCAAGAAATGTTGGCAGCCTTGGGGAAAGCATTTTAGATAGACTGATAAAATAGTTATTAAAACCCATAGTAAAAAAACAAATAAAATCATGAAAGGCAAGCCACTTTGAATCAAGTTCATATTTTCAATGAAGTGACATGTATATAATAGTTTCTTTTTTAATGTTTATTTATTATTTTTGAGACACACACACACACACACACACACACACACACACACACACACACACAGCAGGAGCGGGGCAGGGGCAGAGAAAGAGAGGGAGACACAGGATCAGAAGCAGGCTCCAGGCTCTGAGCTGTCAGCACAGAGCCTGACGTGGGGCTGACTCACGAACCGTGAGATCATGACCTGAGCCCAAGTCAACACTTAACCAACTGAGCCACCCAGGTGTCCCCAATAATTTGTTTTAAAATATGATCATATTTCAATGGGAAAGACAGTGCTATTCTCATTTATACCTGGGAGGGGGGAGAACATAAATAAAATTATCAAATTTGAAACCTACACTGCTTTTGTATAGTCACATACATTAGGGGCCTTTATATATAGTCATCTTTAGGGTGTTAGGTCATAGGTTTTCTTTTTTAAAGTGTTTATTTTGACAGAGAGAGAGCGAGCAAGCACAAGTAGGGGAGGGGCAGAGATAGAGAGAGAGAGAAACCCCAGCAGGCTCAACGATCAGCCCAGAGCCCAACGTGGGGCTCCATCTTACAACTGTGAGATCACAACCTGTGCTGATATCAAGAGTCGACACTTAATTGATTGAGCCACCCAGGTGACCCTAGGTTTTCAGTTTAAGAGCTGTGAACTTCAAAGGGCCCCATTTTTTCACAGTTTGCAACAACCTCATCCCTACCAAAGCACAATTGCTCACTACGTTGTGGACACCCTCTTTTTTTTTTTTTAATGTTTTTTTATTTATTTCTGAGAAAGAGAAACAGCATGAGCAGGGGAAGGTCAGAGAGAGAGAGGGAGACACAGAATCTGAAGGAGGCTCCAGGCTCTGAGCTAGCTGTCAGCATAGAGCCTGACGTGGGACTCAAACCCACGAACCGTGAGATCATGACCTGAGCTGAAGTCGGATGCTTAACCCACTGAGCCACCCAGGCGCCCCTGTGGACAGCCTCTTTACCAACTCTCTTAACCTTGTTAGTGTGTCGCCGTTTCAAATTTCTGTGAAATCTACCTTTATAAAGCTGATGGAGAGAAGCCAGAGATTTCAGATCAGAAGAGAAGAAGACAGGTAGCAGGCGCTCATGGCTCTACCTTCCCTGAACTGGGGAAAGTTATATAATCTTCATGTGCCTCAGTATCTTCCTCTGCGTAAGAAATTAATATTTGTTAAGAGATTGTACTCTAGACTAGTCACTGTAAACCTAGAAGAAATAAGTCTAAGTTGAATTCTATGGTTTTGTAACTAATTCCAAATACTGTTTTTAACTCCCATTAATTTACATCCCTAGGTTTGGAATGTGCCAGCTGGCTTATATGTGCGCGTGAAAGATTTGGATCGTATCCTAATTCTTCAAAGTCTGGTCTGTGGACCAGCAGCACTGGCATCTTCTGGAAGCTTGGTAGAAATGCACAGTTTTGGGCCTTACCCCCTGACCTGCTCGCCCCAGAATCTGCATTTGAATCAGATCCCCTGGGGCAGGCATTATTAAAGTGTGAGAAGGGCTGGGCTAGATGGGTAACAAAATCTACCTACACTTACAGGGATGTACACAGAGCAGAAGCTGCAATTAAGCTCCTGGATTCAAAGCCCAGCCCTACTACCTATACCTTGCCTAATCTTTGAAGGAAGAGCTTCCAAACACATGACTTCGCTTTGCTGTCTTAGTGCCTTCGTGGTAAAACAATAGTTATTTCACGGGGTTGTTGTGAGGGTTGCAAAGCACTGTATGTAAGCAATTAATACAGTGCCTGGCACACTGGAAGTTCTTTAATCATTAAACATGTATGGCGCCCCTAGCGTGTATATGTCAGGTACGTGTCAGGGGCTGTGAATGCAGCAGTAAACAAAACAAAGTCCCTACTTCGTGAAGCTTTCATTTGAGCGAGGGATTCTGACAATATAAAATAGATGTTAAAAAAAAATGTCACACAGGGATATGCTCTGTGAAGTATAGAGAATGACAGCAGAGCCACTGTAGACAGGAAACTCGGCAAACTTCTTCAGAGGAGAAAACAAATGAGTAGGTACCTGAATTCGTTATATTTGATTAGTATTCAGATCTAAGTCCCAGGCACAGTGCTAAGCATTTTATATGCATTCAAGTTTCCAGAATCCTCCAATTTGACCCTCTCAGAAGTGGAGAATTTGCTTGAATAAGGGTATTCACTAGACAATCAGACATTTAAGGTGAAAGTTTCATGAAATGATTTTTTTGCCTGTATTATCCAGTCATTGTAGCCATCTTATTTTTACTCCAGGTTGGATTCTGACTATGTATTAATACTTTTTAGTTCAACTCAGAGAACCCCTGAACCACGCACCCCAGCACTGACAGATGACAATTCTGTATACTCAGCAATACAATCTCTACATGACCAAGAACTTGGGAACAGGAACGTGGCAATGTCCGTAGGACCTGTCTTTCTGCCCATGGAAACTAAAAGGCTCCACACCTCTTTTTATAGAAATAGATATATTTTAGTAACTTGGCTGCATTCCAATTTATACTTTTACCTGAGAATGTCAGCCTGTGGGTTTAGTAGATATTTTCCTTCATTTCCTTTTGCTACACAATAAACAGGCAAACAAAAAACTGTTATGTGGTGTCAGTGGCATGAAATGGCTTCTATATTCCAACACAGATGGGGTATCTTAATAATGGGAAGATGATCTCACACTTTAAAGTGCTTTGATATAAAAGGTGCCATATAAAAAGGAAGTTATTATTCTTAGTTATAATACCCTAAAAAAAGGATTTGCCATCTAAATGGCTGCTGAAACTTAACTGCAGAATTGCTTATAATGCTCCAATCAGTTGAGGCCAAATTCAATAAAAACTCCATCCGGCATTCACAGTGAGAAGACCCACATGTGCCTTTAATTTTTTTTTTTTTAATTTCCTGGGCTTCCGGCCCAGAAATTGGATGGGAATTTTATTTAAACCTGCTCTTGTGTATCAACTTTTGGTAAATATCAGGTTTTCAGTTGACTCACATTATGCTTTACATTTTGAGCAAAGGGAGGAAATAAAATGATGCATATCTCTCTAAATACATATATTTATACACCTCTTACTTGTTCTGCCTATGAACCTGTGCCTCACGCTAAATGTTCATCTTAACTCCTCCAAATTTAAGATGCCCCCTTCTGCTGCAACCATAGATTAAAAAGTCCATTAAATCCCTTTCCAGTACTAATCAGTTTTCCCCAGCATAGGGAATGTAATCTGAGTTTGGAAATGACTAATTATTTGGAGACGGTGGGTGGTGAGGGGTTCAGCTTTAGATTTCCAATTTAGGAAGCTTCTTTCCTGTCTTCCCTCTGTCAGTTTGCTGCCTGGGGCCAGGTTCCCCTACTTGATGAAAATGTGCTTTCCCTTCTCACCGGACAGGGTATACATGTATGCATTATAAGGAAAAACGCATTAGAAGGCATCAACTTGAAAATATTAAGAAAAGAAGCACTCCTTTTGATGGATGTGGGCATGGCAGTAATTGCACCTGCTAGGTGCCAGGCATCAGCATAATTTGCATGTGAAATTTCCTCAGTTCCTTCCAGAATACACCAGTTCTACTCAATAAAACATTCTGTCACACTCAGGGGGTTCGCCAACATGTTCCCAGATTGCAAGCAAAAAGATTATTTACAGTAACCAATAACAACTGAAACCACCATAAACAACCTCTCCATACCCGTTCTATTTTTTTTTTCTTTTCCTAAGTAGAGAGACTTTAAGGAGCCCAAATTTACTGCAATTTAATTCTGATGGGGAAAAGCACATTATTTTATTTATAGGAGCGTGCGCTATCTATCCTTGGTTCCCCCCTTCTCAAACATAAATAAAACAGCTTTTGTTGCTGTTGTTCATAATCCAGCCATGACTCTTAACAGGGAAGAAAAGTTTCCTGATCAAGTGAGAGGTTGGACAAATGTGGCCAACATCAGAGAAAGTTACCCAGTGTACCCCAGGACACTACTGTGTGTTCATGGTGGGGAGACAGAGTCACTGCTGAAGTAGTTCTGAGGGGACCCCTGCCCTTCTCAAGCCTCCGATCCAGCTTCTTTCTACCAGTCAGAATGGCCAATGCCCTGCCTGTGGGCATTATTGTAGGGAGCCCTGCCCTGCCCCTTACAGGCCTGGACTCTGCCTTTTGTTCTTTTAAACCCCCTTAGCCAGAGTTTCCCCAGCAATTCAAATTCTATTGTGAATTACAGGCGACCAGGTAGGGGTACTTACTTTGGGGGTAAATGAGCAAGAACGAGAAAAAGTCAAAACAGCCGCTTACCTTAAACCCCCTCTCAGGTCTCTTTCACGTAGGGTAATGCCCTTGATGACGAGTTCTGTCCCTCTAACAGGAGGAATCCCAGGCAGAGTTGAGGAGAAAGGGTTGGGAATTTGTTAAGCCTAATTAAACAAACATGTCTAGATTTTTTTTTTTTTTACCATAAGGGGAAAGTAAACTTATAACATTTTAAAACAATGTCAAAGAATTATAAAATTCAGTCCTCATTACAGTCTTATTGACGAGGACTGTTAAAACGGTATTCTAGGACACCCTTCTAGAAAGTGTGAATCCATACACACATAGTGTGTATCCCTATGCATACAGAGACGTGAGTATAAGCACAAAAACTGTAAATATGTTTCCGGAACTAACTTTTCCCCTAACCACACTTCCTGAAGGTCATTGCACGCCGACAGTAATAGATGTACCTCCCTCTCTATAGATTCTGCTTTATGTTCCATTGTATTCCACGTATCTTAATTAGACGCTCTGTTAATAATGGGCAGGGGGGTGTTTCCAACGGTTTTTCAGCCACAAGTGAAGCTCACTTAACATCCTTTGCCCACTCGTAGGCTAGGAGTCTAGCCTAGCTGTTGAAAGCAAGGGCTTACCACTTCAGCAGGCTTTCACTGAAAGTCCAGGTTCTCGAAGCAACCACTGCCTGCATGTACACAGGCAGATAAAGATAAGGCCTACCTCACAAGGGCCTTGTCAGAACACAATTGTGATTATTCTTATAACTGACACATTGAGGCCTTAGGCAAATTAATTTCCTCGTCATTAGGTCAGGGGATAATAATAGATTCAGGGTTGCTCTGGGGACGCCATGAACTAATTCCCTTAAATTGCGCCGTCCACTATCTGGTACAGAGCGAGCCCTTAATAATTACCCGCTTCCATATAACACTGGCACGCTCTGCGCACTTGTGGGAGCGCCGCTGAGGGCGGCTTTCCTAGAAGTGGAATTCCTACCTTTAACCCCGTGCTCCCCGGGACCCAGATGTGCGCGCACGAGGCCACCAAGCGGTGACACGCTGACCACCGCCCCATCCCGCGCCGCCGCCCAGGGCCCTGCAGAGGCCGGACACACGTGGGCGCACGCGGCAGAGCGCGGGCAGACGCGGGCTCCCGGCCGGCGCGGGGGGCGCCGGCGGCGCTAGGCGCTGGACCCCGTTGGCTGCTGAGCCGCGCTCCCCGCCCCTCCCTCCCGCCCCTTCTCCCCTCCCTCCGGTGCCCGCGCTGGAGCCGGAGCCTGGGCGGCGGAGGCGCAGGCAGCGCTTGCTCGGCGCCGGCGGCGCCGCAGCCTGGCGCGCGGCGGCGGCGGCGGCGGCGGCGGCGGGCGGGCGGGCGCCGCGAGCTCGGCCAGGAACGGCGCGGACCGGGGCGCTGCGGCGGAGGCTCGCGCGGGCGCGCACGGCTGCCCCCGGGGCCCCGGAGAACCGCGGCCGGCGCGCGGGCGGAGCGGGCGCCTCGTGAACTGCAGGAATCAGGTAAGTCGGGGATGCCCGGTTCCTCGCGCCGGCCCGGGGGCACTAAGATGAGCCACCTGCCCTGGCAAACTTTACGCACTGGCTTCGAGGCTCCTAGCCCTAAAGTTTGTTTGTGGGGATGTGGAGCCGACGGGTGGAGAATAAAAGATGCGTCTCGGAGCAGATTTGCTTTGGGAGATAATTTTATTCTTCTCGGGAGAGGATGGATTTCCAGGATGGGAAGACTTTGCATTCCCACCTCCAGCGTGGGGAAATGCAAGGTGGGTCCCACTGGCTAGCCCTTTGCTCAGCGGGTTTGGCTAGTGAAGTTGGAAGGAGAAAAAAAAAAGTTGTGAAATGCTAGGGTACTGAAGATGAATTCCAGGTCGCGGTGCAGGGGTGGAAATCTGATAGAGCTTTTTGCCAGACACCTCTCCCTGGTCCCCAGCTCTAGGGAAACTAGGGCGGAGGATTCTTCGATTAGCGGTCAAGTTTTCCAAGCTTCATTCTCCCCCCACCCCCCACTTTTAAATCTGCAGTCTTGGACAGAATCTTCTGCCACGTTCATTTGCTAGGTTTTCTCTGGAATGGGCTATAGTCCAGGTCTCCTAAGCTCGGACCTGGTCTTGGCTGCTTTTCTGTTCTCTAAGGAGCCGTGCAAAGCTAAGCAAGCAGGTAACAGAATACCAGGAACGGAAAACCAGGAAGTGCCAACTGGGTACCCCAAGACACAGCACTATTAAACAAAATTTTTGATTGATTGAAATGAATGAACAGCTTATGAGCTGTGCTTGTGCAAAGCCCGGCACCACTCTCCAATCCGCGTGTCCTTCCCTGTATTGCATTTGCTTATTGATTTACAACAAGGAGATGTGCCCAGAGCAATGATTTAATAACAAATGGTACCCTCTGTGGCGAAGAGAGTCAATCCTGGTCTGAGAGGGGACAGACAGCTCTGGGAAAGGGGTGGCCAGTTTGTTCACCTGAAACCATGATGTGGTGCAAACAGAGCTAGAGAAAGCAATGCAGAGAGCAAAGAGGAGAGATGTGTGATGTTCAGGAGGGAGGTCAGGAACCCCAGCTCATATGGTGAGTAGGTAAATCCAAAAATAATTTAAAAATGATTAAGCAAGAATATATATAATATATATATATATTTTAAAGTAGGAGGACTCTGCAAGCTGTGGTTTCTATTTATCCCCACAGAGATGAATATCACACGAGCTGAGCTGAAAAAGAATCTTGATCTGTAAATAGATTGAAAAACAAGAATTAATCAGAACAATGAGTCAGAGCCCTACAGTGATTGAAAGGAATAATTGCCTTTGAAAGAGCTATTATGTCTCAAAACCGAAGTCAGCTGTGTGACTTTTGCTTTGCTAGTTGTGTTTACTAACAGTAATATGACTTTGGCTGTAATAACCTGGCGTCTGAGTTTGTCGTTTTAACCCTTGGTGGTTTGTGGCACTAGGGAGGAGGTTGTCTGTAGGTTAATACTCATATCCATTTGAGCAACATTTACAAAGTGCCTAATATGTGCCAGTCACTGGTTGCCATGGGACAGGTTCTTGTAAATGTGGTTCATAGAAGGTATCTGAGAGGGTTCAACCTTGCTAATGGCAGTATATTTGCTTAGGAATTAATGGTCTTTGAATGTTGGCTTGAAGTCAGTTGAGATTCAACATGTAGTTTGAGGACCCTGGAAATGATCAGTATCCACCACGGAACTAGAGCAAATTGCTACACATTTTTATTTTAGGTAAATGGTGAGGCTAAATGCATATGTGTGGCCCTCCTGTCTGAGGTGGTATAACAGATAGAGTGGCTAATTGATTTGTAGGGTAATAGATTGGGGCACTGGCTGCCTCAGACAATAACATTCGGTCCCATGTTCTATTCAGTGTCTGGTATCAGTAATGTTAGCCTGAAGACATGAAGGCATTAAGTCCATTCTCCGGGAGAACTCTAACTTTTAAGCATCCTTCACATCCCAACCAGATAGCCTGATTGTTCCTTAAAATGGCAGCAAAACATTTAATAGGACCAAAGTGCTGAGCAATTTCAACTGGAGCAAAGATTAGCTACGGACAGCAAGCTGTAGCCTTTCCATTGCTGATTTATGTTCAATTTTATCACTGTCACATTTCATATATGCCTAGTTATTACAGACTAATCGCCTCTTCGCTCTGCTAGCAAAATATGTGTCTTTCTCTTTTATAAGTTCCTAACTCCTCACCCATTCAGTCTGCATCTTCTGTCTTTGTTTTTACTGCGTAATTTAAGCGCGCAACTTGAAGTTCTCATTAGCTCTTGATATGTTTTGTGCTGAAATAGTATACAGATATAATTGCTCCTTTAAAGCTGCCAATTCTATATATCACTATATTGTGCACATGTCTGGTTCAGAGTTCTGTGTTTTTCTAGTCACCAGTTAGTAAGGTCTTAGCAGGAAAATAACGTTGAGTCCATATACTGGGAGATAGTTAGATGGCAGGTGGATTTATTGATGCTGGCCATGTTTGTTTGCCATCTCTGATTTAGTTATTACCACTAGTTCTTCTGATCTTAGGGAGTTTGTCTCTTTGAAGGTGAGTTTTTCAAAAGTGCTCCTATGGTTTTAAAATGTATTTATTAGTCACTCAATACTGGTAGATTATTTCTTATTGCTTGATAATACTGGCTGAGATGTTAATCCTTTTTGCAAAGATGTTTGGCAGTAATTAGAGCACTGGGCTGGCCACAGAATAGTTGGAGGTAGAACATTTCTTTGAAATTAAGGTGTAACAGATCTTAGATCTAATTTGTGTAAACATTTCAGGAACAAATCAACTATGCTAAGTGATTTTTGGTTTGTAACCCCACTCCCCCATTTATCTACTAAATATAGAGGAGCATTTCTTTTGGAAATATGCTGCAGGAGCCATCCTCTTCCTAGTCAAAACTTTGTGTGCCAAGTTTCAATCTATGGTACGTTTTTATTTCTCCCCTTTTATGTACATGTTATAAACAAGAAATAAGGGTTTGTAATAGAAGTGCTGGCAGAACTTTATGGCATCTCAAACAGCTCTGCTACTTGGAATGTAAATATTTGTAGAATCTTTACTGTGCAAGAAGCTGCCTTGCAAAAAGTGAGAAAAAATGACTCTTTTATTAAGTAGGATAAAATAATTCAGAAAGTATGCATATTCCTCATTGCAGACATATTGGCATTCTAAGTAATAGGTTATATATGCTATAGCAATTCCATAGCCCTCTCTAAGGTGCCTTTATAACTCAGAGTGTAAATTTTCTGTGTTCTCCAACAGGAGAACAAATTTGTCCCAATCATTTTTCTAAGTTGCTTGACTTTGATTGCCTTTCAGATGTTCAGGGATGAAATCTGTAATTCAAAAACCACTTTGATTATATTGCTGATAAATGAGGCTGTGGGTGTATGCTATCTTTGGGACAAAGAGTGCTTAGGACCATTACAACACTTCAAATACTCTTATTCTAGGGAACTAGTGCAACTCAGATCTTGTGTTTCCTTTTGATTGTGATATATCTCAGATTTGTCCACTTCTCTCCATCTCCACTCACATTATTCTACTCCAAATCCCTGTCTTCTCTCTGGGGGAAAACTGTACTAGTTTCTCTGCCTCCTCTCTTGCTTCCTCCCCCAAATCATTATCTGCATGGTAGAGCAGTATTTTTGCCTTAAATGTAAGTTAAATTAATATTCCTCTCCTCAAAGCACTTAAATGATTTTCTGTTGCATTCAGAACTATTAAATATTATCTACAAAGCCATGTGGGATTTAAACATTACCCGTGCCCCCAACATCATCTCATGCCATGCTTTTGGGAGAAAGAATTTCATAGGGTTTTCTTCATTGTCTGCAGTTTTGTTGACCTCTTTCCTACCATAGCATTTATTTTATCCCTTTGTCTGGTAGCCCATATCAGCCTTTACCCCCAAATACACCACACACACACACACACACACACACACACACACACACCCCACATAGAGTTTGACAGCTGATCATCCTTTGGTCACAATTTAAATATCATTTACTGAAAGCGCTCTCTCATCCCTCTGCTAGTCTCTTTTTGTTCATATCCCCCAAAGCACGTATCATAACTTGAAACTATCTCCGCATCTGATTCCCTGTTTACTATTCTGTAACCATCTCATAAACAGTTACCACATCTGTTTTACTCACTATTGCAAAGCAGCTCCTGTCACAGGACCTGGCTCACAGTGGAGTTTGGTAAACCCAGGGGAACTATGCTTTTGGGAGTGCTGAGTTTATAACATGTGGCCGGAGCACCTCTGCCACCAGAGGTCCTGTCTGCCATGTTCGTCTTCAGCAGAGGTCTGCAGCTGACTTTGCAGAGTGTTGTCACCTTGCCCAGGATCTCGGAGAACTCTTGGATATCTGCTACTTCAAACCCATTGTGTCAGAATGGGATTCATCATTTTTCCTCGCTAGCTGGTTCTAGCCTAAGGTGATATCTTCTTTCGTCTGTTCTCATTGCGGTCCTCAAGGCACGTGACACCAGTCCTCTTCTTTTGTCCCTGCTACCAGTGAACTGATTAAAAATACAAGAACATTTATTCATGTGATTCTGCAGCAGCCCGGGTTCCAAGCCTTTACTTTGCAGTTCTTACCTCAATGCAGCAGATCAAGAAACTACCTTCCACCCCACTGCCTTTCTTGCTCTAGTATTTCTGACACCTGCTGCTGTATTATTCCATGAGCCAGAAACCTTGTATCATTGGACACCCACAGCCAAGAGGGGAAAATGCCACTGATGGAGCCTGTCTGCACGAGACTTCTCTTTTCCCCCCATACTTGAAGTTCCAACTTGACAGAGCTTTTTAAAACTTTCTTGAAAACTCAGGATGATGCTCTTGGCTTCAGGATTCCTACCCCCCTGGCTCTCACTCCAAGCCCCTCATTCATATCTCAACTCATGTGCACCCTCAATTCGCTGTTACTTTTGCCAGGAATGCTCTTTAATTCTAACCCTGCTGTCTTTGGGAAGCTTTTAATGTCCTCCAGATTAGGTTTGGAGGTGTGTTTTCCGCTCTCAACTGTGTTTTAAAATCTTCTTTAGAGGGGGAATGGATTAGAATTTAATTGATATTTTGCAACTGTTTAATATCTGTCTTTCCTGATAATCTGTGGATGGAGTGGCACAGCATATTAGGATTTTGTGAATATTTGCAGAATCAAAGGAAGATGACCTGATCTCTTTTATTCACATGCAGTACTATTGTAGTTATTTATGTTAGGGCTTCTTCTTGCGGGACTTAAAATTTTTAGTGTATACTTGAAAGATTTTATTGTATTTTGCACAGTTTTGGCGTGACAAATTATTGATTAACAACAGATGAATATCTTAATATGGTCAGAATTTTAAAAATTTTGTGATGGGGTGCCTGGGTGGCTCAGTCGGTTAAGTGTCCAACCTTAGCTTTGGTCATGATCTCATGGTTCATGAGTTCGAGCCCTGCATCAGGCTCTGTACTGAATGTTTGCTCACAGCCTGGAGCCTGCTTCAGATTCTGTGTCTTCTTCTCTCTCTGTCTCTCCGCTGCTCATGCTCTGTCTTACTCTGTCTTACTCAAAAATAAACAAGTGTAAAAAAAATAATTAAAAATTCTGTGACAAATGTATGCCCTAGAGGAGGCATAAGCTTAGGTTGTTACTACTGATTCCTGGTCCTTGATGTAAGAGCCTTATTTTAGTACAGTGGAAATAATTTTGGAATTCTCAAGATCATTGTTTATTGGAGTAAAGCAGTGAATATGTAAAAAATAACTAAATGCTTCACAACAAATCAAAAGCATGTCTTCCTAAACCATCAATAGCTACATAGTTATAAATGGGGGGACAGGCTTGTGGGCACTTAACAGTCTTACCAGTTGTCCTTCAATTGAAAGCCCCCTTGGGGCACCTGGGTGGCTTAGTCCATTAAGCGGCCAACTCTTGATCTCAACTCAGGTCTGGATCTCAGGATCATGGGTTCAAGCCCTGCAATGGACTCTACATTGGGTGCAAAGCCTACTTTAAAAAAATGGAAAGCCTCTTATACTTAGGCAAATATTCCATTTCTCTTTCACTGCTTCCCCACTTAATGATCTTTCTAGAAACATTAACTCTTCTGTTGAAATAATGGTAATTCCTTGATCCTTACAGGACTGAGTTATTTGTGGCAATGAGACCTGGTGACTTATATTTTTAAACTTTTTTTTTTTTAAAGTAATTACACACATAGGAAATTGCAAAAAAATAGTACAAAGAGGTCTGTCTATCCTTCACCCAGCTTCCTCCCATGGTGATGGTGCGTATTAGCTGTAGTATCATATCAGAACCAGGAAATTGACATTGGTGCACTAGTGTTAACAAGACAACAGACCTTACTTCGTTACCAGCATTTTTTAAACCTGAGTACATGAGTGTGTGTCTGGCTCTGTGCACTTATACCCCATGTGTGGAATCCTGTAGCTCAGATTTGAATTTGAAGAACAGATACGCTGATAGCTGTGGTTCCTGTGTTAAACACACGCTGATGTAATATGTTTGCAAGTGGCTTTTAGGTTTCAAATAGTCCACTTCCATAGACCTTTTCCCATGCAAATGTTTGTCTCGTTGCTCTTAAATATCATGAACTCATTCACCTTGGAGTTGCCCATATGTAAAAGTTGCCATGGAAACAGACGTCTTGGCATTTTATAAAGCAGGATGTGACATTTGGGTGGTTCTCTGTGGTCATTGGTTTGGGAATCTGTGTTGACTTGCTGTGTTAGTTTTAAAAAGTTCTGCAGGTAAGTGTGTTCGTTTGTCAATGTACTCAGACTTGGACAAGTTTTTTTATGCTGTGGGGTCCAAGATCTTACTGGATAGTTCCTTATACTTCCTAACACTAACAGACTCCTGCTCCATTTTTGTTCTTTCATAGAAATAGTCACTCTTTAAAATAACATATTGCAGAAGATGGTAATGACCCTTTTCAGGCAATTAAAATCAACCCGAACAATATAGCTAGTGATCTAATCTGATGGCTGCTACTCACTTGGGCTGGCCGCTTCTGTGAATATAAAGTAGCAGAAAGTTGCTGATTACCAGTCGTCACCAATTGCAGTGAATATTCTGAAGGCTCTGGAATACAGATAAGGTCCATTTATACCAAAGTCCAGCATGGGCTACAGCAGACACCACTGCCCATTCCTTTGTTTACATTTATGTATGGTAGGCAGTTTGTCATATTTCTCAGCTCTTCTTAGTGAAGCTTTTTTATGTTGCTAGGAAAAAACAACCAAAACCTGTGTATGTCAGCTGTCTAATTTTGAAATTTGAAGCTTGTAGGACAAAGGTTTTCTCTCTTTCTCACTTTCTCATACCATTAGAAAAAACATTCTAGGGGTGGCTGGGTGGCTTAGTTGGTTAAGCATCCAACTGGCTCAGGTTGTGATCTTACGGTTCGTGGGTTCGAGTCTTGTGTCAGGCTCTGTGCTGACAGCTAGCTCAGAGCCTGGAGCCTGTTTCAGGTTCTGTATTTCCCTCTCTCTCTGACCCTCCCCTGCTCATGCTATCTCTCTCTCTCTCTCTTTCTCAGAAATAAATAAAACATAACATTTTTTAAATGTTCTAATGTGCAATGGAAAGATATACATGTTTAGATTTAGTGCTAATTTATTGAATTATTTCATCAATATTAAACAAAAATTACCCCAGTGGAGTTGATTCTGTAACACTTAGTGGCAATATTAATTTTTAAAAAGAACAAAAGGATATCCGTGTGTGTGTATATATATGTATATACATATATGTATACATGTACATATACACATATATATGGAAGGGTTTTGAAACAAGCCACATATTCTGTGAAGATGTTTATAAGTGGAGGGCATATTTCCATATAATGGGAAATTCTAGATATAGATGTTTCTCTTTTTAGTCCAATATTGCCATAATTGTCTGCTACTTTAAATGGTTTTGCATTATGACGGTTATGCATTGCTTGGAAATCTCTTTTGTAGTTTTTCTAGAAATTACTTGCAGAGTTTTCCTTCTTTTTTTTTTTTTTTTTTACAAATAGTTTATTGTCAAATTAGTTTCCACATAAGAGTTTTCCTTCTGAATCATTATTTTTATTCTTGCATTTTACTATTAATAATCTGATTATGTCTTCTTCTTCTTCCCTCCCCACTTTGACCACACATATATAGACATAGACACACACACACTACCCAAGACTGGAATAAGGAATAGAATTCATACCAAATTATAAAATTCAGAAAGTAAGATATACAAATGTTTTGTAAGCATTCAAGCAGAAGAGAATAAAATCAAATGAAGGGAAGGAATTGTGGCTTATCTATCAGATTAATACGCCATGTAATTTAAAGTTAGCCCATTTCTTCCTCCTCCTTCTTCTCAGATAAGTTCTTAGTTTCCTTCCTTTCTCTTAGGTCCTTTTTTTGAATCATCTCTTCAGTCCTGACCCCTAGTGGGTAAATGTTTTCAATTGTCTCTAATTGAAAAGATCACATCTATTTGTTTGCAGGGCTCTTTACAGGGGTAAGGAAGGTGACTATAAACATGATCAAACTTGATCTTCAGAGAAAAATACCAGTAGAAAAAGAAAAAGTGCACATCTGCCCTGTGGGAGACTGTTTGCAAAGCTGGTTTCAACAAAACCTTTCTTGGCACTTTGCATGGTGACTTGCTCTTGTCTTTAAGCAAGGAATCAGTTTCCCTTCCCCTTGAATCTGGGCTGGCCTTTTGAATTTGAGCCGTAAAATGTAGCCAAAGTGGCGTTATTGGGAATTTTGAGCCTAAGCCTCAGGGCGATGGGGGTTTATGTTCTTGTTCTCTTACTACCCTGAAACCGCCATGTAAAGATGTCCAGGCTTGCCTCTTAGAGATTGAGAGGCCCTTCAAGACAGATCCTATGGCCAATATTAGCTAATAGCCAGAACTGGTAGTCAGTCATATAAGGCCATCAGTCCAAGTTAGGCCTTTGGATGATTGACTTAAACGAGTGACATCAAGCATAACTAGCAAACAGTGTGAAGCTGAATTCAGGTCAAATTCAGACTCATCAGCAAAGAAATTGTGTTTAGATTAAGTATTCAGGTAGTTTATGCAGCAACAGCACACACAAGTACATATTTATAATTTTAACAAGCACGTTTATAAAAATGTAAGTAAAGAGACTTCTGGGTGGCTTAGTTGGTTAAGCCTCTACGGACTCTGACTTTGGCTCAAGTCACGATCACAAGGTCGTGAAATCAAGCCCTGTCTTGGGCTCTGCGCTGGGCGTCAAGCCTGCTTAAGATTCTCTCTCTCTCTCTGCCCCACTTGAACGCATGCATCTACGACACTCTCTTCTCTCTCAAAATAATGTAAGTAAATATTTTCAAATTGTGAAGTTTTATCTCTTTTTGTTCTTTTTTAAGTGTATCTGTCAGCTTTTCTTTGGTAAGAAATAATCTGAAAATTTCATTGGCTTTGAAGGACAGATATTACTCACCTGCCTGAAAAGCTGTGGGTCAGAGTTGGATCAGCATGGTTCTCTTCCATGCTGTGGATTGACAGTGTGCCTGCTCCATGTGGCTTTTCATTCTGGGCTCCTGGAAAAAGTACAGCCACACAGTATGTACCGTGGTATTCCATCCAGGTCTACCAGTGTAGGGCTTGGGATACCTACCCATGTTTGCTTTGTAGTCAGCTGCTAATGGCTTCTAGGTTCATCCTCATTCTGGAACTTCCTTTTGCGGAGGGAACTGTCTCAGGCAAGGTTATGCCCCCTCTTAGGTGGTACCCATGCCAATGACTGCCTGCTGCCCGGGTACAAAAACCTGGTCCCTTTGCTTTAGCGTAAGATAACTCGGAAGCCTGTATCAGCCCCAGAAAACCCCTTAAGATCAAATGAGGCCTCAGGTGCAGTACTTTAAATTTCAGGGTCTTCCGCTACCTATTCGTGCTTTTTTTTATACTTTTCTTTTCTTTCGAAAGCATTCTTCAAGTAAGCTTTTCTCATCTCAGATTTTGTTTCTAGGAAACCCAGGTTAAGAAAGGCCCTTATCTGGGACACATTCTCACAGCAGAAGACAGAATCCCAAGAGGCTTACCTCAACTATGAAGTTGCTTTTTTTTTTTTTTTAATTTATTTTTTTTTAAATGTTTTATTTCTTTCTAGGAGAGAGAGGGAGAGACAGCGTGAGCAGGGGAGGGTCAGAGAGAGAGGGAGTCACAGACTGAAACAGGCTTCAGGCCCTGAGCTGGCAGTCAGCACAGAGCCTGACGCGGGGCTCGAACCCATGAACCAGGAGATCATGACCTAAGCGAAAGTCGGACGCTTAACCAACTAAGCCACCCAGGCGCCCCATGAAGTTGCTTTTAAAACTTTGTCTAGGACTGGTCCTATCTCAGGGTTTTCAGTTTGTTTCACCTTTTTTTTTTTTTTTTGGTCCAGCAGTCACAATAGGGCCAATAAAAGAGGAAGAAGATAAGTGGGCATTTACAAATAATAATGTAATCCACCATAATCTACCTCTCTTAGTCTTCTACACACAAAGTACACTTTCAGTCTCGTGTAAACTAGTTATACTCAGCCCTTCCATGAGAACTGTACTCCCCAGTCTTAACAAATTATGAAATAAAGCTGAACACTTAAGATTGTATTATGGTCACCAGACTTATGGCAGAAGTGAAAAAACGTTGAACCAAACTCTTACCAGCATATTAGAGTTTCTGCCAAGTCCTATCACAGGTTGATATGCTGTTGACAAATTACACGCCCAAGGTAAGGGGCAGAAACATATTTCACATATAGGTCTAGGGGTAAGGAAGCAATATTTGTGAATCAGGATGCAGTTTACTTATATGAATTAGCTATTAGTACAATAATCCTCTGCAGAAAGCCACAGGAAACTTCAGTAACCTAAAATAATAACAGAAATTTATATAGCTCTCACTTTAATGGGTTGGCTAGAGTAGCTCTCCTGAACTCAGTTGGTCTTTCTTATATTTTTATGGGTCAGTGAGGAGTAGGCAGAGCTTGGCTGGGGCAAGCTGGGTTTCTCTGCTCAAGCCTTGGGTCTGACTGGCTCAGATAGTCCAGCATCTTATTCTGAGGTACAGACTGAAGGAGAAACTATTCTCATGCCAATTGCATAGGTGTAAAAAGACAAATGGAATCATTTGAGATCTTGGCTACCATTGGAATATTATCACTTATGCTATCTTCTGTTGGCCATAATGAGAAACAGGGCCAAACTCAAAGCCAAGGGTGCAGAGCTATCCTCTGTACGTTTAATGGCAGCCATTGCAAAGTCACATGGCCAAGGGCACAGATACAGGAAAGGTGAAGATTTGGGGCCAAAAATGCAATCTGCTGTTCCACCAGACCTCATCTCCTATCCATTAAGCGTTGTAAATGCCCACTAGATTTTCGTTGCATTTCAAATTAAAAACGGGAAATGTAAAATGTCATTTTATTGCTTATGAATGAATTATAACTCTCTAATTGCTGCCTAAGTGAAGGAGTCCTGTGTGAAGCTCAGTAATACACAGAGGTGGAAAAGACAATGAAAGCTCTCAGAGCGTGTACAGTCCAATCAGAAGAATTCACATGTGTTTGGAAATCTAATGAATAATATCAGGAAGTTTTCCCTAGTAGTAATGTGTATGCTTCTCAGTCCAGGCAAACTGTGTCTGCCACTTAATAGTTTGTGACCTTAGGCACATTAATTGATTCTCTTAAACCTCAGTTTCTTCCTCTGTGAAGTTGAAATATTGGTCCTACTGTATAGATTTGTTGTAATCAATACACAGGGTAAGGTGAGGTCCTTAAGACACCCCATAGTTTTCCTCCTTGTTGCTTATAGCGCTTTTACTGTTGATGTCCATATTTTTCACTGTATACACCTTATATATATATTCATAGAATAGTGGAGGTATGGGACATGAAGAGAACTGGGAAGAATTAGAGGTAACTGGTAGAACTATCAAGAATGATTAGGGAAGGCTTCATATGAATCTAGGACTGAGCTGAATCCTCAAGGGTCAGAAGTCAAAGCAAAAAAAAAAAAAAAAAAAAAGTCAAAGCACAGTCTGTCTGCTTGATTAACGTTGGACTGGCCAGTTTTGGAACCAGTGAATCATTTCCATGCTTGTTGGAGTTGAGAGTGTATTTAAGGAGATACCTAGTGAGTTGTAAGTCATGATATCGAAGACCATGATTTAGGCCGAGTGTGGGGTACTCTTAGGGTATGACGGTGGATCTGAGGCCTTGCCCTGTTATAAATCTAAAGCAATAGGATACTGAGGAGACTCGGAATAGGTAAAAATCTCTCTAAAGAGCTTTCATTTTTTGTCCAAAAATTTTTAGAAAGCATAGCATCTTAAAATACATTTTGCCAATGAGGCCAAAAAGATTCATAGAATGTCTAAGGTCAGGTACAGGTTAATGACCTAACCCGAAATGGAATCCATATTTCCCATGTCCACAAGTAGTGCATTTTTCAGTCTGGAACAGCCTCCACTTATAAGAAAAATTTATATAACTGGAACTGGGAACTATTGCCTTATCTTCCCTGATTGTGAGTGAACTATTTTACTCATCTCAGACCCCAAGTGGACCCACTTTTCTCTCTGTGTGTAGGATCCCATCTCTAGGACTGAAATCGAGTTCACTTTTCAGGACCTCTTTCTACTTCCCCATTAGCTTAACCCTCCCTCTCTCCTATTTCCAAAGCTGGCCCTTGTCAGCTCTTTTTATATCATGGAGCCTTTTTGGTTGGCTCATTTTCCTTCTCCCTCGTATGAATCCTTTATTTTTTATTTCCTCTCTTTTCCTCTTTATTATAATGAGAGGAACACAGAAACTAATAAAAACTATCTATCATAGATGCTTTCCTTACCATTGCCCCACATTAATACCTGGAATCCTCTTAATGATTTTCTTTACTTCTGTCAAAATCCTACCCATCTTTTTTTCAAGTTAAACTTACCCTTTCTCTTTTGTCCTTCTTGAGCTCTAGTTAACTTTATCCAAACATCTAAACCGGTTTACCTGATTGATGGCTTTATTGTTGTTTAGAAACTGTTGAGAATCCTTGATTCATCCTTTCCTGGAGAAGGGAGTTTCTTTCCCACGCCATTGATGATGACAGGCTTGATCATCATGAAGCTCTGGCCCATGAAATGTGAACATTTCACATTTAGTCACTTCCTCCAAGGGCTTTGGGAGGTAGTACATGGTTCCTTGTGTTCTCATCTGTTCCTGAGGCCCTGAAAGCCCATGTTGAGATGGAGTTTTCTGGAGTCTGGACCTGAGTGGCTGCCATGAACAGAACATGAAACCAATAATATACATCAGACATGAGCACAAGATACACTTCGTTGTCACCAGTCATGGAGATTTCCACATTGTTGGTTACTACAGCATAACCTGGTTTCTGCTGATCAGTAAACCACTCCTACTTGTATCTCTCACAGCCTTTCAGCTGCAACAGTATAGAAGTGACTTCCTGAACATCCTTGCCCAGGCTTCATTGATACCACTGTTCTCCACCTACTTCACCACCTAAAAACAAGATCTGTATCAAATCAATTGCTCAAACCGTAAACTTGGAATTTCTTTTTGATCTCTTCTTTTGGCAGCCCATATTGAATAGCATGCAAGTCTTGTCTTTCCTACATCCAAAATATGCACTGATCACCTAAACCACTGTCATCATTTTCCTTGATTATTACAAAAGCGTCAAGTGTGATTTCTTATATCTGCTATCCATTCATGATTATTTTGAACCTATTTCCATCCTGCAGCTAGTGTATAAAATGATATGTAATATGAAACCCTCTTTCAGACCTTAAAGAATTTCCGTTGATTTTAGGGTAAAGTTCAGATTATTTGACAACACTCAGGGCCTCCCATGATTTTACCTCTGTTGCCCTCATGGCTTTATCTTAGGGAACTCCTAGCTGGTTCTCTGATTGTAGCATTGAGGGACCTCTTCAGTTTCTTGGGTGAGTTTTTACATGTGGCGTCACCTCTGGCTGTGTACCCCTCCCTGTATCCTCCATTCCTTCCACCCCGCCATACGCATACATTCTTACGAATGCACTCACCTGGCAGCCTTTGCCTGGCTGACTCCTGCTTCTCTTACAAGTTGCAAAGTAAGGGAGACTTCCTGAACAGATGACAATTCCTGCTTTACTTTTCCATATCTGTCATTATCCTTATTTACTGTGTGTTTTCCAGATTGGGTAGTTTGAGGGCAGGAAACCTATCTTTCTTGACTACCTCTGTACCCCAGTGCCTGGCAGCAAGTAGGCTCTCAAAGATATTGAACCAATTAGATAAAGACCACAAATAGCCTTCAAACCACTCACCAGCTTTCCCTGTTTGAATTCTTGTAACTCTTTAGATTTTTCAGTAGCATTTAATGTGGATTAATTATGTGCTAAGTGCTGTGCTAACCACTCCATTTAATGCTTACAACAAATGAGCAATTTAGCCACTTTCTTATGATGTGTATCGTGTTGCCTCAACATAGTTATTTCTAGATTAAAAAAAAAAATCTCCACACCTAGATTTTAACCCTTTGTTACAATAGCAGTTATTCTACTCTATTACCATCGTCTTTTGTTTGCCTATAGTCCCCTCTCAGTTGTGAAATTTCTCTTAAGTGTGCTCACCTGTGCCTGGCACATTACCTGCATCTTTGTAAGCATCCCATACATTTTTAATAAATAAATAATCATACTTAAGCTTCCATTAAATACTTGGTATTAGTAGTATTAATTTTATCTCTGTTCCTCACACTTAGTAAATGCTTCAGGAAGTACTTGTTCATTGATTCTTTTATAGAATTAATATGAGTTGCTTACTATATTAAGGAAGGAGTACAGCTATAAGATTGAATTCAATTATAAATCTATTTATTGGTTATTTATTGCTGGGTGATACCTCCCCAAAATTTAGTGGTTTAAAACAATCATTGTTTATAGTTCTGTTTGTGTTCATTGGAAATTTGAATAGGGCATTTCAGAAACTTATCACATCTTTGTCTTAGATCCATGTGGTGTTGGCTGGGGTGGCTTGCCTAGACCTGGAAGATCCAAGATGCTTTCACTGACCAGTCTGGTGCCTCAGTGAGGTAACTAGAAGTAGGAGGACTTGGATGGATTGCTCTGTCTTATGTGTCATCATCATTTCAGTGATCTGGACTTGCTTTTTTTTTTCTTTTTCATATTTCAAAGGAGTCAAAGTGGAGGCTATAAGGCCCTCGTAAGGTCTGCACCTGAGACTGGCAGAAGATCATGTCTACTACATTCTGTTGAGTAGAGCACATCACAAAGCCAGTCCAGAAATGAGAGAAGGGGAAACAGGCTTTACCTGCTGATGGGGAGAACCAGCATGGACAGCAAAGAGAGAAAGGGTTGGCTGCCATCTTTACAGACACCTCACACTTTAAGGAAACTACCTGTGTATGTTATCAGTGTTTTTCTGGAAGTTGCCAACATACCCTTAGTATAGGATATAGAAAGTCTCTTTTTTAGTATTTTTTAGTATCTAACTTTTGTGAATCAGAACAATAAGCAGAGGGGCGCCTGGGTGGCTCAGTCAGTTAAGTGTCTGACTCAGGTCATGATCTCACTTTTTTGGGTTCGAGCCCCGTGTTGGGCTCTCTGCTGACAGCTCAAAGCCTGGAGCCTGTTTCAGATTCTGTGTCTCCCTCTCTCTCTGACCCTCCCCTGCTCACACTGTCTGTCTCTTTCTCTCAGGAAACAAAACAAAACAAAACAAAACAAAAACAAAAAAACAATGAGTAGAAATTAATGTTGGTGAGTGAATTAGGATGAAAGCTATCACCTACAGAAGATGGCTTTTAATATTGTAAGCTTGTTTTAATATGTAATGATGTTCTTTGACTGATTTTAAAATTTGCATATGTGAAGTACAAATCCCTGAAAAAGGAAGTCCACAGTCCTCAGTAGTATCAGAGAGCAAGAAGTTTTCTTCCTCTATGAGTGCCGCCCTAACTTTATCTGTTTTTAAAAATAAATGTGCTGATCAATGTCATGAATAATTAAGTGAAAGGAGTTGTGGGATTTGGGGCTGTTTTCTCTTTAGTGATTGTAAATTCCATTTCACAAAGCCACAGCTCAGTAGCTAGCAGGAACAAAGTGTGGGTTACTCCTTATTCATTAAAAAAATAATCGTCTGCTCGATGTAATATCATTCTAGAAAGAGTTTTGCTTAGAGTGTAGAGAATTTTCACTTACAGTATTAAATCATGTGGAGAGGTTTATATATCTAATGAAATCATTATTCCAAGGATAATGATAAACGCTTCCTGAAATGGTTGTAAAGTGTGGTTTCTACCACTTTACAAGGACCAAACCTAGAATAAGTCTGATTTAGAGAACCTTGTGTACATTCAGCATACATTGACAAACTCCTGATGTCAGTCCTCTGAACTGTCTGAGTGAATAGAGCCCCTCCTCCTCTCATTACTTGGCTGCCGTATAATTCTGAGTAAATGAATGGACAGAGTGGTTAAATTGCCTCACTTGTCCTGGCAGTATGATTTGGAGAATGGGAAGCACCTGAATTCCAGGGGATATTTGGTTACACTTCTCTTGAAGACAAAAGGATTAGCCCCAGGTCATTTGCTCTTCTCATCAGTATGCTGGCACATATTGATGCCATGTTGAAGACATTGGAACTTTGCCTCTTAAACAGTAGTGTCCCCTGATGACAGAATTATACCATTTCCAACCAGAAGGACCCAAGATGCTCAAGTCAGTTGCACTCTTTTTTTAATATGGGCTGATTTGCTCAGGGAATGGGATCCATTGATTTCAGTGTTGGTAACACAATTGTGTTTTTGTTTCTTTATTTTGTTTTTGTATACATTGTTCGATACTTTTCTAAGATAAGAAATAAAGTGTAGAATATGTAACAATGGTATCGTGTGTTTAATATACTTGCAGGACCCGTGGAATTGTCTGCTAGGAGACAGCCCTATAGTCTAGCCCAGTCACAGCCGGTGCACTGGGAAGTTACAATAGACAGGGTGCATGTAGCCTATTAAAAGTTTGCCTATACTTCTCATCTCATGTTCTTCTTTCACTGAGCATGTAGCTTGGAGAATGAAACATTCCTTTTGGAGTTTAATTTCTTCTCTTCCATGTTCCCTAAGTCTTTTATCTCCTCTGTGTCCACCATTCTAAGTGTCATATCTCTGCATCCACTTATAGAGAAGGAATGGCCACTCTGTGCCAAGTTACTCCAATTACTCCACTGTACTGTGGCTTGGTGTTGGGAAGGGAAAGAGATACATATTTGATTTTTCTTTTCTATAGAAGTTTTAAGTCAGTGACGTATCTCTTACTGTCAGGTTGGGCTTCCTCTTAGCAGATGCTAAAATAACACAAATAGAAGCTAATAAGAACACTTCCAACCAGTGAACAGGACAAAGTTGAAGGTTTTACATAGCTTCAATCCCCTCAGTAAAGTATACATATATTGTGTTTAGATGTAGATGTAGACACAGATAGAGAGAGAGTGCATCTTGGAAAGTTAAACTGAGTGAGCTTCATTTTCCTCAACTGTAAGGTCAGCTTGTCCAATTTAAAAACAAACCATTGCTGGCACAGAGACACTCAATTTTTGGTAGTTGTTATTATTCTTCTCAAATGAGAATACCAGTATTTCTTAGCATTAATGAAAAGATTTTCCCTTCCTGTGAATACTTAGACCTTATAACATCATTAGAAATTCTAGACCAGTATGGTTTTAGACATTTAAAGTCACATGTGATAATGTTCCTTCAGTCTTCTATATCTATTCCTTGTTCTTTGATGTTCACTAGCAAATCACCTTTGCACCATAAGTTGTTATGAAAGAGAAGAGAAAATGGAATTTCTGTCCTTTCAACCACTTACATGCGTTGTAATTTTAGAGATGATTCAGTAGGATCTGAGATGAAACCATCAGAAAGCTAATGTATTATGTATATCAAACCCCCAAAAGCCATTAATTAACCACAATGCATTTTAGACTTATTGTCATAAATTGTTCTAAGTGAAAACAAATTTGCCAAACTATAAAACTCTCAGTTAATTTGCTAGTTAGAATTTGTGACATCTAAAAAAACAAAAAAATCAAACCCCCAAATCCTTCACCTAATAATATGTATTAAGATACTGAGCCAATTTGCTTATTCATTTACCTTTTAGGAAGCTAAGCTTTCTTTATTTTATGTTTTATTTTAGAGAGAGAGCACGCTCCACACTCAGCACAGAACCTGACACAGAGTGGAGATTAAAAGTCAGATGCCCAACAGACTGGGCCACCCATGGGCCCCTATTTTAAAGCTATATTTGTGCTTAAAACATATTAACCACTCAACTGTTGCTAGTTTTATTATGTCATTGGAGGTAACAACCATTGATTCACTAAATAGCACATATATTTTTTTGCAACCTCACCAAAAAAAGAGATTTTCTAGAGAGAATTTAGGATCTGTGAGACATATAAATCCAGTGTTCTGCTTTAAGCACCTTACAAAAACAAGTTTATTAGGAATACTAGAGGTCAGTCTTCAGTTGGATATGATCCAGTTATTTGAATTGAAGGAACACCCTAGTAAGAACCCATTCTTTTACACTCATTTTCCTTCAGTAAAACAAGACCCAGAGGTCTCAGACCAAAGCCATATAGGATAGCCACATCCTGAACACTAAAGACTTAGAGAAAACATTTGTTACTCTAACTTTTTAAAGTAAGAATCATCAGATACAGTCGATGGACGGATAGATGGATAGGTAGATAGATACAGGTATATATGTAAAGTATACATTCATTTTGGTTTTCTTTTTGCCTAGTAACATTTTGGAGTAGATGTTTTTTCCCCCTTGTTCTCAATTCTAGAGTAAAATCCCTGCCTGTGTGAATCTGCATTTCTTTTCATCGTCTATATGGAAATCAGTAATCAGTACCTGAGGTTTCTTCTTGTTTGTTGCCCTCCCTTACACCACTGAGCTTCTAGAACAGGCAGCCTGCTTGCGCTCCTCTAAGTTTTCACTGCTTTCTTACCTGCATTCCATTCTCGGTGCTTTGGAAGTGGCGCTCCTGGTATCGCAAGTGTCTTCTTTCTGGCGAGGACAGTGGTTGTGTCTGTCTTTGTTGTTTTAACCTCTCAGTGCTGTTTGCTGCTGCTGCTCCTCTCCCTCGCTTTACCTTTTTCGACTTTCATACCACTGAACTTTTGGGCCTCTAAATGCTTCTCTGACTGATTTTTATCCTTCCCTTGCTTGATTGTAGATGTTTTCTGAGCTTCAGGTTTTTCCTGGCTTTTCTGTTTTTCCCCCTCTTTCTTCCATCAGCGAGTGCATCCTCTCTGTAACTCTTTGCTCCTGTCCGAATTATGTATTGTAGGCCTTGGACCCTTCCTGTGCTGAGTCCCAAAAAGCACCACCATTGCTGTCCACCATTTCCATCTGAATGTCTTGCTCTTGGTTTAAACTAGAATATGTCTGAGCCTGAACTCCTCTTGCTCCCAGAGGTGGCTTCTCCTCTCAGACCTCCCTATTTCTGCCTCAGGACCAACTATCTTCCCTGTCAGGGAAACCAGCTCCCTTCTTGATCCTTTCCCCACCTCCCAAATGCCATCACTTACCACGCTGGAGTCTTCTTTGCATTGTTTCTCAGGTGCATGTCTCCAGCCATTCCCTTGGTTCAGGCCTTTATCACACGACCACCACCACATCTGCTGCCTCCTTGTTTTCTCCCCTCCTCCAATCACCCCACGTGGCACCATATTCTTTATCTTTGAACGACCACCATCTCCACACCGCATGATAACTATATGACTACAGTACCTTCTACTGCTTGTGCAAAAATGTAAAAAACAAACAAAAAAACCCACCAGCTCTTAACCTGGCATTCAAGGCTTTCTACATTTTGACAATAGTATGGTTCTTTCAGTCAATGGTTCCCAGACATCTTGTGTGTAACTAATATTTTGCAACATTCCCTTGATACAATGTTATGAAATTCATAGGTAATACAACAGAATTACATGATTTCAAAAGAGCCAACATAAGGCCACAAGTGTAATAAAGGGAGAAATATAAGAAAGTGGTCATAATATGATCTGTTGTTTTAATCTACAAATAAATGCCTGTGACCATCCTAGAAAATAAGATGTGGTTACCTGTGCTTGTATGCATGTTTGTAATAATTAAGCTTGGAATGAAGAGAAATAAGACAGTAGTCAACTAAATATTAGAGTCATTTTTTCCTCACATTTAATATTTAAAGTGATAGCTAAATGTGTGTATGTGAATATACTCATAGAATCAATATGGTGGCTATTGTTGCAGACTAATCATCAATGAGTCAGATTGTCGACCAGATTCCTGTTAGGGGTGATGCCACTGGTGATGTGATTTTCTGACATGGGGGGCAACTTTGGGTGACATCTGAACATTTCAATTTCAGGCTTTCTTTAATTTGCATAGGAGTTGCATTCTTCTTTATTAAGACTGTGTCAATAACCTCTTGTAAGCCTGGATAATGATGAATAGGTTTTTCTCTCATCTTCCCATTTCAAAGACACATGGGGATCGCTTGGCAAAACATCTCGCCTCTGTGTCCTCTGCCCTGTAAAGACACTGGTTTTCTCCAATATGCCAGTTACAGTGCTCCCAAATATCTCCCAGAGCGTCTACATAGTAGGACAAGTAATAGCTCCAAGAGCCACTGCTGTCAGTCCTGTAGTTATCTCTAACTTTGTGCTATGCTGTGTGCCCTTCTCCTCCTAGAGAATGTCTGCACTCATCTCTCTGCTTCTCAGGATCAAGTATGTGCTTAAAACTTACACTGTCATCCCTTATCTACTTAAAAGCATCCTGTGGTAATTTAGCATCTGTATTATAGTTGTTTATGTTTATTTTCCACGCACAAATACAGCTCCTCCCTGTATTAGAAGGCAGAGTTTGGGTTGCAAATGTCAGATACCCAACTCACACTCACTCAAGCCTCTATCCTCGGCATTGGTGCTCTATATCTACACGTCTAGGGCAGATGCCACTAGGCAGAGTGAGATCCAGGATTTAATGATAGCTATTGGCTAGCTCCCTGCCAGTATTTCCTTCTTTCCTTCTCTTTTGACTCCTGTATCTGTCAGACAGGCCAGGTCCTTAAAATCACTGTAACCTAATACGGCTAAAGCATACTTCCTATTCATGCTATGTATCCAGCATAAGCGGCAGGTAGACTTTGCTGATTGGAGTTACTCAGGAACCCAGGTTGACAGAAGCACAATTCTGATACGTGCCTCTCTTGGAAATGATATGGAAAAGGGAACATGGCAAACTGTGCAGTTGTCTTCAAGCTTCTGCCCAGAGGAGATACAAGTCACTTCTGTTCATATCTCATCCACCAAAACCAGTCAGATGGCCATGCCCATAATCAAGGGGATATGAAGTCTTCCTCTGTACCTGAACAGAAAGGAAAACCATGATGTTTGCGAACAGAAAGGCCCTAATATTGAACTCACTTGGATTTTCTTTGTGTCATTATTATCTGTCTACGGTGTCTCCATGCCCCACTACTAGATTTTTCTGGCTCCGTTCTTATGTTTCTAATGTGTTTTAACTCCTGCATGGAAGAAGCTATCATTTTCTTACTAATAGATACCAAGTTCTGAGATTGATTTATTTTGGTCAGGCACGGGCCATGTGCTTATCCCTGGATCTTTTAAAGAACCAAGAGAAGTGGGAAATATGCCACCTGAAATATTTGGAATGAGACTGTCTGGAAGGGGCAGTTCATCAAAGTAAAATCTCGGCAACAGATGCTAGGTGAAGCCAAGACAATACCACAGATACCCCTAAGCTTCCTAATTAGATAAACATTACTTGAGAAAAAAGACATAATAACTTTGGGTTTTTGTTTTTGTTTTTTGTATTTTGGGGAGTTTTGGTTTATTTGTGTTTTGGTATGTCTGTCCCGGGCAAGGTATAAGATAATATCTTCCTTTATTCATTTATAATATTTTATTATTAGTTAACTTGTATATTTTATTATGCTATGTTCTTTCTAAGTACCTTATGTATATGAATTGGAATCCCACAAATATGCCATGAAGGAGATGCTATTATTAACTTGCTTGATCTGCTGGGAAAGATGAGGTTGAAAAGATGAAGTAAGTCAACCAGCTTTCTACTAGGGATTTGGACCCCCAAGGCCAATCCTGTGAACCCTCACTATATTTATCAAACAATCACATGATCTATTTTCTGCCTACCTTTGCCTTAAACTGTACATTACATCCTTCATTGTTAATACAGGTTAAAAGACAGAGAAGAGGTGTTAATTCACAAGATCCAGGGGAATGCTTCTGGTAGTCAATCCAGATAAGGAAGTTAATGGAATATACGTATTTTACCATTCTGTCTTCGGTCTCTCAATTTATTAATGGCTTTTATGTGTTTTCTTGACGAAATACCCATTACATGTTTGGTTGGAAATCACCTCTATCACTGTAGAGGAACAAATATTTTGATAAGTGGTTTTCTCAGATCTGGAATCTCTGTAGAGAAATCATTGCCTGAGGCTACACACCCTACTTTGTTTGCTGTCTTGTCTTGTGCCAGCCAAAATAAGGATATTTTGCTTTTCTTTGTAGTTTGAAGACATCTAGCAGCTTGTCACAACTTCCAAAATCTTTGAGGAAATGAAGTCTGAATGCCAAGACAGTAATTTTACCATTATCCCAGTGGGTTGGTATTCTACCTGATACATTGTAATTTTAACAAGGAAGTTACAAGAAAAGAATTTCACACTATGCCTCTGCAGAAAGGTGAAATAAGATAGAATGCAATTCCCATTTGTTCTTCTGTAGCTCATTTTGACAGCTAAGAAACTCTTAAATGGGCATGAATAGACTGATTTTTAACCCCTGTATTTATATGACATTAAAATTACATTTTTAGTTGTGTTTATTTGAAATAGTAAAATCATTAGATTTTTTTAAGATAGCCAGTTAGTATTTCAAGATGGTAGATAATAATGATTTTGCAGAGTTAAGTATGTGTTAATTTTATAGTATGCCTTAAAATGCAAAAATACTTCCTATTTAATGATCAAGTTAGCATGTGATTTTTTTTTTTTTTTATTTTGATGCACTACAAAAAAGGACAGCATTATACCATAAGAGATTTTGGGTCAAATACAAATATAACTTTTCATTAAGTTTATTGTAGTATAAAAGATGGTCAATTTTTTGTAGTGTTTTACTTGTCTGAAACCTGATTTCAAAATAAAAAAGATCTAATGCAATTTAAACCCAGAAATGTCAGTAAATGATTAATTCTGTAGCTTGCAAGGACTTAATTCCCACAGCTGTTTTACAGAAAATCCATAGACTTTGGATTTATGAACAGTTATTCCTTAACATCAAAGTAATAGGAATTAGATACTCAAACTTCTAGATCTATCATATATAAAAGCACTATGGAGTTTACAGCTTAATTTGTGATTCTCCCTGTCATTGTAGCTTGGATTCATTTATATAGTCCTCATTTACAACTGCTGCATACTGACCCATCAAAATCGTTAAATCTAATGACTTTCCATGCATATGAAAATCACATCTATACTAGTTTATTACAGCTAGACATGCTACTTCCTACCTTTTTCCTTTCACAGAATGATAAACACAATCCTTGTGTTCATTAGTGGACTGGTTCGATTAGAAAGGGACAAATAAGAAGTTCCTCTTTCTTCCTTCTGGTTGATTAGATTCCGTGTAAATATGGAACACTGATGAGAGATAACCATCTTGTAGTCATGAGGGGATTAGCCAATTTACTGAGGCTGTCAGGATGGAAAGCTGGAAAGAACCAGCATTCTTAATGATAAGGTTGAAGTCTTGGCTCTCCCATTTATCCGTGTGTCATCTTTGAGCATGGCACATTTCTTTCTTTTTTTTTAAATGTTTTATTTATTTCTAGGAGAGAGAGAGAGACAGAGTGAGCAGGGGAGGGTCAGAGAGAGAGGGAGTCACAGACTGAAACAGGCTCCAGGCTCTGAGCTGGCCATCAGCACAGAGCCGGACGCGGGGCCCGAACCCACGAACCGCGAGATCATGACCCAAGCGAAAGTCAGACGCTTAACCGACTAAGCCACCCAGGCGCCCCAAGCATGGCACATTTCTAAGCCTTGGTTTCCTCAGCTGTCATATGGGAATAATAGTATCCATTTCATGGGCATCCTAGAAGGATCATATGTAATAATACCTTTAGAGCACACTGGTGGTACAGTGCCTCAGTTCATACCTTTGGAGAAACATATTTATAATGAACATGACATTTTCCTGTATTTTGCCCCATTTGAATGTCAACAGCTATATAAGATGTCATATTTATTGTGAGAAATAAAATACAAAAATCCTCATGATATAGAAAATACACTTGAGGACAATGCGTATGATATATAATTGTTTACCTAGAGAAATGCTTGATGTAGTGATGACTGTTATCAGTATGTGGCTCACTGTACTGTGATATTGCCAAACTGTTTAGGTAAGAGGTAAGTACTGGTTCCCCCTTTTTTTTATTCAGGTGATAAAGCTGAGGCTTAGAAAAAAATAAGTACCTTAGTAAAAAAGTCACAGAGATTTTGGGATAAAAACCAGGGATAAGAGCCAGAGCTAGAAACTAGGACTGTCTGCAAAGCCTCTGCTTAAAACAATTGCAATTAATTGTTTCTTACTGAACTCTAAATAAAGGATGAATGTGAAGAGTCAGCAGTAAAAATACACAAAGCGATTCTGTGCTTCAGATATATAACCTTCTCTAACAGATTTTTTTTTAAATTGAAGTGCACATAATAGACACCTAAATGCATAGATCTTACATGTTCAGTTTGATGCATTTTGGCAATTGAATACATCTAGGTAGTCACAAAAAGGCACACATAGCAAGATGCTGATCACATGTATCCCCTGAAAAATTTCCCTTATAGCCTTTTCCGGGCAATTCCATACACCCCCTTACCCCAGTTCCTAAGATAGGAACCCTTTTGGTTTCTTACTACAATAGAGTTCTGCCTGTTTTCAGACTTCATATCACTGGAAAATATTATATATATATATATATATGTATTATATATATATAAATATTATATATATTATATATATATTTTTTCTTTTAAGTCTGGCTATTTTGTTCCACATCATATTTTTTTCATATTTATTTAGGTGGTATTGCATCTAATTTTTTTCAATTGTTATGAAGCACTGAATTTTAGGGACATACCACAAGTTGTGTATTCATTTGTCTGCTGATGGACATTTGATTTGTTTTGCAGTCTTGGACTATTATTACTCTGTGTTTTCTTAGATTGTCTGTCTCTTTGGCATCCATTAATTACAAGACCAAACTACTGGGCAAAGTCATTTGGCTCTGTGACCAGAGCCCATGCTCTGAATTATCTCCTTCATCTATGTCCCACACCCCAAGCCGGGATTTCTTCTACCCTAAATCAACCTAGAATCACGTACCAGACACTAGGGCGAGCTCTTGTGCCCCAGAGTCCTCCAAGGTCATTTTCACTAGCCAGTTCGAAGCTGCTTACTTGGCTTGGTCTTGCCTTTTGCCAACAAAAATTGTTGCCTGTGCCTTCCTCTTTTTCCTACTTTTGTTTCCTTTCTAAAACTGCCTTCTCCTCACATGGCCCTGTGTGGCATGGCGTGCCACCTTCTCTTGGGAAATTTAAGGGCTAAGCCTTCTTTCAAAAAAAAAATTATTTCAATGGCATTAACCTCTCTGTGATGTCACACAGTCACTGCTGTAAATTCCCACCAATACAAAGGAGACAGTTTAAATAATGATTATATAAATGTTTGTGTACCATTTATTTTGTGGACATGTTTTCATGTTTCTGTTTTTTTATGTTTTTATGCCTATGAGTAGAATTTCTCTATCACAGACCCCCCCTTTTCCCTCCTTCCCTCCCTCCCTCTCTCTCTCTCTCTCTCTCTCTTTCACACACACACACACACACACACACACACACACTTGTTAGTGGTTGTACCATTTTACATTCCCACCAGCAATGTTTGGGGATTCCTGTTACTACCTTCTTTGCCAGCATTTGTTCATCTTTATTTTAAAGGTTCTAGTAATTGAGAAAGTATATCCTATTGTGGTTTTAATTTGCTTGATAAATGCTGTGAAGCATCTTTTCATATGCTAATTTATTGTTTATATATCTTCTGGGAAGTGTTTGTTCAAGCCTATTGCCCATTTTTGTAAGACTAAAAAAATCTTTTCATCATTTTCATGTATATTCAGCATGTGTGCTGCTAATATTTTTCCTACACTGGCTTGTCTCTTCATCTTCTTAATGATACTGTTTGTGACAAGAAATTGTTAATTTTCAAGAAATCCAGCTTATCAGTTTATGAAACTGTTAGTGTTTGTATGTCCTTCCTATGGTCACAAAAATATTCTTCTGTGTGTTTTTATGGATGCTTTATGGTTTACACTCTAACATTTAGGTCTCTGACCTATGTCAAATGAATGTTTGTGAATAGAGCGACAGAGATAGAGGATTTTAAATAGATATTTTTGCAGTAACATAGTTTAAAAGCATCCTTATCCACCCATCCACATGAATTGCTTTGGTACCATGGTTTAAAAAGTAAAAAACATCAAGCTAACTCAAAAACAGAGTTTTTGAACTCTGTTTGCCTCCATTGATCTATTTGTCTACCTATGCAAATTCAACACTGTCTTAATTTTTGTGGGTTGAAATCAGTTAGTGCAAGTCTTTTATATTTTTGTTTTCATTGTGTAAATTGTTGAATTTTCTGTTTCTTTAAAAGGACCTGTTGGAATCTTAAAAGGAATTGCTTTGGATCTCTAAGGCAGTTTAGGGAGAATAGACCTCTTTAAAAAATTTTTTTAATGCTTTTATTTAGTTTTTGAAAGACAGAGCATGAGCAGACAAAGGGCAGAGAGTGAGTGAGACAGAATCCAAAGTGGGCTCCAAGCTCTGAGCTGTCAGCACAGAACCTGATGCGGAGCTCGAACCTACAAATTATGAGATCATGACCGGAGCAAAAGTTGGACGCTTAACCAAGCCACCCAGGCGCCTCAAGAATGGACCTCTTAACAGTATCAAATCATTCAACTAATGATTATTGCATCTCTTTCCTTTTATTTGGGTCATCTTATTTATCTCAGCAATATTTGTGGGTTTCAGCATAGGGGTATTGCACACGTTTGTTAGATTTATTTATGGCTATTTGATGTTTTTATATGCTAGGGAAGTATGTTTTATGAACCTTTATTTTCCAATATTGTTAGATTGAGAAATATGGTTAATTTTAGTATATTGAACTTGTAGTCTGCAACATTGCTAATTTACATTGCAATCTATGCAGGTTATTATTTTTTTTTGTAGATCTTATAGGGCATTCTAGTACACTATCATATTGTTTATGAATAATGAACTTTACATTTTTTTCCACGTGAATACATTTTATTTCCTTTGCTCGACTTATTACATTGTCTAGGATCTTCAGTACCGTGAATATATGTGGTGAGAGAGGACATTGGGCCTTCCTGGTGAAAGTGGAAAAAGGTTTAATTTTACTACTAAGAATCATCTTAGCTGTTGGTGTTGTTACTCTTTATCTTATTGAGAAAGGCCCTTTATATCCCAAATTTGCTGAAAATTTTATCATGAAGGTGATGAATTTTATTCATCTATTGAGAATGATTATATTTTTTCTCATTATTAATGTGGCATATTAGACTGGTATTTTGAAGGTTAAAACCCCATTTTTCATGACTTATTACCCCTTTTTAAAAATTTAAATTTTTTTTTTTTTTTTATTTCTTAGAGAGAGAGAGACAGTGTGAGCAGGGGAGGGTCAGAGAGAGAGGGAGATACAGAATCTGAAACAGGCTCCAGGCTCTGAGCTAGCTGTCAGCACAGAACCTGACACGGGGCTCAAACCCATGAACTATGAGATCATGACCTAGCCAAAGTCGGACGCTTAACCGACTGAGCCACCCAGGCGCCCGACTTATTACCATTTTATACATTGGTGTGTTTGACTTGTTAATATTTTTATGGATTTTTACATTTTTAGGATTTTAATGGATTTAATTTTTTTTTACAAGAAAATATTGGTCTACATTTTGCTGAAATATTGGTATCATGAAAATGCTAACCTCATGAAATCATTTAGGAAATTTTCCTTCTTCCTCTATATTCTGAAACAGTTTCTGTAAAATTTGTTGTTTTCTTAACATTGGAATTCACCCATGAAGTCATCTGTTCTCAAGCTTTCTTTACAGGACTGATTTTGATTACAAGCTTTTTTTTTTTTTTTTTTTAATAGCTATGAGGTTACTTTGATTTTCTACTTTACCTTGCATCAACTGTTGTAATTTGTGTTTTTGAAGGAGTTTGTCCTTTGTATCAAATGTACTATTTCTTGGCATAAAGTTGTTTACAGTATTTTCCCCTATCCGTTATCATTTTAATGTTTGGAGGATCTGTTATGTTACTCTTTTCATTTCCTGTTGTTGGATTTTGTGTTTTCTCTTTTTTTTTTCCCTGTTCAGTACTGCTAGTGATTTATCAATTTTATTAATATATATACATATATATATTTTTAAATATTTTTATTTATTTCTAGGAGAGAGAGAGACAGTGTGAGCAGGGGAAGGTCAGAGAGAGAGGGAGTCACAGACTGAAACAGGCTCCAGGCTCTGAGCTGGCAGTCAGCACAGAGCCCGACGCGGACCCGAACCCACGAACCGCGAGATCATGACCTAAGCGAAAGTCGGACGCCTAACCGACTAAGCCATCCAGGCGCCCCTTTGTTACTTTTAATATATTAATAAAATTGGGGGCGCCTTTGTTACTTTTAATATATTAATAAAATTGGGGGCGCCTTTGTTACTTTTAATATATTAATAAAATTGGGGGCGCCTGGGTGGCTTAGTCGGTTAGGCGTCCGACTTTCGCTTAGGTCATGATCTCGCGGTTCGTGGGTTCGGTCCCCGCGTCGGGCTCTGTGCTGACTGCCAGCTCAGAGCCTGGAGCCTGTTTCAGTCTGTGACTCCCTCTCTCTCTGACCCTCCTCTGCTCACACTGTCTCTCTCTCTCTCTCCTAGAAATAAATAAAACATAAAAATTAAAAAAAAAAAAAGTAACAATATTTTACTTTTTAAATTTTCTCTGTCATTCCTTTAAAACTTTTATTTATTTATGCTTTTTTATTTCTTTTGTTGCATTTATTTTGAGCTTCATTTGCTAGCCTATGTTGCTTTTTAAAGTAGGGTCTCAGACCATTAATCTTAAACTTTTTTTTCTTCTCCTTTAAGAGTTGAAACTATGCACTTCCAATAACTACTTTCGCTGCACTGCACCATTTTGATATGTAAGGTTTTTATTATTATTAATCCTAGCATATATTCTATTTAATTTCTTCTTTAATCCGTGGGTTATTTAAAAGTACATTTTACTTAATATTTTTGGATTTATCAAGTTTTTAAGTTTATTTATTTAGAGCGAGAGTGAAAGAACATGTATATGCTCTGGAGGGACAGGGAGAGAGGGTTAGAGAGAGAATCCCTAGAACGCTCCACACTGATAGCGTGACCTCAAACTCACAAGCAGTGTGAGGGCATCAGCGCAGGGCCTACGCGGAGCTGGGACTCGTGAATTGTGAGATCATGACCTAAGTCAAAATCAAGATCAGATGCTTAACTGAGCCACCCAGTTGCCCGTTTCCATTTTTTTAAATTAGTTCCTAACTTAATACTTTTATTGTCAGAGGAGATACTATTTATTATTTCAATTCTTTGATGATTTTAAAACTTAGAGAACAACTTCAGTCGTCTCTGTGAATGTCTCAGTGAATTTGAAAAGAATATGTGTTCTGCTGTTGGATTAATATTCTGTTAATGCTAGTTAGAACCAATTGGCTAAGTCTCTGTTTCAAATTATCTTAGACTCTAATGATTTTTTTTTCCTTGTTGGATGAGAGGAGGCCTACATTTTCTATCCATAACTGAGAAGGTGCTTTTAAAATCTTCAACTATTATTGTGTATTTTTCTGTTTTCCTCTTTGGTTTGTCAATTTGTGTTTCCTGTATTTTGAAGATCTATTTGTTAGGTAATATACACGTTTAATGCTCTTATCTCTACCTAATGATGTGATCCTTTTATGATAGAATGCCTTTTTTATTCTTACTAATATTTTTTGCCTTAAAGTCTACATTGTCTAATTTTGGTATATAACACTAGCTTTCTTATGCTTAGAATTTGTATAGGAAATGTTTTTTTCTCTGTTTCCTGTCAACCTATTACCTTGATTTATAGTGTATTTCTTATAAGGAGTGTACATTTGCCTTAAAAAAAATTAGTGAGGGCGTGCCTGGATGGCTCGGTCAGTTAGTTAGGCATCCCAGTGATGCTCACAATTGGTGAATTAGAGCCCCAAGCTGGGCTCTGTGCTGCCAGCTCCCATTGCTTGGGATCCAATGTCTCTCTCTCTCTCTCTCTCACTCTCTCTCTCTCTCTCCCTCCCTCTCTCTCTCTCTTTCTCTCTCTGCCTCCTTCCTGCTCACTTTGTCTCTGTCAAATAAACAAATTTAAAAAAATAGTCTGACAGCCTTTGCCTCTTAAATGCAACAAGTGCTTGCTAATATCTTATGATATTGATAGGTTTTGGTGTAAGTGTCATATATTGGTATACATGGGTTCATCCTTCCCTCTAAAGCAGGGGACACATTCACAGGGTGTTTATTTTTTCCGGCTTTATTGAAGTATAATTGGCAAACACAGGATTTTTAGAATAAAGCCACTTAAAGGTTTTAAGTCTTTTGTAATTAGTGATTAAAACCCTGTAAATTTTGGCCCCTTCTCCAAGTCCTTTCCAAATCATAAGGAAAATGCAGTAAGTGCTGAGGCCCTTTATGTCACCTTAGTCTTTTATAGAACTAGCCACTTTAGCCAACTCTGAATTCTAATTCTAATAATTCCTGATTTTGTGACAGAATACTCCAAGGGATAATGAACGTGCTTGTAAATGAACTTGCAGAATGGGCTTGTAGAGAAAAGATGTCTGCATGGAAGAAGAATCCTTTCATTTAACTCTAGATGACCTGGTAGTATTTCAGAGAACCTAATTTCACATTAAATCATTAGCGGCTCAGTTTGTTAAACGTCCTGCTTTGGCTCAGGTCATGATCTCACAGTTTGTGAGTTCGAGTCCTCGTTGGGTTCAGTGCTGACAACTCAGAGCCTGGAGCCCTGCTTCAGATTCTGTGTCTCCCTCTCTCTCTGCCCCTCCCCAACTCATGCTCAGTCTCTCAAAAACAAATAAACATTAAAAAAATTTATTAGTGGAAATGATGTGTTACATGAGAATCTTCTTAAGTTGTGTGTTACATGTAATTTCTTTTGCATTAGACTTTCTTTTTTTGGGAATTAGTAATAACATTAACTTTACTTTATAAGGAAGTTGATAGTTTCACTGTTTCATTTGCATGTTGGTAAGGATTTCTCAAATTTGTTATAATAAAAATATGGAACGTTTAAAATAAATGCATTTTCTTTTAAAGTTTAAAATAAAACTTCCATCAGTTAGACATTCTTTTTCTTTCATTCAACAGATATGTATGGGATGCCTGCCTTGTGCCGGGCACATTTCCAAATTCTGTGAACTGCGTATGTGTCAGCAACATAATTAATATTAAAATCTCTAATCATAGATTTCTGTCAGTAAGAGTCATCATTGGTTCATGTTAAACCTTTTGGCTAAACTTAACGGTAACAACATGTGACCCAAACATTTAGCTTTTGCCATTATTGTAATGATTATTTTTTTTTAAATACTCAACCTTTTTTCATTTTAAAGAAAGGTGATAGGGTGCAAATGGTACTAATCAGGAATGGAAATGGCTTTTTTCTTCTGGGTGAGTGAGAACATATGGATGTTACTGGGAAGGAGTGATCATGAATAATTTAGAATAAATGGAGATCTCGTATGGTAGTAAAAATGAAATATGCATTGGTTAAAGGAGAGATAACTATGCTATTTGGGTTTGAGGTCATTTCAGTAACATACACGTACTATAATTCTCCCCCCACTCCCGAAAATGTATAATAGAATAAATAATGCTGTGAAGCCAATTGAAGAATGAAGCCAGATGCATTTTAATGCAATCACTTGGGAAGTTTGAACAGTCAGAAATCACAACTTCCAAGGGGGAAACTGCTGATACCAATTGGATTAACGATCTGTTTTAGTGAAGTATCTCTTCATTTTTATAGTGCGTGGAAGCATTTGATACTCGTTTGATATTAGTTTATCCATTCATCTAAAACATCTTGGGCATAATTCTCTGAATGGCATTTTCCCCAACTCCAGGTTATGATGACTTGACTTTGGGTTCTGGGCATAGTAACTGGATCTTTCGTCAGGGAGAGGTGTGTGTTTTGTTTTCTTTCCTAAATGAAGCTTACACACAGTAAATTCAGTGAAGGTGTTTGTTTGCATTATTCTCAGGTATAGTAAGTAGACCTCTTACAAATTCATAGTTACTGCTCCTTACTGCATCCCTCCTGGATGATTTTATGAGAATTGGTGGTTAATTTGAGAAGTGAGTAAAATAATCTGAAAAGTAGAGGGTTATAACTCAAAATAAGCATTTTGTTTTCAATAGGGCAGTAGGATTTACAGCTTCAAAAAATTTTTAAACGTGTAGTTGTTTAAAAAGTACAAAAGAATACTTTTTTTTTACTAAATAGGAAAAAATCATTAGACATCAGGACAAGTGTTTTTGCTTCCCTTTTCTTTTACTTAATGTAAATTTAAAACTATTGTATGAGAAACACAGAAGCTTTAATAAAGAATAGATAAGTTTAAGGGCATTTTTAATAGAATAATGTATGATCACTCCAATTTTTATCTCATCCATAAAAAGAACTCCTTTTCTGGTTTACATATAAATGATTAATGTAATTTCAATTTTTATTGATTTATGAAATTGTTTCCTCCTTGCTTGTGGCCAGATTAAGAATTTTTTTCCTCCACTCAAGAAATTATATGTAGTTGAGGTTAGTTTTGGAAATGAATTTTTCTTGTCCATTTTAACTAGACATATTACATATAATATTGAATTTTTTTCAGTTTTAAATGAGAAGCAGCTACTGAGATTAGCTGCCTAACTTCTTTTATTGATGAAAGCATTAGAAGTTTATTTGATATTCTCAAGATCACAGAACAGTGTTTGTTTTCACATAAATGAATGGTAGGATAATTTCTGAAGATATAAATCTATATTATATTCCTTTGTTCTCTTTCCCAGGAGGAAATTGAGACTCTTGGTTTAAGGGAATTAAAAAAAAGAAGAGGACAGGGATGTGGAAGGAGGGGAATGAGGTGATGAGAGCAAGGATAAGGAATCTTGACATTACAAGGAGGCAGAGGTCTTGGGTGTTAAAAGGGGCAAGTGTATAGACCGATGGAATAGAAAAGAGAACCAAGAATTAGACCCACAAATGTATGGCCAATAATCTCTGACAACGCAGGAAAGAGTATCCAATGGAAAAAAAGACAGTCTTTTTAGTAAATGGTGCTGGGAGAACTGGACAGCAACATGCACAAGAATGAAACTAGACCACTTTCTTACACCGTACACAAAAATAAACTCAAAATGGATTAAAGACCTAAATGTGAGACAAGAAACCATCAAAACCTTGGAGGAAAAAACAGGCAACGACCTCTTTGACCTCAGCCACACACATCTCCAAAGGCAAGGAAATTAAAGACAAAAATTAACTATTGGGACCTCATCAAGTTATAAAGCTTCTGCACTGCAAAGGAAACAATCAACAAAACTAAAAGGCAACTGACAGAATGGGAGAAGATGTTTGCAAATGACATATCAGATAAAGGGTTAGTATCCAAAATGCGTAAAGAATTACCAACTTAAACACCCAAAAAGCAAATAATCCAGTGAAGAAATGGGCAGAAGACATGAATAGATACTTTTCCAAAGAAGACATCCAGATGGCCAATAGACACATGAAATGATGCTCAATGTCACTCATTAAGGAATTACAAATCAAAACCACAATGAGATACCACTTCACACCAGTCAGAGTGGCTAAAATGACCAACTCAGGAAACTACAGGTGCTGGCGAGGACGTGGAGAAATGGGAACCCTCTTGCACTGTTGGTGGGAATGCAAACTGGTGCAGCTGCTCTGGACAGCAGTGTGGAGGTTCCTCAAAAATTTAAAAAACTACTGTATGACCCAGCAATAGCACTACTAGGAATCTATTCCAAGGATACAGGAATGCTGATGCAAAGGGGCACATGTACCCCAGTGTTTACAGCAGCACTTTCAACAATAGTCAAATTATGGAAGAGCTTAAATGTCCATCAACTGATGACTGGATAAAGAAGACATGTTTTATATACACACTGGAATACTACTTGGCAGTGAGAAAGAATGAAATCATGCCATTTACAGCAGTGTGGATGGAACTGGAGGGTATTATGGTGAGTGAAATAAGTCAGTCAGAGAGTGATAGATACCATATGTGTTCACTCTTATGTGCATCTTGAGAAACTTAACAGAAGACCATGGGGGAAGGGAAGGGGAAAAAATAGTTACAAACAGAGAGGGAGGGAGGCAAACCATAAGAAAGTCTTAAATACAGAGAACAAGCTGAGGGTGGGGGAGAGGGGAAAATGGGTGATGGGCACTGAGGAAGGCACTTGTTGGGATAACACTGGAGGTTGTATGTAAGTGATGAGCCATGGCAATCTACCACCAAAACCAAGAGCACACTTTACATACTGTATGTTAGCCAATTTGACAATAAATGATATTTAGAAGAAGAATAATAACAATAATAAAAGGAGGAGATGTCTTTGGCCAAGACTTCACGGGTGATAGACTCTTCCAGGGTGAGGTTTGTTTGGGGTGGGAGTATGTGTGATGGACCTAGGGAAATTGGGCTCTGAGTACCAGGATGGCCAAACCAGGAAATGTTTACCCCCTCAGGCTTAAGTGCTGGATTCCCAAAAACCCTATGGGCTGGGATAGTGGGTATCTCCTTAGTAACTCAGTGAACTCCCAGAAAATGAACTCAGAAATCTCTCAGAAAGATTTAACTTGGTCTAAGAGAGAGACACCAGAAAATGAAGGAGTTTGAGGGAGAAGAAAGCCTGGAATTAAGGTCTTTCTGGATATCTGCCCATTAACCTAGGGACCACAATATACCTCACTATGTATTTTGAAACACTCTGTGTGTGTGTGGCGGAGGAAGGCTGTGTACGGTGGGGGGAGACTTAGGGACAATGAATCACACTTGAATATCTCAAACATCTAATGACTTTATTTTAAATAAATAGTAAGTGCTTCTGAGAAAGCATGTATTTTTTCTGTTACAGTGAGGAGTATGCTCTCTAATATTGCATATTCACTTTATCACCACAGTTGTGGTATTTTCAGTGTTAAAATTAAGTATATGAAGGTAATGCAGATCCTTCAGGAAATGTCTGGTAGAACCTGTAACCTTAGATTTTTCCAAGAAATTTCCAGAAGGGAAGTTGTAGTTAACCCAGTTGATTAACATCTGATTCCAAAGGCAGCTGGTTCACTTTAATGACTGAAAACAGGTCTGACACTGGGGAAAATAACAGATTTGTTTGGGGAAAATAGCATAAATTCCATGGACAGATCTTTAACAGCAAACCTTAATGGCTTTGGTTTAGTTACCATGAACCATAAAGGATGAATTTTAAAAGTTAGATTTCAGTCCTGAAAACTGTTCTAAGCAGTTTTTATTTCTTGAAATATAATTTACATACCATATAATTCAGTGTGTTGAAGTGTACGATTGACTAAGATTTGGTGTATTCACCAGGTTTTCAGCCTTCACCACTGTCTAATTCTAGAACATTTTACTCATCCTAAAAGAACCCTGTACCCATAGTGGTCCCTCCCTATTCTTTATTTATACAACTTCCTTAGTTGTAAGTATTTTCTATGTGTTCTGGGTACTAGATCCTTCATAGATACATAATTCACAAATATTTTCTCTCATTCTTTGTGTTGTCTTTTAATTTTCTTGATAGTGTTTTTGACATGAAGATTTTTAATTTTGATGAAGTCCTGTTTATATATATATATTTTGTTGTTGTTGCTCATGCTTTAGGTATCATATCTAAAAGAAACATGGTCTGATTCAAGGTCACAAATATTTACACCTATGTGTTCTAAGAGTTTTATAGCTTTTGTTTTTACAAACAGATTTTTTTTATCTGTTTTAATTTTTGTATTTGTTGTGGGCTGGGGGTCCAAATGTACTCTTGGCCAGTTGTCCAAGCATGATTTGTTAAAAAGACTATTCTTTCTCCTCATTGATTTGTCATGCTGCTTTGCCAGGAATCACTTTTCCATGGGTATACAAATTCATTCCTGGAATATCAGTATTATTCCATTTATCTCTGTGTCTGACTTTATCTCAGTACCACCCTGTCTTAATGTCTACATTTTGTAGTGTGTTTTGAAATTGAGAAGTGTGAGTTCTCCTAATTTGTCCATTTACATTTTCAACACTGTTTGGCTAATCTGGGTCCCTTGGATTTCTATATGAACTTTAGGATATTTGTTGATTTGTGAAAATAAGACAATTGTAAGTTTGCAAGAATTCTACTGAATCTCTTCAGTTTGGGGTAGTGTTGCCACCTTAACAACATTAAGTCTTCCAATCTGTGAACAAGTGATGACTGTATTTCTTTAGATCTTCTAGAATTTCTGTCAGCTCTTTTAGGTAGTTTTCATTGTACAAGTCTTATACTTCTTTTCTTAAATCTGTTTCTAACTTTTATTTTTGGATAATATCATTAAATCTTACTGTATTCTTTTTGATGCCATTATAAAATATGTATTGTTCATTTTCAGATTGTACATTTCCAGTATATACAAATGCAACTGATTTTTCTCTCCCAATCTGGTACCCTGCAACCATGCTGAGCTGGTTTATTGGCTCTAATAGTCTTTCTGTGAGTTTCCTAGAGTATTTCATGTCACCTGAAAAATTCTAACCATTTTTGTAAACTCACAATAGAAACCTAAAAATTGACATGGTCCTTTGATATCCATCCCATATATTTAAAGCATTTGATTTTCACTTCACTTGTCATGGTAAATTATTTTTAAATAAGATTATTTCATTCTAACTTAACATAGCTAGAAATTTGACAGATTTGGGGAAGACAAGGGAATTTGACAGATAAGGAGAGCTGTAAGGCACAGAGAGATTAAGTGACTTTCACAAGGTCATACAGTTAATAAGTGGTCAAGTCAGAGACAGAACTTGAGTCTTCAGGTTTCAAAGTCCAGACTCCTAGGACTGTTCTACTCAAACTAACAAAGACAAGAAATAAAATATTTCCTAGAGTCCTCCATAACAATCATTAGTTGTATCTCTTCAATTGTTCCTATATCATTGAATTTGAAACATGTATATATGTCTGTCTTTGAGATATTTTTATATCAATGTGGATTATATATAAATATATCTATATTCTTTTTCTAAGTGGGAAATATCCTGTCACTTTGTGAGCTATTTTCATTTAACAGCAGTGTTTGAATAATGGTAATATGAATAATAGCTGATATTTATTGAGTAATTACTAAGTGCCAGGCACTCTTCTGGGGTCTATATATATATATATATATAATTATATATATATAATTATATATTATATAATTATAATTAATATAATAATATAATTAATAATATATTAATATATATATTAATTTAAGCCTTACAACAATTCTGTGAGTCAGATGATTTATTATATCAAGACATAGTTTAAGAATCTTACTAAAATCTAGCTAAGAATCTTACTAAAATCTAGCTAAGAGTCTTGGTAGGAGTCTTGCTAAAGTATCCATAGATCAAAAACATCATATCTTAGACTCAATCCCAGGCTCTCATCAAGGGTGCCTCTATGGAACTTCACTGCTACTTGCCTCTTTTGAGCAATGATTTCCATGTTGGATAACATATCTCTGTACCACACCTTTAATGGAGCATTCTATTTCAGAAGTGGGTATCCCATAATTTATTAATCAGTCCCTTACCGTTGAGTATTTGGGTGATGTATAACTTTAATGTGTCCTGGAACTTTGAAAACATTTTCATGTAAAGGTCGATCATGAATTCTGGACTTTCATATGGTTTGGCTTAGGCATTAAAAGCCCAAAACTCTCATTTCTGCAGACATTTGTCCTCCACGATCAGAATACCCATGGTGATTGTGACTTTTCATATGGATTCTGAAATACCAATACAGAGAAAATGCACTGATCTTACTCTGTGACAGCCCAGTGTGGGGGCAAGCTTTTGATGGCTTGCACAGCTGAAGAGCTTTTCCTTTCTTCAGCCTGTCCGGTGCCTGCCCACAGCTCCCGTCACCCTCACACATCCTTCAGTCCCTTTCTTCCTTTCCCCTATGGCTCAGGGGGCCCCGGAATGTTGGGGCCTGGAGGATGCTCTTCTCTTCAGGTTGAGTAGGTCTTTTGCGACTCACTGGAGTCCTGTTGACCCCTCTACTTGTTTGGGTACAAAGGACACAGCTCTGGGATGCAGGCATTGAGGGCAAAGAGTCATGTGTCCCTACTTGTCTGAAATACTCTCTCTCCAACCTGGTCTACGTGCTCACTGTATCCCAATATGGTGTTTTAAAGATGGTTCTTACAATCCCGCCAGGCACTTACGTAGACCTACATGAAAGGTAGATGAAATCTTAGACTTCCTACTTTATTAGATTACAGGTAGCCTCCTATGCATGCAGGTAGTTTCCTCTTGTCCTGGGCTTCACCTGGCTTCTTGTAAAGGTTCTCACCCATCGCCAGGTTGTCTGCTGCAAGAAAAGGAGCAAAATGGAGATATGTTATTAGTCTTCTAGAAGGTAGATTTTTAGAATTCTACTTACGCAAGTAGTTAATAAATATATCCTTTAATAAAACCCAAATAGTATAGGTAAGAGTCCCCACCATTTCAGACACAAATTCAAGAGTTTCATCTGTGTGTTGTGGATGCTTTGTGCCCCTCCCGTAAACACACATAGAAAATATAAGCTGTTTTTGTATATTGTTTTACATAAATAATCAGTGTGTCATTTCATATCATCCTTCTATCACTTCATGTTTTATTATAAATAGCTTAAGCTTTTCCCTATTTAATATTTGCATCATACTCCTTAGTGAAATAGATAATAGTTTGGTTATCTACTCCCCTTCTGATAAGCATTCACATTAGATTTTTGTTATTACAGACAAGCTGCAGTGACTATCATGGGCTGTGCTTCCTTTTTAAACAAACTTTTTGTTTAACATTTATTAATTTTTGAGAGAGAGAGACAGACAATAAACAGAGCATGAGTGAGGGAGAAGCAGAGAGAGACACACACGCACAGAATCTGAAGCAGTCTCCAGGCTCTGAGCTTTCAGCACAGATCCCGATGTGGGGCTCAAACTCATGAACTGTGAGATCAAGACTCGAGCTAAAGTCGGTCGCTTAACTGACTGAGCTATAGGTGTCCCATGCCTTCTTTTTTAAATGTGGCAAGATTTCTCCTACATTAGATATTCTTTAGTGCAATCATTGGTTTATCAGTAAATACATTGTGCAAGGATAAGTACTTTTTAAACTTTGATAATTTCTAATTACCTTCTACAGTAGCACTAATTTTACTCCCTCTAGCAGTACCAGAGTTCTCATTTGCATACTCTCTACCAGTGTTTGATATTGTCAGATTTTAATCTGATGGGTGAAAAATTGTATTTTCTTTTAGCTTACCTGTCTTTGGAACCCCCAGGGAACTGAAGTGTGTTATGTACACAAATTGCTAAACTTTGTTGCAGATCTCAGTGAAGAGAGTAGAACTGCGACGTGAGTCCATGTATTTTATTGAAAAGTAACTCAGAAACACTAAAGAAATTAATGAAAAATGCAATGGCTTGGAGCGCATGGCAGATGGAGAGCAGGCTGTGGGGTAGTTAAGAGGTTAGCATGTGACCCAAAGCCACCATTGAGACATGTAATATTATACCTTCATTGGGAGGTGGAAGTGGTAACAGATGACTGTGGAGCCAGAAGGAGCAAAGACGAACTTGGGCAACTAGTAATCGAACAAGAAGAAAGTGACAAAATATGGTAATGTGATACTCACAATTGGCATTAGTAAAAGAGAGAGGTCTGTAAGTTTTGTTTTCTAGTTTCCAAGGATAAAATGATTTCTAATGCATATTGTCTAAATAAATGACAAGCTTATTTTGATGAAAAGCATCAGTAAATATCTGAGTTGTACATTTTCTGTTGTAGGTTTTTTTAATATGTCTTAGTAATAGCTACCACTTTGTGATCAGACACAACAGGCACTTGGCTAAGGGCTTTTCATACACTCTGCCCTATAATCCTCATAATAACCCTATAAATGCAGACAGTGGAATAATTCCCACATTACAGGTGAAGGAGCTGATGCTCTGAGAAGCTAAGAGCCTTGTCCAGGGTCACACAAGCAACAAAAGCCACTTCGCAGATCTTTACCACTGAGCTGATCACCATGTTCATAAAAGCCTGTGTCCCTCACCAGTCACATTAGATTCTAGAGGTGTGGAAGGTGAAGAAGCAAATGTCCCCAGGCAGTTTAAAGCTCTCCAGATGATTCAGTTTCCCACCCAGGTTGAGAGCTGCTGATACAGATACAGGAGATGATAAGAGCACCATCTAAAATACTTTCATGCTTGTTGTGTTCACTTATTAAACACATTATATGTATTAAATGGCTTTCAACCTACTCTTGCTGCAGCCTACAGTCAGAAATCTATTTTATATAATAGCCAAGCACACATATACAAATATATGTAATTCAGAAATTATACTTCATGGTAAAGCATTTTATCTGTGCCATTGTGACACACCATGTTTCTATGCTATTGTAAGTCTATATTATTTTAGAGATGCCTTAAACTCAATTAGGAATAATTGCTCCATTATCTTATTCCCAAGGAAAAAGTGAAATCTAAAGGTTAAGTCCCCTTAGAAGTTAAATACCAAACACATTCATATTCATGTGAATTAAAGGCTACCATCAAATTTCTTGTTTTTAAATTTCAATTTCGAAATCTTAAGAACCGCACCTCCATGCCCTCGTATTTATTTTAAGCGATGTATTAGAAAATTGGTGATCCTTCAGCTCTTGCAGCCTGAGGAATACGTCAAATGGAGGTCAAGGCTCTTGTGTCCTTCGTTTTTAAAGAGTCAAAAACTTAAAAGGACACACAGGATTATCACACAACATTGGCTCCCCTACAACATTTTCTGAGTTAAAAAAAAATCCAATCTCTAGTCTACAGGGCACTCATCTCAGGCAGTGTGATGTGTGCAGAACCCAGCAGTTAACGTTGTCAGAGAGCTAGTGCTCTATAACCACGAAGGGCTGATAGACAGTATCTTGATTTCCACTTCACTGCCCAGCCCTTTGAATGAACAGACATTCTGTGTCCTAGTAAGAAGTTAAATTTGACACTCTCCCTTTGCCATATGTGAGGGAAGCATCCACCCTTACATACTGTTTCCCAACTTAGAGAATTGTATTCTGATATTATTGTTGCTTGGTAAGTATGGTAAGCAGGGTTCTAAGGTGGCTGCAAGATTCCCACCCCTGGCCTAGTGTTCATATCTTGTATAATCTACTTGGATATTGGTGTTACTCTGTGACTACAATGAGATATCACTCTGCTGATATTGATACATTATATAGCAAAAGAGAGAGTACCTGGGTGGGCCAGACTTAAGCAGGCAAGACTTCTGAAATCAGAACATTTTTCTGGCTAGTTGCAGAGGGAGGTGGTAGAGAGTTGGGTTTCCTTTGGCCCAGAAAGAAGCAAATGTCCAGGTTGTGAACTGCTTCCATTCCCTATGTGGTAAGGACCTTAAAACAAGTTCTAGGACTTAAGAGGGGTGCTTGGTCAACAGCAAAATAAGGGGCATCTCAGTCCACCAATTTCAAGGAACCAAATTCTGCCAGCACCTGGGTCAACTCAGAAGAGGACCCTGAGTCTCAGGTGAGATTGTATCCCCAGCTGACACCTTGATGTCAGCCAGATGAGACCCAAAGCAGAGGACACAGCTGCTGCCCAAACTCCTGAACCATGGAAACTATGAGAGCATAAGCCATTGTGTTATTCAAGCATGTGGTAATCTATTAGGCAGCAGGAGAAAATTAATACTCAATGTTAAAAAAAATTTGCAATGATGGTGGCTCTAATCAGGTCTTACTTAAGATATGTATGTATGTATTTGTGTGTGTGTGTATGTGTATCTTAATGAGTTATACAGACGTGTGTGTATATATGATATATATTTTTTTTCTTCCAGTAAATATCTCTTCCTTTCACTCAGTACAGCCCTGAGTGTGAGCTTTACCTGTGATGCAGCATCTCTTTTGATGTTTGGCATTTTCTATTTTTTCTTTCCTTTTTTTTTTTAATTTTTAAAATGTTTACTTAATTATTTTGAGAGAGAGAGAGCTAGAGAACGAACAGAGGAGGGGCAGAGAGAGGGAGACAGAGAATCCCTTACAGGCCCCTTACTCTCAGCACAGAGCCCAACATGGGGCTCAAACTCATGAACCTGAGATCATGGTCACAAGATCATGACCTGAACCAAAATCAAGAGCCAGATGCTTAACCGGATGCTGAACCACCCAGGCACCCCTGATGCTGGGCATTTCAGTGCCATGTCTCAGTAGCTGTCCTACTGCCTGGCCCCCTGGGAAGGTTTCTCTCTTTTCCTACCAACTGTTTGAGCTGCAGACTCGCTCTTAGATGGCCCCTGGACCTGTGGCTCTGTCAATGCTGAAACTTCTTCCCCAGGAACTTTTGAAGACCAGTACTCTTTTGAATTCTGTTTATTCTTCTGGTGTGTTTCCTCAGGGCCCAGATGTTACCAATGTAAGATGGTGTTTTTAAAGTCACTGAGTCGTCATTTGTGAGCTTTCCATTGCTGAGCCTGTGGACCAGCAAGATGAATTCAGCATATATCTTAACACAGCTCTCTCTGCCTGTGGCCTGGAATACACAATGACTTCTAGGGCTCTGGACTTAGTGCTGTTTACTGAGGCCCAGGACTGTAGTTCTGTGTAGCAAATGTAGAATTACTGTTAAAAACAGCAAAATGTGTTATGCCTACCAAAGCCTAAAAGACCTATCAGTGCTCTGTTCCTGCCATATGGCCTTGGCCTCCGTCTGGCCTGCCCAGAAACAGCAGGGTTGCCTTAACCAACTGGCCAGCCAGTACCTGAAACTCAAAGTCACCTTCCTCATCTTCTTGGAGACACAGTTGGCACCCTCCCATTCACTGCCCTCTGCCTTGGGCTGTCCTGCTCTACTACTTTTGCTCAAGGCCCACAGGTTGTGCTTAGTTCCTGCTTCTGTGGAAGGAGCTGCTCACTTGAGGCAAAGCTCTTATCTCTCAGTCTTCTGTTGGGTTCCCCGACAGCTGACCCTGAGGTGAGGACCTCTGTGCTAGTATTTTGTTTTAGGAAATGCCCTGAGGGGAGACTGCTAGGAAGCAGAAGAGAAGGACCAGAAAAGGAAAGAAGCTAAGGAGTGGGCAGGGCAGGCAGAGTTCTGGCCAGTCCTGATCCTACAAGGAATTCTAGCCCGCAAATCACACCCAAGGTCTGTTTTAAGTTAAAGGAGCTGAGCTTTCATCCTCCCACACCCTTCAGTCATGGCTTTTGGTCTGCCCCAGAGGATGTAATTCCCAGGCATTTTCTCTTCTGTGCTTGTGTAGGTGATACAGCTTCAGTAACGCAAAGGCAGACCTGTAGAAGTTATAGGTAACAGGTATGAGCCATTAGGCACAGCGTACAGAAACCAGGAGTGAGGCATACAGAGCCTGTTAAGAGGATCCAGATGGATTTTGGTAGAATACCAGCTGTATCCGCTAAACCCTCTGAATTCAAGATACTGTATGGTCTCAGGCTTGAAGCAAGCCTCTTCCCCAGAATATGGCTTTTTAACCCTCCTGGCCTCGTACACACCTATTCACACATCAGTGTTTGTTTTATTTGGCCACACACTAAAGTCCAAGACTTGGCCATCAACATTCATATCCTTTGGCCACACTCTGGTGTCCAAGACTCTAAGCCATAGGTCTTGGTGTCATCAAAGCACCATGTGCTTCACCAACTTTGACACTTTAATGTATATTTCATTGCAGTCCAAGATAGCTCACCAGAGGTTGAAGCCTTGGCAAGAGCCTCCAATAAATACTGGGGAGCCCCCCGTTGCCCTCTCACATTCTGAAAAACAGTGGAAAATAAAGCAGAGAAGAGACTGTAGAAGCCAAGTGATCACCTTTGTTACTAATGTAGGCCAAGTTAGAGAGCAGAGTGTTGGTTTTCTCATCTAAACCTTTGAATTAGCAGATATGTTTACTTCTCATAGGCAGAGATGGACTGGGGTAGGTCTCACCTCACAGAACATGCTCCAGAAGAGCAGCAGAGTGACTTTGAAACCAAGGGACAGAAGCCTGGAGTGACCTGATTGTGTGCAGTTGGTTTCCAGCTCTACCAGGCAGTTAAGTCATTCCACATCCCTGAGAGCAGAGGAGTAAGAAGGTGGCATATTAAGTTAATGGGATCTTGTCCACATGGAAGAAGTGAAGGAATTGTTTTCCCTGAACACATATACATGTGCTTGTATTCATGAGCATACACATAGACACAAAGTGCATAGATAATTTAGAGTCTGAAATAAGCTTTCTTTAAATACAGATGAGAACAGTCCCATTTGCCTTCATTAAATCATTTAGGAATCTCTATTCAAATGTCACATAAATTTTTTAAGCAGTTATTAAATGAATGAGTTTCTGTATTGGACAGCCCTGGCGTAATATTCTCAGCCTTTCAGAAGTAGAAAATTGATATTGATGACTTCTAACATGCTTAGGAATTTCTTTCTCTTTTGCTTCAGCAAGTTCAGGGCCTGTCAGTAGTAATGTTTTTGAGAACAGTCACCAAGTGTACTTCAATTAGGAGGTCCCAGTTTACAGAGAATGACTGAGAACTGTTCACATCATGCTAACACTGATTTTTCCATATTTGGTTTTCATAGATTACCAATTTTTCAAGAAGAGGGATTTTAGTGAATTATAACCAACAGCATATTGAGCCCGGCTAATTGCTCCCTCATTTCTATTCTCTTAGCTCTTGTGCATACTCTTAAAATTCCCGTCAAATTATTTTTGTTTAGTTGTGTGCCTCCTTTGTTTATTTCTGAGCATCTTGAAAACAGCTACCCAGAAGCATCATCAGGTTATCAGGAGAGGAAATGATCATTTGAAAAAAGGCTCCACCCTCTATCTTCTCGAGATTTGGAAGGGCAGGGGCTCCCTTCTTCCCAGTAGCTCAGTCACTGAGCAGATGTCATATTTGTAGTCAGTGTGGTACTTGAGGTGATATGTATCACAGAGCAGGAACTCAAACATGTTGAATTGATTTCAACTGTTTGATAATCATATCTATCAATGGTTCAGAAGCCACTTTAGGTATTATATTCTGTGGCAGAGACATTGAGTGCTCTCTCATGTAGACTTTGTTTGGATTTCCACATCCATTCTACAAGCCCGTCAAGCCCATTCTGTACCATAACATACTGACTTTTATAGATTGCTGTATTGGACTTTCTTCCTCAGTTTCCATTTTAGTTGAATTCAGCCAGAGGATGGCAGGAGGTAAGAAGGTGAGAGGAGAGCACAATCACTAGTTATTACATCAGCTGATTCCATGTTGAGTTGACATAACATGGCCGTGTTCCTCTTCTGGAGGTCACAGCCTCTCATACCAGGCCTCTTGTGAGCTTAAATACCCTTTTCCCCTGTTACGGGTTGGATTATATTCCCCCAAAACATATGTTAATGTCCTAGCCCCCTGTACTCATGAATGTGACTCTATTGGAAATGGGATCTGTGTATATGTAATCAAGTTAAGATGAGGTTGTACTGGATTAGGGTCAGCTTTAAATCCAAGGACTGGTGTTTGGTGTCTTTGTAAGGACAGAGGGATTTGAAGACCAGAGGAGACACAGGGAAGAAGACCAAGTGAAGATGACCATGAGGATTGGAATTAATGTTGGCACAAGCCGAAGAAGGCCATGGAATGGCAGCAACCACCAGAACCAGGAGAGGCAAGGGGGAATTCTTCACTGAAGCCTTTGTAGGGAGCCTGGCTGTGCCAATACCATCATTTTGGGCTTCTTTCTTCCCAAATTTCTGTTGTTTTAAGTCACCCGGTTGTGGTCATTTATTGTGGCAGCCTTAGGAAACTAATATACCTGCCTTTGCCACTTTAGATCTAAAAGTGATAAGAACCCTCCACTACAGCTGATTCTAGAATAATATATCATGATGATTTCCTTTAACTGTGTTCGTACATTTGTGAATAGTCCCTTTCTTAAACTCTCCTGAATCATACTTTTAGACTGGGCTGCCTCATTACCACCAGCACAGACCTGACTGGCACACCCCATCTCCATGCATCGTGCCTTTCTTATCATTAAAGAAACCCTCACCCTTTACCATGATCACTGAGTTTTGACAGGGCACTTGCCCAGAAGGCTGACTGACATTTCCAGGCTCTCTTGTAGCTTACATGTTGCTATATGGCTAATTTCAAACTGGTGGGGTGGGAATGAAAATGATAGGTTCCACTTCTGGGTTCCATTCTGTGGTTAATTGAAAAAAGTTCCTCAAATATGCCCATGTCCTAATCACTTAAACCCACAAATATATTTGTTACCTTGCATGGCAAAAGGGGCTTCCTATAGATGGAATGCTGGATTATCCATGTGGATCCCGTATAATCATAAGGGTCCTTCCTTATCAGAGGGAGGCAGGAAGATCAGAGTCAGAGAGATGTGATGGTGAAGCAGCAGGTGGAGTGATGGCAGCTTTGAAGATGGAAAAAGGGGCCACAGCCAAGGACTATAGGCAGCCTGTAGAAGAAAAGACAAGAGAACAAATTCCTGGAGCCTCCATAAGAAACACAGCTCTGCTGACCCCTTGATTTTTACCCATTTTAGACTTTGGACCCCCAGAACTGCAAGATAATAAATTTGTGCTGTTTTAATCCACAGAGTTCATAGAACTGTGTATAATGGCAATAGCCAATAACTGCAAAAAAGAAAACCACTCATACTCCACTCAGCTTTTTTTTCCTTTTCCTCTGAGTTGAAATGAGGAAATGGTGAAAGGTAGCTTGGATCTTTCAGAGGAGGACACTGGATTCCTGGGTGACTTCAGGACACAGAGCTACTAAAGCCTAAATTGTTAAGTAGGAGAGAAATAAGCTTCTGTCTTATTTGGGCTAGTGTTTCTTGGTATCAGCCTCTGCGCTAACAATCACATATCATTGTTCTGATCAGTCTGTATTTGCCAGAATTCTTAATGTGCAAGCAACAGAAACTAACTCTAGTTGTTTAAGCAGAAAGGGAATTTATTTAAAGGATGCTGGGTAAATCAAGAAGAAGATATCTCAAAGGGTCAGAACACCGAGCCAAGAATTTACACAGCCAAGGACATCAAGAACACCATGAACCTCAGAGCTTGTATCACGCATGCCACCACCATTGTAAGAGCCAGGTGTTGGAACTGTGGAAAATGAGTGACAAACCACTCCTGTCACCACTTTCTACTAAGATGAATGCTGTGTGCTCTAAGCTCCCCATTCAAAGTCTGGGGTGAGTGTACTTGCTTGTCAGAGCCTAGGTCCGGTGCTACATCATAGCATCATAGCTGCAAGGGAGCCTGGGAAAATAGGTTTCTGGCAGTTGGAGTTCTGTTCTGGAGGATTCTGCCATAGGCCTTGCAGGGAGTTTTCATATGTAAGCAGTGAGGATGCTGACTGCCCAGAAAGAATGGCACAAGCCCGCTTCCGTTATTACTTAGCGAGAGTATTGTGGACCGTGGCACTTACAGGTATAACCCTTCCAGCAGGCAGTGTTATATCTGTTTTTAGCTCCCACGATTTAAAGAACTAATATGGAAAATTTTTCCCCCATCACGCTTATTGGGTTTCAAGTGAAAAAGGTATTCTGAAGAGGGGAAATGAGAAAGCAACAACATCTGCGACTTGGCAACCAAAAGAAGCACTAAAGAGAGGTGGATTGAATAGCGGAATGCAGAGAAACAAATAGATGGTAGCCGGCAGCTGTAGTGGGTACACTGTGGAAAGCCATTCCCCCAGAAAAGGAGCGGCGGGATGATTCGTGATTGAGCTGCCTGATGCCGCGGAATGTCGAGCTAATCAGGCAGTCTAATTGACTGAGCATCTGCAGCAGCTTCATCATTATTCTCAGATGAGCATTATCGCTTTGCATGCCAGGGATGCCTCTGTGTCTCTTAGCCTTTCTAATAGAAGCTCACTGTGGGGTTTACATTTCGACTGATTTTAATTGCATGGAAATTCAAGTGATCAGCTTTCAGGTCAAATACAGTAATTTTTTTTTTTTTCTTACTTTTGTCTAAACCTGCTCTGAAGGCAGGGGTGGGAAAAGTTGACGTTGCCAGGAGCAAGAGGTGCTCCCGATGGCTTGAATGAAAGCGCTGTGGGACTGTGTTACCAGAAAGCATCCAGGCAGAGTTCAGTGCTGAGCTGTGACAGCAGAGGGAGAAGCAGAGGAGGAAAAGCCACGTGTGGCCAGTGTTTCCAAGTGTATAACAACCTTTATGGCCTTCCATCAACTCATTTTTGAGCAAAAGGATTTACCTCCACGGGCCCATCTTCAGTGTCTCGTGTTCTCTTTTGAGTTTATTACCTGGATATAATTTGTGTTTGTGTCTGAGCCCTAATTATTTTCAATAATCATTTTCTGGACTCTGTTGCCATAGCACCGAATTCTTTGGCAAACAAAGAAAAAATCACCATGATGTGTGCACTTCTTCTTTTTTAAGTTTGTAAGGCAGACACCAAAAGAAAGATTTAAAAAGGAAGAGAACACCACAGCATGAAAAATTTACAGAGGGAGGAAAAGAGAGTCTTTGGGGAAGTTGTGAAAATAAAATCCGATACAACAAAAGCAGGTCGTAGTTTACTTTTACTTGAATCTGTTTAAGAACTGAATGTGTTTATTTTTGCAGCTAGTCATATATGCTAGAACCCATTACCTTCACACACGTTAACAATTTTGTTTCATTTTGATTTGTTTTGTCAGTAATTTCTACTGGGAATGAGAATAAAAAATGATGCGGCTGCCAGAAATATGGGGAAAATGCCAAGAGGCGTATAGGATCTCAGTCCCAAGGGTTTAGGTGAATTACTAGTATCCGGGATGAGTCAGGTTTGTGAGAATAGCTTACTTCATAGCTCCCAGAAACGTTTTCGAAGGCTCTTGTGGGCCTGCAGAGTTGAATGCCAAATCCATTGCAACCTTTCTGATTTTGTAAGTATGTGGTCAGTAGAAATTTATGTTAAAAAGAAAAAGGTCATATGTTGTTTTGGTGTACAACAAAGTATTTCCTGTTTTAAAAAATTATTTTAAAAATTCACTTCTTTGGGGCACCTGTGTGGCTCAGTCGGTTGGGCGTCCAACTTTGGCTCGGGTAATGGTCCCGTGGTCTGTGGGTTCGAGCCCTGCTCGGGCTCTGTGCTGACAGCTCGGAGCCTGGAGCCTGCTTTGAATTCTGTGTCTTCCTCTCTCTCTCCTCTCCTGCTTGTGTTCTCTCTGTATATTTATACAAAAATAAACATTTAAAAATTCACTCCTTTGCAAAGAAGCTAGTGAGTTTTATCTAGGGCTACATAATTACAGAGGACACCGAGGAGATGATAACAATACCTAATCCCTCTTTCACAAAGCTCCCATTTCAGTCAAAAGGAGCGAAATGCTACACGTAGAGATAAATGAACGTAATAAATCAAAGGAGTGATAATGCACACGAGGACCATACAACAAGGTTTTGTAATGAGGACAGGGAGGGAAGCAGGACACTGTAAGGGAGGCGTGTTCGAAGCAGAGGCCAGAGGCATGGAAAGGAAAGGAAGACCTCCCATATTGGAAGGTTGGGGCAGAAGGAAGACTTGCAGACTGACATTAGCAAGTGCAAAGGCCCTGAGAAGGGAATAAAGGGGACTTACTTAAAACAGAGGATGAAGGCCAATGGCTGGAATGCAGTGATGAAGCCCAAGAGTGAAAGAAGGGGAAGTTGGGGCGCCTGGGTGGCTTAGTCAGTTAAGCATCCGACTTTCGCTTGGGTCATGATCTCGCGGTTTGTGGGTTCGAGCCCTGCGTCGGGCTCTGTGCTGACTGCCAGCTCAGAGCCTGGAGCCTGTTTCAGAGTCTGTGACTCCCTCTCTCTCTGACCCTCCCCTGCTCACACGCTCTCTCTCTCTCTCTCTCCTAGAAATAAATAAAATATTAAAAAAAAAAAAAGAAAGAAGGGGAAGTTGCAGGGAAATAGAGAGGCCAGAGCACATAGACCATAGCCAGGAGCCAGATTTTATTCCAAGGAAAATAGGAAGCCGTTGGAAAGTTTCAAGCAGGGGATAAAAAGCCCTGATCTATGGTTTAAACATTGGCTACTGGGAAGGGAATGGAAAGGAGGGGAGAGCGAGAGGAGAACCAGACAAGCTAATTAAATGTCAGTTTCAGTAATCCTGTTGGGAGATAAGAGTCGTTTGGATTAGGGTGACAGCCTGGAAATGGAGAAGCATGGATAAGTTTTTTCTATTTTTTTATAAATCTGCATGCCTGTGTACATTCACATATATATGTGTGTGTGTACATATATATGTGTATATATACATAATTTATATTTTTTATATATACATTTTAAGAATTTAAGGCATTTACAAGCTAATACAGCATCTATGGCATGTAAAATTAAATCTGCCTTCTGTTGACGTTACTGTCCCTAACAGCATCATCCACAATAAGCAGTAACCCTTATGAGGCAGTCAGTCAGGGCACTACTGGTATTAGCTCATCTGGTCCTCAAGAGCTAGGTGTTACTGTTAAATTCCTGTTTTAGACGAAGAATTAATGGTTGAAAGAGTTCTCTGACGTACCTGCTGACATCTAGCCAGTGAATTCAGTGCTGACATTCAGACACCCAGGGTTGTCTGCTTTCAGAGCCTGAGTGGTGATGACTCTGTATATTGACATCATTGATGGTCATCCAGTCCACATGGGTAACTGTAAAAATAAAATGTCTATTGAGTTGCCCCCTTTGAGTCAGTGATGCAAGATGTTACTTTCCCTAGAGATGTGTATTCTGGACTAAGGGAGTCATTTTGGATTTAGGGGTATTACCAGTGCCCCAGTGTCTCAGACATTAGATTTCATCATAATTGAAATAGCTGACTCCATGGTTCTGGCTGTGGGTCACTGAAATACCCTTTGGGAAACCACTGAATTTGTATATTATTAAGTAGTTGCATAGTGTGGTCAGGAAAAGAAAAAAAACCATTAAAGTTGGAGGGTTGGGCCTTTATTTTAAAGAGGCAAGGATTTTTTTTTTCTTTCTTTTTCTCCTTTGAGCAATGCACAAGCAGTAAAATATTGCTCAGAGTTGCTATTTTTTTTTTCAAATTTAGGTTGGTTGTGGGTGTCTTCATTTATTTTAATCTTCTATGTTTACCCTTCAGTTGTGAGGACGGACTGCCAGCCACAAGGCTTCCTGCTGGTAGAGGTGGGCTGCATAAGTCACAGGGTACACAGCCACGGCCACATGCCATCGCTCCTGGATGACGAGGAGTCTCCCGAGCTGCTGAGGGGCAAGGCTCTAATGAGGCCCCAAAGGAGCAGGGATGGCCATTGCCTCCCCATAGTTGTGAGGAGTCGTCAACATCTTAGGGACTGTTAATACCACAAACCACATTAATGCAAATCACTTGGTTCCCTGCATCTGAGGAGTCTGCTTTTTGAACAAAAGATAGCTTAGCAACTTTTCATCTCCCTTCATTTTGCTGTTAAGGAATCTAAGGTCCAGGGTAGACTAGGTAGACTAGGAAATTTTGTATTTAAATCCATTTGTGTCTATTTTTTCCTCGTAATTATTTTCATTCTGAAAATGAACTCATGTTTACGGAGGCTCTGTGCTTTGTACTTTTCTATGCCTTAGGTCATTTAACTCTTAAGAGGATCCCCAGAATGAAGTTACTATTATTAACCCCCTGTTATGGGTAAAGAAAACAGGGTATAAGATGTTAACTAATGTACCCATGTCACTTATCCAGAGACAGTAAATGCAGATCAGAAGTTCAAATCCAAGTCCATTTTATCAAAGACTATGTAAATCAACTATATGCTACTCTTTTTTATACTTTTTAAGTTTACTTATTTATTTTGATAGAAAGAGAGTGGGGGAGGGGCAGAGAGAGAGAGAATCTCAAGCAGGCAACATGAGGCTTGATCCCACAAACCACGAGATTATGACCTGAGCTGAAACCAAGGTCTGATGCTTTACTGACTGAGCCACTCAGATGCACCTGTTCTTTTTTATTCTTATAAAGATATACATCTTACTTAAAAAGGAATTTAAAGGAGGTCTTTTCATGTCACAGGTCATAATTTTTTTATTTCTTTAGGTTTATTTTGTGAGAGAGAGAACAAGCAAGGGACGGGCAAGAGAGAGAAGGAGAGAGAGAATCCTAAGCAGTCTCTGCACTGTCAGCACAGAGTCCATGAAGAGCTCGAACTCATGAACCATTAGATCATGATCTGACCTGAAACCAAGATCAGACACTTAACTGACTGAGCCATCCAAGCGCCCCACTGCAGGTCAATATTTTAAATACATGGCACAGGTATACATGGATTTGCTGCTAACAGTTCTTGGTGAGTGTTGTAAAGATTTGCCCCTAAAATTGGAAGGTGTCTTAGATTGTCTTCCTTGGGAGAATGACTCAGACCCAGAGGACATATAGGGACTCTCTTTAGGAGTGCTCTCAGGATCAAGTCCTGTGAGAGAATAAAGGAAATAGGAGTGAGTGGAGGGATGAGATCAACTGTAATGCAGTCATATCACATTCCTCAGTCTATCCTGTGGGGAGATCTGGGCTGAGATGGACTTTAGAGGTTGCCTTTCCTTGAGGTGGAGGACTAAGCCTTTATAGACCATACAGAAAGCAGTGATTGCATGCAAGCTGTCCATAGAGAAGAAAGTACAGCTTTGTGTAAGTTGATTCTCTTTAGAGGAAGGCAGTTCCTGAAGAAGGACTCAGTCACCCATATTTTCAGCAGCTGGGATAATGAATACCTGATTCTCAAGGGAACGACAACAGTCCACCCCTTGTACTGAACAAAAATGCTTTATATAGTAGGTTTTAGAACATCCATAAGATTCTTCTTGGTCTCTCAGAGAAACTTAACAGGGGACACTTAATGGGAGAAATTTATTCTTTGCCTCTACATCTAGTTTTCAGGTGCAAAATCTGTGTTTTATTAAACATATAAAACATAAAAATACAGATAATATAAAAAAACAAATATCTGTAGAGGCACTTACTGTCTCTCTCCTCTCATATCCACTCTAGATTCTCCTTAGCAGGCATTTCTTTTCCTTCTGGCATGAGGAATATGAAGTGACATGATGGAAGCGTTAAAGAGTGGGGCTTGGTCAGATAGAAATCTTTCCTTTCTGGAAACCAAGATTCTTAAATCCCCAGAATTAAAGTGAATGGAAAAAAAAATGTTTTCTGTGTGGGGCAACAAAGGTCATAAGTGAAGCCACTTCTAAACATATGTGTTCTACCTATTAAGCACATTGCCCCTATCTAATGGTCATTAACCTAAGGTGTGTCCTGGAGGATGATGCCTTACTCTTTCAGGGAGTCTTCTAGAAGCTGATGCCTCCCATACCTTCAAGGTGCCATTAGAATGCTGGAGCAGCTGAGTATGCCGGTGAAGTTAGATCACCGCGTCACACAATGCAACACATCACTTAAAAATAGGTCAAAGACGGGGTGCCTGGGTGGCTTAGTCGGTTGAGTGTCCAACTTTCGCTTAGGTCATGATCTCGCGATTCGTGGGTTCAAGCGCCGCATCAAGCTCTGTGCTGACTGCCAGCTCAGAGCCTGAAGCCTGTTTCAGTCTGTGACTCCCTCTCTCTTACCCTCTCCTGCTCATGCTGTCTCTCTCTCTTTCTCTCTCTCTCTCTCTCTCCTAGAAATAAATAAAACGTTAAAAAAGATAGGTCAAAGGCCTACCATAAGAGTTAGGACTATAAAACATTTAGAAGAAAACTTATATGTCCATTTCATGGCTTTGGATTAGGCAGTGGTTTCTTAGATATGACATTTTAGTGACCAAGAATAGAGACATAAATGGTACTTCATCAGAATTATAAACATTTGTGTTTTAGAGCTACCATGAAGAAAGTGAAAAGACAACTCACAGAATGGGATGAAATATTTGGAAACTGTTTACCTGATAAAAGAATTGTATCCAGAATGCCTGAAGAATTCTTAGAATGGAATGATTAAAAAATAACCCAATTAAAAAATGGGCAGAGGATTTGAATAGACATTTTTCTAAAGACATACAAGTGGCCAATAAATGCCTGGTAACATTTTCAAGACAATTAGAAGACAAGCTGCAGACTAGGAGAAAATATTTACAAACAACCTATCTGATCAGAGACTGTTATCCAAAACATGTAAAGAACACTTAAAATTCAACATTAAGAAAATGAACAATCTGATGGAAAAATGAGCCAGAGATCTTAACAGACACCTCACCCAGGGAGATATGCAGATGGCACATAAGTGTATAAAAAGATGTTCTAAATTACATGTCATCAGGGAAATGCAAATGAAAATAACTGTGGAATACCACTGTACATATATCTGAATGGCCCAAATCTAGGATGCTGATAACACCAAGTACCAGCAAGGTTGTGAAACAACATTAACTCTCATTTATTCCTGATAGGAATGCCCAATGATACAGTCACTTTGGAAGATGGTTTGTCCATTTATTACAAAAGTGAACATGGCTTTTACCGTACAATCCACCAGCTGTGCTCCTTTTCATTTACCCAGAGGAATTGAAACCTTAAATTTACACACAGATGTTTATGGCATCTTTATTCATAATTGCCAAAAATGTGAAAGAAACTAAGATGTCCTTCAGTAGGTGAATGGAAAAATTGTGATATATAGAGCCAGTGGAATATTACTCAGCTCTAAAATAACTCTAGGGGCACCTGGGTGGCTCAGTCAGTTGAGCATCCAACTTCAACTCAGGTCATGATCTCACAGTTCATGGGTTTGAGCCCCACATCAGGTCCTGTGCTGACAGCTCAGAGCCTAGAGCCTGCTTCAGATTCTGTGTGTGTCTGTCTCTCTGCCCTTCCCTGCTTGTGCTCTGTCTCTATCTCTCAAAAAATGCATAAACATTAAAAAAGTTTTTTAACGTTCTAAAAGCTATTTCATGTCATGAAAAGCCATGGAGGAACTTTAAATGCATACTACTAAGTGGCAAAAGCTAGTCGCAAAAGGTTGTATGTTCTGTGGTCCTAACAGACATTCCAGAAAATACAAGTGTGTGGAGACAATGAAAAGATTTTTAAGGTGGTTAAGGGAAGAGACAGATGAATAGGCATAGCACAGAGAAATTTTAGAGCAGTGAAACTATTACGTGTGATTCTGTGATGATGGATACATGTCATTAAATATTTGCCAAAGCCCAGTAGAAAGTACAACCTCAAGAGGGAACGCCAAGGGAAACTATGGACTTAGAGTGATCATGGTGAGTCAGCATATGTTTATTGATTGTAACCAGTGTACCCTCTGGTGTGAGATGTTGATAGAGGGGGTGGTTGTGTGTGGGTGGAGGCAGAGGGTATGTGGAAAATCTGTTTTCTTATCAGTGTTGCCATGAACCTAAAACTTCTTTAAAAAATTAAGTCTGTAAAGGAACCTGTTCATTATAGCACTTTCTCAGGCTGATGGCTTCTTGGCAGTATGAACGAACCGTGTTAAGGCAGGTGGCATGCGTGCCAGGTGTACCCACTGCTGCATCGCCATTACTGTAAAGTAGCTGTTTTGATCTGATCTACCGATTTAGTCGGTGAACTTGTGTTATATGATTTCAGTATTCTCTAAGGCCTGTAATGCTGCTTATTAAGACCTCTGGGCAAAAGAGACAAATCTATACCTGGAATATAGATCATTAATGAATCACTGCACCTTCCAGGATGGAGGGAGTCTGATGTAATCAACATATTGCCAAGTTGCTTGTTGTTTCTTTGTGGGATCCAGCCATATGTGGGACTCAGTGTTGGTCTCATGATGGTGATTGGCATAGAGTTGGTGAGTGGAAGGCCGTGCATTTGAGCCCCATCCGTCGCCTCCGTCTCTGCTTCTGACCCATTTATATACCCATTGTGCCAGCACTGTTGTAGCTAATGACAAAAGCTTGCTGATAACCGGTGAGCTCTTCTGCCTCACTAGGTGAATTATTGGGTGCCTCTCTGGGGTGTAATGCTTGTGAAACTAAGAACTTCACCTTTGGGGCCCACTCCTATATTTTGTTTTTCACATTCTTATTCCACAGGTCACTCTGTCCCTGACGTACTATTCTTCCCCATTTTAGGTATGTAACCCACTAGCCATGCTATTAACCACAGCCTTTTACTCTGAGTCTATTTTTATCTTGGGATACTTCTCTTTTAACAGAAAAAGGATGTCCTGCCCCTTGTGAATATTTCCTTCCATTTTTCTCTTTCAGGGCCTCCTCAGATTGAAGATCAGAGTTTATTTTTGACTTACACACACATGCACAGCTGGCCAGTCTGGCCCTACTCATGCTTCATCCCAGAAATACCACTTCCATGTTATGATGGATTTCTGCTGTGCCTACCTGACCATGTGACTTGGTGGGGCTGACTGAACCAGGTTATGATGGCGAGTTATATCACAGTGGTTATATAATATCCCATGATTAGGCATCTGTCTTTACCAGGGCCCAGTAGCTCTCCAGAAGCTGTTTTTCAAATGATGTATAATTTTCCACTGCAGAAGGCATGTCCTTGCTCCAGGACCCTGAGGGGATATGTTGTGCTTCCCTTATTGGGACCTGCCAGAAACTTTATGGTGCATTTACCCACCACCGATACTGCTAAAACCATAGCATCTGCTTGGTCATATGGCCCTAGGAGAAGGGCCATTTGCTCTGTTGTCGTGGTCTGCTATAGTCCTTTCAGTCTCTGGGCCCACTGAACTGGAAATCTCTGTATCCTCTGAGTAACAGGTCAGAAAACTGTTCAGAAGAGAAAGTAACCTAACTGGTGGGGGGTTGGTTTGACAGTGCAGTAATCTGTCCTTTACTTTGATGGAAATGTCCTCACATGTTCCATATCACTGCACCAATAAAAATTTTAAAAAGTTCAGCTATGAGGCCAACCATTGGATGTAGGTAGGGCTTTCCTCCTGCTTTTTAGAACACTTGTATTATATCAAGGCCTCTAGTGCCCTTGCCATATGTTGCTCATTTGGTCTGATTAACATGCTGTTATTAGTAGAATATGTTGTTCATAATGTCCGCATTGTTTAGGTCCCTTGAGACTATATTAAGTCCATGGGTGGAAGAGTTATCATATCCCTGGAGCAAGACCGTAAGTATGTACAGTTGTCTATCCCTAGTAAATGTCCTAGAAAAATATAGAAAGCTCAGCAATTTATATCATGAAGCCTACATAGTTTTAATGTAAGAAGCTGATATTGTAAATAAGAAAGAAATGAGCAATATACTTGTGATTTTAGGAAAGGTAATTCTTTTTTTCTTTAAATTTTTAATAGTTTATTGTCAAGTTGGTTTCCATATAACACCCAGTGCTCATCCCAACTGCCTTCCTCCATGCCCATCACCCTCCTACCTCTCCCCCCTCACCTATCAGTCCTCAGTTTGTTCTCAGCATTCAAGAGTCTCTCATGGTTTACCTACCTCCCTCTTCTCCCCTATTTCCCCCTTCTCCTCCCCCACAGTCCTCCATTAAGTTCTTCCTAATCCTCCTATATGTGCAAACATATAGTATCTGTCGTTCTCTGCCTGACGTATTTTGCTCAGCATAACACCCTCAAGGTCCATCCATGTTGCTACACACGGCCAGATTTCATTCTTTCTCATTGCCATGTAGTATTCCATGGTATAGATAAACCACATCTTCTTGATCCATTCGTCTGTTGATGGACACTTAGGCTCTTTCCATGTTTTAGCTATTGTGGAGAGTGCTGCTATGAACATTGGGGTACATGTGCTCCTATGCATCAGCATTTCTGTATCCCTTGGGTAAATTCCTAGCAGTGCTATTGCTGGGTCCTAGGGGAGTTCTATTGTTATTTTCCTGAGGAACCTCCACACTGTTTTCCAGAGGGGCTGCACCAGTTTACATTCCCACCAACAGTGTAGGAGGGTGCCCATTTCTCCACATCCTCACCAGCATCTAGAGTCCTCTGATTTGCTCATTTTAGCCACTCTGACCGGTGTGAGGTGGTATCTCAGTGTGATTCTGATTTGTATTTCCCTGATGAGGAGGGATGCTGAGCATCGTTTCATGTGTCTGTTGGCCATCTGGATGTCCTCTTTGGAGAAGTGTCTGTTCATGTCTTCTGCCCATTTCTTCACTGGATTGTTTGTTTTTTGGGTATGGAATTTGATGAGTTCCTTTTAGATTTTGAATACTAGCCCTTTATCTGATGTGCCATTTGCAACTATCTTTTCCCATTCTGTAGGTTGTCTATTTTACGGATTGTTCCCTTGGAAAGGTAATTCTAAGTAAAATATAAAATTTGAATTAAAATATTAGTAATTGGGATTTGGCACCGTATTAAGAGGATAACTCTTACCAAGGAAGGTTATTCCAGGAATGTAAGACTATTTCACTGTGTCACCAGAGTTAATAGATTAGCTTAGAAAATACATATGACCATAATAAATACATACTGAAAACCATCTGATAAGGATCAGTTGCTATTCCTTATTTCATATGTAGATAATATAGAAATAGAAAGTGTTTAGATAGGATATAGGCTCTATACTATTAAAACAAACATGTATTAGTCTAAATGGCCAACCCTGAGATTAAAATTAAAAAAAATATACAAGGATGGCTTTGATCACCATTATTTCCAAAAACATACTATAACCAAATCTGCATGATTTGGCATAAGAAGAGACAGATTGGCATACTGGAATGTATAATCTAGAAATAAATCCTTGTATATGTGAGAATTTAATATATACCAAAGATAGCCTTTCAATTTAGTGGTAAATAGATGATTCACTTAAGAAGTGGTGCTGGCACAAATGTCTATCCATCTGAAGTCAAGTTGAGATTGGGCCCTTACCTTACAGTGTATATGTTAAATACATTCTGTATGGGTGAAGGGTTAAAAAATGAAAACAATCTTAGGGAATTTGAGAAGCTGTATGTTTAATAGAGGGAAAAGTATTCTTCAGATAGCAACCCAGAAAATATAAAGAAAATACAGACATATTATCTGTGTAAACTTAAAAACTATTACTTAGAAAATAATAGCACAAAGAGAATCAGTAGAAAATACGTCGGAGAAAATTTGCAAGTAGATGACAGGCAAAGGATTAATATTCATACTATACATACATTTCTTACTGTTGATATTTGTTAATTCTATTTTGATATCTATATCTCCGTAGAAAAAGTAATAAACAGGTAATTCATAGAAAAGTAAAACCAAGGAACTAGCAACCTTCTAAAAGGATGTTCAAAATTTGTGAAGTCATGGCAAAAGTGAAAAAATGATGGCATTTGCTTGTCAGGTAGAAATATGAAGTGTTTCATCCTTTTAGTAAAGTGGTCTGGTGCCATATATTATTTGAAAAATTATATATTATATATATTTTCATTTAAAATTATATATTATATATATTTTCATTTAAAATTATATATTATATATATTTTCATTTAAAATTATATATTATATATATTTTCATTTCTGGGAGTTATTGCATATAAGTAAAATTGTGTGTATATCTGTGTGTGTGTGTGAGAGAGAGAGAGACAGAGAGGGAGAGTTTGAAAAGGATTGAATACACTCTAATTCATCTACTTATAATATATTACAGAGTTGACCCTGAGCAACCTAAAGGTCAGGGGCACTGAACCCTCCCATGCAATTAGAAATCCACCTATAAGTTTTGATGCCTCCCCAAATGTAACTCCTGATAGGATTCTTGTGACCAGGAAACTTACTGATAGCACAGTTGATTAATGCATAGTTTTGTATGTCATATGTATTATGAACTATATTCTTACAATAAGTTAAGCTAGAGAAAAATATTATGAAAGTTATATAAGAAAACACATGTACAATACTAAACTGTATTTATCCAAAAACTTGCATTTAAGTGGACTTGCATAGTTCAAAACCCATAGTGTTCAAGGGCCAACTGTATAACTTTTAAGAATGATGTGGGGGTGCCTGGGTTGCTCAATCGGTTGAGGGTGGGACTTTGGCTCAGGTCATGATTTCACCTTTCCTGAGTGCAAGCCCCATGTTGGGCTCTGTGCTGACAGCTAAGAGCCGAGAGCCTGTTTCAGATTCTGTGTCTCCATCTCTGTCTCTGCCTCTCCCCCACTCATGCTCTGTCTCTCTCTCTCTCTCAAAAATAAATAAGCATTAAAAATTAAAAAAAAAAAAAGAAGGTTATGTTAGAGCTATGTCAGTTTACCTGGAAAATTTTCATTGGTATTTCTGAATAAGAATAGCAATATGCAGGGAAAACAATGCAAATTTTGCAAATAGATGACAAACACTTTGGGTAGGTATATATTTGTGTATTAATATGTATGAATGTATATATTTTAAATACAGTTAAATTAATAAAAATGGGGGAAGCAGTGGAAGGATACCTCTTCCATTGGCTTGTTAACCTAGAATAAGTGGGTTGGGAATGTCATGGTGATATGTATAGATGGGGAAGAGAGTGAAGTCCAGAAAAGAGGTAGTAAAAGAAAAAAAAATTAATTGCACTAAATGAGTAAAATTTAAGTAAATATAAGAAAACAGTAAATGGAATTTAAAAAATTATTTTGGATGCTTGTGAATGTGGATATTTATTCTGTGTTACAGTACCAAGAAATGAAAGGAAATCAAGAACTTTAAAAAAGTACTAATGTAGTTGAGTGATGAATAGCAGAGATTGGAACCAGTTCTCAACTCTGCCTTTTTTCTCCTGAGAATGGTACAAAATATACAGGTTACTTTAATCAAGACAAGTTTATTGATGTGATCTCAATGGTCACATTTAAAAACATTATCAAGTGGGCGCCTGGGTGGCTCAGTTGGTTAAGCGTCTAATTTAGGCTCAGGTCATGATCTCACGGTTTGGATCATAGGTTCTAACCACATGTAGGGCTATGCATGCCCTGACTGTGAGGAGCCTGCTTGGGATTCTCCCTCTCTCCTCTCTCTCTGCCCCTCCCCTTCATGTGCTTTCTCTCTCTCAAGATAAATAAATAAAAGCTTTAAAAAGTCAAATAAAAATGATTAAGGTATTTTTTAGTGGCAAATGGCAAAACCAATTTATATCAGTTGCTTCTTATCACAAAATATCAAGAGTATCCCTAAGAAAGTAAGTTTCACGTTTAAAAATTCTATTTGTGTTGTTAGGGAAAAGATCAAAAACGTGTCCTTGTAATAAAATTTAAATAAAAGGCCTTTCCCTTGACCTTAATGAACTTACAGTCTATGTTAAGGCGCCTACTAGATCTGAGAATTTTCACAAAGCCCTACAGGTTGAGTATGAGAGTATGAGAGTATGAGACTGTAATGAACTTACAGTCTATGTTAAGGCACCTACTAGATCTGAGAATTTTCACAAAGCCCTACAGGTTGAGTGTCCCTACAGGACAGTTAGCATGTGTTCATTCAGAAGATTATTTTGAGAGGATTGAAGATCTTAAACTGGCATCCAATCAGAGATTAGAGAAATTTTAAGGGTAGCTTTCTACTTAGAAAATTTTGAAGGAAATTATACACATTTTAATTTTACTTTGGGATAATAGCCACTAATTTCTGTGAATTAACTAGTGGATCTTTGAAACGGTAGCCTGCAGGGCACAACACACCAACCACTGCCTCCCAGAACTTTGGTTCTATTGTATATGTTGTCAGTTTTTTGAAGGTCCCTTGTTGCGTGCCTGGGAATTGTTTTTAAAGATTTTTTTTCCATCACTTCTCAGCTGCATTGTACCAGAATCTCCTAGGCTATATGTATAAAATATAGATTCCTTGATCTCCCACTGCTGTTGTGCGTTAATCCAAGGGATAGGCAGTGAGGCGGGGTGTCTATAGTTGCCTTTTTAAGTAAGGAAAACAACGGATTCTGAAGGAGATGGTTAAGGCCATGTCGTTCCAGAAGCATTCATATAGTCTTATTTTAGAGTAGGAGATGGTCTGTATTTAGTAACTTAAACCTTAGAAAGTTTATGTACTGGTAAATAACAGTTCTTAGATAAAATGAAGATATCTATACATCATTAAATAATTTTGATTGCTCATAAAGCTACACTGTAAATACTACTTAAAAGCAGAACTTTTTTACCTCTGTTCAGTGAAGAGTTTGACAATACAATCTGAGAATAAATAAAGACTTGTTTAAACCTTAAAGTTTCTAAAAGTCAGGCATGTTAACACTCTTCAGCTGTTCAACATATATTGTATCGTAAAGGTTGCAAATTCATATCATAATTTATTGAGAAGAAATTCTAATAATGCCTTTCCCCTTTCAATGACAGCTTGACCTCCTGTGTCAGTTTTCCCCATTTATTTTCTGCCTGTGGTCCCTGATCAATGTAGAAAATTCAGTCTGTGTTCTTTCTTACTCTTGCATTCCTGGAGTTTCTGATTAATTTATCCTCCATGACTCTACCAATTCCACCATTGCATATTGAAAGTTTAACTTGAACTTGTCAGTCAAATATGATTAAAAACCACTTGCAAAGAAGTAATAATTTTGTATGTGTTCTTTTTAGCAGTCTTTCTACTTGACCTTCATTTCCACTGTAAAAGCTCTTAATTTAACAACTTGGTTGGATGGTTACCAATCGCTACTCTGGCCAGTTTCATTTCCTATTCCTATACTATCTCAGTTTTTCTGCCCAACTTTGGGATTTCTGTGATCTCAGAATAAAATGTGGGGCTGTGAGGTCTCCGTGAAGTTAATCATGGAGCACTTACTTACAGGTGTGATGATATAATGCTCATATTTGTGCAGTTGCTATGATCAAACTGTCCTTAGTGTTTTTCGGGGGGGGTGGGGCATATAAATTAATGTCTGTATGTAAAATATAAATGTTAATATCTTCTAAGAAAAGTTAGAAAATAATATTGACCAATCTAATTGTGGTACTTCTTATGATATTCTACTAAATTACTTTGTATCACATAGCTGGGAAAGTAGCTTATTATACTAATTTACGTCTCTTATGAATGCATATTTTTATCTTTTCTCCATTCTGAATCTCAAGAGTGGTTCCACTTTAACCCCTTTTTGGTAGAAAAACTGCAGCGAGCGTCATAAGCAGCATGTTATCTGGAGCTTTGCAAAAGCCTTACTTGACTATATCATTTGTGGAGTGTTCTCCGATATGTCAACAACAGAGATTGTCATTCCTAAGTAATAAATTATATGCTGGTTTTCAACCGTATTTTTTTTTCTGGTTTTATTGTCGTCTCCAATGCCCATGTATTCTCTTTTATCTTGATTATTTGTCTCTCAATTTTCCACACATTTCATTTATGTTCTGCCTGTTGAATCCTTTGAAATTTAACACACTGTAGTTTTTACTATTAGGTAAATTTGGGTAGCAGTCATTCTTATTCTTTAAAAGAAAAAACCTGAGGGGCGCCTGGGTGGCTTAGTCGGTCAAGCGTCCGACTTTCGCTTGGGTCATGATCTCACGGTTCGTGGGTTCGAGCCCCGCGTCAGGCTCTGTGCTGACTGCCAGCTCAGAGCCTGGAGCCTGTTTCAGTCTGTGACTCCCTGTCTCTCTGACCCTCCCCTGCTCACGCTGTCTCTCTCTCTCTCTCCTAAAAATAAATAAAAAGCATTTAAAATAAAATAAATAAATAAAAGAAAAAACCTGAAAATTCATTATTTTAATCAGTACTTTTTATGTTATAAAGAAAATATAAAGTCATAAGGGAACCTTTTCAATTTTAAACGTACAAGAGAATAAATAGGATCAGAATTAGTGAACCTTTTGAACAGTATAAACCGATATGCATGACTGATAAATTTACATTGTTAGCTACAGTCAAGACTGTGTGATCACTGCTGAGTCACGCCAGATGACAGTCATTGTTTCTGAGTAATCGTGTTATCTGATACGACTTAGTGCATTTTTTGCTAAGTGGTTAATAACTCACTTAGTGTTTCTCAAATAGCTAATTAGATCAGAATTGCATTAAGAAGTTTTTCAAATATGTACATTCCCAAGCCTCAGATTTTGCTTGGGTAGAGCAAAAAACATGTGGACTTTGAAAAATCACCCTGGTAGTAATCCTCTATTTTAATGGCCTGATTTATGTTCTTTCCATTTTCCAAGTGGCCACTAGGTTAATTTTTCTTAATTACAGGTTATTTACACACATCTTTTTCTAAAGGCTTGGTTGCTTCTTGTATTTATTGGATGAAATTGGTGTTTTAGTGTTTGATGAATTCTCTCCTCACCCCAAACTAGGCTGAGAGATAACCACAGGTATAGCCTTAATTCCCTGTGTCACATGCCAGCAGTGGTGAAACTCATGGGACTCAGGTCACTGGCTTCTTCCTGCACCCACAGTGACACTAGCAGGACAGCATGGCACCACTTCTGCAGAATTCATATTTGGTGACCCTTTTTCACCCTTTGTATGGAAGGCTCCAACCAAGTGCAGAGAGTGGACCAACTTGCCATCATATTCTACCTGATTTCTTGTTCTGGTCTCCAGCTTTATAGAGGTTAGGGGGAAAAAACAACAATCTGTAATATTTGCTTTTATAGTAAAACATTTCATGCATACAAAAGAATGCATGTTTCATGGTCATAATTTATAAAAGACAATAAAATAGAGTCTCATGAGCCCTCCACACAGCTTACAAAGTAAAAATGATCGGTGGCTTATGCAGGCTGCTTTGAATCCTCTGTTCTGTCTACCTTACAGGTTGGCACCATTTGAAACTTACATTTATCATTTTCTTGCTTTTTGTTTATTGTTGCTCTGTATTCCTATAACTTTGTAAAACTCTTTAAATTTTATATATTTTTATTTCACATAAAAGATATACTCTATTCTGCTGAAGTGTGCTTTTTCGTATAATGTTTTCTTTAAGTTTATTATTTATTTTGGGAGGGGAGGCACAGAGAGAGGGAGAGACAGACTCTAAGCAGGCTACGTGGTGCCAGTGCAGAGCCCAACACAGGACTCGAACCCATGAACTATGAGATCATGAGTTGGACACCTAACTGAATAAGCCACCCAGGTACCTCTCATTTAATGTATTTTGAGATTTATTAAACATGTAAAACTGCACTTCCATCAGTTCTTTCTCCTTTGTAGTAGTCCATTGTGTGAATCCACCACAGATCATTTATCAACCAACTCATTCTGACATTGATTGGAGGGACATTGGCATGTTTCATGTTTTTGCTATCACCTGTAATACTGCTAGGGTTGTTTTTGGACATATTAACTGTTTTTTTGTTTTTTTTGTTTTTTTTTTTAAATTTTAAAAAGAGGAAGAGCTCATACAAGTAGGGGGAGAGGGACAGAGGGAAATAGAGAGAGAAAATCCCAAGCAGGCTCCGTGCTCAGCATTGAGCCTGACACAGGGCTCTATCCCACAACCCTGGAATCATGACTTGAGCTGAAATCAATACTTGGATACTCATCTGACTAAACCACCCAGGCGCCTCAAGAGTTTTTCTAGTATATATACTCAGGAGAGAAACTTAGGTGCCTTCATTTACCAAATGATACACATTTTTTTTCCAAAGTGGTTAATTTGAATGTATATTTCAACAGTCAAGGTATAAAAATTCTTTTTATTTCGCTGACTCACCAACACTCGATAGTCTCTAAATTTTTAATTTCTACCATTGATTTTATCTATATTGTGGCATTTTTAATATAAATGATTTTTCTTCCTGTTGGCTTGTTATAACTTACACAATGGGTTTTTTTTTAATATTAAAACCAAAAGTTTATAATATTTTATGTGATTTATTTATTACTTTTTTTATTTTAGATAGAAAGAGTGTGAGTGGGGGAGAGGGACAGAACAAGAGAGAGAGAAAATCTTAAGCAGGCTCCAAGCCCAGCATGGAGCCAATGTGGGGCTCGATCCCACAACCCTAGGATCATAACCTGAGTTGAAACCAAGAGTTAGATGTTCAACTGGCTGAGCCACTCAAGCACCCCTAGAATATTTTGGTTTTTTTTTAGAAGTTTGTTTTGTTTTGTTTTGTTTTGTTTTTTAATGTTTTTATTTATTTCTAGGAGAGAGAGAGAGACAGCGTGAGCAGGGGAGGGTCAGAGAGAGAGGGAGTCACAGACTGAAACAGGCTCCAGGCTCTGAGCTGGCAGTCAGCACAGAGCCCGACGCGGGGCTCGAACCCACGAACCGCGAGATCATGACCCAAGCGAAAGTCGGACGCTTAACCGACTAAGCCACCCAGGCGCCCCACCCCTAGAATATTTTAAATAGAAAAATAGGGTATGGGACAATCTGTATATTATGATTGTAAACATATAAATAACATATACTACCTTTTTGTGTGTGTATGTGTGTGCGTGTGTATTTGAGTATATATACACACACATAAAATAGATGAATGATCACTTAATTATTATTGTTTGATTCATTCAGTGATACCACTTAGCTGTATCATTTATTCTTTGCATACTGGTGAACTGGGAATTAATGATGCAGCTGGGGTAGAAAGGAGGAGCAGGAAGTCTTTAACAGGTAGGGGAGGTGGTGTGTAAGCAGGAGGAGGTTGAACTGCTGAGATTTTCACGAACTGTGTCGCTTAATTAGCCATATGCAAATTGCTTTATCTCCCAAACTCAGATTCCTCAAAACTCAAACTCCACTTCCTCAACATGACAGTAGTGTGTACTCCGTCTGTGTGAAGATTTACTGATAGAATCCATGTAAAGAATGTGGCACATAGTAAATGTTCATCAAACTTCAGTGAGCATCTGCTCAGAGAAACAGGACATACTTAAAGTAACAATAGAGGAAACGTGCGAAGTGCTAAAGTTAGACTGATGCATCATTTATAACCAAGTCTGTGTTCATGTAAACTCGTACGGTAGAAAGAGAACTGTTAACTCTTAGGCAGTACATGAAAGGAATCCCCCAAACTTGAGAATCTAAAACTGTTTCTTGCTATCTGTCTGTTCACACTTTTCCGCATTCCCACGCCCCCTTTACCGAAAGATGAGAAGAATATATGAAAATTTCGGGGGGGAAAAGTATAAACAAAATTAGAAACCGTAGAGGAATTACAGTGTTTGCAGAGTGGCTGGCTTTTTATTTCAAGTATATGCTTCTTTGAACATGGATGGCTGCCAGCTCTGGAAGAGGGAAGTGTTTTGCTAACTATGCACTTTTGCTAGTTCTTAGAAACATCGGCCCCTGAAGTGGTAACCTTGAAGAAGCCCAGCTTCCCTAATAGAATGTGCTGCATGACAGGTCTTGCAGGTCTAGATTTTATGTGTGCTGTTCTGGAAGGCTCTCTGCCAGGTCATTCTGTCACCTCTTCTTAGCAAATGGAGCCTACTTTCTGAACAAAGACAATGTGGAAATGGGAAATAATGCCTTTATGTTTAGACCCTAGTAAAGAACTTTTCTTTGTATCAACATGCTGCTTTATCCTACCCACCATAGCCACCCCGTCCATCTCTTCCTCAGAGGCTCAAAGGAGCAAGTACAAACATGTCAGTGAACCCAAATGTACAAATAAGAAGAAACAGTAACCAGAATGTAAGAAAAGAGCAGCACCAGAATTCCACAGTAGAAATATCAGTGCAGGGACTGCCTGGATGATGTTGTATTAAATTGTTCTTATTTTTTTGTTCATCCCAGGAGGATGGATGTTTGAAACTGGTTAAGGGGCCCATGAATATTGCCCGCAGTGGAAATAGAGCAGCCTGTGTCCTTTGGTTGCACTGGAGTAGGCTCCAGACCACTCTTCAAAATCTCAGTGAAGATGGGCAGGTTAATTCCTTTCCCTACGAGTCCATTTTCTTCTTTGTAGGTGGCAGGAATCATGGAACTTCCCTCGTAGGGCTCTTGGGAGGATTAAATGAATTCAGTGCCAAGCACATCATAGTCAATAAAAGACAGGAATTACTGTCAGCATTTGCCTTTTAGTACTTTAAGAGAAGTATTTTAGCACCAGTATTCAGCACTAAATACTGGTAATAAATCGAATCCTGAAATTCCAGAGTGACACTCCTGCCCCCAAAGGGCCCTTTAAATAGTTGAGTCTCATCCTCATCCTTCGTCCTGTGCTGGATACATACTCAGGTATGTCAGGCCGTGTCCGTGGGATGTCATGTGCTGAGAGGAAAGCGTCATAGCACACGTTGGAATGAGTGTGGGCTTTCTTTTTAAAATATTAGAAGACCATTGACATGTTCCTGTATAATGTGAAAAGCCCGCTAAACTACTTTTTTTTAAGGCAGCGATGGTGATATTCAAAATATTGCTGAAGGATCATGGTACTGCCCAATCAGAACGGGCAAAGCTATGCATGTTGTCCGCGGCTGTGCAGTGTACACCTGAACTAAATATCGGCCTAGACTGTGGTGGAGACAGGTATTGGGTTGTGACTGCAAATCTTCAGAAATTTCCAGACTTTTAGTTACGAGTCCCCATAGAGCCAGGAGCTTTGTTTTTGATTTCTTTCCTCCATTTCTGCCTGAGGGAAGAGCATTTCACAAAAAATATGTACCACCTACCAAGGACGTGAATGTCCACACATCCTTTATATCATAAAGCACTTAAGTCTTCAGAATGCCCAAGTGATAATGAACATTACCTCTTCAAATATACATGCTCCGATAAAATAGGTAGTCTCAAAATGAACATTAAGCAGGAATATTTTTATTAGGATAATTGGAATCCATCTTCTATGTTTCCAAGCACCAGTTTTGCTACGTAAAATAATAGATGTCTGACCCTGGAAGTAATTGGGCTCAGGAGGAATACACAAGGAGAGCATTTCAAGTGAAGCTCAGTATTTCTCGGCTTCCTTAGCTTGTGATCAAACTTTAATCACTCTGCTTTCAAACTGTAAAATTAGTAGATTATGTAACCAAATAAAGAGAATTCTTATCGCACCCAACAAAGTGTTTCACAAGCAGTGACTAATCTGCACAAAATCCTCTCAACTAAGTTTCACCCCAAGTTTGTATAAAAAGCCTTCCTGTGGTTGGGTGTTAGGGATTGGACTTACAACCCACAAGCTCTTACTGTACAAGAAAGCCTGCCCCCTATAGTTTTATCATTCAATTTAAATTTGTTTGTTTGTTTGAAGTGGAAAGCCCTCATTCTGATTCCCCAGGTGTCCTGTGATAGTACTCAGACTCTTCACAGAGCCAGTGAATTGTGAAGTGGGTGATAATGAACCAGGCTGGAAGAATGGGGTGTAGATGGTTCATTTTTCCACATTGTTTCTCCATGTGTCCCTGCCTGTAAGGCTGCAGGACTTGGCTTCTGTTGTAGAATCTTTCCCAAGTCCACCGTCTTCTGGAAACTCTGGGTTCTTCTTTTCTTCAGGTTTGCTGCTCTCTGTGGATTTCCGACCCCCGCACCTCCCTAGCTGGGAACTATCTTTTTATCCTTGAAGGAAATTCTTCCTTCTCTGTTAATGTGTTTCTAGCTGTGGCTTTTGTTGAATCTTCTCAGTGGTTTTTCTGGAAACATCCTGTGCATTTGGGGAACAACTTGAACTTTCCATTCTACCTCCTTCCCTGTTAACAAGGCATCACAGAACCGCAAAAGGGGGAGATTCAGGGAAAATAAACCCAAATGAAACATTTTAAAACAGCCAGAGAGGAAAACACCTTTCAGTCTTGGTGCTGACAGCTAGGGCCAGAACTCAAGCTCCCTGTGTCCTTGCCTGGGGTTCCTCAGTGCTTCAATGACCCTTCAGCAGAATTACTTTGGAAAGTTTAAAACAACAACAGTTCCGGGCCTGGTGCCTGGAAATTGTAATGCAGTGGGACCAGGGGATCAGCGTTTTTTGCAAAGCTTCCCCAGATGGTCTGATTTGGAGCCAAACGTGGCGACTACTGCCCTAAATCTGATATTCATTAATTCAGCACATATTGTTTTGAGTGTCTGCTGCAAGCCGGGCACCAGGATAGGCTTTCGGGCCTGCAGTGGGGGTACGCACGGAAATGGCTAAGCAGGAAGAGAGCCCAGCAGAGCTTATCTTCATTTGAAAAAGAGTTTGTTTGTTTTTGTTATCCTTATTGTTCTCTCCTTCCTATATAACTGTGTATTCAGAAACCTGAAATTCTATGCCTGCAGTCCACATCTTGTCTAAGACAAGTTTTTTTTAGAGCGATTCTGTATTTTAAAAAAAGGTTGCCAATATGAAATAAAAAAGGTGAGTATCTATTGTGTGGAAGTGAGAAGCAGCAGACCCTATTGGATAGGCCTTGGGCAGCCCCTCACCATCCGTCCGCACCCCCTCCCCCGGCAATTGACACTAACTTCTCAAGTCTGGTTCTTTAATGCCCTTATCTTTTGAGTCCATTTGGAAAATTGAAGTATGTATTCATGAAGATTATCACTTGTTTTTGTTATTCTGGACTGTTAAGCCCTGGTGATGGGAACTTGATCTGGGCCTATAAAATGAAATAGAACCTCAGACATCCACAGGGGGGTACTTTATTTTCTGGAGGGTCTAGAGAAGCCGAAGGAAGCAGAATCTGTGCTTTGAACAAAGCAGGACCCATGGCGTCCATTGTTAGAAACTTCTTTATCATAAATGGGTTCAGGCAGAATTCTAGGTGCTGAAGATGCAGGTGGTATTCAGAGTTGGACATTTACCTATAAATCTGTGTGGGGCTTTTTGGTAAATTCACTTCCACCCCCTAAATCAGTCTGTGGGGAAGTGGAAGCATACTGATTACTGTTGTGTGACCTGGAGTGCACCAACCCTTAGTTGCACTTCATGGTCTTCATTAAGGTCTTCAAATTTTTCTTACCAATAGTTAACAAATGCTCTCCTAATATTTCACATGTAGTGTGCATAGAAAATGCAGATATTTGCATGGCATGCTTGTGGCTTGAGGCAGCCTGTGTACACAGAGCTGAGGTATCCCCCAGTGTAGGCACTGTCTTTGGTCCCCTCTGATCTTTGGTTGCAAAATTTTAGTTCTTTGACATCAGCTCTTTAGTGGATGGATGGGAGCCATTTCATTGAATAAAGTGGAATACTGTCTGCATAACATATATTTTCTCCTTTGACCCATGGGGAAGATGTATTTTCTCCTTCACTGTCATACCTCCTCCCCACACTTCATGAAAAGATGAAATGAAAAGAATTTTAAAGAAATTGTATTTTTAATTTTTTAAGTGTTTTAATTCCAGCTAATACACATTGTTATCTTAGTTTCAAGTGTACGGTAAGGAAATTGTATTTCTGATTCAAAAAATCATTGAAGGGTTTCTAAGAGAAAGTGTTGTATATTTCAGGAGCAAGAAGGGGATCACTTATGCTTTTCAAAATATTTCAGCAGGAAAGTGCAATTTGGTCAGAGATTTCAAGATGAACTGTATGTAAATGGTAAACATTTTTTGTTTGATCAACACAAATGTTTTGAAGTTATGTTTTTAATTAGTTTGAAATGTTTGAAAATGGAGATCTCCTATCAAACTCTGTAGGTCCAGCATCTTCTGAAAAATCAGAGTGACTGGTAGCCCTGGACTCACAGGGCATCACGTGGGCAGCCCCCAAGCCTGAGGTAGATGGGCATGCACACTTCTGTGCTCAGTCTCCATTCCTCGTTATGCACATTCCAGATTATTCCATACGGCCACTCTCTTTGAGGCTCCTTCCACCTGCCACCAGTGTTGTCGTGTATGGGCTTTGTCTGAACTATTATTTATTTGTATGAAAACAAATAGAGGCTTGTTGTGGTTGGGGAGGGTACCCAAGGTTCGTTCTCTCTCTCTCTCTCTCTCTCTCTCTCTCTCTCTCTCTCTCCCCTCTCCCTCTCTCCCCCCCTCCCCCCCACCCCCCCCCACCCCCGTCTCCCTCTCCCTCTCCTCAGCTGAAATTGCTGTGGGTATAAATTCAAGCTGCTCTCACAGTTTGCCTCAATTTAGATTTACACTTCTATGTTGATAGAGTGGCTGTTTTATACACCTAGATTTAGCCCCTAATAGGTGTGAATTCTAAGCACATAACTATTCATATCCATGATTAGCATTTCCAAAAGGTGTCAAAATCACTCCTTTCATTGTGATAAAGAAACTTTAAAAAACACGGTTAAGCAGAACAAGTATTTTTTTTAAAAGATGTAAGCAGTAAATGTCTCCTTAAAATGAGTTAGAGACCAATGGTTGAGTTAGTATTTTAAGCCTTTGATTTCTCTCCAGTCAAGGTGTCAATTATGTTTAATTTCTTTGAAATAATAGCAGTAACTGTCACATCTTGAATACCAAGGAGTTGGCTCAGCATATAATCACAATCTTACTTAATTCTTACAGTAAACCAATTATGTACATCTTTACCACCCCTGTTTTACAGATGTAAAATTTGAGAACAAAAGAGGTTTAAACAAATAACTTGCCTACAGTTATACATTTATGTGTGTATACACATATGTGCTTATCCCACATATTTATGTCCAGGTACACACATTTAATATACACATACTCAATATTTAATCATAGTTCCTTCTGCATCTCATGATTTTAAACTACTCTTGGGGCACCTGAGTGGCTCAGTCAGGTAATCGTTCAACTCTTTCTTTTTTTAATTTTTTTAATGTTTTATTTATTTTTGAGAGAGAGAGAGAGAGAGAGAGAGAGAGACACCGTGTGTGGGTGGTGAGAAGTCAGAGACAAAGGGAGACACAGAATCTGAAGACAGGCTCCAGGTTCTGAGCCGTCAGCACAGAGCCAGACACGGGGCTTGAACCCACAAACCGTGAGATCATGACCTGAGCCAAAGCCAGACACTCTATCGACTGAGCCACCTAGGCACCCCAGTTGTTCAACTCTTGACTTTAGCTCAGGTCATGATCTCATTGATCAAGATGGGGCCCCCCGTTGGACTCTGCACTAACAGCACAGAGCCTACTTTGATTCTGTCTGTGTCTCTCTCTCTCTCTCTACCGTGTTCTGCTTGTGTGCCCTCTCTCTCTCTCTCTCCAAATAAATAAACCTAAAAAAACTATTCTTAACCACCATTCATAGTAAGAACTGCTAGTGTATTTCAGGGCTTAATATTTACTACGTTGTACTTTCATAATATTATGTTACAAACTGGTACTAACCCTTTCTAAATTCAGTACATTTTGATTATTTTTTCTTTCCTTCATTTGCCCCCAAACAAACAAACAAAAAATCAGTGTATAGCATTCTGAATGGAATATAACCTGAAGTTTGGGAAACACTGACTTTGAAGCTAATATCAGGGAAGCCATTTCTGATGGAGAAGGTGAGATATACCTTGGAGGAGAGACACTTGTTAAAATGAGGCCACACTACAAAGGGATTTTCCTAATAATTCATGGAGGCACACATTTGTCTTTGTGTTCATGTTTAACGTTACAATAGATCTTTGCTTTATTTTCCAATGAAATAATTATTTGAAATTCTGTATTAAACATTTTATGCTGGTTCTAATGTATGCAAATTATACCTAAAAGAGCTAAACAATAATAATCAATAGGAGGCAGGGTGAATAGAGCTACAGAGAAAACAAAAATGTCAGAGTATTGATATTGTTGAAGTTGGATCCTGAGTACACTGGAGTTCATTATTATTTTGTTCACTTTGTATGTATTTGTGATTAGAATTTTTCCTAATAAAAAAGTTATTTTTACAAAGTAAGACCACCATAGTCTTCTGTTTTCTACTTAGGCTCATGGTTGTCCGAGAGCAGGACCCATCAAGGCTGGAGTGTGGCCTTTCCTCCGTAAAGATATGAACAATAAGTAGCCAGGCTGACAGAAGTTGGTTTTAGCATCTGTTGACACCAGACTTCTCTAAAGTTGGGTTTCTCACATTGACCTGGTTCACATTTGTTGGTGGATAATTCTTTCTTGTGGGGCACTGTCCTATGTATTGTAGAGTGGTTAGTGACTCCCTGGCCCCTACCCTCAAGATGCCAGTAGCATTTCTATAGTGTCCCTTTCTCAGTTGTGATAACCAAAAATCTCCTCAGACATTGACAAATGTCCATTGAAGGGCAAAATCTCCCCCAGTTGAGTAACACTGCCTGAAAACACCACGTCACCTGGCATGAAGCCTGGCTAACCTTTAATCAAAGATCTGAATCTTCCAGAAGACTTGTTCAGTCCAGGCCTCAGGATGAACCAATTCTAGATTAGGCAGAATAACAGCAACTAGGGATTCATTTAAGAATACCAGACTTAGCTTAGGCTGGGTCATTGATGTGACATTGGGCAAGTTAATTAACCTTTCTCTGTTTTAGTACTCTCATCCATGAAATGGGGATAGTTACAGTACATGCATTTACATTTATAAAACGCTTAGAATCTTGCCTCACACACACTAAAGAATTAGCGTTTGCCATGAATGTCTACCTAGAATCCACTGAGCCGACATGATGATTTGGAATCTGGGAGATGAAGGGATCCTCCAAAGTGCTGTGTTAGTGTCATATTTAGTTATTAGTGTAAATGTTTCTGAGTGCTTCGAGAATGTTCACGCAGAATACATAGTCACACTTGGTCCTCGAGTAATTTGTGATGTAAAAGAAGGAAGTGTGGTGCAGTGCGGTTGGTTTATAGAACTCCTCAGAATGGAGTGACTTCATAACATCAAACCATGGTTTCTGTATTAATTTACTTATGAAAATAAAAATACAACCACAAGCAGACGGCATACTGAGCACTTGATCCCTGGCCAGGTATCGATGTTTCTGTGCCTGTTTGGAGATAAGGAGCCACAGAGCCCAGCCCTGGATACTCCAGAACAAGATGTCTCCATTCAGAAGTCCACCTTTTCCCTTTTAGGTGTTGAACAGTGGTGAATCACTTCTCTTTCTTCTCCACTGTTATACCTTCAGTCTTGCTTATGTGATTCTGGCTGGGGCAGAATAAATACTCCAGGAAGATTCTCTTTTCTAGAAAAAAACAGACCTTATCCTTCCTGTATTTCTTCCCCTCCATTTATAAATATGCTCAAGAATTTTCCAACTTAAAAATAGCTTTCATTGACTCTCCATCGACCCTCGACCCATCTCCAACCACCATCCTGTCTCTCTCATTCTAAATTATTGAAAGAGTAGTTGATTCTTGCCACTTCCTTGTCCTTTCGTTACACTTCAACCCTCAACAGTGTGGCTGAAGCTTCCCGAGGCCTCACCTAACTGGCAAGACGATGCACATCGCCGAGGGCACAACACCAAAGGCATCTTGAAGGTTTGATTTACAGTAACTTGCTCTCCCTCTCTTTCTTATTCTCATTCTTTTTCTCCCCATTTATGCGTTTTTTAAAAATAGATTTAGCAGGATAAAATGTACATTCCACAGAATTCACTCATTGAAGTGGGCAATTCAGTGAATTTTAGTATGTTTACAGACTTGTGCAACCAGCACCGTAACCCAGTTTTAGAATGCTTCCGTCACCGTAGAAGGCACCCTCCTGCCCACTTGCGATCCCTGCGCGTTCATACTCCCAGCCCCAGGCAATCAGTGTTGTAAGTTGTTCTCTATCGCTCCTTGGCAAAACTACGCCCTCTGCGTGCCCTCTTTACTTTCATAATGCAGTGCATCCAGGGGTTGCACTGGGCCCCTCACAGTGGTCCTTTTCTGGCCTCAGGGAGTTCATCTTCCTCTGCTCACGTCTTAAACGCTGGGCTTCTCCATCCTTCTCTCTGCCCCAGTGCCTTCTGGATTTCCCCGGAGTCATTTCATTTGCTGCCATGAATCACTTACTGGGCTGGGTTTTGCCAGTGTTATGATGCTCTCCCATACCTGTCTCCTTCCTTGTCTCCTAGGTAAACTCTTTTTAACTCAAGAATTACATTGGAGGCCACCTGTTCTAGGCTGTCCTGGGACTTATCCTCATTTCCTTATTGTTGGTCATACTTCTTTCTCGTATCCGTACATCGAAGAGGTGCAGCTCATGAGCTCTGACCATAAGGCAACCTTGTTGTCTGCTCTGACCCCAGAGATGCTTCTGTGGTGCCCTCTCCTGCTGCTGGATTAAACCCCCGGTAGCCCCATTCCCTCTATTTTTGATGCCCTGATATCAGACATAATCTGAATCAAAAAAATTAAAGCAACCTGCCCCATGTAATAGTTAAATCTCAGAACTTGAATTGACAACAAAACTAATTTCCCTCCAGTGTTTACCTGCCGCAGAGGGGAAGTCTGCAGTCCAAGAAAGAAACAGTTCTTTGGCTTCCCTTCACACCTGGCAGGTCCTCCTCCTCTCTCCCTAACTTCCTAATTCCAGTTCAGCTTACTGTTTTGAAAGGGAAGAGAAGAAAGAGACCCCTTTTACATGATTGAGTGCACTCTAGTGATTTAGGATTAGGGCACTTCACACTTCCCAGGAATGTAGAACTGGTATTTTCTTTCATGGGTTCACTAGAGATCCCTTAAACTTTGGGTGTGTTTCCCCCTCAGTTCTCTAATTGTGGTGATGAACTCCCACCCATAGCTTGTCACCTCCTACATTTTCAGCCACCAGAAATCCAGCAGTACCCTAGTTTACCTGTGGAAGGCGTCCTCTCCCCACCTGCAGCCAGGTGCTTCTCCTGCTTGGGATGTATGACACTGCCTTTCCCCAGCTGCTCCCCAGTGTGTGTCTGGCTCGTAGGAAATGACATGCCTTCCGTGCCCCTAACATCTCTTAAGATCCATTTTCTGTTCTGCTTCAGCCTGCCCTTATTCTCTAGGATGGACCTAAACCCCTGTGCCCCCCCAAGTGCAGCTCCTTCTGGTGTCCTTAAAGCACAGCCCCCACAGGTTTCAAGAAGGACCCTTCTTCTTCCCTCCAAGGGGGTGGAACTTACCAGAATTCTCTTCAAGGAAACTTTTCTCTAATTCCCCACCCAGTCTCCTGAAACCTCTCATGAGAAGAAGGGCCTCAGAGCCAGACATATGGTTTTGCAGTATCTCCTTTGAAAAACTGTTCTTCATTCTGTTCTGGAAACTTCTTTTCATTTGGGATAAAACACCTGCTGTGTTGTCTTGGTGACCAAAGGAACTTCACATGAACATCCAGTTGTCAGCCACTCTCCTCCAGTCCAGAATCTTTTGTTAAAATGTTTCTGGATCAGCATGCTTCTTGAGGGCAAAGATGATACTTTATTTTCAAATATCCTGTGTGTGTGTGTGTGCACACGCCTGGTACACTATAGGTACTCTGTGACTGTACTCTATCCAAAATTATGAGGGAAGGAACAGAATGGCTTTGCTGGGAGTGTGGCCCTAGGGTTCCTGTTGAATGCTGCTTGTATTCTAGCCCAAACCCTTTGTAGTGATTTTCAGCCCCCTTTACCTCTTTGTACTTGATTCTGACAATCAAGAATTTTCCTTATTTTATTGACAATGATTTTATCGATTCCAATAAAATCATTTACACATTTTTAACCTATTATCATTTAGAAGTACCTTTTTACAGGGCACCTGGGTGGCTTAATCAGTTACGCGTACAACTTTGGCTCAAGTCATGGTCTTGCGGTTTGTGAGTTCGAGCCCTGAGTCAGGCTCTGTGCTGACAGCTCAGAGCCTAGAGCCTGCTTTAGATTCTCTGTCTCCCTCTCTCCCTGCCCCTCCCCTGCTTGCTCTGTGTCTCTGTCTCTCTCGAAAATAAACATTAAAAATTTTTAAGAAAGAAAATTTTTTCTTTGAAATTTATTTGTTAAGGTTTTATAATTACATATTTTGTATTGAAAAATCAATATATGTATGTACTTTGAAGAAAATTTAAAATATATGAAATACTGCAGAGTAAAAAGTATTTTATTCCTCTATTCCCTGTTCCCAAGTGAGCAGTTTTCTCCTCAGAAATAGCTACTCTCTTCAGTTCTCATATCCTTCAAAACTATTCTCCAGGCTCATGAATGTATATAGATGTATGTATTTTTTTGTCCCCAAACAAAAAGTATCAGGCTTTTCACACACTGTTTTGCACTTTATGTTTGTGACTTTGTGTGTCTATGAGATACCATGATTTAATCCCAGATGGAGTTGCTGAATTCTTCTTAATTCATGCCTGCAGCAGGGAGGGTATGTTATCACAGTATGTATGCTTGAAATCAAGCAAGAGTTGTTTAACTTAAATAGCCTTTCCCTTGATAGAAGAAGTTTGATTTCTTAAAAATGTAATGACGTTTAATGCATTGTCGCTTATAGTACTGGCTTCAGTTACCAAATCTATTAATAGAAAGTTTTAAATGTATACAAACCACCAGCTCCGTAATGATCCTATTGCTTAAGCATTCCATTTGATACCTAATACGTGAAAAAAATATATATATATAGAAAATACACAACATCTGACATCACTTTTTTTTTTTTTTTAATATTTTTATTTACTTCTAGGAGAGAGAGAAACAGAGCAAGCAGGGGAGGGTCAGAGAGATAGGGAGACACAGACTCTGAAATAGGCTCCAGGCTCCGAGCTGGCAGTCAGCACAGACCCCGACGCGGGGCTCAAACCCACGAACCGTGAGATCATGACCTAAGCAAAAGTCGGACGCTTAACTGATTAAGCCACCCAGGCGCCCTGACATCACTTTTTAAAATAAATATCTTGACCCATCTGTGTCTCACTTTATCTGAAAAGTGGGAGTGATAACAGAATGAACCTCATGGATTATTGTGGGAATGAAATGGGTTGATGTGTGAAACAGTGTGTGGCAAATAACAATCACTCAATGAAGGGTACTGGTTATTATGTTACTATTCATTTTCCTTTCTGAAATTTTGAGACTTGTCTTTGTAGAAAAGCATTTCCATCATATTGTTATTAAGCTATTTTAAAATTCTAAGTAAACGCACATGGCAAAGACGTTATTATACAGACTTAGCCAAGGTGTATTGCTCCTCATCATCATGTAATGAAGTCAGCAGTAGTTTCCCATTTGATAAGAAGGAAAGAAAACTCATGCGGCATTCATGATTATGGAAATTTGTCTTTGTTTTTATTCCTGTCTAATTTGGAAAATGTCAAGGGTCAAAATATGTCATAGAATTTGCTTATTGTTTAGTTTTCCTATTATCATTACATGTGGTGGGGCCTCAAAACCTAATAAGCCCCTTTATTAGGGCAAAGTCCCTTTCAAAAGAGGTATGAAATTAGAAAAGAAAAGAAAAAAGAAAAGAAAAATATCCCAAAAAGCACCTTAGGTTCGACTGTATTAGAAAACATTAGATAGTGTTGATCATTTTCAGAGAAGAAGCTCTCATTAGAAAATCCACAATTTTGTGGAAATTTGGACTTATTCCAAAGCAAGAAGTATTGTCCTAAACATACCACAGAGGTCAATATTGCATGCCAAGTAGCCGCCCATCATTGGAGGGATGTTTGTAAAACAGCCTGTCCTGGAAATGGCCATGTTCTCTTGAGGCTTAGCATCAAGTGGGAAAATTGAGGTGAGCCCTCTCTGGAGTATGCTTAGGAAGGGTTGACATCTTGTCTAATATTTTGAAGCAAGAAATGGGTTGGCATGTTTCGGTGGCTGTGTCTTTTCCCTTCAGTGTGCCTTTGACTGAAGCCAGTGGAACCAATTGAGAAATGGATTTGTAACTCTTCCTGACATATCATCAATGAACATATCTTTGAATTGAGGATAGAAAGATCCCCTTCAGCTGCCAGAGACAATCTCTTTGAGTTGAGGACAGAGGAAAGGAGGCTCTGAAATCAACACACAGCAGCTCGTAGCTTACTGGCAACATGTTTACATGGCTGACACATGGAATCGATGTATGCACATGTGACTCTCATTCTCTTCCTGCCTGTGTACACCGATTGCTAAAGGACCAAAAGAAAAAATTCACTGGATGTCAGAGATGACATGGCTCATGATAGCAAACATAGCTTCATAATTTCAGGCTTTTTGTCAAGCCTTCAACAGTAGCCTTCTAAGAACATTTATATTTTTATTACAGAATTTATTCTCTTTTCAGTATGTAGAACTTATATTTTGTTCTATTTTGATAACTTTCTATTAATTTCTGCATCAACAAAAGAAAGAAATTAATCTCTAAATGGATATATATTCATATGCATAAATGTACACATACGTATATGTATTATATCTATATGAAAAATTATTTTGCAGTGTAAGAAACCAATTGTATACAAAACAAAAGTTAGGTTCTGTCAGTGTGCATTTGGAGTAGAAAGGTAGATGCATCCATAGGTTTTGCTGATTCTCAGAAGTGTCCTTAACCTACACTGTTGTGGTTGTTTTTTGGTTTTGGGGGGAGATTTTTGCAGATGGTAGTTTAGTTGAAGAGAGAAGCCATAGTCCAAACAACCGTAATGGAAGGTATCAAAGTGTTGAGTTTGAAGGAAGATCAGGTACTGTAGGGGTCCATAGGACTGTAAGATGACTTCCAGCTGGTGTTCGCTATGTTTGCTGATTGTGCTGTGTAAACACAGAACTGCTGGTGTGAACTTAAAATCAGACTGGACCCATTATTACCTCCCCTCACCTTAGCTGCTAAATGTTTGTGAGCTGTAGGGAAGATGCGTGTGGAGTTGTCAAGAATCTTGGACCTGGAGCCCAGTGTTCATGTAAATTTCATTCCCAACCAGTTCTGTTCCGGCAGGAAAAAGGTTTGGTATGCAGAGTAGATCACCTACATTTCTGGAAGATGTGCAGATTAAGAATGAATGGTAATGACTGTGAATGAAAACGAAGTGAGTAGATGATGCCTGATTTCTGATCTGGCAGGATGTACAGTCTTATCAAACACTGAAACTTATTTATTAGTTGGCTGTCATAGTGTTATGATTGCATTCCATGACAGTGAGTTAATGCAAGTTCTAGAAGAATCAAAATACAAAATCCATAGGCATTAAACTTTTATCCATTAATAATTGAATATTTTACTACACTACAAGTTTCTAATCTGTTCAAGGACATTTTTTGTTCTTTTTGGAGTGGTTCATGAGGTTTGGGAACAATATACATTCAATGAATGAAATTTCTCAGATGTCATAGTTGAAGGTGTCTTTTTGGGGATGTGAGAGACATGCTAGGCAGCCTTCTAGAAAAAATTGCTGTAGGGTTTGTGTGAATGAAAAAGAGAATTCTTGTTTGGTGCCTATTACTCTGATACAAATGAAGCCAGATCATTCTCACGCCTAAACTTCCACCACATGAAGAAGCTTAACTCTGAGCATTTGCCAAGACTACATTCAAAGTTGCTCATATACTTTTAAGGTTGTAAATATATATCAATATTTCATGATCCACAATCTTAGTAGCAGTTTTGTAAAATATATGTCAAAAGCCACAAATGGCCTCTCCTTTTAGAGCAACCAGGAACAACTATTTAAAGCAATTTTGGTTTTGCGTCCAAGGTCTAGCATTTTTTAGCTCAGCTGACATTAAGAATAGATAGTACAGTTGTCAATATGTACTAAATATGGGGGCTATTTAAAGATTGCCATGAGAAACGTGTTGTGAATGTATTAAGCTGTAGCCCCAAGATGCAAATGCCAATTAACAGAGAAAATTCTAAGGGCTATGTTTTCTTTTATTTCAAGCATTCCTGTGACTAGTTGAATATTCTTACTGTGGCAGATTACATTGTGATTTGTATTGGTCTTCCTTCAGTTTCTTCCTTTGTATTTATTTTAGCTTGGTGATTTCAGAAGTGGGACAAAATTTTATATGTGCCTTCTCCATGTGACAATACTTGGCAATGATGAGAAGTCAGGTCATGATTGTATTAATTACTTTCATTATTTATCAAGTTAAAGCCCTACTTCAGCACTCATTAAAAATGAGCAGCATCATTTTTAAAAATACTGTTCCTGAATGATGTTTTATCTTCCGACCTTATACAGTATATTTCTGTGTGTGTGTGTGTGTGTGTGTGTGTGTGTGCGCACATATATCGGAATATTAGAATATATGTTTTGCTTCTCTTACATCAGATAGTTTACCTAATATTGTGTAGTCTCTGATTTCTATGAATTTAAAGGTAAGAATGAAACTGGCATGTTGCAGAATGTTTTCTTTTCATCCTTTTAAGCATGATGCAGATTACACCGTTTCCTATTTGAATGTTTGTTGCAAATCCTATCATGGCAATTACTGGTTAACACTGCAGTGACTTTTCAAAGGCCTTTATCTTGATACCTATATTCTTAGCAAAGCATATAAGGTCTGTAGCCAGGCATTATACATCTGTAGTCCCATTTTATACCACACTCAACCTGGCCACCCACTTTTCATCTTATTAGCTTTCCCTTAAGGCCCAAGGCCTTTGCTTATTCTATTCCTCATGTCAAGAGATGACTGCCAGAATATCTAACCAGCAGTAGGGCATGGACATCGACCAATCAGAAGTGACATGGGCTAGAGCAGGATTCTAGAAGCCCTCTGCTGAGCTGGGTATTAACCCTTTAGGTCATGGATCCAGGGCGTTGGAGTGGGGCTCTAGGGAAGTCCTTGGGAGATGAGATGATAGGTGATGGGAGATGGTCTAGACGATGACTACTCACCAGCCTCTTTACCATCTCTAAGTCATACCAAGTATTTGTCTATACTTGGAAAATCGTACCTCTGACTATATAATCTCTTCTTTTCTTCCATTACACTTTATTTCTTCAGAGGACCTTTCCCTGAGCTTCCTGAAGAGGGCCGTTCTCATTGGGTTATTCATAGAAACTTCTACTTTTGCATTATACCTTTCACAGTGTCTAGTTTACAAATACTTTGTAATTATTTGAATCATGTTTTATTCCCACTAGGTCATGGACAGGAATTCCTGGAGGCAGGAGTCATGGAATTATCTGACAGCCCTATCCCCCACTCTACCTTGCTTGAGAATTAAAACCCCAGCCCCCCTAATAGGTGCTCAATAAATATTTGTTGAATATTTGTTGAATGAATGAGTTGTCAAAACTCACAAAAAGACTATAGAACTTCTTTGAACACATTTATACTTTTGAAATGCAGTTGATATGCATGTTACTTTGGGGATGCAATATTGGGAAGATAACATTTTTTTTAAGTTACCATTTTTTTTAGTGCTTTCAAATGCATTTTCCGGAAATGATTTTCAAATGGTGGCTAGATCCCAAGCTGTGACTTATCTTTTTGTTTTAGTAGAAATGCTTTCACTCACTTGATGTCCAGTACAAAGATTTAATCTCCTTAGCTGAATTATTCATTGTTCTTAAAGCTCAGCAAGAAACATTAAAACTTAAAACTTGAAAGCTACTGCTATATACAGGATGGTTGGAACATTGGAGCAACCAATGATGAATGAGCTGCCGTCCTACCTTCAGAGAGTATCAGTCTAGTAATTTTCTCCTTATCTGAATTATGAGTATTTAGAACATTTTATTTCTCAATTACAGTGTCAGAACAGAAAGCATATATTTTGTTCTCTATATGACATAGAGCAAAGCCTCTCATATTCATGGGGATTTTTTAAACCCAACATGAGGCTTGAATTCACAACCCTGAGATCACGCGTTGTGTGCTCTCCCGACTGAGCCAGCCAGTTGTCCTTGGATACTTTTTAGTTAAGATTATGATGATGGTATTACAGGAGGGTTTGCTAAAGTTTGTGTTTTCTTTTTTCCTGAAAATTCCAACTACTCGTACTTTTTATGCCTGTTACTTTGTAATTACCAGATGCTTTCCCAGTTTGATTTACTGTGTAAACTGGATAGCTTTAACTCCTCAGAGGAGGAGATACCAATTCAATTACTGTCATACTCCTCAGGCCCTTCCTGTGTTCAAGACTTACCCATTGTTTCCAGACTTTAACACATCTTGCAACCACTCCCAAACTTTTTATGAATCTTTGACACATCATGTATAACATGACTGCACTTCATGTTCCCACACCTTTTATGACTGTCATTCTGTTTTGAGAGTTCTTATTTCTTGCCTTTCTACTTTGTGTGTGTGCATGCATATGTGAGTGTTTGTGTGTGTGAGTTTGTGTATTTTGTGCTACCCTTCTTATGATTTCTGGACTACTTTCCTCATATGCATGATTAGAAGGAGATTATGGTGTTTATAGTTTTCAGTTATAAGTTACCTATACTCTAGAATGATTTCAGTTATGAATCAAGTTAGTAATTGAAAACAATTATGGATACAAAATGTGCAACTGATTAAGAAGAAATAAAAGAAGGAAGGCTCGGTATCTGAAAACCTTTGATCCAAGTAGGGAAACTCAACCATAAGAAATGCTTGAGAAGCGTAATGATTGATTGGGGTCAGAATGTGTGTCCTCACTTGCATGCTTATATCATTGAGTAATTTTGACCATTAGTCTTTTGGGATCTGATTGTGTTGAAAAAGGCTTCAAAATTTCTCAGGTTCATGTGCCTGCAGTGACAGACACTGTGTCTTCCCCAGATATACCCTCTAGTTTTTTTATCATGTCAGTACACACACCACTTCCAATTGTCACCATATGCATTTCTTTCCCTGACGGCATGTTTTTAGCATATGGAACCATTTTGCTCTCCCTGAAAGAGGCTAGAAGTGTTGGGTAATTAATACTCTCTGAGAATAGCCTCCAAACAGTGACTAATGTGGACTGGTGTATAAGTGCCCCCAGCTCCCTTGTCCCTGAGCAAGGATAGCTCTGGGCAACTCCAGGATAACTCTTACCTGGCTCTGAGGCATATGTTCTGCCTGGGATAGACCTCCAGAGTTTCCCTGGCAAGAATAAGCTCTAGTCCTACACGAGGATTAGTGACTTTATTTCTTACCCTTTATTGGCTCCCTTCCTCCCTTGTCTCATTTCTTCATACCCTGACTCTTTTTGTCTTCACCACCCAAGTAGGTTGCTTGTACTTGAATTCATTTAGCAGTGTTTGCATTAGGGGAACCCAAGACATAAGGAGTTTGTAGTAATGGAGCAAGTGAGAGATGGTGATAGATCCCATGATAATGTAAATTACTCACAGTAATTTACCTGCAGTTCTTAGAACACTAGTTCTCAGTTGTATTTCCGCCGGTTTTCAACTCCCATGGATCAAGTCACACCTAAATCCTGGCGTTTTCATTGCAATTCCACCACTTATGTCCCACCCAAGAATATATATTAGATTACAAGTGCATAAGAATATCACTAAAGGAATGCTTGATTTAACATATTATTTTAAGTACATAACTTAAAAAATTATCACATTTTCACTGTTGGCTTCCTTATTATTTGGACACACTTCATCCTGATTGAGTACATCGCGCTGCACATCAGGATCCCATGATAAACTGCCATTGTCTTAAGAAAGCTGAGATTTCTCTTTCTTGCTCAATTCATACCAGCAGCTGACTCACAATTGTACACCTTTGCTGCTAATGTGGATGATAGTCAAAGTCATTAATCCCGCTGTGTGGAACCAGCTAACTTTCAGCAGTCCAGAAAAGATTCTCCAATTTTAGGTGTATATGTCTAGCTTACTTGAACATTAAACCATACACATTAGCTGGTGTCAAATGGCCACTGAAAGTGACATAGGGTATTCAGGTAATTATTTTCTCTCAATCAGCACATTCAAGTTTATTAGAAATCAAGAAAGAAGAAAATCGTTTCATTTGCAGTTTCTCAGATTAAACAATTTCCACCATTAGCATTTTTGGATCTGTTTTATGTAGCATATGTAATTGGGGGGCTTTCTGCAATTGTCTCTGAAAAAATAGGCTTAATATGAGTATTGATAATGCTATTTATAATTTATATGTCTTATTAGGGATTCAGAGACCATGAACATGGTGCTTGAAGATATCTGCTGATTGGACTCTTAGTTTCACCAGAATGTTATCATTAGAGAAAATGAGAAAAGTTAGGGATTTAGGGTAATATGTTATTTGTTCTAATTATTATCTACCAAAAGTTTTAATATTTAATAGGTTAATATTTAATATTTTAGTATTGTGAACATTTATAATTCTGGGAAGCTGCTTCTATCTGCATGTCCATTATATAAAGTGTTTTTAGAGCTTCTACCTTTCATACATATTCTCTTTTGTATCAAAACAGATTCATTTCATTTCAGAATTTTGAGTGGCTGCGAAGAATATAGTTTTGTGAAAAGAAGAAAATCTGTTTTTTAAAGCAATTTGTTTTGTTTAAGCCTAACTTCTTTGTACATATATTTTACAGATTAAAGGATTTGCCAGAAGACAAAGCATTCTATTCATCAGAGACTGGACAAGAGTTACTCTTGCTTTGGGCAATTAAAGATGACGTTGTCATGGAAACACTTGATCCTGCTTTCGTTCATTGGCTGCCTAGGAGGTAACAATAAGCTGTATTCTCTACACTGAAGTTGCAACTATACTTGAGTCCTAGGTTCAATAATTTTTAAATGTTGAAATAATACTCCACCAGTAGCAAGAGAAACAAATATTTTTCCCAGAAGGGAAATTTTCATTCCTTCTTCTGAAAATGGGATTCTCTTTCTACCCCCTCATTTTTGCAAGCCATTTTTTCACCTTAGCAAATAGAATGATACCTAAGAATATAGACCTACTGTATTATTATGACTGTAAGACCAAATCAGAATTTGAGAATGTTAATTCATGATTTTTTCCCAAAAGGATCTAAAACTTGTAATCTCTCATATACAAGAGAAAACATGTTTTAAATGCTGGTATTTTCATATATAATCTTAAAAACAATATGGTTTTGGGGTGCCTGGGTGACTCAGTCATTTAAGCATCCGACTTCAGCTCAGGTCATGAACTCATGGTTCACGGGTTCAAGCCCCACTTCGGGCTCTGTGCTGACAGCTCAGAGCCTGGAAGCTGTTTCAAATTTTGTGTCTCCCTCTCTCTCTGCCCCTCTCCCGTTCGTGTTCTATCTCTCTCTGTCTCAAAAATAAACTATTGGGGCACTTGGGTGGCTTAGTCGGTTAAGCGTCCGACTTTTGCTTAGGTCATGATCTCGCGGTTCGTGGGTTCGAGCCCCGCGTCGGGCTCTGTGCTGACTGCCAGCTCAGAGCCTGGAGCCTGTTTCAGTCTGTGACTCCCTCTCTCTCTGACCCTCCCCTGCTCACGCTGTCTCTCTCTCTCTCTCTCCTAGAAATAAATAAAATATTTAAAAATAAAAAATAAAAAAAATAAACTATTAAAGAAAAAGAATATGGTTTTTACTTTAGCAAAAAACTTATTTTAGGGATCAAAAATTAACATAGGCTACTTTTTTTAATTTTTGGAAAATTTAAAATCTAGAATAAAATATAAAAAGGAGTAAGTCTCATATCTATCATAAAAAAGTGTCTATTGTAAATTATTTGACATTTCCTTTTTGTTTCGTTTTCTAGAGGTGTTGCAAAGTAAGAGAAGGATTTTTTAAAATAGAGTGGTATTTTTACTACAATTAGTTTTTTGGTTTCTTTGATCATTTTCCTTCTTTGCGCTGTAAAGATTAACCAGCACCTGCAAAGTTGAAAGAATAGTATAGTGAATACACAAATATGCACCATTTATATTTTTTATTCGAATATTGTGCTATTTTAATGTATTCTGTGCACATTTGTATGAGAGAAAGAGAGAGAGAGAGTGTGTGTGTGTGTGTGTGTGTGTGTGTGTGTGTGTGTGTTTCCTTTATTTATTTATTTGGCTAATTCATCTGAAAATAAGTTCCAGGGGCCATCACCTCTTACCCCTAAAAAATTCAGCACCCATCTCCTGAGAAGATGACCAATTTTCTACCTAAACACAATTACTTTATGATACCTAAAGAAACTAATTTAAAAAAGCAGCCTGTCATTTTTCTTTTCTCATAAGACAAAATTGGTGTGGATTGAGGCCAAAAGCATTGTCAAATAAAACACATGTTACTTGGGGCACCTGGGTGGCTCAGTCAGTTAAGTGTCCAACTTCGGCTCAGGTCATGATCTCACGGTATGTGGGTTCGAGCCCCACATCAGGCTCTGTGCTGACAGCTAGCTCAGCGCCTGGAGCCTGTTTTGGATTCTGTGTCTCCTTCTCTCTCTGACCCTCCCCTGTTCATACTGTCTCTATTTCTCTCTCAAAAATAAATTAAAAAAAACTAAAAAAAACCCAAAAACAAACACATGTTACTTGAAGACATGCAGATATTAGAGTAGATTTTTGGGCTCTTATGTCACACTTAAAACATTTTTCAAATACTTAAATGAAAATATATGGCAAAAAATTCATAATCAGTCAGATATTATTAAAACCTCCACCGTTTATTTTATTTTATTTTTCTTAAATAGTTTATTGTCAAGTTGGTTTCCATATAACACCCAGTGCTCATCCCCACAGGTGCCCTCCTCCATGCCCATCTCCCCCATTCCCCTCTCACCCACCCCCATCAGCCCTCAGTTCTCAGCATTCAAGAGTCACTCATGGTTTGCCTCCCTCCCTCTCTCTATTTTTCCCCTTCTCCTCCCCCCATGGTCCTCCGTTAAGTTCCTCCTAATCCACCTATACATGCAAACATATGGTATATGTCCTCTGCCTGACTTATTTCACTCAGCATAACACTCTCAAGTTCCATCCATGTTGCTACACATGGCCAGATTTCATTCTTTCTCATTACCATGTAGTGTTCCATTATAGATGCACCACATCTTCTTGATCCATTTGTCAGTTGATGGACACTTAGGCTCTTTCCATGTTTTGGCTATTGTTGAGAGTGCTGCCATGAACATTGGGGTCCATGTGCCCCTATGCATCAGCACTCCTTTATCCCTTGGGTTAATCCCTAGCAGTGCTATTGCTAAGCCTCCAGCATGTAAAGTAAAGTTTTTGTTTTTTTTAAATGGGTATTCCTTTGTAATATTTCAATCTTGCTTTTTTGTTTTGTTTTGTTTTTAAAGCTTATTTATTTTGAGAGAGAGACAGAGAGAGCACAAACATGGGAAGAGCAGAGAGAGAGGGAGAGAATCCCAAGCAGGCTCCACACTGTCAGTGAGAAGCCAGGTATAACGCTCCATCTCATGAAATGTGAGATCATGATCTGAGCCATAATCAAGAGTCAGATTCTTGGGGCGCCTGGGTGGCTTAGTCGGTTAAGCGTCTGACTTTCGCTTAGGTCATGATCTCGCGGTTCGTGGGTTCGAGCCCGCGTCGGGCTCTGTGCTGACTGCCAGCTCAGAGCCTGGAGCCTGTTTCAGTCTGTGACTCCCTCTCTCTCTGACCCTCCCTGCTCACGCTGTCTCTCTCTCTCTCTCTCTCTCTCTCCTAGAAATAAATAAAACGTTAAAAAAAAAAAAAGAGTCAGATTCTTAACTGACTGAGCCACCCAGGTGCCCCTCAGACTTGCTTCTAAATCATTTTCTTTGATTTCTGCTAATCTGCATTGAGGAAACAAGGACCAACTATTTACAGATTTCTGCCTTTTCAAGTGATCATTGGAGAAAGATCAACACAGATCCCGACTAAAATATTTTTTTCTTGAATTCTTTTCTTCATTGACACAGTTTCAAATTTGAGCTCTATTTAGGATGCTTGAGAAATGTTTTACAAATATTTTTTTGCTAATTTATAGAAAAATTTATAGAAAAAGAAGTGTCTGTTTTGCTAAAATGTTAAGACATCATATAACAAGTTAAAGGTCAACTTGATTCTCTAGAAAAAAGTTTTTATATTGATAAAAGTTTGTTGATTAAAAAAAAAAAAACTTTAAGAGGATGGCACGTGGATGGCTCAGTCAGTTGTGTCTGACTCTGGATTTCAGCTCAGGTCATCATCTCTTGGTTTATGAGTTCAAATCCCACATCAGGCTCCTTGATTACCGTGCAAAGACTGCTTGTGACTCCCTCTCTCTCTCTCTCTTTCTCTCTCTCTCATTGCTCCTCCTTTGATACCTCTCTCTCCCTCTCTCTCTCTCCCTCTCCTACTTCAAAGTAAATAAACTGAAATTTAATAAACATAAAAAAATTTAAGGATTTGTAAGAATTAGAATAATTAATGTTTGATAAATTTATATAGAGTGTTAAAGAATTGATAATCTTTATAATCAATCTTTATAATTATAGAGAATTTTTAGATTTAGAAAATTTTCTTACCAATTTTCTAAAAAGCGTTGATTGTATATAATTCTTTACATACTTTAGTACTTCTCTAGGTTCTAGATAAACCTTACTTGAAAAGATTGGTTTGTGAGTATGATATTCTGCTAACCAGTATGGGTCATCTTGTATGTATTAAATTTAATAATCAGTTCATGATGTAGGGGCTACCTCATAACAAATGGCAGATAGAAACCCGCTTTGCAAATTTGCTTTCTTAGAGTAGTGTTTAGCCAATGATCTAAATCCAATAAATGCAGCAAATGCTTGATAATTTGTGTTTTCTGTTTTCTCATGTTTAAGCTTTTCATTATCCATTATCTTATGCATTTTTTACATCCTTCTGTTGTTTTGTCTCTGTATGTTTCCCCCTGCAACAAAAAGGCAAAAGTAATTTCTATCCAGAACTTTTTTTCTGAGATGTATTTGACTTATTTTCTTCAAAAAAAACACTAGGCTTAATTCATTCTTTTTTAAAATTTATTTATTTTGAGAGAGAGAGAGGGAAAGGGGGCAAGGTTCACACAAGTGGTGTAGGTACAGAGAGAGAGAGAGAGAGAGGGAGGGAGGGAGGGAGGGAGAGAATCCCAAGCAGGCTCCACTTTGTCAGCGCAGAGCCCCACATGGTTCTATCTCTGGAACTGTGAAATCATGACCTGAGCCAAAATCAAAAGTCTGATGCTTAACTGACTTGGCCACCCAGGCACCCCTAGACTTCATTCATTCTTAAACAAATACTTTTCTGGCTTCTGTTTAATCAACCCACATTGTTTTCAGTGAAGAAAATGGACAGAGCTCTGTGTCCTGTGGTGTATACATTCTGGCATGTGAGGGGGAAGATGGCATTGAATTAGAAGATACTAGTGCACTGGGGAAGAAATGCAAAACATTGTGAGTATGGGAGATTGGGAGGTGGGTTGCCATTTTAAATGAAATTAGTCCTCATCTAGAAGGTGACACTTGAACAAAGTTGACCTTGCAGATATTTAGAGAAGAAAGCTCTGGGCAGAATCAATAGCCCATGCAAAGGTTCTAACATATGACAAGCCGAGTGTTCTAAAAACAACAGAAAAGCTGGCATGTTAGGACCAGGAGAGAAGCAGTAGGTGAGATCCAAGGGGCACTGTGGAGATGGATGCAGCAGAAAATGAGGGAATGGCTGAGAATAAGTAAATGAGAATATTTAGAGCTTTTGCCCTAAATGACCCCTAGTAGACCTAGTATGTTTGAGCAGAGAAATGATGTGATCAGACTTATCTTTTAAAAGGACCTTGCTGGATGCTGTGTTGTGGACTAATTGTACAAGGGCAGAGGAACTAGTTAGAAGTTAATGTAATAATCAGGCAAGGGATGATGGTGGCTGATTGAAGGCTGGTAGCAGCTGGTCAAATTTGGGGTGTGTTTTGAAGGTAGAATCATGAAGGTTTGCTCCTAGAATAGATGTGGAGTATGAGAGAAACAGATGAGTTAAGGATGGACTGGAAGGCTCTATGTCACCTTGTGTTTAGAACAAATTATCTCTGTCCACATCCAGAGGTGTGCCTCATGGATGGAATGAAGACCTGGCCCAAAGCACAGGTAACAGTTTTCCACTAAATAGTGGGGAAAAAAGTAACGTAATAGATCATGACCAGTATTTTTTATTAAAATAGGTAAATTAAAATTAAAAAGGGATGGAGTAGAATATACCATGCACTGGTCATTCAGTAAGTATTTTCTGCTGAGTACTGTGAGGCATTTGAAATTCAGCAGTTCAACAAAACAAATAATATCTCAGTCCTCCCGGAGCCTTCGTTTTAATATATGTGTGTTGAGTTCTGATGTTACATATATTTCTTACTGAGTTGCTGTCAAAATGTTTAAGAGCCAGAGACCTAACTAGAAAAGAGAGAGAAAAGAGAACCCTCCAGCATTTTGAGAAGAAGCCAGAAAAAGAAGGAACATGAAGAAGAAGAAAAAAATAGTAATGACAGCAAAGTTAATAATACTAACAATTTTTTAATGTTTATTTTTATTTTTGAGAGAGAGAGAGAGACAAAGAGCAGGAGGGGGAAGAGCAGAGAGAGAGACACACACAGAATTTGAAGCAGGCTCCAGGCTCCCAGCTCAGAGCCTGAAGTTGGGCTCAAAGTCACAAACCTTGAGATCATGACCCTAGCCGAAGTCCAATGCTTAACTGACTGAGTCATCCAGACACCCCAATAATGCTAATATTAATGAATGGAGCATCATTTGTTGTATACTAGGCAGTGTGGAAGTGCTTTATTTAGCTCATCTAATTTACAAAAATGCAATGAGATAGACATTATATCTATCTTAGAGACGAGGAGGACCGTCTCTAAGTTTTTAAGTAACGTTCCTAAGATTTCTACCAGTCTTTGAAATCAAGTGTAGTCCCCTAATCACTAGTATTTACTACTTTAGTAATTTATTCTCTAGAATAAAGTCAGGCTATAGGCCATGGAATAAGAATCCTCAAGAGCTCAAGGAGATTCTTGTCTCACTACTGAATTACCTATCAGTTAATTGCTTATTTATATGAGAAACTCTGGATGTTCACTGTCCATCATGGAAGCCACTAGCCATATGTGGCTAGTCCATATCAGATGTACTGTAAGCATAAAATGCACACGAGTTTCCTTAGGCTTGGTACCAAAACTATTAAGATTTTTAAATATCTCAGGGGCGCCTGGGTAGTTCAGTCAGCTAAGCAACCGACTTCAGTTCAGGTCATGATCTCACACTTGTGGGGTTGAGCCTTGCCTTGGGCTCTGTGCTGACAGTGCGGAACCTGGAGCCTGCTTTGGATTCTGTGTCTCCCTCTCTCTCTGCCCCTCCCCAGCTTGTTCTGTCTGTCTGTCTCTCTCTCAAAAATAAATAAACATTAAAAAATTATGTCAGTAATTTTATATTGATTGAGATGATAATATTTTGGGTATATTTCATTAAATAAAAATATTATTAAATTTAAGTTCCCTTATTTCTTTTAACATTTTTAAATATGGCTCCTAGAAAATTTAAAATATGTGTGGTTTCCATTGTATTTATTTTGGATAGCACAACTCTAGACATTTATGAAATAGAAAGCTGACCATTTGCAAATGTTTTTACCATGTACTAGCCCAACAGGAAACCAGATGAATTAAGGTAATGGGATTTGTTGATTTCATATGAAGAATTGTAAATACTTCCTGAGAGTGTATTATGTACTGAATTGTAGGTTGAGTTCAGATTTCAAGCGTCATTGCTCGGTGATTGTGGACAAGTCCTTAATGAATGCACTTGAAAATTCTGGATTTCACAGACTATATCCTCTTGTGTTTTTAGTTTTAGTTTTCTAATGGGACTAGATAAGTAAACATAAGTCCTGTGGAAAGAGAAATTTCTTTGTATAACTAAAATTATTGTTGATGCCCAGTTACAACTTCACCATGGAAAATACCATATTTTCTCTAGAACTATAAAAGTTCTAAGGTATTTTTATTTCATCAAATTCTTCTCTTAAAAGTTTAGTGAACAACCAGTATATTGGGATCTACTAGTACTTTGTAATATCTAGAAATGACTTGTGAAAGTAATAGCCATTAATTTGAGAAGAGAGGATGATCTTCAAGTGTCCTTGACCTTCTTTTTGTAGATATTCTACTCTGTTCTGCAGTCATGAAGCAGCCATGAGACTTGGACAAGATTGACACCATGCAAAGCTCCAAAGATGGACCTGTCTCATTTGCCCTGGTGATCAGCCTAAGCTGCTGAGCTCATGGCAGTTTTGTGACCATCAGTCTTTATGTCCACAGTTTGTAGAAAGTGCTCTCTATCTCCTAGTGTGCCTGAGTGAGGAATCCTGATTGCTGCAGGTAGCCATCCTTCAATCATTGGGAAAAAACCCAGCCTGAGGGAGAAGCTGATTCTGTGCATACAGATCACAGACAGCAAAAGAAACCAGCTCTTCAGTGATCCTGTACTTCCATGGCCCCACTCCCAGCTTAAACAGCAAAAACAGCAGTAAATGCTCCCCCTCCCCACACACACACTTACCCCCTGACCTGGCCAAGTCTTTATTCTGCAGAACTACATTAACCCCTTAACTTTGTTTGCCTCTTCTAAGAATTATGAAGATAGCATATGTTTCTCATTGTGTCCCAAAATCTGTTGTAACTGAGACCATAGATCGTGCTTTATGAGATGATTCAGATCATCTTGATTAAATAATTGATTTTCATGTTTTTGTTTTATTTTAGAAAGAGAGCTCATGAGCTGGGGATAGGGGCCCAGGGAGAAAGAGAAAATCTTAAGCAGGCTCCATGCTCAGCACAGAGCCCGATGCAGGGACTGGGCCCCACAACCCTGGGGTCATGACTGAGCCGAAATCAAAAGTTGGATGCTTAACCAGCTGAGCCATCCAGGCACCCCGATTAAATAATTTCCTAAAAACTGTTGATACTGTAATTAAGATGAAATGTATGATTACTAAACAGTAGCCTTGGTTTCCTTTAACAGTACAGATTTAGTAATAGACAGCATCTACAAACAAGAAACAATGTCGGTACATTTGGGCTGCGTTTGAAAATCATACACTCTGCAATGGTTTGTGTGTAAAGGATACAATGTCTACAAGTGCCCCCAGTCACACATTCCGTTCTGTTCTTTGTCATCTTAATGTGAACCACTTTCTTTGCTAGTTTTTCATCCAGATCATGGTTAAGGAAAGCTGTAAAAGCAAAATAAACTTTTTAAGCCCTCCCTGGAATATTTTTCGGTTGGTTTAATGATGCCACCCTTGTAATCACTAAGAAAACGAGTTTGGTGTTTGATGTGGCACTTCAAGTAAACCATTGCCATAATCTCAAATGACTGTCATTTCTTCACTGTGTTTGTGTGCAGTGTGTAATATGATTTGATGGCACTGATACTGGTGAAATGGAGATGTTGCTGATCTCTGCTTATAAATCTTGACATCCTTCTTGTTTTCTTCGATAAACTTATTTCAAATCATCCCCCTCAGTTGCAGCACCCTAAATCTTGAATTGCTTTTCATTTATCCCATTTAAATCTTGACAGTCTATCAGAGTATGAATGTGAAAATCTGGGGAAAAACAAGGCAGGCATTGTTGGTGTATTTTGTTCTTATAACCTTGATCGTTGATAATTCCACATATTGGATTTTTGTACGCTTGATGGTAACTAAGAAAGCATTTGGGGGACTTAAAAAATAATGTGTATTGAAAGTGCTATTAGAGTTCAGTAAACACATAAGATTAAATAAAACCCACAATTTTATTTAGCTCTTAAAGTGGCTGTTGTCTCAAATGTATCTGTTGATTAGTTCACTGACTCCTAGACATGCAGTGCTCATTCAAACCAATTTAATTGAATATTGCCTAAGTGATAAACTGTCTTAAAGTACTCATCACATAAAAGTGTTAAGTACCCATGTGCATCTTTTGTTTTTCCATGAGGTGTATTAGCAGAGCTAAATGGATTGGGTTCCTATGTCGGAGTACAGTCTTAAGTGTTAACTCACGAATGATGCTGAATTTTGAGTATAACACAAACACACTCATGCACAAACATACCCATGTACATGCATGCATTTATACAAGGCACAACAAAGGAAAAATCTTGATATTCTGGTCAATAACATCTATCTTACAAATATATCTGTAAACAAAGAGAAGACAGTGTCTATAGTATGATAGATGGTGCCCCTAATTTATACCTCCTTGTCATTCCTCCCAGTTTTTACTACTTCCAGTACAGTTTTTCATAGTCAGCTCCTGTCTTTGTAATCTTTCATCCGAATTATTACCTTGGCCTTGCTACTCATCTCTGAATTCTTTCCCTTCCTTTCTCCAGTGCATCCCACACATTGCAGCCCAGGTTATCTTTTTGAACAGCCATTCAGCAGGCATTTCCTGAGTGTTTTGTATAAGGCATTGTGATAAGTGGAATAGAGGGGGCTAAGATAGATTGAGTTGGTGTCTGTAGGAAGGAAAGGAGGCACATATAAGCAGTGAAAGCTAAGATTTAAGATCCTATTTACAAAAAATGCTGGAAAAAGAGTCTGGAATGGAAGTTCTAACAAGAGAGAACTTAGAGAAATGAAGAAGGAAAAATAGTCATGGGGAAGACTATGTTTGAGCTGGATGTTAAAATAATAATAATTAAAATGAACATGTATTGAGCACTTTACTTTGTACCAAGCATTGAGCTAAGAGTCTTGAGTGGATTAAATAATTTAATTCCTTCAACAACCTTTTGTGCCTAGTACTTGTTATCCCTGTTTTATAAATGAGGGACCAAAGGCTCTGACAAATTAAGGAATTTTCTAAAATTTACATACCTAACAAGGGTTTGAGCTGGAATTTGAAAAACAGTCTGTAAGACAGCTTTACTCCAAAGCCCATGGATATAATCATTATGTTAAAATTGGTCATAATCTAAGAGAATGGAGCAGTATCTTACTATGTTCAAACTGTATAGGCTGGGTGGCTTAAACAACAGAATTTTTTTTTCTCATGCTTCTGCAGGCTGAGACATCCAAGGGCAGGGTGTCAGTTGATTCACTGCTGGTGAGGTCACTATTCCTAGTTTGCTGACAGCTGTCTTTTTGCTAGGTCCTTACATGGCAGGGAGATAGAATAAGCTCTCTAGTCTCTTCTTATAAGGACAGTAATCTTATCATGTGGGCCCTGTCCTCATGACATCATGAAATTTTCATTACCTCCCAAAGCCCTATCATATTGGGGAATAGGACTTCAACATAGGAATCTTGGGCAGGACACAAACATTCAGCCATAATGGGCAGGGGGTTATTTAAGTTTGGAGAAAAGGGTAACATAGAATTGGATCCTGGTCATGGCAAGTACGTAATAGCTTTGATAATAATGACAGTCAGTGTATATTGAGATGCTATTACATGTAAACCCCCGCTTAATCAATCTGTTTATGTTTAATTATTGCAGTGACCCTTTGTGATAGGTCTTATTACAAATATTATTGCTTTACAGAAAGAAACTGAGGTAGAGAGATTACTACCTTGCCTAAAGTTTCATTCCATTATTAAGTATAGCCACATTTCAAATCCAAGCCATGTTTCTATAGATCTCTACAGTGCCGTATGGAGTCACATGCAACTATTGGGCACTTGAATATTGGCTAATCCAAACTGAGATTTGTGGGTTTTTTAAAAAGTTTTATTTAGTTATTTATTTTGAGAGAAAGATTGGGCAGAAGGGCAAAGAGAGGGGTAGAGAGAGAATCCCAAGCAGTTTCCTCGCTATTAGCACAGAGCCCAATGTGGGGCTTGAACCTATGAACCATGAGATCATGACCTGAGCCAAAACCAAAAGTCAGACACTTAACCAACTGCCCTAAATTAAGATTTGTTTTAAGTGTAAAATACTGGATTTCAAAGACATATTTTGGAAACAAAAAGAATAGATGATATCCCATTAACAATATTTATATTGATTGAAATATCGAAATAATATTTGATAATATTGGGTTATATATAAAATATGATTAAAATTAATTTCACCTTTTTCAAATTCCTGTTTATTTCTAGACGATGTAAATTTTGTGTGTCTCATATACCTTTTTCCATGACAACATTTATGTTCTACTCCTTTAGCAAATTTCACTTATATGATACATTATGAAGTATAGTCATATTTCCATTATAAATTAGATGTAGACTCTTTGCCCTTAGCACACTTCAGAAGTGGTAGGGGGAAAAAAAGGTTGCAGCTAGAAATTTTTAAGCAAGAAATGATACCATCTTAGCTTTGCTCTAAGACCAGTGGCCCCAAAGGATGTTTGTAGGATAGATTGGAAGGAAGAAAAACAAAAAGAAAAGACATACCTGTGGGTTATTGTTGTTTATGAAGTGAGAGATAACTTATGCCCAAACTAGGGTGGTTGGAATCACAAAGGTAAGACTAGAGATGAAGGAAATCACAGTCAGAATTGAAAGGGTATGATGAACAATCGGATAGTTATGATGGTGAAGGAGAAAAGATACTGGAAGGGGACTCCCAAGGTTTACAAATTGAATGGGAAGATAATGAGACAACTAAAAGAAATAACAAACACAGAGGGAGGCAGGAATTTGGATGTGTTTTGAACATATTGAGTTTTGAGATGCTCAGAGTGTTGGGGTGGTATGAGCTGCAAGTCAAAAGATGATGGATGGCAGACCAAACCAAAGGGCAGGCACAAAAGGTAAGATAACGAAAGACAACAGAGATGTGGAAGGACCTTGAAGTCAGCAGGATAAGGTGGAAGCTAAGGAGTTATTTCAGGAAAAAGAAGAGGTGAAAGGAAATGGAGTCTGAATTACCCGAGCCCCAACCTTGAGGGAAAAATACTTAGTGAGAAGAAAGAGAAGACATTGATAACAGTAAACTTTGATAATTACATACATACACCAACATGTATTTTTGCACATACACTTGTAAATCCGAGGCTATGCCCATCTTGTAAATGAGAACAGTGTGGTTTAGAACATTTGGGGGCTTATTCCCAGGCACATGAGCAATACTGGCCCAGCAGCTTCTTGATCTAGATTGTCTGAATTTTCCCCTGAAAGCTTTCAGCTGCACTAAGCCCTTTCTGAGTATGGTTTATCATAGATCCTTTTGGAGAAACGAACCAAATGGTTTCTCCTTGGTAATAGGTAAGGGGGAGTATTGATACTGATCAATGTTTGGAAGACATGACAGCCCAGGTGTACATTGGAATGAGTAGCCCGATTAAAACCATTTCCAAGTATTTGCCATTTCTCCCAGCTGCCCTTAAGGTAATAGCCTTAAGAGAATGGGCAGAAACTGTAGTGTCCCAGGGAGGAAGTGTCCCAAGGTTGGTCTGCCTCTCCATCCATCATCGTTAGAGTGGTTCTTTCAATGTAGAGCTATTCCTAAGTCAAAAATCTTCTTCTTGCTTAATTGGTATTACCTGCCCAGGAATTGCCTGGGTGTGCCAAGTGGCTTAGGGGATCAGAATCCCATTCGTTATTCATTACAATTGATAATTGGTAAATCCTAGTCCTGGCTTCTGTGTTTATTTCCCTTGTCTGTCTGTCTGTCTTTCTTTTCTTTTCTTTTCTTTTCCTTTCCTTTCCTTTCCTTTCCTTTTCTTTTCTTTTCTTTTCTTTTCTTTCTTTTCTTTCTTTTCTTTCTTTCTTTCTTCCTTTCTTTCTTTCTTTCTTTCTTTCTTTCTTTCTTTCTTTCTTTCTTTCTCTTTCCTTCCTTCCTTCCTTCCTTCCTTCCTTCCTTCCTTCCTTCCTTTCCTTCCTTTCCCTCCTTTCCCTCCTTTCCTTCCTTTTCCTCCTTTCCCTCCTTTCCCTCCTTTCCCTCCTTTCCTCCTTTCCTTCTCTTTCTTCTTTCTTCTTTCTTTCTTTCTTTCTTTCTTTCTTTCTTTCTTTCTTTCTCTTTCTTTCTTTCTTTCTTTCTTTCTTTCTTTCTTCCTTTCTTCCTTTCTTCCTTTCTTCCTTTCTTCCTTTCTTCCTTTCTTTCTTTCTTTCTTCTTTCTTTCTTTCTTTCTTTCTTTCTTTCTTTCTTTCTTTCTTTCTTTCTTTCTCCTCCCTCCCTCCCTCCCTCCCTCCCTCCCTCCCTTTCCTTTCCTTTCCTTTCCTTTCCTTTCCTTTCCTTTCCTTTCCTTTCCTTTCCTTTCCCTTTCTTTCTTTTCTTTCTATAGTTTATTGTCAAGTTGGTTTCCACATAACACCCAGTGCTCATCCCCACAAGTGCCCTCCTCCATGGGCATCTCCCCCCACATCAGTCCTTAGTTTGTTCTCAGCATTCAAGAGTCTCTCATGGTTTGCCTCTCTCCCTCTCCCCTATTTCTCCCCTTCTTCTCCCCCATGGTCCTCTGTTAAGTTCCTCCTAATCCTCCTATACGTGCAAACATATGGTATTTGTCCTTCTCTGCCTGACTTATTTCGCTCAGCATAACACCCTCAAGGTCCATCCATGTTGCTACACATGGCCAGATTTCATTGTTTCTCATTGCCATGGAGTATTCCATGGTATAGATAAACCACATCTTCTTGATCCATTCATCAGTTGATGGACACTTAGGCTCTTTCCATGTTTTGGCTATTGTTGAGAGTGCTGCTATGAACATCCTTTGTCTTTCCTTCTTAAAGACTACATTGCTAGGGCGCCTGGGTGGTTTAGTCATTTATGTGTCTGACTCTAGATTTCAGCTCAGGTCATGATCTCACGGTTTGTGGGATCAAGCCCCACACTGAGATTCTCTCTCTCCGTCTCTCTCTACTCCTCCACCACTCTCACATGCATGCACACTCTCTCTCCTTCTCCCTCTCAAAATAAACAAAACAAAAGAAAAAAGAACTGTACATTGTTTTCCTGGAATGAATTGTGAACACGTACTAATGTTTATTGCTTCAAGTAACTCTTTGCTGATTCATCTTACCTACTGCTGAATGTTTGGGAGATTGGGTCCTTAAACATGATGTGCATTTCCTTTATAATGTATTTGTACCACCTTGCTAATCATTATATGAATTTGATTATATGGAAATACTCATCACTGTGGAAACAGACTATATCCTCACTATCACCAGTTAAAATAGTGGTATTAAAAATAATAACCATTAAAAATAATAACCACCACTACTTGGCTCTCCTCATTGGCCAGCACTGTGCAAGGTTTTTAAACATGTTTTTCTGTAATTCTCACATCAGCTACTTAGTGTCCAGTTCCCCCATATTTTCTATCTTTTGTTTCCTCCAAGTTTTAAAATTTTTATGTTTGCATCCTATGTCATTCAGACACTCCGGCAGTGAAGAAGCCTGCAGGGATATTCCTTGAGGATCCCTTCTCTCACTTTCTAGGGCAACCTTCCACTGACCGTTCATTCTTTCCAAGCCTTACCCACACCCTACCCTGTCACTTCTTGTGTAAATTCAAAACTTGGACATAAAATGTCCATTCACAGGGACTGGTTTTGTATCCACATTACTTTTAAAGCAAAACCCTAACTCAAGAACTGCAAAATATTTTAGTTTGAGAAATAGCAGGCTCTTTGTTCTTGTTTTGTCAATGAGCCCTAACTTGTCATCTGCTTTTGCCCCCTCACGAATGAGATCTGCAGATAAAATTTATGTTCACTTCCGCATGTTGCTTCCTTTGAATATCAGCTGACACTTTCAGTTCGAGATGTGTCAAGTGACAGAACTCCATGATTAGATATGCGACATCAGATGCTATTTTAGATAGAGATGTTGTAAATTTCAAATTACTTGAGAATAATATGCAGTAAGGAACAATCAAATTCTGTATGCATCTTAACATGTATCTGTGCATATAATTTGAAGAAACTGTGGGAGGAGATAGTTTTTTTATGTTTTGTGATATGACTCTCATAGTTTTAAAGCAGTACCAATTCACTGAACAGATTTTGGAGTTTTTATTTGGCAGCAGCCATGGCAAGAAGAGACTTGGCCAATTTCGGTAATTGTCCACTGATTGCCAGTATTCTGTTGTCTTTCCATAAGGTCAACTCCCAGTGCCCACAAAGAACACATTAATTTCTTTCAGCAGGGTCAGTGAAAACAAGGAGGCAAATGACTATCAGAAATGGACCAAATGTTAGAATTCATTTGTCCATCTGTAAACAAGTATATAAATGAAAACGATTAAGCAACTTTTCTATTTAATTTTTATCATTAATCAAATCATTGAGGCAATACATGGAACCAATAATAACTGCCATTGCACTACAAATTCAATTGTGAAATTGTATGTCATTCTGATACTACTACTCATAATATGATTCATGTTGCATGGTTAAGATTAAAACATTAGAGATGATGAGCGGCACCTGGGTGGTTCAATTGGTTGAGTGTCTGACTTCAGCTCTGGTCATGATCTCCCAGTTTTTGACTTTGAGCCCCGCACCAGGCTCTCTCTTATTAGCGTGAGCCTGCTTTGGATCTATTCTCTCCCTTTCTCTTTGCCCCTCCCCCACTCACTCTCTCTCCCTGTCTCAAAAATAAATAAATATTAAAAAAAAAAAACAACCAGCAATAGTGAAATGTTTACACAGCAGTCTGTTTTGAAAAACATCTACTGAGTGTAAAATGGTGTGCTTCTTGGTCTTTCTACATTGTGGATATTTATGGTTTAAAAAGAAGAACAACAACAAACTTAATGTTGGCAAAAGAAAAAAAAAAGATAAAAACCCCTGTACCTCTACCAGGCCATTAGATTTACCAGAATGCTTCCTCTTCCAACTTCTGCCTGGCAGCTAAGGAATTAAGCTCGTATCTTGGTATTTGACTTACTACTTTCTCTTTATATTATCTGGGCTTACTTTTCTTATTTTGGGGACTGCTGGAGACAAAAGTAATATTCCCACCTGTCACTTAAACAGGAGGCAATTTGTTCCTTTTAACTAAAAAGAGAGTTGAAAAAAAAGGAAAGGAGCATCCTCTCCATTCATTCAGGTGACCCGAGCCCTAGCTCAGCCTGAGTGACCTTGGGAGCCTCTTGCACAGAAGAAACTGCTCTTTCCTTGGACTTACTGCATAGTGATGGAAGGCTCATCATCTGTTTGTGGAAGGTGATGAAGAAAGAAATCTCAAGCATCGTGTGCAGAGGTGTGCGATGGTATGCATTGGTGTGTGATGGTGTGGTGACTTGTGAATCGTTATTCTCTGAACCTGTGGCTCGATTCGGTGTTTTAGCTTTGTAGGGTCTGCAGGTCTGAGAGAGTGGAATGTGTGCGCTGCTGTTTTCATGGGCCCTGGTGACTTATTCATGGTTTATTACAAGCATGTGAACATCATTTGCTCCTTCAGTCCTACAAGCAAGGAAGGGTGATGAAGGCTGCTCTTGGCTGGACTTAAAGAATCCAAGCCAGGCTGGGATCACTGGCTGCCCTTCTGACATTGTTTGGCATTGCCTGTGGACATGTAGCACTACTAAGTTTCAAGTAATATTCAAAGAATATATGAATACTGGGGGTAGTATTTCCCTGTTGCACATTATTCATGGCAACATTATCTATGCTTTCTTGTTCTTAGAACGTATGCAACAGAAAGGGCAGTCTGTGTACGCCCCCCCCAGAGGGGTTTCAAGGCAGAGAGCAACCCGCATGTGTTTTTATATCAGCCATTAGTTTTTGAAGTTTATATCAGCCATAAGTTTTGAAAAATCCAGAACTCCTGAAAAATCCAGGATTTTTCGTTTCCAAATAATTTTTTCATTATTAAGTGGTCTTTTATAGGTTTTTAAAATACCTTTCGTGACTTAAAAAAAAAAAAAAAAAAACTTAACGTTTACTTATTTTTGAGAGACAGAGAGAAACAGAGCATGACTGGGGGAGGGGCAGAGAGAGGAAGACACAGAATCTGAAGAAGGCTTCAGGCTCCGAGCTGTCTGCACAGTGCCTGACGCGGGGCTCGAACCCACGAACCATAAGATCATGACCTGAGCTGGCATCAGATGCTTCTGTGACTGAGCCACCCAGGCACCCCACCTTCCATGACTTTTTGAATAGAGAATGACAGCTTTTCATTCTCATCCTGTGAGTGTGTGCACAAATGTGAATGATGCTTATAAACTCAGACATACTTATAAAAGAATATACAAGGTCATATACAGAACATATGTATGGGGATAATTATGAAGAATTGACTTAAACAATGTTCTATATGGGTTTCTGAGTAGCCATCTATCTTTCAGTTAAGGGATGATATTTACTGTAGCATATACAATACCACAAATGTTTTTTTTTTTTCCCTCTTTCCTTCATTGTGCAGCAATGCAAATTTGAAATACTTGGTGCTATGGACTTTATTCCTATTATGGGAGAAGAGAGAAAATAAACATTCAGCTAATGACAATATAAAAGGAACTAATGCTTTTTTATGCCTCATGGGGTTTTTGAAAGCCCTTTGCTGCTTATTTTGTTAAGTTTCCCATTGATACTACATTGGTGAGTAATTATTTGAACATGGAAAGAAGAGTAAATACCTGTTAGAGAATTGTCTCTTAGAACTGATGTAGTACATGCTATAAAGATTTCTTTTTTTTCCCTCTTGTTTGAAGTTACTGTCCCCCATAGATTAATAAGGACCTTTTGTCTTAGACATAATAGTTGCAGTTATTTGCTCAAACCCGATAAGTGAACACAGGTGGCCATGTTCACAACTACCATGGAGATACGGACAATTCCATTCAATTTTTCATGCCTTGTAGATAGGGTGCTCTAATGAGTGAAGCCATTTATTAGACTACCTTCTCATAAATTATTGTTCCTCAGTCAGATGTAATTAAAAGTTTGATTCAAAGGCCAAGCAAAAATGTGCAATACTATCAGATCCCATTTATTGTATTGCTGCAGCATTAAAAATATTGCTTATCTTTGCATCAAAAGCCCTATAATATTGATATCATTCCCATCACTCAGTGGCTCAGAAAGCTTAAATGGCTTGCCAAAAAAGGTAGATGATAGTATTTAAGGGGAAAAAATGTCTATCTCTATGCAAAGTCAGTGTCTGTCCCCACTCCCCACAATTAAACATATTCCTTCCTAAAGCAGGTGTTGGCAAACTTTTTCATGCAGAATTCAGGTAGTAAATATTTCGGAGTTTGTGTGCCATAAGGTCTCTGTCATATCTACTGTGCTGTTATAATGTGAAAGCAGCCATACACAGTACATAAACGAGTTAGCATGGCTGTCTTCCAATAAAACTTTATTGATGGACACTGAAACTTGAATTTCATAATATTTTCATGTGTCACGAGATATTATTCTTTTGATTCATGGGTCATACAAAGACAGATGGCAGTCGAATTTGGCCTATGGGCAGTTTATCGACCTCTGTCCTAAAGGATAAATACATGTTTTTTTAAGATCATTTTTTATCAAGGACTTATGTTATCATGTGCAAAGTATTTCACAATGTGCTATTAGGGAATAAAAAGGGCACAGGTTCAGGAAAAAGGAGACAACCTGCACACGAAATACAGATGCTTTGGGAGAGTTATAATCCAATGCACTAAATTGAATTTCTGATAGAGCAGGATTAATTTTGACTGGACGATCCAAAGAGACTCTCTGTCTTGAAGGATAGGAGGCAAAGCATTCCAGGAAGTAGAATTGTGTAAATCAACTCAAGATAATTTAGTTGGTAAACAAAGTCATTGTCACGCCATTATGGGTGAATTTCTTGCTAACAGCCTGAGATGCCTTACTCGGAGCTGTGGGGCTGCCTTCTGGGAAGACAGAATGTTGCTCTGTCCATGAGGTAGTGCTGAGTTTGGGATTGCCATGGGAAAAAGTAGGCTTGGTATTACTATATCTCTAATTTTTTTTTCTTAAGGTTAAATTTGACTTTATACCTAATACTTTTGGATTTTTAAATGGTCATTTAAGGGAAGTGTTTGTATGTATGTGTGTGTGTTCCTGAACATTTTATGATCTAAGTCTAATAATGCCAAGGATAGTGCTTTCAACAATAACAAAACTATGGAAAGAACTGAAATGTCCACCAACTGATGAATGGGTAAGGAAGATGTGGTTTATATATACAGTGGAATACTACTTGGCAACAAGAAAGAATGAAATCCTGCCATTTGCAGCCACGTGAATGGAACTGGAAGGAATTATACTAAGTGAAACAAGTCAGAGAAAGATAGATATCGTATGTTTTCACTCATGTGTGTATCTTGAGAAACTTTAACAGAAGACCATGCAGGAGGGGAAGGGGGAAAATAGTTACAAACACGAAGGAAGCACCACATCAGAGACTCTTAAATACAGAGAACAAACTGAGGTTGATGGGGGTAGAGGAGAAAGGAAAATAGGTGATGGGCATGGAGGAGAGCACTTGTTGGGATGAACACTGGGTGTTATATGGAAGCCAATTTGACAATAAATTATATTTAAAAAATAATAATGCTGCAGGATAGATTTGACCCAGGAGCCACCAGCATGTAGGTCTGCAAACCAAAATCCTCAAATATAGGTAATGAGTTGCGTCTATACATTTCATATAAGAAACGAAATATCAAATTTGAAAAGTCCTGGACAGACAGTCTTGTTCAGGCACTCTCTGAAAAGTAAGCTTTTCAGAAAAAAGTAAAGCTCCAGTTCTGAGATGGAGTTACAGAAGTGTGCAGCGTGTGCAGCATGTGCAGACTGCCAGCAGGTGACAGGTTCAAATCCTAACATTGCATCCTAACCTTAGTAGATTTAGACAAAAGGAAGAAAGGAAGAATTGTGTGTCCGTTATGTGTAAACTAAATTCATGGTACACATGAGTGGTGTATCCTGGACCTGGGGACATTTTCCAAAGAGATTCGTTTCATGGATCAGTAAAATCTGTACAAATGGTGGCCTCTCTTGAAAGTAACTTTAAGCAACTTCTTTTTTAAAAATTTTTAATGTTTATTATTTATTTTTGAGAGAGAAAGACAGAGCACGGGTGAGGGAGGGACAAAGAGGGCAAGGAAGACACAGAATCCAACCAGGCTCCAGGCTCTGAGCTGTGTCAGCACAGAGCCCGACACGGGGCTTTAACTCACAAACTGAGATTATGACCTGAGCCAAAGTCAGATGCTTAACTGACTGAGCCACCCAGGTGCCCCCTTTAAGCAACTTTTTTTTTTTTAAATTTATTTCTGAGAGACAGCGTGAGCAGGGGAGGGTCAGAAAGAGAGGGAGGCACAGAATCTGAAACAGGCTCCAAGCTCTGAGCTAGCTGTCAGCACAGAGCCCAACACGGGGCTCAAACCCACGAACCGCGAGATCATGACCCGAGTCAAGGTTGGACGCTTAACCGACTGAGCCACCCAGGCGCCACTAAGCAACTCTTTTAGAAATTGGAGTAATGAAACAGCCCATCAAAATCTCAACTTTTTTTTTTCTGTCATGGCCTAGGTAGCTAGGCCATTATATTCAAATATGTCATTAAAATCCAGAAATGGGGCTTTGCCTCAGCGCTCAGAAGTTATACAAGAGATGCCTTGTAGAGTGTTATTGCTTGTAGAAGTTCTATGTATGTGTGGTTTTACTGAAACTACTCCTGTGTAGTGCCAGTATTTTCAGTGTTCAGGAGATATTGGATGAATTGTAGGTGGCCAACATCCTGTAAACTTCTCAAACAGAAATAGCCACCTAACGATGAGAGGATATTTTTGAGAGTCATAGATGCACTCATGCAATTAGCTTCTATACATCCATATTTATATCTGATGAATTATATTGCAGTTGGACGTACATATTCCAATAGGAGATAGTATTTGCTTAGAGTTATTTTAAGAATGGCCAAATTCTTTTTTTTTTGATCAACATTAACATTATATAAATTAAAAACAATTTTCAAAGAAGCATAAACACACACATTTCTATTCTAACATTAAGTTATCAAGTTTTCAAATATATTCAATATGTTTGGCATGATAAGGAGGTAGAAATGTGTGTTAAATGTATTCACTGTCTTCCAAAGTTTAAAAACTGGGGATAAAGGAAATATGAGTGAAAAACAAGTCAAGGCAATATATAGAAGGGTAGGGATGTCGTGATGAGTAAAGTACACAAAAATTGTTCTATGACTTCTGAATGGAGAAAGATTGCTAAGTGGTGATAGTGAGTAAAAATGCATGAAAGAATTGAGAGATTTTCTTTAGACTTCCTGCATGACTGTGGCTTCTCATACATATCACCAAATGCTTCTCCAGGATGATGGCACCAAAAATGTAGAGAGAGCATTTGATGTGAAACGCCCAGAGATCGGAAGACCCCCAAAATCAGACCACCAGAGACCAGAGTCACAGCCAAGCGGCAAGGGTTGTTTATTTGCAGGTTCGAACCCGGACCTCCGCGCACTCGTTGCCTGTGACGCTAAAAGGCCCTGAACAAAGCCTCTGTAGCCTTTTTATAGACAAAAGTAAACAAGTCATGGGGAGGGACAGGAGATTTCCATGGTTACAAGTTTGCCATTGGTTAACACTAAAATGTGAACATATACCGCATCTGATTGGTTCCCGCCATCAGGTTTTTGGCGGGATCCAATTATAATATTTGGGGTACCTTTGAATTCAGCCTATCATAGAGCGAGTTTGAAGTCTTGTTTGGCGACTAACAGGTTAACATCTCTCTCTCCAGGCCCTTCCCTCAGCAAGGTATGGGGTAGCCGCTGGCCTTTTCGGATTGGCTTCCGCCAAGGTGGGGTGATGGGGTGACAGGGGGAACATGAAGCTAGTCGCTTGGGCAATCCGGTGGCGGGAAAGCAAGCCTTAAGCATTGTTACAGAAGCGGAAAGAGCTGGTTAGGTAATAGCTTCCCGTAGCGCAGGCATTTGTTCAGAAGCGGAAAAGCTGGTTAAGTTTTAGGTTTAGTTTATCTAGGACTGGGGCTACGTGCAGCCCGAGGTTTCTCTTAATGGAGGACTTAATTTTTGGCTCTTCAGATGTAACTCATCCTCTGCCGCCCCGAGGCAGCATTTATATTTTGTGTCAGTTATTAAAGAAAGCAATAACATTAAAATGAGGTTTTTTTTGTTTTGTTTTGTTTTTTTATCCAGATCATATACTATTCAATTAGAATTAGGTGACTCAACAGAGCGAAATGTCTAGTACAGGGCCTGGTCATCAGTGTCTGTTTTACCTTTAGATGTTGATGTTTGAGACTGTGCATGTGTTTAATAAGTACATATAATGAGGGATTTTGATCCATTTATACAGAACTAAGAAACAATGTTTTTCAAAATAACATAAAATATATGTTATTTGCCAAGTTTACCAGCAAGGCAGAATAGTTGTTGCTCTCCTCTGCAAGATGACAGAGGATTTAGCAGTTCGGAAAATCTAGGGAAGGCCCTCTTATCATTTCTACATCTAGGGACCACAAATACCCTTTCCATTTCGAAACTAGACAATTGTTTTCCTTCAGTGCCTAAGTCGGTTTCATTCCTAAATGAAGGAAACTAAATAGCTTGCAATCATAACGATTCCCCCCTCCAAAAAATAATCTAGAGCATCAAGGGCAAAAGAGGCATGGTTCTAGACCAGGGGTTATCACATTGGGTCAAAATCACCGGTGATGGATGATTATCTTATTATAGTAGCTTATTTCTGGCATTAACAAAAAAAGAGAATAGGTTACAGCAGATGGGATGAAAAAGAATAGAAAAACATGTTATGATGTGGAATGAAGTAAGATCACTATTCTTTAAGGAGATTTTTTTTTTATCAGTTATGTGTGCGATTTTGTATACACACATGCTTTGCCTACAATAAATCATGATGAAAAATACATTTTAGTTGTGGGTAAATGAAAAATAATGAGTAAATTTCAGAAATTACTTAGTTATTCAGATTGAGGCAGCTCTGAGACTCTCCCCACCTCCACCCCATACTTCGAGACACACAGATTTGGCAGTGGTCTTTCTCTGTCCTGCTTTCCTGCATCTCCGTACTTACTGCACATCCAGCTGAATATGCCTCTGTGGTCTGGAATGAAAACAGCAGACTACACACAGACATTTACAAACACTAAGGTAGCTTCTGCTTACCAGGGTATAGGCCAGAAGCGATTATGCTCCTCTCTAATTTATGAGATTATACTGGAAAAATACTACAGAAAGCAATCACGAGCTAGTATTACTTCTTAATAGCTTCTCCATTACAACTGATTTATAATAGAAATTCTTTATTGCATAGCCATTTTTTCATACAAACAACAGCCTTGAACTGGAGTTCACTATGAACATTCTTTCTCAAATACATGAAGGGAATCATGCCTGAGTCCCAAAAGCCTTGACCCAATCTTTTTGGTAAAGAATAGAAACTACAAATATAATAATCTCTATTAAACCTTGAAAGGAAGGATGATTAAAAAATGTTTTTAAAAGAGTTGATTAGTGAAGTCTTCGGTGTGATTGGTGAGAACCTTGTGAATTTTCTAATGTCAGAGATGTTCAATGAAAATTGGTATAATGGAAAGTAGGGATTTAAGTGTTTTTCTTTTCAAACAAATGAGCCATGGATTGTACACTCCTGGCTGTAGTGTGCATATTGAACACTCCATCTAACAATAGCACTGAACTTTTTTTTGTCAGGTGGAGTTGCTATTAAACCATCAAGCAAGGACGGTATACCTATGGGCTGGGGATTATGGAAGGGAGTCAGGGAGGTTCAAAAGCACTAGAAGTAACATTCACATAGAGACAAAATATAAATTTAAATAAAGAAAGCCATTAAGTGTTATGAAAACATTTTAATCTACAAAGACTTCAACCCATCTCCTAAACCTTTTCTCCCTCAATACGTGATTTCCTGCAGTATAACAGTAAATTGGTTAACGATTTCATTTAATTGTGAAAAATAATTCAAAAATCAGAAATATAGCCACTGCCCTAAAAGTATCAAAATAAAATGTGAGGCAGCCTCAAAATACTCCCACATTCTCTACTTTACTCAACTATAATACAAATTGAATATTAATCCTTTGAAGTAGATCATAACTTTCATCAGAACATGTGATGGATGTAAATATTTTAGAATATGAAAATTCTAAAATCCAGATATTTTAAGCTTCAACATGACTGTAATGTACATATATGTTAATGAGCATGGGCATTTTTCTGGTCTTAAATCTTTCTTCTTTAATTTTTTTAACATTTTTTTAAATTTATTTCTGAGAAAGAAAGTGTGAGAAGGGGAGGATCAGAGAGAGAGGAAGACACAGAATCTGAAACAGGATTCCGGCTCCAATCTGGCTGTCAGCATAGTGCCCGATGCGGGGCTTCAACCCATGAACCGTGAGATCGTGACCTGAGCCGAAGTCGGCCGCCCAACTGACTGAGCCACCCAGGCGCCCCGCATTTTTCTGGTTTTTTTTTAGAGCGGTAGCAATGAAAAAAAAATGATTTTTGCTAAAATTTTTGTCGTGCTTTGAAATATTTCTGCCACTGTACAGAGAATTTTTTTATTGAACATTTAGTTCTAGCACCTGTTAAGCTTAAACAGTCCCTTTCAGTTTTTAATTCTCTAATTATTGAACACTGCTTCCCATGCAGTTTCTTTATTTCTGTTTATGGACAAAACGTGAAATACAGATTGTGCAAATCATGTAGTCAACCATTAATTTAGCAAATTAAATAATTTTTATTGCTCTCTATTGGTCTCTCTTATGCTCTCATGCTCCAGGTGTCTGCCATTCTCCAGCACTTTCTCTTATAATCGAATTGCTTGATAACATTTCCAGATGTAGGAAATGGATAAATTAGTTATTCCTGGTAAGCTTTTGCGTTTTTGTTTTCATCATGACTATGCTGTATTGGCATTTCCCTTTTTTCTAGCATGTCGGTTTTAGTACATTCAGCTGCACATGACAGACACCCTTTAGAGGTTTATTTTTCTAAAATTCAGTGGTTGGACTTAGGTGGTTCATTTTGGTTCAGCAACTCAGAGATGCGAGGGCTCTGGATTAGCTTTTCTGTGGTGTATGTATATACTTCCCCTCATGGTGTCTAGATGGCCATAGGGACTCCCAGCATTACATCCTTCCTCACAGATTCCATATCAAAAAGGAAAGGAAGCAAGGTCAGCATTTCTTTCATTTTTGTTTGTTGGTTTGTTTCATCTTTTTCCCTCAAAATCTGATAGAGACTCTTTCCTAAAAGGTTTTAACAGATTTTCCCTTACCTTTTGTTATGGGGTTGAATTATGCATCCCTCAAAATTTGTGTGTTGAAGTCCTCAGAGAGCATGACTTTGTTTGGACATAGGATCATTGCAGATGGGGTTAGTTAAAATGAGGTTATCACAGTGGGCCCTAATCTGTTATGACTGGTATCCTTAGAAAAAAGGGAAATTTGAACACGTAAAGGGAAAATGACCTGAAGGGACAGAGGGAGAAGACAGCCTTCTGTAAGCCCAGATGACAGACTTGGAACAGATTCTTCCCTCATAGCCCTCAAGAAGGAGCCAGTCCTGCCCGTGCCTTGCCTAGAAACTTCTAGCCCACAGAACTATGAGATAGTAAGTTCCTGTTGTTTAAAACAGCCAAGCTTGTGGCTTGTGGCTTTGTCACGGCAGACCTTGCAAACATACACACCCCTCTTTGGCTGTTACTGGTCTCATAGCCCAATATTCCTTCTCTGCCTTGCTCTCCAGTCAAGAACTACAAAGAGTTCTGTGGAGGTGATTTATCTGTATCTCTGATGAAAGACAGAATCTGAAGGCAAGGAAGAAGAGCAGGTAAGAGGTGTTGAGTAGGCTACCACGACTGTCTGCCACAGCTAGTTTTTGACACGCTGCCCGTGTTTGCCATTCAAATACTTGGTAAAGAAATGAATTATCTTAAGATTGGATTTTTTATCCTCCCCTTACTTGGACATAAAAATGAAATTTTATTTTTGTCATTTCTATTTGGTTGGCTTTTTCTAGCTTGAAGTAACCAATGCCAAAAAGGAAAAAAAAAAAAAAAGATGATGCCCCACTGCTGTAAAATGTTTCCAACTTTTATTTTTATTTATTTTTTCCTGTAGAATAGTAGGGCCTAGGATGCAGATCTCATTTCATTGGCCACCTATATAATTTTTACTCTCTCTGATCCAGACTAGAGCTCATTCTGTGTGGTTTGTGGTTTGGCTGCTTTGTAAGTATGTTGACTCTTCCTTTCCAGCTCCTTCTTTTAAATTCTGCTTTAAACAGTAGTGCTCACTCTAGTTCCCTTTTGGGATTGACCCTCTTTGTGTCAAAATATCCTTCTGTTTTGCATCATGTAAATATGATGTTGAATAAGTCAGGGAAAATAGGATATGCTTTCCTTTTTCTATAGGTATGTCAGAGATAATATCGTGGTCTTTTAGGAATTTCATTTCTTTTAGTAAAAGTAATCCAACTGCCTGGGATCCTTTGTCTGTTTCTCTTTGTTAGTCTTCATAAAAACTGTATAGAGTATGACTATTAGAATTGATTGGCCACAGTTTGATCTTTTAGGTGACATTACCTTAGGAGCACATAAAGTTGGTACTTACATTCAAAGGTAGTTATTTCGAGTAGACTGTGGGTGTTTGGGGAAAAAAATAACACCTCAGGATTGGACTTATGGACTGACTCGTCCTGTTCAGAAATGTTATATGCCCTTTAATTTAGGCTGTGAAGCTAAAATGGAACTTTGGAGCTGGGCTAGCATATCAAAAAAAATGCCCCTGTCACAAAAAGGAAAGATTAGCATCAATCTAAATGTTACATCAAATCCATTTAGTTAGGCAGGAAGCTTCCTTCTGTTCTCAGCCAAGCTTCTCATTGCTGGTTATGAATATCCATGTGAATTGTCAAGGTTCCATCCTTTTGAGGATCAAAATTCATTTTTGAAGAAACGTGGGATAATTTCTTTTCGATGAGCAAAGACTTCAGAATCGATTCCTTTTAAGTTTATATTGCTACCCAGAGACTACAACTTCATACCCCAGGCAGCTCTCATCACCGGTTTCATTCTGGTGAAGCAAGACTGAGTGGCCTTTGTCTCTTTTCAGAATATGAAGCATGGACTGACTTGTCATGTTTGATTATTAATTTGTACTTACATTTTAGGAAGCTTTCAAATGGCTGCTAATGGTCTAAAAAGCCTTTAGGAGCCTTAAATTTCAGAAATGGTGGGTGTGTGCTTCACAGGCTGGGAGCTCCAGTGTTAGCAGAAAATACTGAAGTTGAAAAAGCAAGCTGATGGTTCCTTTTTGTCTTTAACCATATTTAGAACTGTGTGGTTTACTGGAAAGGGACGTGCATAAAGCATATGAGCACTGGGGTCTGTTTTCACGTCTCTCTCTCACACACACAGCAAAAACCAAAAACAAAAGAACAAAACAAAACACCAAAAATCCTGTGTTACCATGGTTAGGTTATTTAACCACTCTGTGTCTCATTTTTTGCTGGAGAGACCAAACAACTATAAAGTGAGAACATAACCTCTGAAATTAAAATCTCTGCTTTATCAGTCACTAGCTTTAAAAAGTATCTGCCTTAAGAGCACCTGGTTGGCTCAGTCGGTTAAGCATCTACCTTCCGCTCAGGTCTGGTTTGTGGGTTCAAACCACACATCGGGCTCTGTGCTGACAGCTCAGAGTCTGAAGCCTGCTTCACATTCGGTGTCTCCCTCTCTCTCTCTGCCTCTCCCCTTCTCACACACTCTCTCTCTCAAAAATAAATAATTTTTTAAAAAGTATCTGCTTTATAGAGAGTTACAGGGAGAATTTCTTCATTCATCTTATTCATTCAGCAGATAGCGAATATTTGCCACGTTCTAGGAGTTGGGGATAGAGCGACAGATTAGACACAAAGAGCCCGCGCATATATGAACATGTATAATGTTTACATATAGTGAGATACAGCGAGATGTGCTTTGAGATCTCTGTGAAAGGTGGAGTGAGGGGTGTGTGGAAGAACCATCACATATAAGCTGAGAAGAGCTCTGAATGACAAGAGAAATCAGACACAAGATTAACAGGGGTGGTGCCGGCTCAGCCCAAATGTGACAACAGTCACCATGGTCGCAGAGGCAAGACAGTGGTAGTGCAGGTGGCAGTATGGCTGGACCTCATAGCATAGGGGATGGAGTCAAGGTAGCCTGGGAAGGAGAGGCCAGGCTTATAATTCCCTTAGCACAGCGCCTGGCACTTCAGTGTTAGCAATTTAGCTATTGTGATCACCTTCTCCAAAGGGTCTCAGAATGAAAAGTTATCTAGTTATTTAACACCTTCATTTAAAATTAATAATGGTTTCTAGAGAAGAATTAGAGCACCATTTTGGGATATGATTTATGTTAGATGATGATGGACTGGATATTTGGGTTTTCATTGTGCTTACTTGTAGGAAATTTCTAAAAACATCTCTTTTTGCCTTTTTTGTGGATATCACCCCTTTCTTATCTCGACTTCATTTTCCTTCCATCAATTTCTCTCCCCAGCTTACCTGGAATTTTTAAATCTTCACCGTTATGTTACTATAGTATGTTTTCAAGCGCTACATATGTCACAGTTTATGAGAACAATGATGCAGTGCCATCTCCTAAGTGCAGAAATGACTTAGCCACTCCAAGTAAATCAAGAGCTGTTACACCAGAAAAATAAATGCTGTGAAAAATCTGCCACATTTGGAAATGTTTACAAACAGGCATTAGAATTAGTTTCAGCTTTCCAAGACCACAAATTTGATTAATGAAACTGAGTGTCATTTTTGTATTTATTTGTTTATTTTTGTGTAGTAAACTTACTTGGGGGAAAATTTAAGAAAATGACAACATTGGATCTCTTGGATTAGGGGCATTAGTAGCTATTTCAAAGTCTATTTTCTCTTAAAGTTCTCCTTTTCTGCAAAGAAAAGTGAGAACTTTTACCTTGTGGTATTTTCCCCTCAGAGGTAAACACAGATGGGGGACTAGAGAGGATAGCAAGCTGCTTTTTTTAAATGTTATTTTTATTTTTAAGAGTGAGAGAGAGAAAGCGTGACAGGGGAGGGGCAGAGAGAGAAAGAGACAGATGATCTGAAGCAGGCTCTGTGCTGACAGCAGAGAGCCTGGTGTGGGGCTTGAACTCACAAACCTTGAGATCATGACCTGAGTCAAACTTCAGTGCTTAACCAACTGAGCCACTCAAGTGCTCCAAGCAAGCTGCTTTTTTAAGGTGTGGTATGTCGTAGGAAGGGTCAGTGGAGTGTTGATTTTGCAGTGGAAAGCTGCCCAGAGTTAACTGACTTTGAGGTTTGAGTGCACAGTCCCTAAACTACCTTCATTTCTAACACCAACTGCAAGCTCTGGCTTTGATAATTTGCTAGGACTGACAGGCGTCACTGGAAGCTATTATACTCACAATTCTCATTTATTATAGGGAAAGGATACATGCTAAAAGGGAAAAAGATTTATGTGACCTGAAGAGAAACCAGAGTATAAAGGATACGTGCTAAAATCAGCCAAATGAAGAGATCCATCAGACCATGTCTGGAAGGGCCCCAAATGCTAAGCTTTTGTTGTCCTCAGGATGAGTAAACCCCCTGGCATAATACGCAAGGATTGTTGCCAACCAGGGGACCTTGCCATGACTCCGTCTCCACAGTTTTTACTGGAGGAGTAAAATACTGATCATCATTACATACATACTTACATACATACTTAGGACTGATGAAGGCACTTGGAGTTGGGCTCAGTTGCTCAAGTCAGATCATATATCCTGTGATTCACATCTTCTACCTTCACTTACGTGGTTGGTCTTTGTGGTGTGGCCAGTCCCCATCCAAGACTATCAGGTATGACTGGTCCCACTCTCAGATGTAATGTAGACATCACCACCCTAAACAGAAGCATTTCTATCATGTATGACATTGGTTACCTGCTAGAAGCGAAGAGCAATGGCCAGCTGCAGGGCAAGGCTACATTCTTGGAGCAGAAGGCAACAGGTATGACTGCCTGGACTCTGGAATCAGATGTTCTAGAGTGTGCACCTTCTGACATGCAGTGTGTGAACTTGCCCCTGTCTCCTAGCCACTTTTGGGCCTAATGCTTCTCTTCTGTTCATTGGGAATGATTATCTCTGTGAAGATGAAAGAACGGATATGGCCATGTAGGATTCATGCATGGCTTTGCTACTGCTATTTTCATCATGTCAGTGATTATTTACAGTATTATTTTATTATCCTTGTTATTTATGGTAAGTAGTTCTTAGGAATGTTATTACTGCTTAAAGTAGCCAAAGTATAAGTTCATAGTCTTCTGGACATTTTTTTCAGACTTGTTTTCTTTGCCTAACTACTCACGGGCTCTCTTTGTCTCTTAGTTTATTCAGTCTTCACTTCAGCAGGAACTCCTCCAGTTTTACTGAGCTTTCCAAGATAGGAGAGTAAAGAGTTTTCTTTTCTTTTTCCTGTGGATTTATTTGTTTTCAGAAATGCTCTGGCAATGATTGTACAACCAAAGTATCTTAAGCATTTGTCCATGACATTATCTCATTCCTTTTTAAATTCATAGCACAAAAACAGGTGTGCGTGTGTGTGTGTGTGTGTGTGTGTGTAAATTCTCAGAAAATACTCAAATTTTCTTAACTAAAGTAGAAAACCTTTTAAGAGATACTAGCTTAGGGTTATAACCTTCTCTTAAATTGGCTGGTAACAAAATGAAAATATCACCAAATGCTGAGTACTGGAGGTCAAAACAAAAATAATATCACCAACGTTCTGATTTGTATGCATGGCAGATTTTATGAGAAAGAGCATACTCAAGTATTCAACTTGTTTGGAACACAACTTTAGTTTGTTTGTTTTTTAATGTTTTTATTTATTTCTAGGAGAGAGAGACAGCGTGAGCAGGGGAGGGTCAGAGACAGAGGGAGTCACAGACTGAAACAGGCTCCAGGCCCTGAGCTGGCAGTCAGCACAGAGCCTGACGCGGGGCTCGAACCCACGAACCGCGAGATCATGACCTAAGTGAAAGTCGGACGCTTAACCAACTAAGCCACCCAGGCACCCCACAACTTTAGTTTTGTAAAGAACATTATGAGAGAAGGAGCCCCTGTACTAGGATATTCACCAGTGAAAAGTTAGATAGAGTTTATATTATTACAAGTAATTAGTACAGGGGTGCCCAGGCGGCTCAGTCAGTTGAGCACCCGACTGCTGATTTTGGCTCAGGTGGTGATCTCACAGTTTGTGGGATTGAGCCCCAACGTCAGGCTCTGCACTGATAGTGTGGAGCCTGCTTGCCATTCTCTGTCTCCCTTGCTCTCTGTCTCCCCTCCACCACTCACACATGCATGCATGCACACTCTCTCTCTCTCTCAAAAGTAAATAAACTTTAAAATATATATTTTAAAAATTAAGTAATTAGTACAGTGTTATTTATGTTTTTAAGGGATTTTATTAATATAGCAATAGTTTCCATACTAATTTTCATTCTCTCATACACGTTATGAGGCTGTTAACAGTATAACTGGTCATCATTAACAAAACAGTGCCTGCAGAACACATGCTGTGGACGAGGGAAGCGATACCTTCTCTTTCACCATTTGCTTTAAAGAGCAGATACTGATCGCTTGTTTTTCTTCTTCCATTCTAAAATGCTTTTTCCTTATTATGATTGTTTTCTTGGATGTCTCCCACCCATACAGGTGAGCTTCTCTTACACGGTCCAGTGTTCATCAGAGAGCCCAGCAACAGCATTTTCCCTGTTGGTTCAGAGGATAAAAAAATAACTTTAAATTGTGAAGCAAGAGGCAACCCTTCACCTCATTACAGGTACAGTGGAAAGCTTGAAAATCTAAATTAAGAAATAACAATGTGGCCATTACAATTTTTGTGGTTTTTTGCTTCAATATATGTATGGCATCGGTAAGAAATAATACATGAAGCTACAGCTGTTTGCTGTGTTCAGCAGAGCTGATACATAAACATTGGATCCATACTGTATATATTTGATTCATTATTCATTTTACAATGAGATTCCTTGTTTTGAAAAAGACAGGGCAGAATCTTTTAAATAAACAAAGTATTTTCACTGACTTATAGTGTAATTTAATTTATAAACTCATTAGTTTATGTGCAGTCGTTGGGAACATATCCATGGTGGGGATAAAATTAAATGTTCCAAAGGTAATCAGAAATCATAGATTTTCAAAAAGTACTTTTTGGCATTTGTACTTCTTTGTTTACCATTTTACTGAGCACGTGTTTGAAGGTTCACTTAGAGGAATAAAGTACGTTTTTACTAACGTTTTCATTATTCTTGAAGAGAAATTATATTAGTTTAGTAGACTTTTTTTTCACATAAGAATAATACTTGTTCACTGAAGACCTTCAAACATCACAGAAAAGTATAAGGGAAAAAATGGGGACAAAACATGAATTCCCATCAGCTTAAGATAAAATATTAACATTTGGGGTTTTGGTAGATGATTTGGATGCGATGGGTATTTACTTTTAAAAAAATTACAGGATTAGCTATTTTTACTGTTATGTGTGCTCAGGTGACCCAATTTAATGAAGAAATGAATTATTTATAAATAGCATATGCTGCTTTCATGTAAGTGGCAATGAGAAAGTGCTCGAGGCACCTTGAGAACAACATGCTCTTTTGAATACTGTGAGCATTTGTCTCAAAAACACTGTTTACAATATTAGTTTCTTGGCAAAACCCTTCTGTAATCTGCAGAACAAGCAAACTTCAGCCTATGTTAATAAAATTCTAAGTGTTGAGAGTAGTAGTGTAGACCTTACTGAACTTCTATTGTTTTCTTAATCCACGTAAATAATAGATGCCAACATTCATTGTCGAATTAGGTCAGCATCGGGTTAGAAGCTAGACCTTTGTGTTTTTGCATCTGTAAGTAATTAAAGTCAGTCTCTTTCAATAATATTCAAGGATATATTCATTGAGCACCTGTTGTGTACTTTCAGTAGCATAAACAATAATCCCAGGTTACTGGCCAGAATTGACAGAGGTACTAAGTTTTCTCTCTGCCTCTTCCTCACTCTGTAGAAATGAGAAAAGTATAACATAAGGTTAAAAAAAAAACCCACAAGAATCTGTATTTTATGAGATAGTTCAATTACCCAGACTTAAGCACATGTAACATCTGAAAATATTTTCTTCTTTGGGAGAAAGATGAACAGATCAACTTTAATGAGAGACATTATCCTAGAACATTTTTTTGCTAGCATTTTCATTGGACATTCTAACTAACATCTTCCAAGTGAATCCATTCATTTTTTTCCTGAAACAGAAAATTATCCTTTTAGATGTGACAGTAATATGATAAAGAATCCATATGAATGACTCATCTGTGGGCTGTTTCTCTGTTGTCAGTAAAGTTGTATTCCTAGCATTTATCTTATGAATAATTTGATGACAAATGTATTCAGTGGAAAAATTGTCAAGATACACGATTTAGTCAGACAGGAGTGTATTTCTAAATTAACAGTTTAATTGTATTTGTAAAATTTTATTAAATAGCAAGAAGTCTTGAGCTCAGAAATCCAGAAATCGCCTTTTGCTGCATTTATTTTTGTGTATCAGGTATTTATTATAATGCCAGAGAGTATCTTAAATATACTAATGACATGTATAGGTTCTGCCATTTACACAGTGCCTCTTTGGTTTTATGATGTGGCCTGGGATGTGGTATGTTGCATTTAAAACAGAATCTGTACCCAAGACTAGGAGATATAGGACTTAAATTGATCCATCACTTTTATGTCTGATAGTTGAAGAAATTTAACATGGTAGGTATAGTTCTAAAATACTTGGTTTGTAGTCAAATAGAGCAGACACTTTCATTATAGCTCTAAAGATTCTCTAAAGTTAAGACTTGTAACCAATATAAAATTCCACTTAAACTGAAGGTTTATAGTCACTAGAAGTCGAGACCTTGAAAAAAAGCATAAGGGAACCTCTACGTTGTGAAAAATACGAGGCTTTCCTATAGCAACAACTCCCCGTTACTCATGTTATCTGTGTAAGAGTTTATGCTGGTGGAGTAAATAGGAGTATACAACAGTGTAGTTTGTAATTACGACCTTATCTCCTTAGGCAGCACCTTCAGTTACGGCCTGATTTTTTTCTCCTGCCTTTTGACTTTAATAGTCAATCATGTAGTAGTCTATAGAATTCTTCAAATATTTCAGAAGAAAATCTGCTTGCTTGTTCATATTTTTACTATCCTTTATGAACTACAGATAAATGATATTAAATATGTAATAATACTGAAGACACAAAAATGGGTATTACTCTTTTCCATGAAATCAGAAAAAAGATACATTTTTGTAAGTGTTTGTAAGTAGAAATAGTTAGATAGACAGGTATCAAGGAGGAAAATCAGTGGTTCATGTGAAATTTATAAGTTAAGGACAATCCAAATTTGTTCCCCAAGATTTGGAATAAAGTTTAAGAGCCTTATAAAAGAATATCCTTTGAAAGTCCACAGCCTCTCTTATAGACTGGGGCAAATTTGTCTGATGAGAGATCTTTTCTTGTTTCTCCCATTGGGTAAAAAGAACTCTTAATTGGCCATCTTAGGCATCCAAAAGTTCAGAAATTCACAAGAGAAATTACTTGTGTTAGGGTTTAATTGAGAATTTTATTCTCTTTTTTTTTTTTCTTGCATCTCCCCACCTAAACCCCAAAGCCTATATTTAAAGGTTAATTAGTATTTATTCTCATTGTAATTGCTGATGATGACGACAATGGAAGAGATTACCCAGAGGGAGGATTAGTAACTTTTTTAAATGGAATGGATTTTCTTAGACCTTTCATAGGTTATAAATGCCCACTCTTCCATAATTCACTCAGATGAAAGACCCCAAATAAGAAGATTCCTGGTCACTTCTGATGCCATTCAGCCTTTAAAAGAACCACATGTTTGAGCTAGACTGAGGAAAATATGCAGATACCTAATGGGGACCAGGCAGGTAAAAAGCTCGAAGAGGTGGATGTGCCTTGAGAACATATAGATACATTGAGTAATGACTGGAAACTATCCAGCATTCAGCTATAAGCCTACTGAATGGTGACAACTGCTTCTCAGAACTAGCTAGTGGTTACCATGCAGGAATCCTGGTCAAGTACAACAAAAGCTTTTCAAGAGGTATTTAAAATTCGGGTATTTTCTCTTTGGAATCTCTTGTAATGTAGGCCAAAGAAAAAAGTCTTAAAAATGGAATGTGGCCTATGGGGGCTTTATGTTTTCAATATTTAGTCTAGCTTGAGACATTGATAACACAGCGAGACAATGTCTAGCTAGACATTTAGTCTAGCTGTGTTATCCAGTATGGTAGCCAGTAGCCAAAAGTTGACCCTGTATATTTAAATAAGTTAAATTAAAATTTTATTTCCTCAACCAGAGCAGCTTTATTTCAAGTACTGAGTAGACATGTGTGACTAATAGCTACTGTATTAGAAGGAACCCGTCATCATTTTTATGCTTCCAGGAAGTTCCATTGGATGGCACTGCTCTAGACTGACCCTTAAATCCAAAGTTTTTCTGGTTTTTCTCTCCTCAAAAGGAAGTAACCACAATATTATTCTCTTCCAGCTCTATGTAATAAGTAAACTATGTTAATTAATTACAGTGTGAACAATACTGGATATACATGTTATAAAGACTGAATATCTTTGCAAAATATCATCTCCCCTGGCCACAGTTTCTCCCATTTAGATATGGTTCCCTCTAATGGAATTGACCAAAAATCAACTAAATGAATTCAGTATAAGGTAGAAAAGGAAAATAAAAGAGACTAATTTCTGCTCACCATTTTTTGAAAGAGTAAACTGTAAGGAAGAAAAGTCTGATTTTGCTTGTTGCCCCTACATACACAGTCACACACACACCAACATACACACATACCACATAATACTGTACATGGTACCACATCTAGGAATATATGTGGCTCCATATATGTATTATATTTGTACATGCTATATGTATTCTATGTGTAGAATGTATATAATATTTTGATTGTATGCAGTTTTCCCCTTACATATATCTTGTTGCCATGTAAGATCTGATGTCACTGTTATTTCACTTTTATGCTTTATGACAAATGACAGTTTTTGTTTCTCTAAATTATCTTGGCCTTTACGGAGATATAATCCTTTCTGCTTAGGAGGCCTGATTCTCTGTGTTTATCTTATGCTCAATAACTTTTAGCATCCTGACTTCTCCAGCTGATGAGTTCTCGTCCCCACACCTAAAGTCAGCTACTAAAAGCAATGACATGTTCACATGATTGGCATGATTGCTAACCATTAGAAAGGAAAGAATATCTATTGTGCCAGAAGGAAGCGGAAGTAGACAGCATCTCTTAGAGAGCATTTAAAACTTGGCTGTGTTACTGTCTCTCTCATGAAGCCTTCTTAATATCCACTGTGCTGGGTTCCTTGCTCCAGTGATATAGTGTCCATTATACTCCGTACTTACTTATATGATAGAACTTATCAAAATGAGGGGCACCTGGGTAACTCATTCGGTTAAGCGTCCGACTTCAGCTCAGGTCATGATCTCACGGTTTGTGGGCTCGAGCCACACGTTGGGCTCTGTGCTGACAGTGAGCTCAGAGCCTGGAGCCTGTTTCAGATTCTGTGTCTCCTTCTCTCTCTGACCCTCCCCTGCTCATGCTCTCTCTCTCTCTCTGTCTCTCTCTCCCTCCTCACTTACCCCCCTCGGAAATAAATAAAAACATTTAAAAAAACTTACCAAAATGAAGTGTGTGATTGTGTTGGTAGGATGTAACCCCCTTAAAGGTTAAGACAATATATTATTCATCCTCACTTTCCATATGCCTCTCAAATAGTGCATGCTAAATTGGAGCATTTAAAAAAAGGAATGAAGTTAATGGGAGAAAACAAATTAAATTTGGGATTAGGCCATGTTTAGGAGTCAAGAAGGTCATGAAGGATCAGAGGGTTAGAAGTGGTCAATAGTATATCTTAGAGAATATTTTTAAGTGTGGATCGATTCCCTTTTTGGGCTCCATTTTAAGACAGATCGCCCACGAGGTGATAAAGCTGATTGCCTGGAACACATGGCTTTCTTATACCCTCCCCATAGCAGCTGGAAAAAGAGGGCATCCTTCCTACCAGTGTCATCAAAAGTTCTGATTGGTGTCAGAAAAAACATGAAATTAAAAAATTTGCTAATTGGGTGAGCAGTCAATACCCAAGAAAAATGTAGAAGTTAGATTTTAGATATTACAGATAGAAGTATAAAAATAATTCAGATCCTAGCTGTTGCTGTTCTTCCTTATGTTTTTACAGTGAGGTGAGGAGGAAGGATAACACATAACCACCAAAGCCAGGTTAAGTCAGTTGGGTCACATTCATATTCTTAACCACTGAGGCTGAGACATGGATTGTTCTGAGTGGTCAAACCAAGTCCTGTGGAGAGTGGCCTCTTCAAAGGGAGTGAGGGAGCATTGCTACCCAAAAAAAGCAAAAACAGGTTCAGAGAAAGCAGGAATGGCAAATCTCTTCTATAATTCTCATAGCGGTAATTTTAAGGCAATCACTGATCAATTTGAACGAGGCTATAGCTATGTAAACTAAATAGTTGCTTTTAATCCCAGTGTGTTTTTCTTAAATATATGTTTAAAATTTATCAATGAGTGAGAGGAAATGGAAATTTATGTCATAAGACACATCTTCAAAACTTAAGTTTTAAAAAACACAGCATTACAGTTTAACTCGTTTATATCTTTGGCAATTATTGCTGAAGCCTAACTGGTTATTTTTGGATAAAGTATTGAATATGCAAATTCAGACATTCATTCTTTCAAGGGCTGCAATTATTCTCATCACTTCAGTAAACATATTAACAAACATTGCGTTTGAACACAAATGCATTTGCTTATTAACTTGAAAGCCGCATCTAAAACCACAAATTGCTTCTGTGATTAAATTCCTAATTTTCCTGTCAACCCCCAAATAAAGTATTGCCCGTCGATTTAACAAGCGTTTAGTGTGGGCTTATTTCCCAAACTTAGCCCCGCTCCCTAAAGATTTTAGCAAATTATTTCGTTCACTTTATGTTGAAGTCTAAGGTGTGATGTTTTCTTTGTTTTTTGTTTTTTGTTTTTTGTTTTTTTTTTTACCAGCATATTGTTGTATTTGTGTTTTCCTGACCAGATTTTGTGTGGTAGCATAGCTGTCCTGAAGGACATTAGCTTTGTGTAAGCAACTGTGAGATAAATTATATCCAGGGATTCTTTTGAAACTACCAGAAGTCACTCAGATTAGTTAGTTTCCATTTGAAGGGACGATGGTCTCCAACCTTTAACTCTTAAATAACTATTGAAATAGAAGATAAATCACATTTGTTATCACATTCTAGCGAAACACCCGGGTTAGGACTTAGTGCCTGCAATTGGTGCCAAGATATATGTGTTTATATTCATGATTGTTGTTCGTGCTAGTAAGGTTTTGTGTAAGAGTTGCCCTATCCTGTAATAACTAGCATGGTAAATAAGTAAGAACTAATAAAGTAAATGGAAATAAGTATGCATTCCTTCCTCATCTTTGAGGTGATTATTACTAAAATGGCTGACCACAGGGAGGCGCGACCATATGGAGGTTAGTTATGGCTAAGTTACTCCACTCAGGAAACTTCTGTGAGAACCTACCATGCACCAGCCATTATGACTGATGGTGTGAATTCAGCCGGGATTAAAACATTCCTCATGAAACACAGGTCATGCTTTCGAAAGCACCTTTCAGCTCTGAAGGGGTAGGCTTTTTGTACTGATTTAACTTCTTATGTAAATTCATGTTTGCACACATACACATACATACACACACACACACACACACACACACACACACACAGTTTGTCCTTTGTATTGGAAGACAGTGGTTCCTACACCCTCAGTCACTGATGTTTTAGCTTACTTCCCAGAAGTAACAGTTACAGTTTTCTTTGTGAAAAAGTAGTAACTGCCAGTTGTAATAGCCCCTGTGTCAGGTACTTCATGCTATTATAGTCAAAATTCAAAACCTGTTGGCTCGAGGGAAGGCATGGTGTTTTAAAGAAATTGTACTCAAAAAATGTTCAGGGGGAAATTTGCCATAGACTCACACTATTCTGTTGTACAGGCTTGACCCACTCACCTTACCTCACCTGCCCAGTGTTTCTCCAGTGAGGAGATACCAGAGCCCTGTTGTATAGAGGATGCAGACAAGATTTTAGAAGTTGATTGATCAAATTCATGTTGTGTCAGGCTAGCAGAGTACACAGCCAGGAACTTTTCATTTCGGCTCCAAGCTTCTACTCATCAGCCCAGAAATGAAATTACAGATAACCTCCACACTAAGATGAGTAGATTTGTGAAATATGAATATTAAACCGTTTCTCACTTGTGGATTCTAAAAGCAAATCCCAATTTGTGTAGAATGAGCATTTGAACACTGAAGGCTGGCAATGAACTTATAAGATCATTCAAGAGTGTTACAACATGATGATTATACAAAGGTCCTTAATCTTGTGACATTTACCACTGAGCTAAATCTACAAGGTTAGTCTGTTTCTGGAGCACAATGTAAATGTTATGTGATTGAAATACTGGTCTGTGCAACCCCAAGAGCCATGGGCTGTCTTTTCTTGCTCCAGATCACTGCATTAAGCTTTCTGGAATGGAATTTGGTTATGCAAATGTCACTTATGAATTTGAAGCAATTTTGATATTTCAAAAAGATTTTATTCTGAAACTCTAGAGTTTCTCGTGAACTTCACACTTTATTCATAAAAGTAGACATTTGCACCTTTTACAAAGAATTATCTATGTGCAAAACTAAAAGACAGTATCTACCTCTAACAGCTTCCCAAATTCACGGCCTCAGTGTGTCATTCCCCTGTCACACTTTATTATTGTGTGTTGTGTTCTTGAACTCTGAGCAATTGGTTACAATTTACTGCAAAGAAAATTAGTCTAATTTGTAGATTTATTGGACACAAACTTTGTAAAAGGAGTATGTGTGTATGCCTTCAGTTTTCCTGAAGGTTTCTTATGCAGAAGAAAGTATGAGAAGTATTTAGAAATCAGGCCCAAATAGGACTATTTTGCATTGGGAACTTAAGTACACTATTTTCTCAGGATGTGATAATATTTGGAATTTCAGGCCCAGAGATTCCTTACACATTTCAGAGCTTAAATCCATACAGCCCTTTTTAATTCACATACTTTCAGCAAGAGGAAAAATAATCAATGTTTAATAAGATATTGAGAAATTTTATATCACCTGGGGATGAAGTCCATTTAGTAATGAATAGTGTTAAGAAGGAGAGAGATAATTGTATCATTTTGTTAAAAGAAAATTAACATTCTTTAGGGTATGTCTTAGCTCTGAAGAGTTTGCTGAAGCAAAGTACTTACTTTTGGCATAGTGGAAACATAGCTAAAAGGGAGTCGATTTTGCCTTTTCTCATAAAGCAACAATCTAGGCATTCAGTCTATATGATAAAGATTGAGCTAAAGGAAGTAAGAAACATTTATGCATGAAAAAAATCTTTTCCATTTTAATTGTTTAGTCAAAGCTTTGGATTGATAGCTTTCAGACCTTAGACACTTATTCAAAAAAGTATTTTCCCATGTACTTTATGATATCTTAAATCTTTCCAGCTATTAAATAGGCAAGAAGAATTGCTTCTCCATATTTTTATTTATCTTCACAATTTTCCACATAGCCACTGCACCTTTATTATTCATCAGCTAAACACAAAAACACAATTTTCAAACGAAGCCTTCAGGCATGTTTAGTCAGGCCATAAAGATTCTAACTCTAAATCTAAAATCCTCCTTTCCCCAACAAACTGTATTTTGTAGGTAACAAAAACATAAGTACCCTTTGTCATGAGAGTGTGTGAAATTAACTACATCTTTTCTGATTTGAGTTTCAAGTTTTTCCCACTGCAAGCATTAAGATGCTCAGAAGCTGACAAACCACTCACTGCTTAAAAATTTAACTAACCACATGGAGCACCTGGGTGGTTCAGTTGGTTAAGTATCCGACTTCAGCTCAGGTCATGATCTCACAGACCATGAGTTCGACCCTCACATCTGGCTCTGTGCTGCCAGCTCGGAGTCTGGACCCTTTATTCTCTGAGAGTCAAGCCCTGCATGTGTAGGACTATGCCTTCCCATATGGTTTGTCTGCATTTGTACCTGCCTGGAAATCAATGAAATATGAGAGTAAACTTATACATTTGTTCATTTCCTATAGCTTCCATCATTAAAGCTTTATTATGTAATATTCAGATATGGAAAATGATATAAACACGTCATCTAGTAATCTAGTAATGATGAATATCCATATAAACACTACTCACCTTAAGAAATAAAAGCAGGGGCAAGTAAGTGGCTCAGATGGCTAAGCATTAGCTTCCATTCAGGTCCGGATCTCACAGTTCCTGAGTTTAAGCGCTGCACTGGGCTCTGCTGTCAGCATGAAGCCTGCTTCAGATCTTCTGACCCTCTCTCTCTCTGCTTCTCCCCTGCTCTCTCTCTCTCAAAAATAAATAAACATTTTTTTAAAAGAGAAATATATAAAACAAAATACCTAAATTTCCTAGTATTGTCCCTGAACATACCCCACTTTCTTTCCATGAGAGCTTTAAAATACCTTAAAGTGGAGGTTTATCATTTTCACATTTTAAAATATGTTTAGTGCATTAATGTTACTTTATGTATCTTAAAACTTTATATAAATGATATCAAATTGTATTTTGTGTGCTTTCTTTTGTGATAATATTCACGTTTCATGTCTTTATTTTCTTTCAGAGCATGTAATATGTCCAGGTTAAATATTTTATATAACAATTTTTAGATGACACATGACATGAATTGAGAACTCTGGGCTCAAATTAAAAAATGAGTACTACTTCTGGTCCAATAATGAGACATTTGGGACAGTTGATATTTCACTCAACTTTTTTATTGAAATCCTCATCTATAAAATGAGTATTAGATTACCCATATTCTCAGTTACAATGAGCAACTGACATGATTGTTGTTAAAATACACAAAAATTGCTAGAATTGATAGCACAATTTTATTGTAAAATTTAAGTCTGCTAGGAAGGAGCTGACATAATTTATACCATGGATGTGTTCTTGAGACTGGTTTATTTGTGAGGTTTTCAAGGTGAAATCTACTTTGATGCGTCAAGTATACCCCTCTTTTAAAAACTGGTTTTTCTGTTTAAAAACCCTTGTTTACAAACTAACGTTTGTTTTTTTTTTTTTCATTTTCCTTTTGGCTTCCTATTGATAAATATGGCTCTAGGGTTAATGCCTTTACTGTTGCAGACCTGCTTGGTGGCATTTAGGGTCTTTTACCGCAGTGTCATTTAGGAAATAGCTTTGTGGTGGCTGAGAGAGGTGGAGAGTGCCTCAGGGCTAGGTATTTACTCAGATGAATTGAAATGGATAGTTGAGCACTTACCCAATTAATTTATTAAATGTGCTCAGTCAGTCTGCATAAATCAAAGAAGTGTGCTCTTCCCTCCCCCCCTTCATCGGCAGCATGAGATTGGTCTGAAGTACATGAGATCAGCCTCAAGTACATGAGATAATCACCTCAACTTCCTACTTCACCTTAGCCTATGCAGACCCAGCCTAATGTCCCGCCAGGTCATTTCCACCTCTTCAGAAAATCTTGAGAAATCCTTAACTTCTAGAGGCTATTCTGTTGTGCTTTCTACTATACTTTAACCTTTTGTTTCTGCTAAATAGCTGGGCCATGTGTAAGCTCAAGTATACCACACTAGAATAATATATTTATTGCCTTCATTTATGAGAGGTGATGTCTACAGTGGATTTTATAGTGTAGATTTTTCTAATTTAAATACATTAAGAGAGGAAACCTTGACATTTGTTTTACAGGTGGCAGCTGAATGGGAGTGATATTAATCTGAGCATGGAATATCGTTACAAGTTGAATGGAGGAAATCTGGTTGTCATTAACCCCAACAGAAATTGGGATACAGGAAGTTACCAGTGTTTCGCGACAAATTCACTTGGTACAATTGTCAGCAGAGAAGCTAAACTCCAGTTTGCATGTAAGTTTATGTTTGCAACATCCAGCGAGCCCAATATCTTAAAATACTTCACTGAGTTCTTGTGGTCATTTTGGATTTCAGAAACAATACATGGATTTTATTAATTGGATAAATAAGTTAAGGAAGCAGCTCACTATGATCTTTTGGACCATACTGTACAAATCAGAGTTTAAATTCTGTGGGAGTGTGTTTTCCATTTTACCGTTTTTGTAAGGATTCTATTTAGGAAAGGAAAAAAGCCAGTTAAGAATATGTTGAGTAGTGGGGTGCCTGGGTGGCTCAGTTAGCTAAGCGTCCGACTTCAGCTCAGGTCATGATCTCGCGATTCATGAGTTCGAGCCCCACATCAGGCTCTGTGCTAACAGCTCAGACCTTGAAGCCTGCTCGTGCTGTCTCTCTGTCTCTCTGAAATAAATTTTTAAAAACATTTAAAAAATTAAAAAAAGAATATGTTGAGTAGCTACTCTGTCTGCTACTGCATTTGAACTGAAAAGAAAAAGAAAGAATTGTCAGACATGATCTTTGCTCTGGGAGAACATTGAAATTAGGGACATTAGCAAATTATGTCTCACAAATTTGAAAATATTTAAGGAACCAAGACACTGAAAAAGAAAAGAATGTAACATCGTGTTGACCTCCCGTGTAGTTTTGCCCAGCTCACAATGACCTTCAGGGCAACCTTCACTGAGGCCTAGTTCTGGAAGCCAGCTTTGTACCAAGTTAATTGGACCTGGGTGAATTCGTGGCCCAACTTGAGAACAATCACATTCTTTCTCCAGGGAATTCAGAATTGGGACCAGAAATCTCCTTTAGTTTTTATCTTCCTGTTACTATCTTTTGACTACTTTTTATTTTTTGTTTCTTCTTTTAGTTTCTTTTCCTTTGTTTTAGCTGTATATTCTGTATATAACGCATCTCAGGGTTACCTTGGTTGTAAGGCTTCTCTTAGCTCTTTATACCTCAAAAATTCTGAAATTGGAATGCATGTGTTCTTATAATGTGGCAGTATTCTCTGCCCACAGCCACAGGCCATTAATAAGTTGATGATGTGTCGTTTAATTCATGGATTATTCTGTAGCTTTCTGCTTTTTATAATGACAGTGGTTGGTTTTGCTTCTGATATTATAGTCTGTATCCTCTGTTTTTCATACTTAGTTGCTTTTTCCATTGTTTTCACTTTGTTTTCCTCGATGAACAGTGCTTTCTCGCTCTCTGATTTAAAGCTGTACCTTCCCTGAGTATTTTGAAAGCTAGCTATTATATCATACAAATTTAAATTTGCCTTGATGTTTACCAATTTGTATTGTGTATACTAGTCTAATAGCCAGAATTTTTAATCTAAATTATTTTTTCTGAGTCCCTCCATTTTAAACAAGGAGTTTCATTCCTTTTTTCCTTTACTGTATGTCCTTTATGCATATTTTGCTGTCAGGGTGATTTCTGTGATTATTGATTTAAATTGTTTTTAGGCCATTTTCGTGTGTGTGTATATCCATATACACACATAGAGCACATGTGTATATATTAGGTGCTATGCATATATGCATTTGTGTGTATGTACTAAGTATACATAGAATGTTTTTCTCATGAATGATTTTATATGTGCATATTGCTTGTAACCAAAATTTTGCCAGAATCTATGAGATACCCATGTTTTACCGACTTGCATTGCCACCGCAAGACCTCCTTCCTTTCTTGCGTTCTTATTTTTTTAGTATCTCAGTTTTTAAATATTTACCATTTAATAAGTTACATTTAAAAATAGAACTTTGTTTCATCTTTTCTTAATTTGTTTTGAGAGAGAATGCACTTATGAGAGAGGGTGAGAGAGTCTCCCAAACAGGCTGTGTGCTGTCAGCATAGCGCCTGATAGGGGGTGAACTGTGGGATCATGACCTGAGTTGAAATCAAGTCTGACGCTTAACTGATAGAGCCTTCCATGTGCCCCTATTTCATCTGCTTATATTTTAAAGAATGTCATTATGTTGACTTAAGTATGGAAATACCTTCTGGTTGGTACAAAGGTTGGATCCCTAAACTGCCAAAAATTCCCATATGGTGTTCTCTTCTCTTCTGGAATTAGTTTTGCTGAACACAGTGTGGGATCACACTCACTTCTGTTTCTTGGGAGCTCACTACCACTTGCTTTTTTGTTGTTTTTGTTTGTCTCATTTGGTTGTATATGTGATCATTTTTCTTCTCCCCTTTAGTTAAAAACTTAATTTTCCAGCATACAACTACGTTTAGCTCTTTTTATTTATTTTTTTTTAATTTTTTTTAAATGTTTTATTTATTTCTAGGAGACAGAGAGAGAGAGACAGCATCGGCAGGAGAGGGTCAGAGAGAGAGGGAGACACAGACTGAAACAGGTTCCAGGCTCTGAGCTGGCAGTCAGCACAGAGCCCGACGCGGGGCTTGAACCCATGAACCGTGAGATCATGACCTAAGCGAAAGTCGGACGCTTAACCAACTAAGCCACCCAGTCGCCCCTGTTTAGCTCTTTTTAAATTTACTTTGCTTAGAACTCGAATAATTATTTCATTCTATTTGCATATTTTGTACACTGTCCAGGAAATTTTCCTTCTTTGATATATTTTAGTTTTATGTTTGATTTATTTTTATTTTTAAAGGGCACTGATACTCTGTATATTGGTTGGCTTTTTTTTGTCTTACTTTTTGAAATATTTTTTATCTCAGGCTGTTCCTTCTTATGAATTTCTGTTCCTCGTTCATGGAGGAACATCTATTGGTTTGTATTTTTTTGAGGATATAGTCAGTTTTCTGAAATATTCTTTTACATCTACAGGCAGTATTATTTCCCACTTCCATTTGGTGTTTTCATTTATATGCTTAATATTTTAAATATACTCTAAAGCAAATTTTATCCAAATTCTGCTTTTATCAACAGATGATGTCAGTGGATTACCCTGCTTGCTTTGCTACATGCAGAGGTCAGATTCTCTGATCTGTAGCAGAAGGTACAATTCTGAGCCTAATTCCCTATTTCTAGAAGTCTTTCACCAAATATATTGATTCTTTTTTGCAGTGATATTTTTCTATTACAGATTTTTGGTACCTTGTAATATCTGAAGAATTATAATTAACTTAAAGATTTTTTTTCCCCCTCAGTCTGTCCTTCATAGAGAGTATAGCTTATTTGGAAATACCTCTGAAATGATACCATGCCTCTTCTAGTCTTCCTGGCCAGTACCTAACTGTCAAAGTGGGATAAAGTTAAGTCTAGGATTTTATTTACCCTACTTACAAGCTAATAAGTTAGCCTTCTGCTCTTTCACTGATGGTGGTAGAAGACACGATATTCCTGGGTTAGTGACGAAGAGCTTTATTCCTCACAACTCAGCAAGCAACATGCTTCCTTAGTCTCAGGTCACACAGAGGTGCTAAGCTGTGACTGAGATAGATGCTGCACACACAGCTGAGGAACACCGGGCTTAGAGACCCCACCTCTCTTATAGCAAGCAGTAAGCAACCTGCTCTCCTTCCTAGAGAAAGACATTACCTTACCCTTCCAGATTGCTCTCTGCAGACACATCCCTGAGAAATGGGCCAGTCTTGGCACACCCAGCAAAAACTTGCAGAGAAGCTAAGAGCACGTGGTTGATTGCCTCTCCTGAAAAATGTCCATTTTTGGTTTGTTTGCCACTATCCTAGAGTTTTTTACTTGGGGTGCACCCTATCCGGATACATGTGGTAACAGCTTCACATGTTTCACTTGTTCTGATGCTTGTCATGAGTTGCTTAGCAGTTTTAGCGTACAGTGAGATTCTTTGGTTTGGTTTGGTTTTTCAGTTTGGGGAGGGGCAGTTCATAAGTGGGTTTTTTTTTTTTTTAATAGACAAGGAGTTTTGGATATTCTTTGCCTAATGCCACACTAGATTGGAAATATAAAAAATGTGTTTTTAAAATCATATAGTTGAGATACAGTCTTTTGGTAAAGAAACCAAAGACACTGGAAAAAGCAATGGAAAATATTTGCTATAGCAGAGATTTCAAACCACCAATTATTAAAAAAAAAAAAAAAAAGCCTTGCTTTAACTTGGTAGCCTTGAAGGGATGTGGTCTGTTAACTGAAGAAGGGATTAGGATCAAGACACTTGTATTAGTAAGATGCTCATGATTTCATTCAGTTCAGGGGAGTTTGACTCTTTGCTGTAGGCAAATGGATTAGGTAACTGGATTGTCACTGAAAAACATTCTAATTGTTCACTATAGGTCTCCTCTCTTGATTTTGTTTGCATGTTTAGTAATACTTTTTGTTTCTGTTAGATATGGATAAAGTATTTAAAATGTGCTTCATGGATAAATGAGTATATGAAAGGATTGTCAATGCACCACTTTTAACACTGGAGAAAATAGAAAGAAACTTTATCTTAATTTTCAACTTGCTTGGAAATCATGTTTGATAATAAAATGAAAGTGAAAAGGTCATTCATAATTTAGGAAGTCTGTTTTTCATAGCCATTCTTAACCCTTTCCAATAGATTAGTTGTGGAATAGTTAAAAAAATTTCTATGAAAGGGAGAAATTTGTAAAATGATGCAAGGTTTGAGTTACAGACTTTCTCAACTATTTGCTATTATGGGACATGTGTATAATCTTTGATACTTGTTTAATACATTTGACATTTTTTCCAGATAATTAATTCCAACCACAGCAGTTTAGGCTAGCAACTCCAACCCCCCAAATATCTTTGTTTTATTAATAAACCATTTTATTTGTCTCATTCCTGAATTTCTCATACTTCTTTATTAAAATGTTTTTATTTTGACCATTTTGTGGTGCAGTATATTTTAATCATGAATTATGTTAGACATGCAACTAGTGTGGCAAAATTGGGAAGAATTTTCATGTAGCCGCCACTTAAGATTTAAAGCATTAGAAGTTCAGGGGTGCCTGGGAGTCTCAGTCGGTTAGGCATCCGACTTTGGCTCAGGTCATGATTTCACAGTTGTGGGTTCAAGCCCCACGCCAGGCTCTGTGCTGACAGCTCAGAGCTTGGAGCCTGCTTCAGATTCTGTATCTCCCTCTCTCTCTGACCCTTCCCTGCTCATGCTCTCTGTCTGTCTGTCTCTCTCTCTCTCTCTCTCTCTCAGAAATAAATAAAACATTAAAAAAAAAAAATAAAGCATTAGAAGTTCAGGTAAACCTACCTGCCACTCACCCTGCTGATCTTTCCTTTACTCACTTCCCCATTTAGTAGCTTTTCACTGCTCTAAACTAAATGTGGGTTTTATCCTTTGAATACACGTTTGTTTTTCTAAGCAGGGTGCTAAATTGTTTTACCTTTTTTAATCTTTTAAACTTGTATATAATGGCATCATACAGTATGCATACATCTGCAGCATCTTTGTCCCCTCAGCATTAGGTTTGTGAGCCTCTGCTGAGCTACATCCTTGCCAGTGCTTGTTATTGTTCCATTTTTTAATTTGTGCAAATCGGATGAATATAAAATTGCATTTCACTATGGCTTAATTTGCATTTCTGTGATTACAATGACGTTAAACTCCTTTTCTATATTTGGTTGATGTCGATTTTTTTTTTACTGTGTATAGTCTTTTTTTTTTAATGAGAGTTCTTTGTACACTTTGGATTAATCATCTTTTTAGTGGCTAGTTGTTTTATCCTTGATTCTATCAAATGATGAACAGATGTTCTTAATTTTGTATTAAGGTAACCGTCTCTTCAGAGCTTGTGTTCTCTTATGAGTTGTCTAAAATTTTTTCTCCCTCATCCTGAAATGGTAAAGACATTTTTCAAAATGTACTTATAAACGTTTAATGTTATGCTTTTTACATTTAAGTATTTAATTATCTGGAATTGATTTTGTATATCTTATGTGGTAGAAGTACCCATTTATACTATTCCACGTATGGGAAATCAACTTTAGCTTCCCAGTTGATTGAAGAGTCCATTCTTAACCAACCCAAGTGCAATGTGTGGTCATTGTCTCTGGTTTCTTTGGGCTTTTGTATTTTTTTTTTAAATTTTTTCTAATGTTTTATTTATTTCTAGGAGAGAGAGAGAGAGACAGCGTGAGCAGGGGAGGGTCATAGAGAGGAGTCACAGACTCCGAAACAGGCTCCAGGCTCTGAGCTGGCAGTCAGCACAGAGCCCGACGCGGGGCTGGAACCCACGAACCGTGAGATCATGACCTAAGCGAAAGTCGGAAGCTTAACCGACTAAGCCACCCAGGTGCCCCTGGGCTTTTGTATTTTTTTAATTGCATCATATTGTCCACAAATAATGAGAATTTTTGTTTCCTTATCAATACTGCCCTTTTTCTAGTCTAATAGAGTGTTAAATACTTTGATGGTAGATATTCCTATTTTGATCCTGATTTTATTTATTTACTTTTTAAATGTTTATTTAGTTTTGAGAGACAAAGAGACAGAGAGTGAGTGGGGAGGGCAAAGAGTAAGGGAGACACAGAATCTGAAGCAGGCTTCAGGCTCTGAGCTGTATGCACAGAGCCCGATGCAGGGCTTGAACTCATAAACCATGAGATCATGAACTGAACCCAAGTTGGACGCTAACAGACTGAGCCACCCAGGTGCCCCTTGATCTTGATTTTAAAGAGAATGAATTAAGAGTAACATTGCACCATTTTGATATGGTATTTTCTACAGATTTTATAAATACTAATGCAGATCCTCTCCAGGTTAGTTTTTATCATAAACACTTTATTCTTTTAAGAGCTTTTCCTACTTTTACTGGGATATTCATGCTGTTTTTCTCCTTTACACTGTTAATGTAGTAAATAATTTTTAATATTAAACTACTGTTCCTGAGTTAGTTTCATCTTGCTTTTACGTAACTTTTTTAAATACATGGATGCTAGGTATTTGCCAACATTTTATTTTGCATTTTTACATATATATTCATATAGGAGATTTTCTTTTTCTTTTCTCTTATACTGTCCCTTCTTTGGCTTAAGTATCAAAATCATGTTCATCTCTAAAAATGAGCTGGAGAATATATCTTACTTTTATATTCCCTAGAAAAATGCGAGAAAAATTGGAATTATCTCTTCCTTGAATAAGAAGTAAAATTTACAGTAGTTGCCTGGGTGGCTCAGTTGGGTAAGCACCCTACTTTGGCCTAGGTTGTGATTCACAGTTTGTGACTTTGACCCCTACGTTGGACTTTGTGCTGACAGCTCAGAGCCTGAAGCCTGATTCGGATTCTGTCTCCATCTCTCTCTGCCCCTCCCCACACTTGCACTCTGTCTTTCTCTCAAAAATAAATAAATATTTAAAACAAACCAAAAATAAAAGTAGAACTTACAAATACAACCATCTGGGATTAAAGTTTTCATTGAGGAAATTTTTTTGAATGCTTTTTTTTTGTTTGGTTTGTTTTATTTTTGAGAGAGAGAGAGGGCAGGGCAGAGGGAGGGAGAGAAAGAACCCTAAGCAGCTTCTGCTCTGAAGACTTGTAACCCAGTTCGGAGCTCAATTCCACAAACTGTGAGATCACAACCCGAGCTGAAATCAAGAGCCAGAAGCTCAATTGACTGAGCTGCCTAGATGCCCCAAGGAAATATTTTAACTATTGTTGAATCTCTTGAATAGTTACAGGAGTAATAATATGGTCTTTTTCTTTATAGAAAGTTATAGCTTCCTAGGAATTTCATCAATTTTTTTATGTTTTCTAGTGCATTAGCAGAAAGTTATTTCAAAACATTTCCTTTTTATTATCATTCTTTGCTTTACCTATATGTACACTCCCTGTTTCATTGTAAGTATTATTTTACTCCTCTTTTTAATCAAACTTCTCAGAACTTGGCATTATGTTCACTTTTGAATCTCTATGTTTCATTCATTTTATTTTTATTCTTTCCAACTTCTTAGATTATTTTATTGTTCTTTTTGAAATCACTTAATATATATATGGTTAACTTACTTTCTTACCTTTCTTCTGTTCTGATATAAATATGTATGGCTTTGAATTTTCTTGAAATCACAGTTTTAACTATAAACCCGAGTTTTGACATATAGTATATGTATTATGGTTCATTTCTATAGATGTTAAATTTCATTATGATTTTCTGTTTGATCTGTGAGTTATCAGATACATGTTTTTCAATTTCTAAACACATATAATCACCTTTTCTTAGTGGTTTCTAACCTAGTTCCCCATTGATCAGAGAAGTGTCTCTATATGTTGATTGGGTTGAACTTACTAATTTTGTTGCTAAAATTTTATTATCTCATTACTGATGCTGTATCTAATCAATCAGTTTCTCTCACATGATGGTGGATTTCAGAGTTTATCCTAGTATTTCTGTATTTTTGCTTTGTGTATTTAGTGAATTTGAGTGTCAAAAATGATAATAGGAGTATTTTTGGTCAACATGAGGTGACCAACTGCTTTAATAAGTTACTTGCCTTAGAATTTTGGTGTTCACAGGGGCGCCTGGGTGGCTTAAGCGTCCGACTTTCGCTTAGGTCATGATCTCACGGTTCGTGGGCTCGAGCCCGGCGTCGGGCTCTGTGCTGACTGCCAGCTCAGAGCCTGGAGCCTGTTTCAGTCTGTGACTCCCTCTCTCTCTGACCCTCCCCTGCTCACGCTGTCTCTCTCTCTCCTAAAAATAAATAAAACGTTAAAAAAAAAAGAATTTTGGTGTTCACATATTCGTATTGCTCTTTAATATTTTTTGTGCTCATCTCATTGTTTGGATTGACTGAGAATCTCTTCCCCTCTCAGTAACTTTGGAAGTTATACACCTTATGTATCATCTTCTACTGACTACCCTAGAAATTTCAGTATGCGTGTTGCACAAAGTCTAAGGTTTATCAATATCTCTAACAATAGAGGACTTTGCAGTATTTTAAACTGTATTGCCCTCCTCCAAAATACTGAAATATTATTATCCAGTATTTTTGTTGAAATTCTTAATATCATCAGTTAGACATTGCTCATACTGTTCCTTTAATTTTCCAGTTTTTCTTTTACATCAGAAACATTATAAGCATGTATAAACTGGGGTGCCTGGGTGGCTCAGCTGGTGAAGCATGTATAAACTTCCACACACTTTTTATCCTATTTGTTTCTGGTTTTAAGGAAAACTTCAGCCTTCTGCACATATCTTCTTTATATCGGCTTTCCTACAGGAAACTACTTTTTTTTTTTTAAATGTTTTATTTATTTCTAGGAGAGAGAGAGACAGCATGAGCAGGGGAGGGTCAGAGAGAGAGGGAGTCACAGACTGAAACAGGCTCCAGGCTCTGAGCTGGCAGTCAGCACAGAGCCCGACGCGGGGCTCGAACCCATGAACCGCGAGATCATGACCCAAGCAAAAGTCGGATGCTCAACCAACTAAGCCACCCAGGCGCCCTTACAGGAAACTACTTTTAACTCTTGGGCTCTTTTGATATTTATCTCATTTTTTAATAAATAATGTGCTTTTATTGCTACTCTTGATTTTTTAGTTTTAAGTGTACTTGACCATCAACTCAGAACTGAACCCCTGATACTCTCAGAGCACCACCTTGCCAACCACAGTAATGTGAGATTGCCTTTGTATGAGGCTATGAAACCTAGCATTTTAAAGTCATAACTCTTATAAAAGCACAAAATTAAAAATAGGGAAATTGCATTCCACTTACTGTACTCTGACTAGATAGAGTTTCAAAAGAGCACAAGCCTGTCGGTTTTCTGGACCAGCTCTCATCCAAACCTCCACAGTGAGCAAACACTGTACCTGCCTTTGTTTGAAACTGGGGGGGCTGAGAAAAGGCCAATTGCCAATTGATTAATATTTTCATATACCTTAAATTAGGGCATATTATCCTAGGATTTTATTAGATCGAAATTTGAAACAGTTCAGTCTTCAGTGATTACATGATGATGACTTTGTAAGTAATATTCAGAGCTGAGTTTTGTAGCAAAGTGTAGTTACTAATTCTTTTTCTTTCATGGATAATTTTTCTTTTCCCCCAAGTAAGTAATCTTGTTTTTGTTTTGTTTTGTTTTACTTTCTTAGGTTTCTATGGTTTTATACTTTTGTCATCCAAACTTTTGGCCAGTTTTCTGAATGTCCTGTCAGATATTGAGATGCTTCAGATACCCTGTCAGTTTTATCTCCTCAGAGCAATCTGTTCTGGAGGTCTTTGGAGTGCTCCCATTTATGCAGCATCTGTGTGGCTCAGTCAGTTAAGTGTCCAACTTCATTTGGCTCAGTCATGATCTCACCGTTGGTGAGTTCGAGCCCCACATGTGGCTCTGTGCTGACAGCTCAGAGCCTGGAGCCTGCTTCAGATTCTGTGTCTCCCTCTCTTTCAGCCCCTCCCCCACTCATGTGTACGCACTTGCGCGCGCGCTCTCTCTCTCTCTCTGTCTCTGTCTCTGTCTTTGTCTCTAACATAAATAAAACATTTAAAAAAATTCAAACTAACTTTCTTGCACATCAGGGGCCAAAGTATCTTCTTGGCCTCTCACTTCAGGTATATTCCACACCTTCCTCTTTTTTGGTATATGTTGTTGTAGAATGCCATATTCGCAAGTGACCTAAGAAAGGATGGATAATATCTATGATTTTTTTCCAGATCATGTATTCTAGAAATTCTTTTGCTAGCATACTTAATTGAGAAACTCAGCCTCCTGGGGATATGGTGTTAAAAATGATTTTCCCTCAGAACTCTGAAGATATTCTCCTGCTATTTCGCATCTAGTGTTGCTGTTGAGAAATCTGATGCCCTTTTGTTTCTTTACATAGAAGGACTTGTTTTTCTCTAGAGGGGCCTTATAGGATTTTCACAATGATTTGATTTTTTATGGGTTAAAATGTATCTAACGTCCTAAATACTCTATGGGTCCTTATAGTTTCAGAACATGAGTCCTTTCATTTTGAGAGATTTTATGATTTCCTCTTTTTAGTTTTTTCTGTTTTCTTTTTCTATTTCACATACATCATTATTTGTATTTTGGGTGGCCTAGAATGAACTGTTCCTCTCCTCACTCCTGGACCCTTACCACTACTACCACCCACACACAGTTCTATCCGAATTTATTTCTTTGGACTTTTATTTCTATGTCTTGGTAAATATTTTCAACCTTTCCTTTGAACACTTCTACTGAATTTTTAATACATGCTGTCTAATGTTTGCAATTGAAGAGAAGTTCTGTACTCTTAATATGCTCTTTATATCTTTTTTTTAGTTCAGTAGTTGTAATATCTTTTCATGTACATATGAAGATATGAATGATGATTTTCTTCCTTTATGTTTTCTTCCCCTATATAAAGTGTTTTCCCAAGTAGGTTCATTTCTGTCTTTCAAATGAGAAATTTTATTGCAGATACCTGGTAATTTGGGGTTGTTTGTGCAGACCTAAGAGTGGGGAACCAATCCCTTAACAGAATTCTCTTTTTTCATAGTGGACCTTGTCATCATGAGGTAACTATATTGTTGCTCATTTCATTGGGAGCCCGTTAAATATCAGTGCTTTCAGTTCTTCCTTTTTAAGTCAGTCAGATTCTCCAGAGGGAAAAGAATCCAGTCTTTCCCCTGGTTTGCAGTAGCTGCCAGAGTGTTCTGGGAGCCTGGTGGGAGAAGAGGCCTAAGAGACTGCAGTATCCAAGGTGCATACATTTATTTAATCCACCTGTTTCTTCACAAGATGCTTCACAAGATCTACCGAGTAATGTCTAGTTACGACATCCAGTGTTTTACCCTCTTTAGAGAATAAGCCCCTTCTCTGTTGTGGAACGGGACTTCCTTGTTTGTAGGTGGGCAGACTGGAAATCTGGGTACCTGCTGCCTAAAATGTTTATTTTACCACCTCCTCTACTTCATTTCCTTTTCCAGATGCACCTGCTACCTCCATTCCTGAGCATTCTACCCATCAATCTGCTCATTTCTGGGATTTCTGCATTATGAGTCCAAAATCATCTTTCTCTTTTGTGAAACCAGTTGACACCATCACTTCTGTTTTCTGGCTTCTAAAATTTTATTACACTTTGCTATTCTGTTTCTCTGCCTTTGTGATGAGTTTGTGCCTTCAAAAAATACTAGTGGATCCTAGTTTGGAGAATATCTCAGAGGAAGAGAGAAATTAGATATGTAAGTGTTTCTCTAGAAGCCTTACTGTTATTTCACACAAATCAGTGTTTTTTTAAATTTACTCACATGTTTACTATTTCTTTTGGACACCCTCCTTCTTGCATCTGTACTTTTTTTTTTTCTTGGAGACCCCTATCTGTTAGAAATCTATTTAGTATGTTTCCATAGCTGGTCAGTACTATTTTGTTTTCTTTTTACCCCATTGGTCTGAAAGTGTGTTTATTTGCCCATGTTCTTCAAAAAATAATTTCACTGCAAAATGTAGTGTTAAAGACACTCTGAGACTGGAGCTAGAGGGCATGGGTTTGAATCCCACCTCTACTGCCAGAGGTAAGCTCCTGCCAGGTCCAGGGGTCCCTGAAGGATGGACGGTGTTGGCGAGGGAGGGATGAGAAAGCCTCGAGAATCTTTCTGATCACCAGGCAGGCATCTCTGCTCTGACTGGGGCTCAACTTTATTTTATAATTAAGTGTTTGGGGGACAGCACAGAAGTGGAATTTGCCTATGACAATGATTAATGATGATAAACTTCTTTGATATGTAAGAATTTCCAAGAACATAGATTTGTAGAAGACTCCTGCATAAGCTTTATCAATAGTGATTGAGGTAGGTGATTTAGATGCTTATCCTATGGAGAAGGAAGGTATCTTTAGCATACAAGACAATATTTTTAGCATAAAAAAAGTGAAGTTAGTTCTTTGTGGGCAGGGGTCAGTAGCTTGTTTGTTTAAGAAGTATCAAAAACAGGTCTTTCAGGAAACACAATGTTTGCTCCCATAATCACAAAAGAAAAAGTTCCTCAATAGGTTCCTTCACAGGGTGCAATCAGCATATTCAAGGCCAGAATAAGTCACCCCAAATACTGATCACAAATACCTTGGGGGGCTGCTTCTCCAAGCAGAAACAATTGGGTGGGGGTGGATATCTGTCCTTAACTCTAATTTAGGCTCTTTGTCTCAGGGCCCGACTCAATTGTAATTCTAAGTCTTGGATCTGCAAGGCCCATTGGAAGAGCCTTTTGACAATCACCCACAATGCTTTCATCTGAAGTCTCTTTTGAAAAGGCAGGAATATGCTTTTCCTTACGAGCAATCTGTGTGGGGAATATGGGTCTGATCTGGAATATTGTGAGGCCTGGTCAATACCCGCAGGCTCATTTCCAACATGAGCCAGTAGTAGCAGAAGGAGATACCAGTTTTCGTTTCTCATGGCAGGAGCTGTGCAAACGCTGCCATTTTCTCGCTGATATTGTCATCCGGCGAGGCCGGTAGGGCTCCCAGCACCCTACCGCTTGTCATCCATGTGACTTTGGACAAATCTTTAACCCGTTTGTGTTTCTAGTTCTTTATGTGCAGAACAAAGATTAACAGTGGCATCAGGTATGAGGATTAAATGAACCGAGGTGTGTCAAGCACCCAGAACCGTGCCCACCACACAATGCATGCCATCTCTGCAAGATCAGCTCTTGTCATTTTTATACAATTCTAGGGTAGGATAACTGAATCTTGAGATGTGTATCTTATGACAACCAAAAATTTTTCAGCAGGTATCTTCCAGATTCATTTATCCTCATGGCAGTTCTTCGCCTTCTGGGTTTTTTTAAATATTTTTTGAAATTTCTCATTCTCTCCTGCCTGTCTGTTAACTTGCCTGTCATGTTTTCTATCTCCATGTCTCTTTGCACTGTTCAGAATTACTTAGTTCTAGCCTTTATATCACTAATGAATCTCTGCCTAATTTACTATTAAATTATCCTTTGACTTTTTACTTCTGGCGATTGTATTTTCCCTGTCTAGACATTCTGTCTTGTTCTTTCTTCTATGTTCCTGTTCTCTATTCAGAGCATCTTGTTTTTTGTTTTTTCTTTCTGATAGTTTGACATGCAACCCCATTTTTCTTTATTATTTTAATTATTTAAAGTCTCAAGTATTGAGGCATTCTTTCATAATGTTTATTAGACATTGCCCATGTGAACAAGTAATTTGTTAGTCTGTTGGGAATATAAAAGTGCTCCCATTCTTTTAAATATTTTTTGATGTGAATATGAGCTTCAGGAGAATTTCTGCCTATCTAGGCCAACATGAGACTCTCCTTAACCTTGGTTCAAGGAGTGTCCATACCCATCAGAATTTATTGCTTTTTCCAGGAACCTCAGGGGTATAACCAACCTGGGAACTGCTTTATGTTACTATATTGGTTCTGTGTAGCCCAACATGAATTGTCAGTTTTCACTGTATATGGCAGTCATCTTCCATAAAGTCACTGTTAACACAGGTTAGCGAATATTGAACCACTGTTCCTGAGGGAAATGCAAGGTTAGATTCTTGCAAACCTCTGGTCACAACTTAGCATCAGCCAGTCAATTCATAACCTTGTTTTATGTATGTTTCTGTTTAAAGGAATCTTATGGAATGTACATTGTTGATTTATCAACATCAAACTCATGGTCAAGAGCTCTATTATTCATGCTTGAACAAAGCTTTTGTAACAAACATATTTTCCCCCTAAGGCACAGCACAGTTTCCTTATGCATAAGAACATGAGATAGATTTCAGCCCTATGCTTGGGGTTCATTGGAAACCGTGAGGTCAACCAAAAGCACACAAGCTCAGAAACCGTGGCATTAAATAGAAAGAAAAAATGGATGCATGTTTACAGCATGGGGGCTGAAGCAAGAAGGCAGAGCATTGCTCATTCAGCCTCAGCTGTGAATGTGCACATGGTGTGACTCATGTTGACTCGAACTTTTCAACACTTTGTGCATGTCTTCAGATGATCGCAGAAGTACTGCAAATATGGACTCAAGGTTTACAAATAAATTTTAGGAAGTACGTGAATTTACAGATGTGAAATTCACAAATAATGAGGGTCAACTATGTTAACTGCATAGGAAATCCCAAACCATGTGAAGTGTTAGGTTCCATTTGTAAAGCCTTCACTGAAGTGTCCGTGCACCGCAAACCCCTCACGGCCACCACAGCCTCACACAAGGAGAGAGAGAAGGACAAACTAACTCCCTAATCCTTTCCCCCAATAGATGGCTTTAGCCATCACTGCAGCCCTGCAGGCATGCAGCGGTGTGCACAAGGGTTTATTTCCAAATGGCCACTTCCTAGACCCAAAACCTTATTTCCTGTTTTTACACGGGCACTTCAAGCCTAATGTTCTCATGCCTACACCCTCATTCCCAGCAACCCCAGCATAAGCTCAAGAATTCATTGTTCTGCATTTCAGCTTTCTTTTTTGCCCAGCTGTGCATCCAGTTTCATTTTTGTTGTATTGTAACCAACACCGCAAGGCAACTTGTAGAACTAGATGTCTCCTTTCATTTCTTACACTTCTTGTAATTCTGGTCAATTTGGTTACTTAGGAAGATAATGTAAATGAGTCAAACAAGCTTGGGGTAAGCAATAAAGAGTAGTGAGGTCTGGGATGGGCCAGAGATGATGATGTGATTTCCTAAAGGGAGTGCTTACTGCTCACTTCTCTAGTTTTTGTCATTTCTTTACTCCTAACAACATACTTCCAGCTTAGACCTGTCCCGCAAACAGCTCAGACAACCACCTGCCAGTTCCAGTCTGGATATAAGCTCTATCTGAGTTATTTACAAACCATAATCTTGATATTCCCGGGAACCTTTGTCCTCTCCAGCATTCACAACTTTGATAAAAGACACATTCGTTTGTTTTCTGGGTTAGTTGCACAGATATGGCTATTCCATAGATGTATCAGTGGGACAGGGTGAGCTTAAGATTCTCCCACCCTGCCATCATGACGAGCACGGAGTAACCTCTAGAACTGTGGAATCACAACATTGTGCACCTGAAACTAACATAACACTGTATGTTAATTATACTTGATTTGATGCCCAGAGAAGAAAGACACATTTGTGCATTGTTCAGCCCCCAAACCTGTGAGTCATCTGTGAGCTCTGTTTCCCCTTATTCACTTTCCACATCTGTTCTTCAGTCTGTCCTGTTAGTTTCACCTTCAGAGTATCCCCAGAAGCTGACCACTTTTCAGTCCCCATATGGGTACCATTCAAATGCAAGTCATATCAGCCTCTCACCTCGCATACTGCATTAGACTTCTGACATAGCTTTCTACTTCAGTTCCCTTCCTAGTGCTGCCCAACCTCCCAGCTCCACCCCTGCACTGTCCACTGTGTTCTGTTCTGCACCCAAGAAGCAGACTGATTTCACAGTTGTCAAATCAATCTCTGCGGCTCAAACCCCGAGGGGTTTTCCGTTAGAATAAATCTCACTGATTACCTTGGCTCCCAAGGCTATCTCCTGCTTCCCATAGGAGATCTCCTACCCTTTCTTGTTGTGTCCTTGAATGCAGCCCCGCTAATCTTGTCCTTCCTTACTATACTAAGAGTGCCCTCACCTCAGGGCTTCTGTCGGATCTGTACAGCTTGCTCACTTCATCCGGGTCACGGTTTTAATGTGAATTCCTAAACAGACGAGTGAGAAGCAAATCCTTTCGATCCTCAGTGTGTTCACCATATTCTTGATCCTTATCTGACATTGAACATCTTTTTATTTTTCTCTCCCTTACTGTACTCAAAGACTGTGTTTTTCACTGCTACATCTAGAACCTAACAGGGTGCCTCGAATGTAGTAGATACTCAGTTATTTGTTTAGTAAATGCATTGAGTGAGAAAATGCTGGAAAACTGTTACCAAAGCTAAACTCTTTTCAAGATAAACTGGAATCCATTCCTAACATGAAGTGTCTTAACTTTTTAAATGTTAGAAACTATTTTTGTGTGTGTGTGTGTGAAAACACTGCTTTGACCAATTCTGTCTGCATCAAACAAAACATGTCTGAAGGCCAGATATCACCCAGGTGTCGCCAGTTAGTGGCCTATAACCTAGATGCTGAGAACTGAGACACTGAAATTATAAGGATTGCACTGGATTGTAAATGATACTACCTCATTCTCTTAAAAAGAGAGAAGACTGTGTCTACTGAGCCCAGAGTTCTTGTTTTCCCTTTTTTTTCCTTTTTACACCACTGTCTGTTATCCAATTTTTGTGTAAAACAGAAATTGACCATATCACCCCTACAAGGGATTACTCCTTCCTCTACCAGCAGAAAAGGTAGCACGTTTTTTCACTTTTCTTAGATTGTAATCTTTATTTTTTTTTTAATTTTTTAATGTTTTATTTATTTCTAGGAGAGAGAGAGACAGTGTGAGCAGGGGAGGGTCAGAGAGAGAGGGAGTCACAGACTGAAATAGGCTCCAGGCTCTGAGATGGCAGTCAGCACAGAGCCCGATGCGGGGCTCGAACCCACGAACCGCGAGCTCATGACCTAAGCGAAAGTTGGACGCTTAACCGACTAAGCCTCCCAGGCGCCCCAGATTATAATCTTTAAAAACACCTTGAGATTTGGAAAAAATAAAATTGAAGACAGATTAAACAAATGTCAAAAATTTTAAGGATGAATCAGAGTACTGGCTGGATCTGAAAAGAAATTACTAAAGACTAATTAGCTTAAACTGTTGTGCTATAATTAGTTGGAGCTTAGTTTGCTGCATGTTACAGGCAGTGCTATTTCTCATAACTAAATAGTGCAGCTAAAAACATAAAGTTCACCTTTGAACATAATGACTGTGATGAAGTTCAAAGCTGCTTTGCTCTGATGGTCTAAAAACAAGTTAAATTTAAAACAAAAGGCTGTAACTTTATCAGTATGCCATTCATGCTGTATGAATTAAAAAAAAAACCAAAGCAAAACTTCTTAATCAAACACAATACTCATCAACCCAGTCACATAGGAAAATTGTGATTTTTTTAAAACTAAGATTCTATAGGAGTCATGCCGGAGGCCGCGCCGGCTCCGACAGGTCCAGGGGTCCCTGAAGGAAGGACGGTGTCGGCGAAAGAGAGTGAGAGACCCCCGAGATTCTTTCTGATCACCAGGCAGGCATCTCTGTCCTGTCGGTTTTTTGTGTCTTTATTTAAAGGTTCAGCAAGAACATGAAGTCAGAGGAAGGAATTTCTACAATGGGAGGCCTTTTGCGATAACAAGTTTTTGATATTCTGCAGAATTATCCCAGTCATAGTGAATTTACAACCAAAGAATTAACAGGATGCTCTTAGTGAAAAACAGGATAATATATGGGTTACGTTGTATATAGATAAGCTAGGAGTCATTCTGTCTGGCTCTCAAGAGGATGAATGGTTCTGAATTGGTTTGTGTGGAAACCATCATGGGGGCCCTAAATGTGTCAGTCTTTGCACCTGGGTTTATGTTTTGGCTACTCTTATCTATCCTCATCCCAGTTGCCAGTGTAAGGGAGGGTGTTTGTGGAATGTAGGCCTTGAGGAAGGGACTGCCATACATCACCAATTAGTAAGTTTTGTTCTGTACTTATCTGTACCTTAAGTATAAATTAGGCTCTCCTGATATGGGACCAGGCTCAATAGTAACTCTTGTGTTCTTAACCCCCTTTATTATCTAAGTCTTGGATCTGCAATGCCCATAGGAAGAGCCTTTTGACAATCGCCCATAGAGCTTTCATCTAAAGTGTCTTTTGTAAAGGGAGGAATATGCTTTTCCTTATGAGGTATTTATATTCAGAATATGGGTCTGATATGGAATATTGGGAGGCCTGGTCAATACCAGCAGGCTTATATCCAACATGAGCTAATGGTAGCAGAAGGAGATACCAGTTTTCATTTCTCATGGGAGGAGCTGCAAACATTGTCACTTCCTTGCCATGATTGCCATCCAGAGAGGCCGGCGCGGCTCCCGGCAGAGTCACCAATTTTTCAGTAACTTCTCAGTGTGTTTTATGCTTTTCCATATAGATGGAATATATTTATTCTTTGCCTTTTCAATCATAAAAAATGTTTTAATTTGGAAAATAACTGCAGGTTTTTAAGAGTATTTATTTACTATATGACAATATTGTTTTATTTTATTTATTTATTTATTTATTTATTTATTTTTAAATAATGGTTTTCACAAGTTTCTTTTTTTTTTTTTTAATATTTTTTATTTATTTCTAGGAGTGAGAGAGACAGCGTGAGCAGGGGAGGGTCAGAGAGAGAGGGAGTCACAGACTGAAACAGGCTCCAGGCTCTGAGCTGGCAGTCAGCACAGAGCCCAATGCGGGGCTCGAACTCACGAACCGCGAGATCATGACCTAAGCGAAAGTCGGACGCTTAACCGACTAAGCCACCCAGGCGCCCCTGACAATATTGTTTTAGACCCTGTGTTTGGAGGGAAATCTTGCTTGAAAAGATCCATAGACAAGTATCTTAATCACATTTTACCCACTGATTCTCATGCCTTTGAGATGCTTAAATATGAATGAGAGGGATGGTGTGGTTGAAGCACGTATGACCAACATGTCTGAATTAATCAGAATATTTTCCAACCTTTTTCCCCTAAAAGCATATTGATAGGAACTTTTCCCAGGACACTATCTTATATTAGAATATTGGATAGTGTAGCTTTATCTGGACCACTGAGGTTGAATTGGACTTGGAATCTTTGTCACTCAGATCTTTATTACATGGGACTAGCATGGCCCCATGAATCAATTAGGTGGCCCAGTCATGCCAGCAAATCCTCTAGATGTAAAGAAAGCATTTTTTAAATATTTTGAGTGAGAGAGAGAGTATGAATGAGCAGGGGACAGGCAGAGAAAGAGGGAGACAGGATCTGAAGCAGGCTCTGCACTGACAGTAGAGTTGGATGCAGGTCTCAAACTCAACGTACCATGAGATCATGACCCAAGCCAAAGATAGTCGCTTAATCAACTGAGCCACCCAGGCCCCCCAAGAAAGCATTTTAATGGTAGATTTCATAATAGTAAGAGTGAACCGCCAAAAGAGGTTACTGAGACCCCATGAGCACAGTTCATCCATTTATTCAGTGAGCATTTAATGAATATCTGCTATTGTTAGACATTTTACAAGAGGCTGGGGATTCTGGGGAAAATCTTATTTTCATGGAACTGAGGGTCTAGTGGAGAATAAAATTTCATCAAATTAATTCAAAATTATACACTAACTGTGACAGTTTTATAAAGGAAAACAAAAGCTTCCTCTTTGTCTATAGTGTCTTTGGTGCTTGAAATTCTACAATTTAGTCTTCACTCTGTAGCCTTAAAGAAAATGAAGTGAAAGAGAGCTCAGTGTGACCAAGCCATGAATGAAGGTCAGCACACTGTATAGTCAGTGAAGGGAAGACTGGCATATGTTGAGGTGACAGAAGTATTTACAGGGATAGTTTTATCTAGTTCAAAAAAGCTATCTTATTCCAAGCACCCAATAAACAGGGTGACGTGTTTTGATTTATAAAGATCAAATGGCTGACTTCTCTGTAGCAATTAGACTAAAGGGTATAAGAAATGTCAACCAGGTAACCAATCGGAAATTATTACTTGTGTTTACACTGCTGATGATTGTTGAGTGGGAGCTGGCCTGTATACAGTTTGAGGTAAAAATGATATCACCTGGTAAGGGGTTGGATGTGAGGACTGTGGAGTGTTTTTCTCATAGGCTTGACTCATCTTCACTAAGATAAGCAACGTTAGAAGATCAGGATATTTAGAGCATTGGACAGTAAGAGGAGAGGGAGGTGGGATGATCATGTGTTTGTTTTTAAGCATACTGATTTGATGGCATATCTAAAGGTCATCTGAAAGGTATCTTTTCCATGTGTTTTGTGATAGTAGAGTGATGTATGAGCAGTGTGTCATAAACATGTCATACATATTTATGCAGACCCTGCCCTGCCCAAGGACTCTTGGATGAAATCCACCCAAGGCTTCTTTTTCCAGCATTGCAGCTTGCTCTAAGTCTGGCTGTGTCAGTAGGAGGAAATGGTGGCTTTCTTTCTTGCCCAGAGAAGGCAGCTTTTTATAATTATTACACAGGGACTGTATATGCTAACATGGTCCTGCCGATACCAGGGGTGGGTTGGGGGGCATGGTAAGTTGGGATGGGGGACAGGTCCAGATTTTTTATAAAAACAGCTTGATTGAGATATAATTCATGTACCATATAATTCCTCCTTTAAAAATATGTAATTCAGTGGTTTGTAGGGTATTCACAGAGTTGTGAATATACAGCTTTACTTGTGTTTTGTGTACAATATACAGGTTCATCATCACCAAAATCAATTTTAGATCATTTTCTTCATCCCCCAAAGAAGCTCTGTACCCATTCACACTCAGTTTCCATTTCCCTCAAGGGCCTCCCACCTTAGCTCCTGGTAATTACTCATGTACTCTATGTCTCTGTGGATTTATCTGTTATTGACATTTTACATAAATGGGATGATACAATACGTGTTCTTTTTTGATTATCTTCCAACACTTAGCAGAATGTTTTGGAGATTCACCCATATTATAACATGTATCAGTCCTTCATTACTTTTATATTGCTGACTAATACTCCATTGTATGGATATACCACAGGGTATTTACCTGTTCATTAATTGGTAGTCATCAGAGTTGTTTCCTCTTTTCGGCTCTTTTGAATAATATGCTGCTATAAACATTTGTGTATAAGCATAGGCTTTTATTTCTCTTGGGGTTATACTGAAGACTGGCATTGCTGGCTTATATGATAACTTAATATCATATAAAGTGTCACATCGTTTCACAAAGATATGGCACCAACTTAGAGTCTCCCCAGTGGTGTAGGAGGGTTCTAATTCCTCCAGTCTTAGCTAACATTTGTTATTATTTGTGTTTTTTATTGTAACCATCCTAGTGGGTATGAACTGGTATCTCATTGTGGTTTTGATTTGATCTCTCTTGTGACAGATGATGTTAAGCATGTTTTCATGCATTTATTGGCAACTGGCATATCTGCTTTGGGTAAATGTCTGTTCATAGATTTTGTTCGTCTTTTAAACGGGGTTGTCTTTTCACTACTGATATGCATTCCATATGCAAGTCCTTTGTCAGGTGTATGCAAATTTATTTACATTTTGTGTATCAGATGAGTTTTGAGTCACTTCTTTAAAACTCTGGAGTCATTTGTAGAAATCTTTTGTGGTTGCTTGGCTGAAAAGGGGTTACCTTTAATTTCAGAGTTACTCAACAGGGTCAAAATCAAATACTGTAAATACTTTATTAATAATCACACCAGTATGCTACAGTGGAATGCATTCAAGATTAGAAGTGAAGACCTTGGTTTTAGCTTTGGCTCAGTAAATAAGTGGGAATCACTCAGTTTCTTTACTTGTAAGGAAGCACTGAGTACCTAAAATACTCCTCTTTTCTACCATGGTATGATTTTAAGGTTACAGGTTAACCTGAACAGAATGAAGCTAGTGTTATTTTCAAGACAGAGATACTAACTTCTGGATTTTGATACATCTGAGTATTCTGCATATAATATCCTTTTTCCCCTTCTTTTTTATTGAGAACACCCAAATACCAGAGTATAATAACGGCCTTTAGAATTTTATTTTTTTCCTTTCCAAGAAGCATTTGTTGAAACTAACAACTAAATGACAGTCCTATAAATTCTGTTTCTGTAAAGACGATGTAATTTCACAGTTTGAAAAATGATGTTTAAACTCCTCCAAAATCTGTTATCTGAAAGAGATTCTTCTATTTTGTGTGTACAGATGTTGATTATTGGAAGTGGCCCTTGTTTGCTATAACCACAGTGTTGTTACTGGTGAGAATCTAGAAACTTTCCTATTCATATGTTGAAGTATAATACCATTCATAAAATTACAGTTAAATATTTCATATACTTTTTGTTTTCTTTTGTTTCATTTGCTTTTTCCCCACCTGTGGTTGTGTCTTATTCAGTTGGCTTTATTGGTTTTAACTAATTCCATCATTAAAAATGTGATCAGTTAATTCTAAGAAGTCAAATAGGGCATTTCCTACAGGGTTACTGGTTTGTTTGGTTTTTTTTAAATGTATTTTTATTTCTGAGAGAGAAAGAGACAGCATGAACAGGGAAAGGTCAGAGAGAGAGGGAGACACAGAATCTGAAACAGCCTCCAGGCTCTGAGCTAGCTGTCAGCACGGAGCCCGACATGGGGCTCGAACCCACAAACTGTGAGATCACAGCCCAAGACCTGAGCCCAAGTAGGACACTTTACGGACTGAGCCACCCAGGGGCCCCGGGGTTACAGGTATTAAAATGGAGTCATCTCCATTAGTATGGGCCAATCACCGGGCATTATGTGAAATTTATTAATTTAGATTATTTGGTAATGATGAGAATATGTCTCAAGTCTGGGCATATACAAGATTTCTGATCTCTGAATTATGTGTACGTTTTACTTTTTATTCCATTTCATTAACAAAAAATCTTTTGATTTTAAGCCTTGGCTGGATTTCAACCTCCTTCTGGTTTCCATCAGGTACCAATCATGATAAACTTCTAGACTCAAGGTTTTGCTTGAGTGCTGGAGTCCAGCTCCAGCTGGTCCAGGGGTCCCTGAAGGATGGATGGCGAGAGAGTGATGAGAGAGCTCTGAGATTCTTTCTGATCACCAGGCAGGCATCTCTGTACTGACTGAGTCTCAGCTTTATTTATGGTTAAGTATACGGGGAATAGCATTTGCCTTAGTCAATGATTTCTGATGATAAATTCTTTGATATGTAAAAATTTTCCAAAACATTGATATGCATTAGTGTATGGGGAAGGAAGATATCTTTAGTATTCAAATACAAACAAGATAATGTTTTTAGCATAGCAAAGGCAAAGGTCAGTTCTTTGTGAGCAGGGGTCAAGAGCCTGTTTATCGCTTAAGGGGAAGTTTAAGAAAAACAGGATCCTCAGGAAACACAATCTCTGATCCCATAATCACAAAAGAAGTTCCTACAATAAGTTCCTTCACAAGGTGCAGTCAGCATATTAGGGCCAGAATAAGTCACTCCCAATACCAGTCAACAGGGTGCTTCGGGGGTCGGTGCTTAAGCAGAAATAATTATGTGGGGGTAGATATCGGTCATCATCTGACTGCAGGAGACCTTGCAAACCTGCCTTAACCTCACAAGGAGTATTCTCAACTAGTGAATTCAGAGTGGCTCCCAACACTTGAGATAGCAATGGTATTTTATTTTAACTTCCTATACGTATTTTTGAATATAAAACATGTAGTGTGTGTCATTGTAGGGATCAAAGAAAAAAAATGCTGCTTAGCTTTTTATGTGGCTGATTCTGATTCCTTTCAAATTGAGTGCAATTATATATGTAAAAAAAATAAATAAGTCCTGGGGCACCTGTATGGCTCAGTTGGTTAAGCATCCAACTTTGGCTCAGATCATGATCTCACGGTTCGTGGGATCGAGCCCCGCATCGGGTTATGTTCAGGCAGCTCAGAGCCTGAAGCCTGTTTCAGATGCTGTGTCTCCCTCTCTCTGCCCCTCCCCCGCTCATGCTCTGTCTCTCTCTGTCTCAAAAATAAATAAAAACTATGGAGAAAAAAAAAAAGTCCTGTGAAATCCTGCCTTATCAGAAGGCCAATATCTCAGAAACCTGGAAATTTCCTGAGGCTAGCAAACATCACCAGCCCATTTGGCCCTTTGATTAACTGGCATTCTTCCATATGGGTTTTCTTCTGTTCCAATATAATGCCATTACAGTGGAAATAGATTGAATGCTTCTCAGGATAGATCAGTTTTATTTCCTTGAACCTCAGAAAAGTTCTTGCTTAGAAATCATCTTCCTGTTGCTTTGTTTTGCTTTCCCTCTTTGGTCACTGTAGGAGTATTCTTTCATTGCTCTTCCATTGGGATTTTTTTTTTTTATCGCTTTGTTTTAACTCTAAAAGCAATTTCTTATCTATAGCAGAACTGTTATGGCTTGTCTGTGAAAGAGAGTGTCACCTGGTAAAGGGAGCAGCTGCTTGGATGGTATATTTAAAGCTAAAACCAAATGGCATGTGAAAACGCTAGATTGAACTGAACCCTTTAATTTCACATAGGCACTCATATGTGTGTGGTATTTTATAGTGTGTTGTATACCATAATTTTTAGGCTGCTGTGTTATCCTGCTGTAGCATGCTAAAAATATTCTGCAGTTTTTTTCTTCTACAGGAACATCTATTTAGTTGGTTTAATGCTCATCCATTTTACTGCTGTGTTTCTATTTTGCAAATGTTGCAGAATGTCTTTAGAATCTTACCTGGAATCCTGTAATTTTCAGAGTAATGATCTCTCTTGGTGGTTTTCTTTATTTCCTTCTTCCCTCTTTTTCTTATTTTTCCTCAATTTGGAGTAATGACTTTAAAAATCAAAATGCCTTTTATAAGCATATGATATCACACTTTTCCTTTTTCTAATTCCACATTTGGTAAGGCGTCTCTTGTCCATTAGTTTTAGAATGATTTGATTTGCAAAAGATATATTAATATCACTTTTTTTCAAATTCTGTGAATTGTCTGCCCTAATCATTCAGTGATAAAGCAAAGCATATGCTACATATTTTGAAAAAAATTCTGTTTGCTCTAAATTACCCTTCCAAACTTTAACATCAACATTTCAAAGAACAGTGTATTATAAAATAGAATGTTTCATCACTTCAGTTATTTGACTTGGTAAAGTTATTGATAAAAAAATTTCCTACAGTGAACACTAATTAATTAATCAACTTTTCTTCTCTATGTGTGCAGGCTCTGATGAGCAATGCTGTCTGTCACTTTCCCACTAAAGTTGTATTCCTTTCTATTCAAAAGTATTAATATATAGTGACTTAAAGTGAATACATATGTATTTTTTTTGTATTCCTAATCTCTTGATTATAACTTCTTGATTTCCAAGTTTGCATTTTCATGATAACTGCATCCTCAAAATATTAGATTTGTTTTAATGCACTCACTGAAACTGTTTCCTAAAATCTATATTTTAGCTTGTCCTCTAGACCGCTTGTTAATGAAAGGTCCACCCATAGTCTTTAGACAAATTTCTTCCACAACAGCTCATCCAGCTTTCAAGTTCCCATTTAGAACAGGTATTCAATGATAAGACATATAATTATACATATTCTAGTTTTTTCCCCATCAAAATAGTATGTCTCCTAATACACAGTAATAGTTTCAGTGTAATATTTTAGGAATTGATCTCAATTTCATGAGTATATTTTTCTTTACTTCTTGACTGTGAATATCTTTGTTATTAATGTTTTATTTATTTATTCATTAATGTTTATTTATTTGAGAGAGAGAGAGAGTGAGCAGGGGAGTGGCAGTGAGAGAGAGGGAGACACAGAATCCGAAACCAACTCCAGGCTCTGAGCTGTCAGCACAGAACCCAACATGGGTTTCTAACCCACAAACAGCAAGATCATGACCTGAGCTGAAGTCCGACACTTAACCCACTGAGCCACCAGGAGCCCCTGTTATTAATATTTTAATTAGGCTTTTATAATACCAAATCCCAGTGGTGTCAGCAATTCAAAATCTTTTTTCTTGAAGAGGCCTTGGGTTCCTAGACAAGGAATTCAGTGTCCAGAAAGACTAATATTAGGCCGCCGAACTTGTTTACCTTCTCCCTTTGTCCATTTAGTGCCTCCTGACTTTCCTTTTTTCCTGCTGAGTCACTTGCCCTTCCACCAAGCCCACTTGTTTTCTCCCTCTTTCTCTCCTTCTGGTACCATTCTTTGGTGTCTTTTCAGTCCCCTCCTCTTTTCACAGGACTCTTTCAGTGACTGTGATAGAAATCCAATTCCGAAGTGGCTCATAAAGCTCCAGAGAGGGTTTTTGGCCCTTGTAGCTGAAAGTCCTGGGTAAATTGCCTGTTACCACAGCTGGATTTAAGAGTTCAGATAATGCCCTCAGGCCTCAGTACCTCTGATCCCTCCTTTCCTCTCTGTTGACCTCCCCTCTGCTGGCCTCGCTCTGGGGCGGCCTCTGTGTATGTCCCTTCTGGATCACTGCCAGCCTCCTAAAGCTAAGGTATCTCAGGACAAAGACTTGCTTCTCCTTCACAGTTCACACACGAATCCCAGAAGGAAACCTTACCCACCTGGAATAGGAGACCCCCTCACCCAGTACCTAGTCTCTGAGCATGTGGCTGCCAGATCCCAATTGGCTGAGCCTCGTTCAGTCCTTATACACTGAGATGGGAGGTGAGGAAAGTGCCCTGAAAAGAAGTTCAAGGTTTTTTTACCAAAAGGAGGGATGGGTGCTACACAGGCCAAAGGCAGGGCTCCACTATCACTTTTTCTCAGACAGAGAAGTTTATCTATTGTGTGCAAAGATGACTCTTGATCAAGAATAAGAAGGTGTTTTATTCCCTTGGAAACAATCACTGTTCTACAGCGCTTTCTAGATTCTTTCCTGTAGAGCAGCAGCACAGAAAAGCCATTTCAGATATGGTTAATTAATTGAGGCTGTAGTCCTGTTGCTTGCTTTTTTCTGTTATAACCTTTACTATCTAGTTCTCCTTTTCTATAAGTAAAGTACCAATCCTGGGACATTTGGGTGGCTCAGTCAATTAAGCATCTGACTCTTGATTTCGGGTCAGACCTTGATCTCATGATGGTGATATAGAGCTCCGTGTCAGATTCCATGCTGGGCATGGAGCCTGCTTGGGACTCTCTCTCTCTCCCTTTCCCTTTCCCCATCCTCCACTCAATTCTCTCGAACAAAAAATTTTACACACACACACACACACGCCCCTATGTTCTAACTGATTTGTTCATGTAATAGCAGTGTTAAGGACCTTTACTTATTTTTTGTTTCTCCTGTCCATCTGCATCATGCTCAGTACTGGGTATGGGATCATTTTATATACTTCATTTCCCCAGTATGGTACACAGGACCTGAAAGATAAAGAATTTAGCAAACTGGCTAATAATAGTTGAGGACCTACTGTGTACCAGCCCCTTTCTTAAGTGCTGTGGGAAACATTTAAGGCCCAGCTGCATTTTCTAGGAAACTGAGGTTGTCAAAGGGTTCTTAGGGAATGCGTATTTACATTGTCAACAGTATCACATGTCACAGAAACCATAAAATGCAGTACATGTACTCTTGGCTGGAAACCACCATTTCCTTTCCCTGTGGATTTTTGTTTTTAAATTCAACAGTTATGTAATATGAATTTACTATATAAAATTTTTTTTTCCTGAGCAGGCACTTTGCACATACTGTGCTCTGAGTCTAGTAGCTCTTCAGTAAATGTTTTTGATTTGCTTCCTCTGCACGGGGGTGTACGTACTGGGGCTTTGGCAGCTGGATTTTAAGCTGTCAGCATGTTCTGCTGCCACTTTTTCATGTCAGCCACTCTCCTCCTGCCATGCTTTAGCACTGTTTTTCTACATTCTTGTCTTTATACCTATATATACCATCAAATATCTCAGCAAAGAAGAAATCAGAATACAGCAAATAGCTCGGGTCCCATAACCAGGATTATTTGGGGGCTAATAGATAATACATTTAGTTGAGAATATTAAGTTGCTTCTTAATAAAAACATGGATTTTTGGCATATGTGTATTTAGAGATAGTAATTATAAATATCTGTTGAACATCTACTATGGACCATGCATAGGGCTAATAAAATTATATATGCATGGCCATGTCATTGAATACTCATAAAAACTGTTTGAGGTCACAAGTTGGCAAGAAGAGAGCCATATTCTAAAGCTTAGCATTTTTCATCCAAAATCCATACTTTGACTACTCCACAGATTTTGACTCTAGGTAAAAAGAGCTATGCAAAAATTGGGATGCCTGGGGGGCACCTGGGTGGCTCAGTCGTTAAGCGTCCAACTTTGGCTCAGGTCATGATCTCGTGGCCTTTGGGTTCAAGCCCCGCATCGGGCTCTGTGCTGACAGCTCAGAGCCTAGAGCCTGTTTCAGAATCTGTGGCTCCCTATCTCTCTGTCCCTCCCCAGCCCATGCTCTCTCTCTCTCTGTCTCAAAAATAAATAAATACTTAAATTTTTTTTTTTTAAATTGGGATGCCTGGCTGGCTCAGTCAGTAGAGCATGTGACCCTTGATCTCTGGGTCATGGGTTTGAGCCTCATGTTGGGTGTGGAGCCTGCTTTAAAAAAAGGGGGAGGGTGCCTGGTTGGCTTAGTCAGTTGAATGTCCAACATGGGTTTGAGCCCTGCATCAGGCTCTGTGCTAACAGTTCAGAGCCTGGAGTCTGCTTTGGGTTCTGTATTTTCTCTCTCTCTGCCCCTCCCCAAGTAGCACTCTGTCACTCTCTGTCTCAAAATGAATAAACACCATTAAAAATTAAAAAAAAAAAAAAAAAGAATTATGCAAAGCATTCAAGTCCTAGCTAGGTTTACTAGGAAATTGAGATTGTTAAAGGCCCTTATAGAATGTCTGATTACAAATTTTAACTGGATCAAATGTAATAAAAAACACTAAAACCAGGTCCATATACCCTTGCCTGGACACCACTATTTCTTGTCCCTCCGGACTTCTTGCACATTCAACAGATTTGTACTATGAATTGATTTTAAAATGCTGGTAGACAAGGTTATTTAGACCCCAGCATTATTTCATTAGAGAGAAAGTGAAAGGTGTGAATAAGACACGCTGACTCTCCAGGAGATGTTGACCTAAGAACAAAACAACAACATAAGACATGTTTTTCAGGTTTCCTTAAGTAACTGACCAGGAAACCAGCCAGAACAGTGTTAAACTGGAAACATGTAACGTTTTTAAGATAGTCTTGTCCCTGCTGTGAGATATGTCTGCATGAGGTGCAAACTCATTTGACATCTTGTGCGGGAAATCTGGAATCCAGAAAACCAATTAGTTGCTCATAGTGGCATTCACAAAAGGAGTCGGCTTTATAATGAGAGATAGAACCATGGATTCTAACAGCAGGAGGCTGGGGTAGGTATGCCTCATTCCCTTTCCAGCTGCCAGGAATCCTACCTAGTTAGCTTTTAATCTTGCGCTTTTACTTACCAACTGAAATTCATGTCTATTGGTATTGATGTTATCTCTCACTCATTTCAGATATTCATAGATATTCAGCACTAGGTGAGAGACAAAAGGGACATAGCACAGACCCATGAGGTTTCAGTCATGTTGCCGAAAAGAGACATACACAAAATGCAAATTAGCTCTCTACACATGGTAGAAATCGAACACTTAACTGATTAGAATTGTTATAACCCTTCACTGAACCAATCTCTGCTGAGTTCATTTGATAACACAAATTCAAGGTTATTTAATAACCTTTTATTGAGCAAATTCTATGTGCGCATCACAGTGCTAAGTACGGGGGACATAAAGACATGCTCCCATGCCCTTAGTTGACTCAAGAGTTTTAACAAACTGAACTACAGGTAAAAATTGGAAGAAATTATGGAAGCACAAAGTAAGGAGAAATTAACAAGGCCTGAAAGGATATGAAAAGCTGTGCTTTTGAGATGTCATTTGTTCTTGGACTTCAAAAATGTGTAGGTCTGTCTTAGACAAATGAAGGATAAGCTTTTTTTAAAAACAAATTTTTTTAACGTTTTATTTATTTCTGAGAGAGAGAGATAGTGTGAGCAGGGGAGGGTCAGAGAGAGAGGGAGACACAGAATCTGAAGCAGGCTCTAGGCTCTGAGCTAGCTGTCAGCACAGAGCCCGGTGCGGGGCTCAAACCCACAAACTGTGAGATCATGACCTGAGCCAAACTTGGCCACCCAACTGACTGAGCCACCCAGGCGCCCCAAGGATAAGCTTTATCATAGGGGTGAATCAGAGAGTTCTTAACCTTAGGAAGTTTACAGACTAGATAGGAAAATGAAATAATTATTGAAAAGGAAATGATGTGATCCTTACTTTAATGTCTATGTGGAACTATGAGAATCTGTGAGAATGAATCGCGATACTGTAGAGGAAGTGGCCTAAGAATTAGTTTCCTAAAGAATGCTGAAGCTTTGGGTTTTTTTTGTGTTTTTTTTTTAATATTTTTTATTTATTTCTAGGAGAGAGAGAGAGACAGCGTGAGCAGGGGAGGGTCAGAGAGAGAGGGAGTCACAGACTGAAACAGGCTCCAGGCTCCGAGCTGGCAGTCAGCACAGAGCCCGACGCGGGGCTCGAACCCACGAACCGCGAGATCATGACCTAGCGAAAGTCGGACGCCCAACCGACTCAAGCCACCCAGGCGCCCCAACCATTTATTTTTATTTTTATTTTTTTTTAATATTTTTATTGATTTCTAGGAGAGAGAGAGAGAGAGCGTGAGCAGGGGAGGGTCAGAGAGAGAGGGAGTCACAGACTGAAACAGGCTCCAGGCTCTGAGCTGGCAGTCAGCACAGAGCCCGACGCGGGGCCGAACCCACGAACCGCGAGATCATGACCTAAGCGAAAGTCGGACGCCCAACCGACTAAGCCACCCGGGCGCCCCAAGAATGCTGAAGCTTTGTAACAGGACCACTGTAAACTGGTACCAACCAGTGAAGTTTACTGGCTGATAGTCAATCTCATTGTTGGTGTGCCCATGTCGCATAGGTCATCAGATACTTTGGATATTGACACTGCTGTAGATTTGAAGATAATATTCTAGACAGTAGGCCCCCCGCCCCCACCCCGTGGACAACCTAATTTTATTTTCTCATTAGATTAGCCCTTTCTTTGTTGCAGGACATTTTTCTCCTGCAACAGGAGAAAATATATATATATTTGGAGAGCATTATTCTAATTTTGCGTCAGCACTTCCTGCCCTCCATTTTATTTTTTAGCTTTATTTTTTTTAAGTTTAGTTAGTTAATCTACAGTGCGATATTGGCTTCAGGAGTAGAATTTACAGTAGTGTTTTTAATTTTCCTAATGCCTATTTTTTGCAAGAGAGAGACAGAGTGTAGGGAAGGGGCAGAGAGAGAGGGAAACAGAATCTGAAGCAGGCTTCAAGCTCTGAGCTGTCAGCACAGAGCTCGACATGGGGCTCGAACTCAAACTGTGAGATCATGACCTAAGCAAAAGTCAGACACTTCACCGACTGAGCCACCCAAGGTGCCCCAACAGTAGGGTTTTTAAAACAAAGTGTAGACATATGGATACAAGGGAATAGTTTTTGTTTGTTTGTTTTTAGGTAAACTGTTCAAGAAGAAAATTGTTAAGATATAATTTTAGATGGCACAGAATTTCTATGACATTGTATGGAATTTGAGACCTAATCTCTAGGTGATGGAGAGCTGTTAAATATTAGAGTTGACAGGATAACCAGATTTGTGCTCTAGGACTTTTAATCAGGCAGGATGATATGATGGTTTGGAGGTACGGATTTAGAGAAGGGGACTAATTAGGAGAAACAGACAGAAGCAGAAAGAAGAGAATACATTGATTTCTGTGATAAACATGTCCAAAACAGAACTGACTGAACGTGGGTAAGGAATAAAGAAGCAAGATGACTCTGAGTTGATTTTTAGCTTTTTAGTTTATACACAAGGAAGATCGAAGGATGCTTTGATAGCTGGAGAAGACTGAGTCAAATAGGGTTTTGTTCTTGGAGAAATTTATTAAATTGTTCAACAGCCAATATTTTTGTTACAGATACTTAGAGGAGAGACTTGTAAGTTTACACGTAATATAAGGGAAGACCACATTGTTGATCTTGCTCTTCCCCAGAATATTCTAACTTAGTAGGATAAATCATAGTGGAAGGGCATTGGAAATAGATCATTTGAGTGATGGGGTCCCTTCTCAATACTCATGGAGCCACTATCTGATTCCTTGTAGTTATAAAGTAAAATTGAGTAGCAAAAGTGATTTGAACAAGAAAATATTCATTAATGAATTGAAAACTTATAAAATCACTCCACATTGAAATATCCTCCCTAGTAATATCCCTACTGTCAACCATACTCCTTTTTGCCAAAACATCTTAATGATCGATAATTTAAGTATCCAATACAATGCAAGTTGGATGCAAATAGATTGAAAAGTGAAATTGTGATTTTATAGAAAATCCTGGTTAGGGGCGCCTGGGTGGCTTAGTTGGTAAAGCATCTGACTTTCGCTTAGGTCATGATCTCGCGGTTCGTGGGTTCAAGCCCCGCGTCGGGCTCTGTGCTGACCACCAGCTCAGAGCCTGGAGCCTGTTTCAGAGTCTGTGACTCCCTCTCTCTCTGACCCTCCCCTGCTCACGCTGTCTCTCTCTCTCTCCTAGAAATAAATAAAACATTAAAAAAAATTAAAAAAAAGAAAGAAAATCCTGATTAGTGGAGATTAAGCTATCTCTGTTGAGTAGATAATATCTGAACCTACTGGTCATTTTTAACATCACCTAAAAGGGGGCATCCACAATTAAGTGCCTCTTGATTTGAAGCCACAGAAAGTTTACAATGCCACCTATGAAAGACCGTTAACAAAAAAAAGGTTTTTTTTTTAAATTAGTAACCTGACTATTTAAACCTGTGGGTCAAACTACCAGTTTAGGGAATAGAAGCTCAAGTTAAAAAAACCACAGAGATGCAAGTCACCTAATCCATATTGTAATCAAGCCTGTAGCACAAATGACTGATTTTCTTAAACAAATAAATGACATGAAAAAGAGGGTAAAAAAGAGGAATAGGAAGAGGAGGGAAAAATCAATGAAACAAAAAGCATATGGGCTACTATAGCAAATGCCACAGACTGGATAACTTTAAACAACAGAAACTTATTTCTCACAGTTCCTAAGGCTGGTAGTCTTGAGATCAGAGTGCCTACATGGTCAGATGAGGGCTCTCTTCCCATTATATCCACATATGATGGGAGGAGTAAAAATCAATCAGTTTGTTATAACAAAAAGATACAGAAAAAAATCATATGATCATGTGAATAGACACAGAAAAAGCATTTAATGGTATCCAATCTTGATAAAATCATTCCCCAAGTTTGGAATCCAAGATAAAGGCCTCTGCTTGGTGAACTGCATCTTCAGCCTACAACTAACATATGTAATGGTGAAAGACTGAATGGTTTTCCTATGAGATCATAAAGCAAGGATGTTTTCTATCTCTCTTACTCAATCTAGTACTAGGAATTATAGCCACGTCCATTATGCAAGAAAGAAACATAAAAGTCATACATATTGAAAAGTTAAAAAAATTATCTCTATTTGCAGATTTTGTGTTTAAAATCTAAGGAATATGCAAAAATATCCTAGAGAGAAATAAGTTCAGCAGGATCAGAGAAAACAACTTCAGCACACAAAAAACAGACATGTTTTTACTTGATAACAAATGGACTGATTGAAACCAAAATTACAAACACCATACCAGTTACAGTTACTCCAAAGAAAATGAAATACTTAGGTAAACACTTTGCAAAATATGTTCAGCATCGTTTTCATGAAAATTGTATAATTCTGTTGAAGAAAATCAAAGTATACTGAACTAAATGAGGTATATACCATGTTCATAAATTGGTAAATTCAACATAATGAAGATGTCAGTTCTCTCCAGTTTGATTTATAGGTTTAATAACTTATTAAAAAATCTCAATCAAGTTTGTTTTGTTTTGTTTTTATATAGAGAAAAGCTTACTCTAAAGTTTATGTGGAAAGACATGGACCATAAATTAGTTAAAGTAATCATTATATAGAAGAATAAAGTGTAAGGAATCAATGTACCTGATATGAAGGAGTAGTATTTAACTATACTAATGAACACTGTGCTGTATTGGGGGGTGGGTGGACACATATATCAAGGAATAGGATGAAGAATCCAGAAATAGGTCCACACATACACTCTCAACTGATTTTTAATGAGGATGTTTAGAAATTCAGTGAAGGAAAGATAGCCTTTTCAGCAAATGGTTTTGGAGCAATTGGATATGCATAGGCAAAACAATGAATCTTGACTTAAACCTCACACTTTAAATAAAAATTGCTTCAAAATGAATCATGAACTGGGCCGCCTAGGTGGCTGAGTTGGTTAAGTGTCCAACTCTTGGTTTTGGCTCAGGTCATGATCTCATGGTTTGTGGGTTTGAGCCCCACATAGCGCTCTTGTGCTGACAGTGCAGAGCCTGCTTAAAATTCTCTCTCTCTCTCTCTCCCTATCTCTCTGGCCCTCCCCTTCTTGTGATTTCTCTCTCTGTCTCTCTGTCTCTCTCTCTCTCTCTCTCACACACACACACATACACACACAAAACAAATAAATAAATTTTTAAAAAACGAATCATGAACTTAAATATACAATTTGGAACTATATAAATACCAGGGAAAAAATAGGAAAAAAGAATCGTTGAAATGTAGAGCTAGCTTGAGAGTTTTTAGACTTGACCCAAACAGCATGATCCATTGAAGGAATTATTTATAAATTGGACCTCATTAAAACTTAAAAAAAAAAACAGCAAAAAACTAAGAAACAAAAACAAAAAACAGACTATGAGAAGAGGATGAAGAGATATCCTACAGACTGGGAGAAAATATTGCAAACACTGTGTGTGTGTGCTAATGGTGAAACCTAGGTTAACTGAAAGAAAAAGTTGATAGCTGTGGACAATAATACTGCAGTATTTACGGTAAAACAGTGATCTGTTTGTATTTGCATTAAAGTACTCCAGGAAGGACAGAAAAGCCGGAATTTATAAAACCTAACTAAACGTGTGATTGGAGATAATAAAGAAGGGTGTAATCTTTTTCGGGAGCATTTAGACAAGCTGCCTTCAAGGTTAAATACCGCTTTTAACAGAACTAATGGATTGGTGGGGGCTGGAAGAGGAAAGTAGAAGGGTAGTTGGAGACATTTTTAAGCAGACGGGAACAGTATATGTAAATGTTTAGCAGCAAGAAAAGCAGCAAGCACAGGACATTCCAGGGCTTGAGAGACATTTGATGGTTGGATCCTAGAATTTATAGAGATGAGAAACAAGAGAGGAAGTTGAGAAAATAGGCAGAGGTCTTGCAAGCCTTGTTAAGAAATCAGTTCACTGGGAAGCCATTGAGGTGATGTAAGCAGTGAGGAAAAGGAGATCTACATTTGGATGATGGGCAGAGCTGTTTGATAGAATGGGTTGATGATGGTAGCCTAAATAAGGATCTTAGCCCTAGAAATAGAGAGGAAGAACTCAGGAGGGTACTCAGAGAAAGAAGTAACAGAACTTGATGAGATAGACTGGGTGTTAGAAACAAGAATGATTGAAAAATGATAAGAAAGAACCCTCTGGATCTGGGAGAATAGTATTTGAGTGAAGAGGCAACATGGAGAAAAGAGAGCAAGGTCCATGGAAGACCTTGCACAAACACCCTAAAATAAGGCAAAGAGATGAGAATTCAAGGAGCCCTGAGGAGTCCTGTCAGTGCAGGATGGCTGTGGAACACTCAGTCAAGTCAAAAAAGGCTTTGACTGATCTTCACATGAAGCAAGTGAGGTCGTGGTCTTTAATTGAATAAAATACAGCTCTTGTATTTAAAGATGCCTGAACTGAGACTGGGGATTTACAGTTGGTGCGTAGTTTACAGCAGGAAGAGAAGAGAATTGGAAAGAGAAAACTGTGTTCTCTTGGGTTTATCCAAACAGGCCAGTTTTTTTCCTTAATTATATACAGTTTAATTCACACTATTTTGTGTATAGATCTGAGGGCATTGACAGGTGCATCAGTGACACATCTGAGATCCCCAGCTATCCCTTTAGAGCCACACTTCCCCTGTGCCTTACTTTTCTGTGTTAATACTTTTACTTCTTCCAGAAGGTCATATATATGGGATCACACAACACATAATACTTTGAGTCTGGCTTTTCTGCAGACCGTATGGCCTCTGTCACAACTACCCAGTTCTCCGCTTGTAGGAGATAAGCAGCCTTAGAAAATGGGTGTGGTTGTGTTTTAATAAAACCTAACTTGTGAGCACTGAAATTTTCATTTCATATGATTTTCACATGCTGTGAAACAATATTGTTCTTTTGATTGTTTTCAACTATATATAAGAACAATCTTTAGCTTCCAGGCTAAACAGATCTAGGTGTCAGACTGGATTTGACCCTTAGGTCATAGTTCATCAACCCCTGAAACCATTAGTACCAGGCACTTAGTAAGTCCTGCAGAATGTAAGCTACTTTTTTTTTTCTTACACAAATAGTTTTTTGTCAAATTAGTTTCCACATAACACCCAGTGCTCATCCCCACAAGTGTCCTCCTCCATCCCCATCCCTCCTCCCCCCCACATCCATCAGTCCTCAGTTTTTGTCAGCATTCAAGAGTCTCTCATGGTTTGCCTCTCTCCCTTTCCCCCACCATTTCCACCCTTCTTCTCCCTCTTGGTCCTCTGTTAAGTTGAATGTAAGCTACTTTTATTGTTTATACTTTTATAAATTCCCACTGATAATTAGAAATGGAAAAAAATATGTATATATATATTTTCCAGCAGAGAGCCTTTTACATGGACCTCATCAAATTATCGACTGTGTCCTCCCTCAGACTCTATAGAATTACTTTTACTCATATATTCAGCAAGGTTGATGATTTGTTCCCCTTTATCTACGACATTTTCAGTTGATATCCATTTTCCCTGCCTCATGCCTAGTTAATGCCTGGGCTCATGTTCAGAATTATTTCGGTATAGATGACGTTGTATGGTGAACCCAGAACATCAGCCCAAATAAAAGATCCTGTGAGAGGCAGCTTTAAAATACCATTGTGTACTCCAGGAAGATGCAGGTGACAGAGCTGCATTTAATGCCAGTGGATGGATCCTCTTTATGGGAACCTGTAGGACGTTTTTCTTGTATTCTTGGTATCCGGTATGATTGTGTTTTACTCACTGAATTAAATAAGAAAAACTTCTTGGATGCTGTGAATTGTTTAACCAAATACGTGCCCCTTTTCTTCATAATTGTTAGAAAGCTCCTAATGGAATCAATGATCTGAAAATAAGTAGATAGAACTTCATAAAAATTTCCAATTCTGTTTTATATAGTTTATATATACTCTTGCTTTTTACTTTTTAAATTTCTTAGCTCCTTCAAATTTGGTTCATCTATTAATTTACACTTTGAGCCAATGCAAAATTTGTTTCTTAAACAAGGGAAAACAGTAAGAATTTAATGAAATTTATGTTCTGCCAGTCTTGATAAATGCTAAATGTGAAACATTTCTTACATAAGTTATGTAAGTCAAACTAAACATTTTGTTCCATTGGATTGTTTTAAAGGAGTAGAATAACATCTCCTTTCCTGTAATACTACAAAAATATTTCATATTTAAATGGCATTTTTTGGTTGGGAGGTATACAGGGCGAGCGGTGTCTTGTTCAACTTGATTGAGATAAATTATATCATTCTATATTCCTATTTTACTTATGAGAATACTGAGTTTCAAAAAGTTGAGGTAATTTGCTTTAGGCCCATAGTTGTTGATAAAATATACATGCAAATCTTGGTCACTAAACTATAAACCAGAGGCTGTTAACACCTATGCATATCTAACTTCTAAAATTGTATCTTAATGGAAAGTTATTTTCTGAAAACCATTACCCATTTGGAGTACATTAAAATTTTGCAAACAATCAAAACACTTTTTTAATTTTTTTTTACTCTACACCTAATGGTGACTTCATTTTTCCCAAAGCCATTTATATAATCTTGTTGATCATAAATTCTATGAGATCAGATTTTAATAATATTAAAATAAAATAGACCACTGACTCCTAGCATATTAATTTTGCCACAGAATGTTATAAAATAAAGTTTTTTAATGTTTATTTATTTTTCAGAGAGAGAGAGAGAGACAGAATGTAAGTGGGGGAGGAGCAGAGAGAGAGGGAGACCCAGAACCTGAAACAGGCTCCAGGTCCTGAGCTGTCAGCACAGAGCCTGAGGCGGGGCTCGAACTCATAAACTGTGAAATCATGACCTGAGTCGAAGTCAGACAATTGACTAAGCCATTCAGGAGCCCTATAAAATACATTATTTTAATAATGTTAAAATAAACTCTACCCTTACCATGTAATAGCACGTTTGTGGGAGAAGTTTTACAACCTTCTTATTGGCCTTTAGAGTTATTTTATTTGCTTCATTTTTATGGCATTTAGAAAGAAACTTCATGGTAAGTAGTTTTTTTTTTTTATCTACTTTTAATCATTTGCTATCTCAACATAAAAGGGATATTGCAAATTCTCAGCCAGATGAAATGAACACCACATGATCATCTGCCAAAAAAGTTAAACCTACATCATAACAAGGAAATTTGAGAAAGTTTTGTGTTTTTTATTGAAAATGTGAATTAGCTACAGTGAAACATCCTACCGCTCCCCGGCTCCCTATTTAAAGAAATACTGAAGACAATGTACTTGCCAGCTCTGAAACCTGTATGCATATCAGGTGCTTTCCCCAGCACATACCACCTAATGGTAAATGAGCAGATTATCTCTTCCTGTGTTTTCATCTGTGCCTGCGTACTGACATTAAGTTACTATTTTAGTGTTATACTTTGCTGCTCTAAAAGAAACATGTCATTTTTCATATCTGCCCTCCTCCCCCCATTGTGAGCCCATTAATGCAACACAATCCTAATATGTTGCCAAGAAACTGTAGAAGTGGAACTGGCTTTAAGGTTCTCCAGATTTCAAGTTTTATTCTACTGTGGCACCTTTGAAATAAGAAGCTCCTGGGCAAGCAAGGTGATAATGGGTTTTCTAAATCAGTAGAAAAGTAATGAAGATTGAATATTCTTGACTTGCCTTTTTTTGTTTTGTTTTCTAGTGGCTAGATCTTCATTTAAATACACACACACACACACACACACACACACACACACACACACGCTCATGTAAAATGTTAAGACCCTGTGGTAAAGAGAATGCCCTCTTCCCACCCTCATATCCTTGGTTGCCAGGCCACACTTTTGTGCTTCTTCAAGCATATATAGGTGCATATCCTTTAAATGTTAAAACCAAACCGACTGTCCTTAAAATTTCCATTCAACTTATTTTGGAGATTGTCCAGTATCAGAACATATGACTCTGACGCCCCCACCCTACAGTTGTGTGATAAATCACAGTGTAGATCAATAGATTCAAAGTGTGGTTCCCTAGATCAGCAGCTTCAGCTTCACCTGAGAACATACTATTAATGCAGAATCTGGGGCCCTACCTTGGATTTAGTGCATCAGACACTGTTGCGTGGGACCCAGGATCCATTGTTGCTTTAACGAGACCTCACTGAATTCTCATGCTCATTACAGTTTGAGAACTGGGGCTTCAAATAAACCATATTCTTTATAATGGTATCTATGAAGGACCATTTTGGGTTTTTCTAGACTTCTTTCATGAATACTGCTACAATGAGTATCTTTGTGTATAGACCTTTCATGATAATCAATAGAAATTTCTTAAATTGCTTTCTAAAGTTATACCAACTTATATGTCTACCAATGTATGAGATTTTTCTTAGAATTTCTGAAACAACTTTTCTTCAGATTTTCATATATACTCATAATTGGAACATGAGAAGACTTTTTTACTCTATCTAAAAAAAGGGTATATGCTTAAAATACATTTCAAATAGCTAGAAAGCAGAATACAAATCCTGCCCTACCACAGAAATAGACACTTACAGTTACCATTCTCCAAAAGCCTACTATGTGTAAAGACTCAAGTCACTTAATTTTCCTAAGCCTGTAAGTAAAGGCCTGTTTTCATTTTTTAGGTAAGGGGTGAGGAGGATAGACTCAGCATGCTTCATTCTTTTGCTATTAAATGATTATATAATTACATATGATCATGACAAATTATTATAAAAATAAGAGATGTACTTTTAACTTGCTCTTATGAGAAATATGTAATTACATTGCCTTCTGTGTCCAGATTTTCAAACCATTCTCTTGCTTAGTAATAATGTTCCAAGAATATCTGTCTGAATATAAGGGTCCTGGGTAAATATTTTTGGCTTACTCTATAATAAAATATTCAGCTCTTCTCCTGAATATTTGGAAGAAGACCAATTAATGCCAGATGGCTTTTGTAAATGTCAGAATCGAAATGACTTCAGTCAACTCAGGCTTACCACTTCATGAAGAATAATGTCAGATGTTTTCCTGTCTATCAGGTATACTATCCATTTATGCAAAATTGCAAAATGTTTCACCCTCAAATCATTATCTGGACTTACCGATTTTATATTTATTTGCTGTGCATTTTATATTTAATAGATCCAAAGCCACCCTGCATAAGCAGAATCTTTAGGGGCAGGCCCTGGGAATATTCACATTAAACATGTGCCCCAGCTGATTATTACAAACTGAACTGGAACTTATTCTTCTCTCTGTTAAAAATAATGGCTGGTTTTCTTTTTAATTGAACAAAGATGATGAAATAGATTAGTGTTCTAAAAGAGCATATAAATAATTCAGATTTAAACTCTTTACTGCAATAGTGATTTACATTAAGACTCAGAACCTCATCTAAAAATGGTTAATTTAATTTCAGTCTTCCTCTTTCACTTTGTCTTTCTTGTGGCAGGATGTCAGTTGGCAATGAAATGGCCCCAGAGCAGGCACAATAAGAAACCACAAAAAAATCTACATTAATTTTTATTATATAATACATAGATATTTCTTTAAGATTTATACTCAATGGCTTCTGAAAGACTCGAGTTAGCGTAAAAAGGAAATTAATATAAAATAGGACAAGCCCAGATAAAAATAGAGACCATTTAAAAGGATTGGAGGCACCTGGGAGATGTTAATCCTAACAGCTGGGAAGTATCCTGATAGCTGCAACCAAAATGAAACATGATGGTTTATAAATTTTTAATCTTGGATATAGAAAGCATTTATGATCATCAGAAGAGGCTAACTTTTTCCTAGAACCAAGCAGGGGTGAATGTGGGATGGATTGTGATGGCTGTTGTGTAACACAGAAGACGAGGAATGTTTTGCAAATCATATAGAAAAATAGTGAAATGTACCTTTCTGGTGGACCACGAGGACCTTTTCATAGATATAGCCGTGAAAGACATTTCTGGTGGGGCTGATACACTGTGGGAACCCCTGATATTTGCTGTTTGTATTGCCTCTATATACGATATCTCATTGAATCTTCTTTACAACTCCAGAACTGTACATCATATTGTTTGTGTTTTATAGCTAAAGAACCTTAGTTGTTTGTAGGGAGGCTGAGTAATTGGAGTTGGCTCAGGTTCGCAGGTGGCATTTTGACTTGAGAGCATGTTATTACACTCCACACATTACATACATGTCAGATTCATCCAAGAGGTTTGCTTTTGGATAGCATATGCTCAAGTTATAGATCACACATCAGAGAATACGGACAAATAAAGGGTATTTACAATATCACGATCCCTTTCGTTTTCTGGGCCAAGTCAAATGTCTTAATCCTTTAATGAATGCCATGAAATGAAACTACTCTCTAGTGGTTCTGTTGTTATTCTATGCTATTGATTAAAAGAAGCCTATCTACTTATGTCTTCTGTGGCAATGTACACAGCGTAAAATATGCATTCAGAATGGATCTAAACAACAAGGAAGAAGGAAGCTTCCTCTTATTCTCACCTAGACACTGGGCTCAACCACTTCCGTGTGAATGTGAATCATGGAATTCCTGAAGGTGGAATGAGTAAGCTCTCTGTCCATAGAAGATCCATGAATCATACCAAGTATGCGTATAAGTAATTGGTCAAAAACTTTGGAGTTCTGCCCCAGGTAGCACAGAAGACAGAGCTGTAACCTGGAAAATCTTAAAGCAGATGTTCTCAGCTGAGTTCTCCATCCATAAAGTGACATCAGGCAATGGGCTACAATGGATCATCCTATTTTAAGCTGGGCTGCATCCTGATGGGTGTGTCAGAATGAGTTATTACTCAAGTAGCCAGGAGAAAAAAAAAAGGTCTTTTGAGATTGTTTTTATCTCTTCATTATAAAATGGTTTGTGTTTTTCAAATAGAGCAATTTAATTTGGGGTCCAAAAGATTCTTGTTCCTACTGTTAGTATCTTTGGGCAGTGAAATTCTTTATGGACTGTCCAACTAAGAGATAATAACCTGTGTACCCTAGATCATCCATCCTGAGAAAAAGCTGGTGGTAAATCTTGAACTTGAAAACAGGACAGTAGGGGGGCGCCTGGGTGGCTTAGTCGGTTGAGCGTCCGACTTTCGCTTAGGTCATGATCTCGCGGTTCGTGGGTTCGAGCCCCGCGTCGGGCTCTGTGCTGACTGCCAGCTCAGAGCCTGGAGCCTGTTTCAGTCTGTGACTCCCTCTCTCTCTGACCCTCCCCTGCTCACGCTGTCTCTCTCTCTCTCTCTCTCTCTCTAGAAATAAATAAAAATATTAAAAAAAAAAAAAAGAAAACAGGATAGTAGGAGAGGATTACTGTGGGCTTCCTCATACCCAGCTCTTCATCACACTGCCCTCCATTTACCCTACTGAAGTAGTACCAAGTTGGGACCTTCAAGCAACTTGGTACTACATTCACATATAATAAGACCTAGTGTGGAATATTTGTATGGAAGAAATTAGAATGAGTTTTATTGACGTGTCCTACAATACAGGTCTGTCTGCCTAAAAGTCAGAACCCCACGATCTGACCCCGATCTCGGGAAGTGTACATATGAGTATTTTTTGGCTTCCTGAAGCAAAGTACTCTACGGGAGCACCATCTAGTAAAAGTATAACGTGAGTCACTTATTTAAAGTTTTCCAGTAGCCACATATAAAAAAGCAAAAAGAAATAAAGAAATAGGTAAAATTAATTGAAATATTACATTGTGTTTCATATAATATATCCTAAATTTTATTTCAACATGTATTCAGTATAAAAAATTTGAAGGAGATACTTTTCATTGTTTATACTGTCTTTGATATCTGGTTACAGCACATTTCAAACCAGACCAGTCACACTGTAAGGGCTCAGCAGTCACATGTGGCTACTGTTTTAAAACGTACAGCTCAAGGGCTTACGGTATCATTTAGTCCAGAGCCTGTCCTTGCCTCTCTGTTTCTGTCTCTCTTTATACACATATATTATAAATATACATGTATATATTCATATAAGATAAATATTAATATTTATAGACATTTTATATACGTACATGTCTTTACACACACACACACACACACACACACACACGGGCAACAATGCTTAACAATGCTTACAGAATCCTCTTTACCACGGTAAGATATTCCCCCTGCCAATCTAAATAAACGCTAAAGGCCTTATCTGTTAAGACTAAATCTGAGTAAAGCTTGTCCAGGTGAGTATTGCCTTCATTTTACAGGTGAGCAAACTGGGTCACAGAGGGAACAAGCAGGCAGCCCGGCGCTACAGAGCTGTGACGTTCTGGCTGACAGTTCTTCCGACTGTAACACCAACGCACCAGGAGTCAGGTGTATGACTCCTACAGGTCATACTAGGGGTAGTGATGTTCAGCAGCAGTGGACAGTGGGAAAGTGAAAGTAATTCAGGGCTGGCATTTATTTGCCTTTGCCCCAGGCAGCAACACTGTGAGTTAGTACGGCTCTGGGTAAACAGCCGGGTCATGAAGACTTAGCATTTAAGCAAAACTTCACTGTATGGTTGTGACAGTTGAGCAGGGCACGTGTCCTCTGGACACTATTCACATCCTGGTCCACATGAAGGACGCCCTCCTGACACCCTGGATTTAAGTTCATTCGTGCCCCAAACTCAGGTAGAGGCAAAGTACTAAATTATCCCATCTGGTTTTTCAAACGTGAACGAAGGCTTGCTGACGCCATCGCAGCAGCCCTGCCTGGTGGAGTGCATCTTCACTCCCACCGTCAAGGCAGCACACCTCACTGAGGTTACCCTGGCTTTGGCCACACACATTAAGAAGCTGCCTAGAATAAATTGCTTTTCGAATTAATGCCCTCGCAGCGCTATTTTTGCTTACTGCCACAGTTAAATACATATCTTATTATAGCATTTCTCTTTAATTTCATTGATTCTAGTAGCAGGCATTTATAAAACAGGAGGAGTTTTTAATGTTTCCATATGTTATTGTCAGAAGACCGTGACGCTCCGGAAAGTGTTGCACTACAAACATCAGTTAACCTTCCAACTAAAATATATCATGGGTGCATTAAACATTATGAATGCATTTAGTAGCATCAAGCATACCGAAGGGCAGTATTCATCATAGAGTAATAATGCAATAGCCATCTTGACACCGCATACTTTATGGAAGCTCTTCTGTTTGCTGGATTCAGGAAAGATAGCTACATTTAATTCCTGCTAGTATGTAGTTGTGTGTGTGTGTGTGTTTTAAATCATCTCTCTGTATTAGCACGTGTGGTGTCATGAGCAAGATATTTTGGCGGTATATAAAAATATTTAGAATCATTTAAGTTCAACTTTGCCTAATTTTAGCCATTTGTAGATTTTAATGAATTTTTTATGGTTGATAATGTCCTTTAATTGAGCAATAAAGGAGCAGGCCATATTCAGCTAGTTCCTGACAGGTTTAAATTGAGAAAATTTAAATTTTGGCTAAAAGTGCCTCAATTAAAATGGTTTTCTTAGAGGTATATCAAAACTTAGTTAAAGTGGTAATTTAAGAAAAAAAAGTCAAATGAAGCTTGGTTTTAAAGTGCCAGTTGGGTGAGGAGTGCAGGGCACCAAGAAGAAGAGTATTTGCTGTAAACTAGAAAGCCAGCCATGTTGGATGTAAGAAGAGCCTAAAGAATTCTGTCATGATCTTGAAGCTTGTGATTAAACATGGTCCACTGTCTGGTAGGTGAGAAGTTCTGGGACAAGACATGGGGAGCCTGGCCTTCAGTGAGTTACCCACCGCTCAGCATTCTGAAACATGCAGAAGTAGCATGAGAAATGCACATCCATTCTTGAATGTTCCTTCTGCCCAAGACATCGCATTTGTACCATATTCACAACATTGCCCACTACCTATTCTGGGTTAAATTGTGGCCCCCCCTCCAAAAAAAATCTGAAAGTCCTAACCCAGGATCAGAGTAGGCCTTTATTTGGAAATAGGGTCATTATAGATGTTCGTGGCTAAGATGAGTCATTCTGGAACAGAGTGAACCCCTAATCTAATTTGACTAGAGTTTCCGAAAAGAAGATGTAAAGACAGACACACAAGAAGGATGTATGTGAGTGTGGATACAGAGATTGGGGTGATGGCATCTGCCAGCCAAGGAGTGCCGAAGATTGTCTGCAGGCCACCAGAGCTAGAGGGAGGCAAGGACGGATTCCCCTGCAGAGATGGTGGGGAACACTACCAACACTTTGACTTTAGACTTCCCAGTCTCCGGAATTGTGAGACCAAAAACCTCTTGTTTTAAGCCCCGGGATTTTTCTACTCTGTTACAGCAGCCCTACGAAATGGATACAGCACCTACTAAGTGCTGGGGCTTGCCCAAGAGTCCCCTGCCCTCATGAAATTCCCATAGCATGTACGGTAGGGAACGGTACCTCAGCTGAGCTGGTGTGTGTGTGTGGGGGGGGTAATGGCGGTTAGCCAAGTGGAAGGGGCAGGAGAAGGAAGGCCTGAGAGGCAGGACATAGCCATGCTGGAGGCAACCTAAAGAAAGGAATTCCATCTGACTCGATTAGAGGAGGGCCATGGGCAAATGTGAGATGCCACAGGAAAGCAAGGGTTCACATCCCACTGGGCCATGTAAGTCGTGCGAAGGAGCTTGCGGTTTCCTTTAGCACGTTCTTTTCTTCCTTGTCAATGTGCTACACATTATCAGTCACAGAATTTTATCTCTTGTAGGTATTCCTAAAATCTCTCTCTTCCTCTCTATTCTATTTCTGCAACCTGAATTCAGACCTGTTTCCCATCTATCTTACTGTAGAAGCTGCCAATCTTATTATGTAATGATTAAGCAAAATAGTGAGTAGATCACGTCAGCTAAATGCAAAATAGAATTTATTATGGAGAGAAATAGATACAGGATTGATGGAGTGCATTTCTCCTGCTAGATTGATGATTTGGGGCACTTTTGACAAACAAACAGGTCCAAAGGACAACATATCACTCATTTAATAAGGTGGCACATTTTTTCTAACAATAACTATATTTACATTTGTCCCATTTTCACTTTATTTTACCATCTGCATCAGCACATTTGCCCTAATTGCTTTCTAATTTGTGTGTATTTTTGTGCTTTAAAAATTTAAACAAGAAACCTTTTTCAAGGGCTCCTTAAGTACTAAAGGCTAGGGGGTCTACTAGACTAATGGATCTGTGTGTCACCTAGTATCATGGGTAATGCATTTCTGAAGCACAAAATTGCATTCTTGTTCTTTTCTTATTCTGGATCTCAGATATAACTTATAAAGAAAACAAGTAGTATGAGTGTGTGCTTAGCCAGAAAAACAGGCTAATGCATATTCAGAGATACACTGATAGTGATGTTTCCATAGCAACAAGCAGGTTATCATAATATTTATATCCATCGACTATGCTTTGGTTTATTTTAGGATATGGTGTTAAAATGACAAAATAATACCTGCCTTAATTTTCTTAAATAACTTTATAATAGGTTGTTTTCTTCTGGGTTAAAATTTTAAAGGCCCCGTAAAGCTAATAAGTCATTATTACAAATGTAACTTTTTAGAATTCCCCATTATTGTAAATTATTACATTTTTTGTTTGAGTTTGATGTACATGACGCAGTAAGTCTGACCCAGTGTAAAATTTCTGGGGGGAATACACACACTTCTTCAAATTTCAGAGTTATGTTTTGTGGGGAGATTTTTTTTTTTTCAAGCTACTTGCATGGTAGGCTTCAAGTTAATAATTCAAGAGATCGGCCGCAAAACAACAGAAATCAACTAAGGGAGGTAGTGCTCTAAGAAATCAGCCTCCCACTGTTGTTCTGTGTAGGTTAATGTGGATACATGCAAGACTGAAATCTCTTACTGAAACCATAGGATAACATCTCTTTATATACTTAATACAGTATATATGCAAAACACCATTCTGTGTGCCTAGGATATAAAAATGTAGCAGAAAAAAAGTGTATAGTCTTGTGGAGCTTACTTTCCAGACACGATGGGCAGGGAAGTGGATACTAAAAAAATAATGACTACAGCCTACATACAACATTGTATGATGATTTTGAAGAAACATAAATGTGATACCTAAAGGGAGCATTTACATATAAATGTGGTGTTGTCACTTACATTTGGAAAGCCCTGTTTCATCGATCCATGCCTTTGATCCCTACATCAAACTCCCCAGGGATTCCTGGACAGGTGGTCTTCTTATTTGTTGAGAAAGAGGAAACCAAACACGCTGTGGTCAAGGAACCAGCTGGCATTGCCCAGGGGAACACATCTTTTCATTCACAGCCTTATAGGCACTTAATAAGATTTGTGGGATAATTGAGTGAATGATTGAAAGAATGAACATACCTTCAACATGACTTTCTTTTTTTGTTTTTAATGTTTTTATTTATTTCTAGGAGAGAGAGAGAGACAGCATGAGCAGGGGAGGGTCAGAGAGAGAGGGAGTCACAGACGGAAAGAGGCTCCAAGCTCTGAGCTGGCAGTCAGCACAGAGCCCGACGCGGGGCCCGAACCCACGAACCGCGAGATTATGACCTAAGCGAAAGTCGGACGCTTAACTGACTAAGCCACCCAGGCGCCCCAAATGATCGTTAACATGACTTTCAAATTGAGCAAATATTATTCATTTCAATTTCCTAAGGTAGACTTTCTGTAGACTGAGAAAGAGTCAGAACCGTCAACTTTAACTTGGATGTGATGTTCCTCCTCTTTTCTCTTGTGTTAGAAATGAGAAGACGTGTCATGAGCCTAGTTCTGACACTTAATTAGCAGTGTGACTTTGGGCAAAATCTAACCTCTCACAGCCTTGATTTGCTCATGTAAAAATTGGGAATAATGATACATCTTGCCTATCTCACAGATGTGGTGTATTTTGGTTTTTTGTTTTTTGGGGGGCATCATGTGAGATAAAATACATGAATCTCTAGAGGTTCATGCACATCTAAAATCATTTTGGTCCTTTAAAAAGTAATCTCCATTTAAACTAAATTGGGTAAATATTTTTTTCAAGCAATCCGTATGTAATCTTTGATGTCTCCCTGTCTTATTTTAATGAGAATTTTCAGTATGAAGTGGTCATATAATTAAAGAAAAAATAAACCTAATTAGCTTTTTTCTGTGTAGCAAGAGTACTCTTTGAATGCCAGAATAGGAGTTTGTTTTCCTCACCTGGGAGACTCGCTATTAGTGTAGAAATGTGCTGAGTGAATCATTAAAAAATTAACTATTTGTAAATAAGTGTAAGGATTCCATATTTGATTTTTTATTCCCTGTAGTGTGAGGAAAGTTACTGCATTGTGCTAGTTTGTTTTTACTTTTATTAGTCATGTGACAAATAAAGTATATAATGTAACACATATTCATTGCTAAAATCACAAGTATCTTTTTAAAAAAATTTTTAATGTGTATTTATTCTTGAGAGAGAGAGAGAGGAAGAGAGAGAGAGAGACAGAGTACAAGTTGGGGAGGGGCAGAGAGAGACACACACAGAACTCAAAGCAGTCTCCAGGCTCTAGGCTCTGAACTGTCAGCACAGAGCTCAACGCGGGGCTCAGACTCACAAACCATGAGATCATGACCTGAGCCGAAGTTGGACTCAACCAACTTAGCCACCCAGGCACCCCTGAAATCGGAGGTGTCTTGAAAGCAAGTGTTCTGTGACATTTATAAACAGTCTCAGTGTCTGATCTACTTGGACAACCACAGATACCAAAGATCAGGAGCTTTTGAAACCCATTTTGTGTGTTGAATTTAACAAATATTTCTTAGCAACAACCTCCGTTAATTGTGAGGGCGTTCATGGATATTCATAGAAATTATGACATTCCTGGGGAAGGGGTTATACCTATAAAAAGCAAAAGCCTAAATATAGATAAAAGGGAGTCCTTGTGGAAGGCTTCAAAGGAGAAGGAAAGATTCTGGCTGGGCTCCCATGCTGTAGGAGTGGATAGATGAAGATAGGACAGTCAGGTTTGTGCTGGACTGGGGAGATGAAGCAGCATGCTAATACTTGTTGAGCACCTAATACACTCCAAGAATTTTGCATTTTTTCCCAGATAGTCCTCTCGGTGGGCTTCTAACCCAGGTTAAATTACCTGCACTTTTCAGATTATCTTAATTTTTTAGAAGAGTCAGAGTATCAAAGAGACTGAGAATTCACAAAATCATGGCGTTAGTTTTAGTTGCAGTCACTCCAACACAAACCTGATGTTACATCCTTGCTGAAGAAGCCACTGACGCATTTTGATTTGACTATTAAAGAGCTTAAAAGGGGGCGCCTGGGTGGCTTAGTCGGTTAAGCGGCTGACTTTCGCTTAGGTCATGATCTCGCGGTTCGTGGGTTCGAGCCCCGCGTCGGGCTCTGTGCTGACTGCCAGCTCGGAGCCTGGAGCCTGTTTCAGTCTGTGACTCCTCTCTCTCTGACCCTCCCCTGCTCACGCTGTCTCTCTCTCTAGAAATAATAAAACATAAAAAAAAAAAAAAAAAAGAGCTTAAAAATGTTTGAGAACATAATTAAGGTAACTACACTCAAGGGCTGTATGTTCCCCTCTTCAGAATATTGTCAGTTGCTGTGATTTTTCTTATTTTTCAAATTGGCAAATAGATGTTTCTAAAAGAAAGGACCAAGTATATTTTTATGTTACTAATTATTAAAGTTCCTCAATGGCACACCCAACACAATGGTTCATTTTTGAAATATAACACATTTTGATAGTGTTGAAAATACAGCTTTGTTTGGTTATGTTTTGTATAAGAACACTGGCTTTTTCAAGGTATTATTAAAATCAAATTGACTTTTAAAATATATATGGTTTTCATGCAGATTTTCTGAATTCTCTCAAATCTCTGGTATATCTGGAAATCTTTATTTCAGAGAAAAAGAAAATCATTTATAGTATTGCCAGATAAATTTTTAAAATTACTGTCTTGATGACAAGCTAGGATTTTGTTAAATTCATGAGGGAAGAAGAAAGACATTTTCGGGAAGTAAAGATGCACTTTATTCTTCAGTTTACATTAATTGTTCTTGTTTTAAACTTTGTTATTACAGGAGAAATTAGCATTCATAATCAAATGGAGAGAATTCTGTTTTTGTTTGTTTTTCCTAGATTCAAAACTGTGAATAGCATAAATATTAAAATATTATTGATTTTTTTTTGTTTAACTTAACTAAGCAGCATTTACTCTTTTCTAAATCCACAAAGGGATTTCTTATTTGACAGAAGACCAGTAGTTGCAATGTTATTTGAAAAATTCCTTTAAAGTAGTAATTATTTTAAAAACGGTACATACGAATCATAAAAATTTAATTTTTACTTTGACTATGTCATTGTATGTGTTCTTTGCTTGTTTTTTCTTTTACTTTGTTTTTTTTTTTCTGTTTTTTTAATGTAGTGTCCAGCATTCTTCTTTAGTTAAAGGTTGGATGCACTATATTTGTATAAATCACACACCCATATACATCTTTTGACACTTTCCATTATAGTATTTTTTAATTTTTTTCTTAACATGCGTTTTTGAGACAGAGACAGAGTGTGAGTGGAGGAGGAGCAGAGAGATAGGCCGACTCAGAATCTGAAGCAGGCTCCGTGCTCTGAGCTGTTAGCCCAGAGCCCAACGCAGGACTCAAACTCACGGACTGCAAGATCATGACCTGAGCTGAACTCAGACGCTCAACCGACTGAGCCACCCAGGCGCCCCAAGTTGTTTTTTTTTTTAATTTGAGTAATAATTTTTAAAATATTTCTGAGGCAACCTGGGTACAGAAATAGTTTCCAGATTTTTATTTTGCATTTTCAAGATTTTATGGTTTTCTGGCCCCATCTATTCCACCTATTCTGGCATCAGTTTTTAGAAAAGCATAAATTTTATTTATCGATTTTTTCCAAAAATCTTTGATTTTATTTTTATATAAGCATATAAGCTCCATTTCTTTTTTTTTCATATGCCTATTTCATCACCTTTCTTTGTTATTTCTCTAGGCACGTGATTTCAACAATAACAAAATGTCTAAGTCGAGTAATTAGTATTTTTTTTAACAAATACATCAGGAAGCAGAAGAGCATGGTAAAGAACAGCTACGAGGCACAAGCATTCTGTTTGCTCTGGACAGCTGACAGTTACCTTTTGTAAAAGAGGGATCATGTTGCCTAAGTTGAAGCCATTTGTCCTGGAGAGGTGCAAGGTGAGGTCTGTGGAAGGGAAAAAAGGAGAGATGAAGGAGGTCCCAGCCTTCCACTGTAGTCTTATTGAACAGGCAGATCTAAAACACAATTACCAGGGGCACGTGGGGGGCTCAGTCCCTTAAGCATCCAACTTCAGCTCAGGTCATGATCTCACGGTAGGGGAGTTCAGGCTCTGTATATGGCTCTGGGCTGTCAGCTAAGAGCCTGGAGCCTGCTTCAGATTCTGTCTCCCTCTCTCACTGCCCCTCTCCCACCTATTCTCTCTCTCTCTCTCTCTCTCTCTCTCTCAAAAAGATAATATATAAACATTAAAAAACTTTAAAACACAGTTACTGGAAAAGTTCGGAATTACCAGAGAATGCTTCCTTCACATAGTGTCAACATTTCAGACTTGACCTTGAGATACAAAAACTTAAGTAGAAAGTAGAATATGGGTCCCAAGTTTGAGAAGCAGACATAATCAAAGTGGCAGACTGACCGTGCTCTCTTGTCCAACTACTGGGACATAGAAACATACTTAACATATATATCTGTTGAATGAATGACTAAATATCAGGATAAGGAATGTGGGCTTCACCATCTAGGTAGTGAGAAATGAGTGTAGACTTTTGAGCAGATGTTGAACATTGGCAATATGTTTTATGAAGAAAGCTAAACTCAACGCTAAGAGTATAAGATAGATACATTGGATGGGAAGGGAGGAGACAACAGGTGGGAAGAAAAGCCCAAAAGTTTGGATGGACTTACTGCACATATAAAGTTAAAAAGAACTGGACCAGAATGAATGCAACTGGCTTCACCACTTAGGACATCACCTTTGTCAAATTCCATAGTAAGTTGGAACCACAGCATTTTGGGAAATGCAAATAAAATGTCTTTAAAATAGAGCTCTCTTGAAAATTAAATGAGATAAATTTCAGAAAATTTCTATTACAGAGCTAGCAAATTCATTCATCCTTTAATTTCTTCCTATATCCATTTAGTCATTGTTGATAAAATGTATTCTTGTAACACTGATGATGCCAAAGTATTTTTTTTTTAAATTTTATTTATTTCTAGGAGAGAGAGAGACAGCGTGAGCAGGGGAGGGTCAGAGAGAGAGGGAGACACAGACCCTGAAACAGGCTCCAGGCCCCGAGCCGGCAGTCAGCACAGAGCCCGACGCGGGGCTCGAACCCACGAACTGCGAGATCATGACCTAAGCGAAAGTCGGACGCTTAACTGACTAAGCCATCCAGGCGCCCCATGCCAAAGTATTTTTAAAAAGACAGGCAATAATACTGGAGTCATAGGCTTACTATGCACAGCAGAATTTTCATCAGAGTGTAGTTCCAGCAAAATTAAGATGGTGGCAGTAAGAAATTAAAGAGAAATGGAAAGAGAGAGGACAGACTTTGCAGAACAGTCAACATGATCAGATGGAGTGAATTGAGCCAATGTAAGAAAGAGAAGTGGCTGATTGGATATAGAAGTGATAGAAAACAATGACAGGAAGATGGAAATTGTGACAGAACTGGCTTTGCAGGGGACATTTTGAGCATCGGAAAATGAAATGTCAAATATGAGGTGGCAATTGGATATCCAAGAAAATGTCTAGAAGGACAGGGAAATAAAAGCCCATTTTGAATCAAATTTTCATAGACATATCACTGGTACAGACATAGTGATAGAAGCTTCAGACTTGAGGTTCCTGAAATAAAGGTAAAGAAAAATGAGAGCTATCATTTATTGAACACTTATAAATTAACACAGTTCCTCTATTAAGTAATTGGCACAAGTTCTTATTTCTCCCTCATAAATATAGCAGATATAATTGCTATTATTATCCTCAATGTACGGATGATGAAACTGTTGATCACCGAGTGAAGTGATGTGCCTCAGGTCAAACAGTGTAGAGAAGGGATTTGTACCTGGGTTCATCCAACTCTAGAAGACACGGACCCAAGTTGACTGCAAGTTACAACTCAGAGGAAACAGATGGTTAGGATAGGGAGTGGAGGGATGTTTCACCAAGTCAGGTATGAGAGTCACTGGAAAATATGTCTTGTTTTCCAGGTGGGGTTGTGTGTGTGGGTTTAAAACCATAGAAGAGGCATGAGAGAGACTGAAATAGGGAGAGGTGTAAAACCAAAGACTCAGAAGGAAGAACAAAATTTTGCACTTCTATAGACTTTTTCATTTTTCAGAGGGCTTTCAGGTCTTTGATGCTAGAGATACTTAAAAAAAAAAAAAACAAAAAAACACCTCTGTGAAGTACAAAGGGCAGATGTTGTCCCCAGTTTTTTTAATGCAAAGCAGGGAGGCACAGAGCAATCAAGTGATACTCCTTTGTCAGAGGGATCTTGATTGTGACAGAGCAAAGGCATGATTTCTGGTGCTCCTATTCGTGCGTTCCTTTCCTAAGCTGCTATGATGGAAAGTTCAGAAATCTGCAGCACAGGTACAGAGGCTTTGACTGGTGGGGAGATGTGCGATGGAGATTCCAAGGAAAAAATGACATAATGAAAAGACCGTTTAAGTCATTTTAAACTACTATCGCTGACTCACACAATGCCAATAAATATGCTACTGTCCAGAGATCATAAAAGTGAAAATGATGTAACTTTAGCACAGCCCCCCAAATAGGAGAACAGGATGAACAAATACAAACATATGGGAAGTTCAAAGGTAAAAAGGTTGGAGGTAATTTGAGGAGTTTCAAGAAAGGGTTATGTGACTCAAGCTGGGTTTGAAGATGAATAGAAGTGTGCTATACCCATGAAGAACTGGGAACACTATTTACTTGACTAACTAGACCAGCATTTTGTGCTCAGGGAAATCTAAGTAGTTTGTTATTGTTTCTGTGTATGTGCCTGAAAGTTGGGGGTGCCAGAGCCTTGGAGTGATGGGAGACAGAGGGAAACTGCACTGGGAGACACCTGTGTGGAAGCATCTTATAGAGGATGTTTAGGTCTCACCCTTGATGCCAAAATTCCCAATCTGTATTTAAAAAACCAAACTTAACAGTTCCTAAAGACATTAAGATCTTATTAGGTGCCTCTCTGTGTCCTTGTATCCTGAGTAGGCTTAGAAAATACTCAGTACTTAAGTCAGCTTGGAAACTAACAGTGCACACCTGTTTTAAAATCTCTTAAAGTGCCAGGTTCTAAATAGGAAAACCCATTTTCAGTAGACATTTTTGGGCCCCAATATAACATCCTCTTTGCCCACCTTAATTCATTTGCAGGATGGTAGACATTCTCTGATGAGAATGGAGGAATTCTTACCACCCCCCAGCCCCAGGGCCAGGAGGGTGGGGGAGCATCAGGGGAACCCTCCATTGTTGAGGTTGGGAGCCTGTGTATAAATGCCCCAGACTCCCACCTTGCAAAATGACAGTTCCGCAAGGCATTCCATCAGCTTGCTGGAAGCTTTTGTGCAGTCAAGCCCTCATGGACTCCAGTAGCAGCTTCTGACTGTCCTCACTCCCTCCCTCCTACCTCCTGAGACCATCTCCCACACATATTAGATCACCCAAGGCCCTGCTTTTGCAGAAACAAAACTAAGACACTACCGAACTTTGTTGAACAAGCCATTGTTTTTACATAAGGGAACATTTTTATTTTCCTAAGACACAAATGTTGCCATGGTACAGTTTTCCCATAGAGACTTCATAGTTGATTAAATGCTTTGAGAATTAGACTGATATATTAAATAAAAAAGGGAACAAAAAATAAGAGGAGACACTTTGAATTTGGGAGTTGGGATATAGAGCAGAAAATAATCGTTATGTTTTGGACTTGCTGACATTGAAGATGACAGAGTCAGTTGGCTGTGTCTTAATATTCAGATTTGGGAGATCTTCCAGAGGCTTCTGTATGTGTCAGGAAAAAAGGAAGAAAACTCATGGTCATCCACTGAAACACAGGTTTTAGTTTTGGTTTTTGTTTCTGTTTCTTTCTTTTTAGAGTGGAGCCTGCTTTAATGAGATTTTTCAACTAATTGAAATTCTACCACTTGATAATAGAAGCTGAATCATTGCATGGGATTCTTCTTTATTTATAACACCTGGTACCATGGAAATGAGGATGAAAACCTTCACCAAACTGCAATTTTGATTTTTATTGCCTTTCCAGATGTATTCATTGAGTTTTTTCTTAGCTTTTGTATAGGAGTGCACAGCTTTCTTTTACTGAAAGCTATCTGATTCTTTCAAAGACAGCCTTATATTTACACTGTTCACGAAATGATTTAATTCGGTAACTACAAACCACTAGGCATTTCAACATTAAACGTTAAAAACATTTAAAGCATTATGCATGGCACTATTGCACAGCCTGTCTGTGTTCCTTTGACAACTTATTTAACTATCCCTACTGGGTAATATTTTGCATTTTAATTGAAAACGTAACACGTCACCTCATAGCATCAAATACAGTTGAGTTACACAACTAGTAAAGTTCACATGCAGTTTTCAGTGATAATGATTTTAATAGTTCCTCATGCTCTAAATGCAAATAATCGCAAGGTATTTGGAGCCAGAGGTCTAAATTTTTAAGCATTAGGGTCGTTTAGTCAGCTGGCCAAAATTTCCCACATACTGCCACTTTTATGTTTCATTTTAATCCTCCTAGGGAAAAACTGGTTTGTTTTATTTCTCAGTCTTTTATTGGCATCTTTGTTTTTTGTATTTATGGAATACCCAGTTACACATATGTGTACCTAATTTAACATACAGCCCTTTCCAGCATTTCCTGTAAAATATTCTACATAGAATTCTTTGGTCAGATACATTTAGGATGCTCTAATGCCCATCTGACATTGGTAGACCTCATAAGTGTGTATTCTATATTAAGGTCTCTGACTTATTGTGTATAAAGAAACTCATTTAATTTGGCTTAACGCTGCATTTCCTGAACTGACTTTGGTGGGAAACAATAGCCATTCCTTGGCTCATTTTAAGTCATGCAGAAGTAGACTTGTGCACTATAGCCCCGCAGTTATACTCAGTGACATTTCACACATTCTGCCTGCTAGGTGATTACTGAATCAATCTACATAGAGAAACCAACATCCACAATATATAGCAAATGGAATCAGATTCCAAACTGAGCACATGCTTGTCAGGAAATCAGAGTCACCCCAGTCTCTTCTGTATGTATTGCTGATTTCTTGTGGTCTTGTCTTCCTCTCCACAGCTTGGGGAAATCAACCTAAAATAAAGTCCTTGAGGGGTGCACGGGTGGCTCAGTCGGTTAAGTGGCCAACTTTGGCTCAGGTCATGAATCTCACATTTCGTGTCATCGGGCTCTGTGCCCACAGCTCAGAGCCTGGAGCCTGCTTCAGATTCTGTGTCACCCTCTCTCTTTGCCCCTCCGCTGCTTGTGCTCTCTCTCTCTCGTATAAACAAACATTTAATTTTTTTTAAAATGTAGAGTCCTTGAAGAGTCCATGGAAAACCTGCTCAATCTAGAATATTAACAGACAGGCATCAAGGTAGACTGTTTTATACTCCGGGAGTGGCCCAGGCGAATGGATGGGAAAGCATTGTGAATAAGGAGGGTACTGCTTTCCTGGTTCTACACACCTCCCTTTGATGCCAGCCTTAGAGATACTGGCCCCATGGTGTGCTTGGAGCTTTGGGATATCTTCGTACAGCACTGCAGACTCGGGGCGGGGGGGTGTGGAGGGAAACTAAAAAAACTAAACTGAAATATGGAGAGCTGGATTTTTTTTGTTTTCACACACATTTCCCCACTTTTACATGTACTCACATGTGTGTGTGTATGTGTGTGTATGTCTGTGTGTGTTTAATTCTATACAGTTTTATCACTTGTGTAGTTTTTGTATCCATCACAACAGTTAATACTCCTGACAGTGCATTTGGAACCATACTCAAATCCCTGCTTCCACCTTCCCAAACATTGGCAACCACTGATCTGCTCTCTACTTCTAGTTTATTTTTTCTAATTTAAAATATTATATAAAGTAAATCATATAACATGTAACCTTTCAGGAGTATTTGTTTTTGTTTTTGTTTTCAGTCAGCATAATTCTGAAGATCAATCTAAGTTGTAAGGTATAGTAGTCCCTGATACGTTTGTGAGTTTAACCACTGACCCATTGCAGGACATCTGAGTTATTTCCGGTTCAGGGTTATTGCCCATAAAGCTATATGAACTTTTGTGTACAGATTTTTGTGTGAAGGTGTGTCTTCATTTTCCTGGGATAAATGGATGATATCATAGTTGTGTGTTTAGTTTTATACGAAACGGCCAAACTGTTTTTCCAGAAAAGCTGTAACATTTTGCATTCCAACCAGCAAAGTATGAGTGATCCAGTTTCTCCACATCCTAAACCTTCAGGGTTTAGTGTTGTCACTGTTTATTATTTTTAGCCACTCAGATATGTGTCCTGTGCTGTCTCATTGAAGTTTTACTTTATATTTCCCCAATGGCTAATGACACTGAACATCTTTTCACATTATTATTAGCCATCTGTGTATTGTCTTCAGGGAAGTGTCTGTTCAGGTTGTTTGCCCATTTTCTAACTGAATACTTTTGGTTTTTATTACTGAGCTTTGCAAAGACTTATTTATTCTAGGTACTATTTATTTCCTGGCCAAGTGGTTTGCGAGTATTTCTTCCACTCTGCTGTTGGTCTTTTCATTCTCTTTACATAGGCTTTCACAAGGCAAAAATTTTGAATTTTGATAAATTCCAATTTATCAGTCTTCCCTTCCCTTAATGATCCAGGTACTTGTCAGGTCTTTTGTTGTCAAAAACTCTTTGCCTAGTCCCAGGTCACAAAGATGTTCTCCCCCTATATATTTCTCCAAGTTTATTTTACAGGTTTCTTTACATCTAAGTTTATGATTCGTTTTGAGTTAAGTTTAAGACATGAGTGAGGTTTGGGTCCTTTTTTTTTTTTTTCAGATAGGTGTCGAGTTGCTTTGGCATGATGTAATTAAAAGGTTATCCTTTCATTTAATTGCATCTGCCACTATCAAAAATCAGTGAGCATATTTATACGAGTCTATTTCTAGGCTGTTCTCTTCCATTAATCTATGTAACTGTCCCTCTGCCAATACTGTGGTCTTGATTATTGTAGCTATAAAATAAACCTTAGTATTAAGTAGAGTGATTCTTGCCACTTTATTCTTAGTGAAGATGGTGTTCGCTATTCTCAGGACTGTACTTTTACATACAAAATTTAGAAAAAGCTTGCCCGTACCTTCAACAAGTAAAAGAACACATTTTTTTAAATGTGCTGGAATTTTAACACTAATTGCATATCATTTGCAGAGTTCATGCTATGTTGAGTCTTCCAGTCCGTGAATACAGTATGGCTCTCCATTTGCTTACATTTGATTATTTTCACTCAGTATCTTGTCTTTTTCAGAATATAGATCCTTCACCTGTTTTATTATCTGTATGCCTAAGGATCTCATTTTTTTGAATGATTGTGAGTACTTTTGTGTTTTTAATTTAGGTTTCTGCATGCTCGGTGTTACTGTGTAGAAATTGCATCGTGTGACCTATTTACCTCATTTATACTGAGAGGGTTTTGGTTTTGCTTTGCACTTGGTTTTGATAGATTCCTTCTCATTTTCTATTTAGACATGTCATCTGCAAATAGGGATAGTTTATTTCTTCCTCTCCAAACTGTATACTTTTTATTTCTTTTCCTTTCGTTATTGCAGTGGTTAGAACTTGTAGTGGTAAGAATGGACATCCTTGTCATATTCCTGATGTTAGGAGGAAAGCATTCAGTCCTACGCCATCAAATATGTCGTTAACTCTACTTCTTCTAGATGCTTTTCTATCGTCTTAGTTTCTTTTTAATGTCCAGCTAATGAGAGACTCTAGAATAATTTCAGAGCCTGCAAGAATTGGAAAGGAGACAAAAATAAAATTCTTAGAAATTTTCTAGTCTACTATTTCTACTAATAAATTTCTGGATTTAGTATTTATTTATTTTGACTCCTAGGCAAAGTTTGTTCTAATACCATTCCTGCCAAGAATGGACTACAGGCATCCTTCACTTGAGTTTGGGTTACACGTGTAACCGTCCATGAGATATTTCGGTAATCTAAAGCTTTGCAGACACTTATCCTGCCTTTATTTCTGTGCTCTTTAGTGTTAACCCCAAAGGGAGGAAATCGGGCTGTATTTTGAAGCAGGTGTTCTTTTGCATCAGTGGCTTTCCTTTTCCTCTGTCTGAATATACTCTCCCCCTCAACATCCCCACCTCCCACCCTCCATCCTCGATTTGACCGACTGCTCTTTCAAGGCATCTCTTCCATCTGTTGGTTGAATGTTTGCTCCTCTGTGTACTTACCACCAGAGCAAGGTTCTTGCAGTGGATCTCAAGGCTCTGACCACACAGGGCTCTCCTTGAAAGCCTTGAAAGGAAGCCCCAGTGATTTATATTTCCGAACCTGATATGCAGCAGGCTGAAGTCCTCAATGAACACGTGTTCAGTTAGTGACTGCTTCACTTTTCATCCTTACTGCTAAATGGATGTTAAACAGATTCTTTATCTCATGAGAATTTTCATAGGTTGCCCAAATTCTGAGATATGTTTTAAGACACTTAATCTGGGTTGAACTTTATACATTTTAATAGGGTGCCACCAAGTTATATTCTGTGTGTATAAACTTTAGCCACTAAAGTTGTTAAAAATACAGATCTCCTTCTATCCGACTACTTTCAAGCGATTTCTTCAGTATCTGGGTTTGTAATAAGAATCCTAGGTGATAATAATACAGGTGGTCCTGGATCACACTTTGAATAACATAAACCAAGAATTCAGAGGACTATGTTTTAAAGAAAACAAAACTTAATTGTAGTCACAGTTTGCTAGAAGCAAACGCCTGGAAAACATGTTAGAGCCAGTACAGGTATTTTTCTTTGGTATCCCTGATGTATATGCTCCTCAAACTGGCTACAGGTATCCAAAAAACTAATGTTCTTTAGTATAGAGACAGTATCAATGCAAGTGTTCAGCCTAATGGACACGTATGTTCCAGACAGTTATCAGTGCTTTAGGCAAAAGGGATTTTTTACCTTTGGGGGAAAAGAGACATTATTAGCTTCCATAGAACTGTTTTATCCTTTTCTGCATATTCTAGCTAAAATCAGGGATGAATCACCTCCATGATGTGAATTTATGTAACAGAATAAAACAAGAATTGGGTAAGAAATCAGAAATGATGATATATACTTGGTTGCCAGAAAATCACCATTTGGTATTATTTTCCCACATATAGCCTACATTCTGATATGATGTACGGGAAACATTTGGGTGGTACAATTTTGTAGTTCCAACTCAGGTATATTTCAGGATGCTTTCTGTTTTGATTATGTTACATTTTACTTACACCTTGAAGATAATATAATGCTGTTACCATATTGTTTTCGTAGGGTAAGTTCCGGTTAAAGTAAGTCCAGAAGTACAGGGTTTTTTGTTTTTTTTTTTTTCCCTTTTGTGGGTATACAGAGTGAGTTTTGCTGAATAGCTTGATTCCATGCCTATAACCTGGTAATTTAGTACTATTTTTCAAAAACATTAAAATGAAGCAAATAGACCCTCTTATTTCCCCGATGGGCTGATTTTGGGTGCTTAGAATATTCATAACTGCCTACAGTTTGTAGTTTTATCAGTTTGAAGATAATTATTTTGCTTTTTACATCTTTCAAGGCAAAGTGAAAATTTTCCAGGTTGTGTTCTGAAATACACATATTGCCTCACCACTTAAACAATTTATATGAACCCTTATGAGAGCTAGGAAATGTGTGTATTGTTTCACAAATTGACAGTGCAATTGTTCTGATACAGAAAGTGACACCATTGTGTATATTAACTGTAGAATTCACAGGTTTTGGATTAAAAGAAACAGTACATTTTTTTCTTGCTTTTTTCCCTGAAAGGCTTAAGTTTTGTTCAAAATGAGCCAATGGATTTTCTTCATTGGGTAATTTATGCTGGAGAATAAGAATCAGAATTTGTTTTCCTGGATTATTACTGGAAAAATTAAGCAATTTTTAAAAATAATCACTGGTGGTCAAAATAGTATTTGCCTTGATTACTCTATTAAAAACTTGAAAAAAAGTCTTTGGGCAGTTATAAAAATTATTTGCATTTTTTCACAGCCACACATAAAAAGGAATTAGGTGGATTTAGTGTACTGTTATCCTTTGACTTCTACCTGCATGGTAATTTACAGTGATACATATTCTCCATAGAACCCTTCAAGACTTAGGACATATAGAACTTGTATCCAGAACCCAAATATTTTCAATTCTTTCTGTAAATAACCACAATAATTATAGGTAGAGTAAAATTTATTTAGGGTACTGATCAAAAAATACCTGGGGAGAGAAATTCATAAAGAGCTGGCTTTCATTAGAAGGTAAAGGTAAATGTCTTCATGATCTGATGAATCACTGTGACAAGTGTGGATATTGGTTTATGTATATTTTTGATTCAAGATTTTTCATTTCCATCTTTGAGTCCTATTGTCTAGTTATTTAATTCTAATACATGCTTTGTCCATTGGGATAGCCCAGGCTACTTTGACAGTGTTAAAGCAGCACAGGATTAGTGAGTATATATATTTATTTGTCCTGCTGAATTTCTAAGAAGCCTTAATAAATCAAAATCCTAATTTACCTTTTCAAAGACAATGTTCTCCCCTTGAGATCAATGAAAAAGGGTTTTATCCTGCAAAAGAAGGGATTGCCTCTGTGTGAACATTTTAATGTGTCTTGTCCTTTCTGAAATCCCTTTCTGTTTTGTTTTCAAATCAGATCTTGAAAATTTTCAAACCAAAATGAGAAGTACTGTGTCTGTGCGTGAAGGCCAGGGGGTCGTCCTGCTCTGTGGCCCGCCGCCACACTCCGGAGGTGAGACGTGGTCTGTGTGCTGTTTAATATTTATTGACTAAGTTTCAGTGTGAGACCAACAGCATATGTACTGTTATCGCTTCCCTAAATTACCCTGAGAAAATTGATAACCCACGGATTGGATTCTGTCACCTGAGTTGGAATATAAGAAACTATACAAAAGACAGTCCATCCAGAGAAGCTTATAAACATAATTTATTACAACAAGAAGTGCTGTAAAGGCAAGTGAGATCAAGTTTGTTTCAATTACCTAATGGTGCTGAACAGTGCCTTTTACACCATATCATTTGTTATTTAGTTCTAGAACATGACCTACATTAGAGTCTTTATAGTTTCTCCCTTTTCTCTCTCCCTACTTCTCTCTCTCCCCCCATCCTGTACCTCTCTCTTTCTGTCTCATACACACGCTTCAGCATGATTAATATATGCTGTCAGTCCTCTGTATCTATGCGTGATATATATATATATATGAAAATATATATATATATACATATATATATATGAAAATAATATGTGTATGTATATTTGCATCACTTTCATTGGGAAGTTGGAGTTGCACATTTTATGCTACATTGCTATAAATTGAAATGCTGCTAAAAACTCAGAGTGAAAATGAACTTCAGCACATAGGAAAATAATTTAATAAGCACCGCTCCCCTAGTAAGAGCCTGGAGTGTTGGTTTGATTTTGCTCTCATGATCACTCCTGCAAACTTGGTCACTTACAGGAACAAAGAGGGCATTATTAATGTATAAATCACTGTTCTTGAAGAAACAAATGATTCTGTTCTTGAGAGGATGGGAATTACTGAGGGATAAACCGGTTAGAGAGGATCTTTCTGACCAGAGGCAAAACCGAGAAATCTTCCCATCATGGTGAAGTTTATTCAAATGAAAATATGATGGACTTTATTTGCTTTGTGACATACAAACCAAAGTCCTTTTTCCCCAGTGACTTGTCAGCTTTCATCACAAAACCCTCAGTCCAATAAAACAAACATTTCCCATCATCACTATCTGATCACTTGAAATGTATGAGCCAGCTGGAGGGTTTGATTAGCAGACATGATTGCCATGATATTGGGGGAATAGGTTTACTTTGGGCTCCCCAAAGTACTTGAGTAGTGTGTATTTTCTGGAATCTTAAAGTTACAGAGGAATTTTAACTTTGAAGGGAGAGTCTCTTGAATGCAAATAAAAGTAACAGAGCTCAAACTGGCTTGAAGAAAATAGGGAGTTTACTAGCCCACATCACTGGGATGAGTAGTTGGCCTCTAGTAGAGCTGTGTGATTGTTACAGAGATGCACCACCTGTCTCGTTGTGCATAGTGCAGTCAGTGGATCGCCTCTAGCTCTCAACTCCCTTTTGATCTCCTCAACTATAGAGTTACTCACTTGCCCATGATCTTGCCCCTGCCTGGGGAGCCCACCTCTGGTGACTCATCAGGACAGAAGGAAGGGTCAGCGCTTTATGCCCAACATGGGACAATTCTGATGGGCAGTCTTCCAGAGCCTGCTGCCGGGATGTCCAGTGGATTGTTGAACCACATCACAATTGGACTTCTTTCTCTTCCCAGTCCTGTACCTGCTTCCTTCCTTTTAGACATTTTGATCATTGATAAAAATATTTTATCCCAAACTCTTATCTCAGTGTCTGCTCCCCGAGAACCCAGTCTCCCAATCTCCTGGAGCCATGAGTTCAGCCAGTTCCATGAGAATTGTTGTTTCTTTATATCTCATGACTCTGCTTCCCTCAGTGTTGATTCTCTGTAATGTAGACTCCTTGTGGTGGCAAAGGTGTCTCTGATAACTCCAAGCTGGTGTGCTTAATGCTGGCAATCCTAATGAAGCAGGCAACCTGTTGTTCACTGGCTCTTGATTTTAACCAGATTAGCCTTATTTAGGAGATTATTCCTGCAGCAGAGGGTCGGGGTCAGCTGTGTCTACTGAGTAGCATTTGCATGAGAAACCTGTATTTTCTAAAATAAGAGAAGGGTTTTGTTAGGAGAAAAAGCAAGGCAATGTATTAGAGAGAAAAAGTGGCTAGAACATCAACCAAGGAAATATCAAAATAAATTTATTTTTAAAAATAAATATAAAAAAAACCTGGAGAATCTTGTCTGTGATGAGTTTTGGAAATGTTGACCTGACTAAAGATCCTGACTAATATTTAAGTACTTTTATGCTTAGATGTATTTGCTGATAACAAAGGAGGGACCTTTCAGTTGACTAAACTGTTGGATGAAACATACAACAAAAGATGACTTCTTTTCCAATATCATGTAATTGGAGAACTATTGGTGACTTCACATATTTCTCTTTTCATTTTTGAGGCACATAGGTTGGGGTAACTGTGAAAATCAAGCAGGCTTGTATATGAAGAAGGAAAGAAATGTCCCCACATAGGGCACATTAGCCCTTACAAGCCTAGACCATGGATGGGATTGTAAAGAACTGAACAGAAACCTACCTTCTTTACTCCTAGGTTGTACAGGAAAATGTTCTGGGCTAGAGTGTCAGATTTTCTGTTGAAAATCAGATTCTCATTGATCCACATCTACCTAATGCTAAGATACTCACAATTTGCATCCACTGCCCTGACACATTGGCTGGTGAACTCCTTGAAGACAGAGTCCAAGTTGCTGTTTGTTCTACATCCAAGTGCCCAAGGGAAGGCGAACTTCTTCAGTGAATGTGAAAATAATTTAATAAACACTTGATAAACAACCCAAGGCTGGTTGATAACAAACAGTCAGTAAATATTGGTTGAACCAATGAACACATTCATGAAATTAATAAAGGAATCCTTTTATAAGATTTGGTCAGTTAAAAGTGCTTTTTGAGAAATCACTAGAAACTTTGTTTCTAGAGGTATAAGTATCTAACAACCAATATGCCCTGGGTTGTTAGGGTGCCAAGCAGACAGGTGCAGGCACTGACAAATGAGAGTGAGTTCCAACCACAGCAGCTGATCATCAGTCCTGCTTCCTATCGGCTGTTGACTTAGGGAGTTTTGATTCAGTGGAAGGTGTGAGGCAGGGCATAAAACAATGGAAACTATGACATGAGGGATTATCAGAACTTGTGGTATGTGGTGCTCATGGCCCATTCTGTGACCCTACAGGACACGCACCTGCCCTTCTCTGTCTTCATCATTCTGCTCTACCTTCGTTCACTTCTTCCCCTTTCTTCATTTCTTCTTGATCCCTTCTCCATGGCTGGAAATGTTTAATTGTACTGTTATTTTCTAATTATTGAAGAAACCATCATAGTTCTTCATTCTGCATCTTCCCCACCAGAGTAATACCCTAAGATAGTAGGCACAGCAAAGCAAAATAATAAGCATAATAGTAAACATAATAGTCATAGTCACAGCAACCTCTGTTTATGGCATGCTACTTAGATGCTAAACAGTGTGCTGGCTCTTCGTGAAAATCATCTGCTAGGAGATTCCTTTGATTAAAAGTATGGAGAGGGATCGGGTGAATGACAATCTAAGATAGAGTCAGGAAGCTTCAGTCCTAGAGATAGCAAGAGGTTCAGCTCTCACCCAGCCAATACCTGAGTGCCTTGAGTCCAAACTTCTAGTTTATAAATTTTTTTAATATTTTTTTTTGAGAGGGAGAGAGAGACAGACAGAGCACCAGATGGGGAAGGGCAGAGAGAGGGAGACACAGAACTCGAAGCAGGCTCCAGGCTCTGAGCTGTCAGCACAGATCCCCCAGTGGGCCTTGAACTCATGAACCACAAGATGGTGACCTGAGCCAAAGTCAGATGCTTAACCAACTAAGCCACCCAGGAGCACCCCCCCACACACACAAACTTCCTGTTTATAAATGACAGATGAGGCAGGAGGCCGGAAAGTCAGCTTCAGCACTGAGTCTCCTAGCTGTTATTTAGTGCTACAGTTTGGGAGTTCAGAGAGGAAGTAGTCTACCTAAGATCATAGAATTCTGAGGAAATAGAATGACTGGCTCCTGGCCAGGGCTCTTTCTATTCTGGCACAACCTAAAGCAGCCCCATCATGGTACAAAGGCACAGAGTCCTCAGTGAAAGTGTCACTATCCTAAGCCAAGGGCTCTGACATCTCACATCAGATGCAGCAGAGTTAATGGCTCTGTTTTAATATTCGAGGCCATTATTAATGCGAGCACAACAGATGAGCAATGCCACAGTCTTCTGAACAGAAATCTCCAGAGGTCCACCAAATGCCCAACTCCGATTTGTGCCAGTCCAGTACTTCCGAGATTTTGATCACAAATGAATCAGCTGGGGACCTGATAAAATGCAGCTTCTGATTCAGTGGGTTTGTCTTGGGGCCTGAGATTCTGCATTTTTAATAAGCTCTCTCCTGAAGCTGATGCTGCCGGTGCATAGGCCACACTCTGAATAGCAACACCCAAGCCTGCCTGTTCCATTAGGTGGAGTCCCCGAGGAGTTCCTGTTACCTGCTTCTGTCCTCACTCCTTCCTTTTCCTCTAACTAGCTCCGTGCCCCAAACACTGGAAAATGTTTGTAACTCCAGAACCAAAATGTTACCTCCCCACTGAGGGCATCACTTTTTTTCCCCCATTCAAGTCTGAAGAGTCTTTCTCAAGAAGCTCTGCACTCAAATTTATTACCTTGTTTGGTGGCCTTCCTGGTCTCCAACAGACTTATATATATTTAATGTCTCATAAAACTCTTGTCTTTCTGGTGTGCCTGGATGGCTCATGTTAAACATACGACTCTTTTTTTTTTTTAATGTTTATTTCTTTTTGAGAGAGGGGGTGGGTGGGGAAGACAGAGAGGGAGACAGAGGATCTGAAGCAGGCTTTGTGCTAAGAGCAGTGAACATAACACTCTTGAAAGTGAGATCATGGGGGCACCTGGGTGGCTCAGTCGGTTAAGTGCCGACTTCAGCTCAGGTCATGATCTCACAGTTTGTGGGTCCGAGCCCTGTGTCGGGCTCTGTGCTGACAGCTAGCTTCAGAGCCTTGAGACTGTGTCGAATTGTGTGTCTTCCTTCCTCCCTGGCCCTCCCCTGTTCATGCTGTCTCTCTCTCAGAAATAAATAAAACATTAAAAAAATTTTTTAAAGAAATGAATTCATGACCTGAGCCAAAATCAAGAGTGAGATGCTCAACCAACTGAACCACCCATGCTCCCCAAGTTTCAGACTCTTGATTTCAGCTCAGGTCATGATTTCACAGTCATGAGATCGAGCCCATGTCAAGCTCTGTGCTAACAGCATGTTGCCTGCTTGGGATTCTCTCCCTCTCTCTCTGCCCCTCCCCCACTCACACTCTCTTTTTCTCTCTGAAAATAAATAAATAAATAACCAAACAAACAATAAAAACTTTTAGAAACCTCTTTCTTTTTTTTCTAAGTCCTAAGGGTTAGGGGACTGCCTTTTATAGTGCTCCCCTTTTAATGAAACTCCCAGAGTCCCAAGCATAGAAGAAATCATGGTTTTCTGTCATGACTTCTAACCTCCCAGATGTGATGTGAAAGGCCAGCCTGACCTTGAACTTGACTTTAGTTTAGATCTAAGAATTCATAGAGAACCTCACACCACAAACAGACTCTTGAGATTTTGAAATTAAATTATATGACAGGAAGTACCTTAGGTGTTCACGGGATCCGTCGTCCATTGTGTATACTTGTTTCTGCAAAACCCTTCCGAGAATGCCTCAGATCTCTGAGTGCATTGATGCTTTTCCTCTTTGAATCACAATAAGATGAAAATATCAAGGCACAAGGAGACAGCGTGAGAGCGTGCCATGCATTTTTGAATCACTGACAGATGCAGTATGCAGCTTTGTCTTTCCCACACTGTGTTCATTGTGCCTTCTTCCCAGGGGAACACTTCAGGAGCCTAAAGGGTCCTGGACTAGAAAGGCATTTCTCACTTTGTGATGTGGTGGTCATGGAGCTGGGCCACACACCAAAGGTGTTTTGTTTGGGTTTCAGTTGTGTGTTTCCTATGGCCGGCAACGTGATCTGTAAAGGCACTTCACCACTACTTACTGAAGGTCTCAGTAGCTGCTCCTCCTTTTTTTTTTTTTTTTTAATTTTTAATTTCTGGCTTCTATTTCTTCTGTTATTGGCCCATAGTAAAATTATGTTAAAATCTCTTCTCTTGTAAGTAAATTTTTTACTCTCTTATGTTTATTTGGGATAAAAATCAGAAATACTCTTCCAAAATGGACTAGGGAATTATACATGGAAAGAGCCTAAATTGGGGTACCAAAGCATGGAAACTGTGTATATCCCTTATATTCCCTTAATTCACTAATGCAGATAATTTATAAGAGAGTGGCAGCAACCTGGGTCTGCTTTGTGTAAGAGCAGTTACCATTTATGTGATGCCAATAAGAAGAAAAAACTCTTTCATGGGAGGTGACAGTTAGAACTTGCTCTTAGGAGTCCTTAAAACTTCTCTAGTGACACAGGTCACTTGAGAGGGGTCTTATCTTCCACTCATTCTGTGACATTTCCTGCCACTTCCTATTCATTGGCTTCTCTACAGGACAATCTAGTACCTCTCCAAGGCAAGAGGAATTAGCATCCTCTGAGAAATTAGTTGGAAGACTAGGAATTGACAAGTCAGAGATAAGAGACTGGGCATGGGTTATCTATAGCCTAATTATTAATCTAGTTATCAACAGTGTGAAAATTAGCTGGGAATTAGTGTAATTACCATGCCGTTGCTGGTATCGCTACAAAATCATTAGAAATTCAAATGCACCAGAAAAATGACCTGGTTATAAATAAGGTTGCAAGACTAGTTCATAGGCAAGTAATGATAAATATTAATGAGGCAGGATTCATAGACTGATCAGGTTCTTACACACATGCATGTTCACAAGGAGTTGATGTTTGTCCAAAGATGGCCGATGACATGTATGCTGAGTGGAGAAGAGGTTGTCGTCTTTCGCAGTATTTGGTCTCTGATCCAGCTTCCCGTGTCTTTGCTGAGTGCATGCTCTTCTGAAATGACAGCCCTGGACCCTGCCATCCACTTACAACAACACAGCCTTTGGGATGTTCAGGGGACAATGTGAGATGCCAAACAGCAGGTAGTGAAGGCTGAAGTGACTTGATGCTAAAAATTACTTTGAAAATTCTGGTGTGACAGAGGTGAGAACTGTGAGCAACATAACCAGATGGCATGGGATTTACACCCTCTGTATCAACATCTTGGGTCTTTTTTTTTTTTTCCTTTCTTTCCCCAAGACTGAAAAACAAGTCATCTCAGGTAGCTTAGATGAGGCGGGCCTGAAGAAAAAGTGCCAAGTAGGAGTTTTCTGGAAAGATGTATCCAGTGACTAGATCCTTCATTAAAGTGTCAAAACATATCACCTGGTGTTTGGGGATGTGATTAACTCAAAAAAATAATTTTCACAGATAACCTGCAAACGTAACACGGTTTTATCTTGGGCACTCGTTTTTCCTTCACCTACACTTGTGCTGTTTCTGTTTGTGGACTTTTTGGCTTCGATCGCATTTGCGTCACTGGTCACTGGGGAATGTTTCTCTGAGAATTCAGAGGTGTCCCCTTCCGTAAAGCTGAAAAAGTTTCATCTTAGCAGGCATTCATACCGTCACAAGTTGTGATATCAAGGTAAAGCAGATGAGTGGCTGGTTTACTAAGGAATAAGGATCTGTCCCACACGATACCATTCTGAGTGTATTGTTCCTGCCTGGGGAGAGGGGAGTAGATAAGGGTAGGTTAACATATCATGGCAAAAACTTAGAGAATCCACCTGTAGACTGAATGATTAACAAATTATAAAACTGATTTTTTAATATATGTCAATTCTGATGTGACTTGACGTTTAGAGGAGTTCAAAATATTAACAGAGTCATAGTAGCATTCATATAGGTATGTTTTGAATCCATCGACACACAAAACCTCAGCTGCTCTTATATGGATAAAACAAAATATTTTGATCTCTAAAGAGAGCTTATATTATAGAGGATAGTGTTAATTGCTGAGCACCCATTTTGTAGTTGGAAATGAAGGTGAAAAATTGTGTTTCTCTGAAGTACATGAATGGGGCATCTGAGAATTAGAAATATTCACTGAGTCGGCCTATTCTTTTATTCCTTTTTCCATCCATACATCCATTCATCCATCCATCCATCCATCTGTCCACACATACATACATACTTTCATCCATCCATTCATCCACCCATCCGTTTTATTCATTCATTGATTTACTCATGCATCCATCAAAATATCGGTTGGTGTGTAGATGGCATTTTATGTCTTATAATGCTGTTTTACTATAATAAATATGGCCCCTTACTTGAAAAATCTTAGTATTAAGCTGAGAAAAAACTGCGAGCATTGTTGATAAACTGGATAGGAATGTATTCAAACTAATATTTGTTGAACCTCATCCCACACCATTCCCCAAGCCCTGAAAGTATGTAAGAAACAGAAAGATAAATAGGAGTCCTCTTGCCCTTAGGGCTTGTGGTCCCACAAGAAGTGAGAAAGGTGTGTTTGCTGATAACTGGTTATCCCTGAAATAACAGTAATAGTTAGAGTTGTCATTATTTAACCAGACACTAGGTTTATTGCTCATAACATCAAGGAAGGATGTAGTACTCTTATTCTGATTGACAAGCTGAAGCGGAAAGCAGTTAGGTATTTTGTCCAAAGCTGCACAATAGTAGATTTGTGCTTCAGACCTAGATCTATTGCTTTTTTTTTAATGTTTATTTATTTGAAGGAGAGAACATGAGAGGGGGAAGGGCAGAGAGAGAGTGGGACCTAGGATCTGAAGCGGGCTCTCCACTGACCCGCAGGGAGCCAAATGTGAGATTAGGACTTGAGCCGAAGTCAGATGCTCAACCAACCAAGCCACCTAGGAGCCCCGATCGGTTGGATTTTGACAGAAAATTTTCGTGTGTTCACAACAATTACGGGCTTCGGTTTTGGTTTTTTGTTTGTTTGGTTGGTTTTGGTTTGGGTTTGGGTTTTTTTAAATTTTTTTTAATGTTTTTATTTATTTCTAGGAGAGAGAGAGACAGCGTGAGCAGGGGAGGGTCAGAGAGAGAGGGAGTGACAGACTCTGAAACAGGCTCCAGGCTCTAAGCCGGCAGCCAGCACAGAGCCCAACGCGGGGCTTGAACCCACGAACCATGAGATCATGACCTAAGTAAAAGTCGGACGCTTAACCGACTAAGCCACCCAGGAGCCCCTGTTTTGTTTTTTTAGGATTTACACATTATCTGCCTTCTGTGATAGTGTTCTTCAAAACCTTTTGATATATGCACTGATATGATTAAAATGTTTACAAACACCTCCTCTCTCTCTGTCTCACTGTCTACCCTCCATCCCTCAGTCATACTTAGGAGGCAGAGTGGAAACAAGCCAGGCATCTAAGAGCTAGATTGCTCGAGTTCCAGTTCTAACTCTGACTACAAACTTTGGGCATGTTGCCTAACCTCTGAACCTGTTTATTATCTGTAAACAGGGAATACTCACTGAGCTTATCCTTATAAGGAGGTTGTGAGGATGTATGTGAGTTGTTTGAAATGTCTGATTTATTTATTAAACAAAAAAACCATACTATAGTCCTAATATTTTTACTGTATGGAAAAATATAAAAATTAAAATAAGTAAATAAAAGTAAATCTGTAAAGAGGGTTTATTGTATTTTTTTCCTGTACTCCAGAGAACTTTCTTGCCTAGCACTTTTGTACCCCGCTTTGGAAAACATTGTTCTAGAAAATGTTTGGGTTTCCCTCCTAGTTGGTTAATCTATGGTTAAGGACGAAGGACTTGGCTGTTTCTTGCTTAACAACACAGTGACACTTAGAAGTGGCAGAAGGGGGTTGCCTTTGAGATGCTTATCCTGTACAAGCATCAGTGACTGCCTCCCTTCTGGGACTTACCCCCATGGCCTCCACAGGCTGCACCTACCTGCCGTATGTTCTAGCGGGCATTGGCTGACTGGCCCAGACAAGGACACCTGACCAAGCTGGGCCAATCAGATGTTCTTTTCTGGAAACTTGGTATTTGGCCCAACAAGATAGAATTCTGAATTTTGAAGCAAGACGCAGCCCTGCCAGGGATTAAGAGACCAGGGGTGGAGAATAAAGACTAAGGAGTGCTCAGCCACAGCCCCTCCTTCCTTCCTTGGCACCCACTTTCTTGCTGTTGGGTGCTCTGCACCAGCCTTTGTACAGGGGCATGTATATTGCATTCCCACTCTGATGGCCTCTGTTTCTTACAAACAAAGGCTCGCAGCTAATTCAAAGGGCATTACTATAAAGGCCATACTAGTCCTGGGGAAGGGGAATGAAACTGATACAAGGCCAAGATGAAGTTTAATATAAGAAATAAAGAAACAGGGGCATCTGTGTGGCTCAGTCAGTTAAGTGTCAGACTCTTGGTTCCAGCTCAGATCATGATCTTGAGGTTTGTGGGTGTGTTTCGCACATCCGGCTCTGCGCAGACAGTGAGGAGCCTGCTTGGGATTCTCTCTCTCCCTCTCTCTCTCTGCCCCTTCCCCGCTCACACGCTCGCACTCTCAATAAATAAATAAATAAACATTTAAAATATAATAGAGAAACAGAAGCTACATGTTTCAACAAATGTCCTTGTTCCGGCATCCTTTTATGATTGAAGTCAGCATTGAACACACCACAAATAGACCTAGAAGGAGGCAAGGTCATAGAAACAATTTGAAAAAAAAACATACATTCATTGTTACTTACGTTTGCAGTTTCTGAGTGAGTTTCCCTGAAATCTCAGGGATGCCACTGACCATTTCCACAGAGATTTTATCACAGCAGCATGGCGTCATGCTTTTCCCTCCTATTTCATTCTCAGATCCCCTACATGGTCTTCGCTACTACAATGAGAAAATCATTTTTTCCAGCTTTAAAGCCTGCAGTTTTCCTTGCTCTGATTCCATCCACCCACAGACAGGAGCCTTAAGCCCATCGAGAAAATTACATGCAAAAGCTGGGAGTTTAAATCCACTGTTATAGTGATAGCGCTTCAAGAAGAACTTATTTAAAAATTGCAGAGCTCTGACTGATGTTGTCTGCTTTAAGTAAACATAAGATTGTTAATTTAGTGCAAATCAAGGATGGTAAAGGCTTTGTTTCCTAACATTCTAAGCAGAAATTGAGGATGATCATTAGTTGGTACTTTCTGTCATTAAAAACAAACAAAACATACAACCTAGTAGCACTGGGTAAAGCTTAAGAAGTCATTTGTGCACTGGCAAGAGGGAAAGCTAAACATCGGTTGCTTTGCCATGAAAATGAATTTATGTGCACTTAGTGTTTTAATTAAGATGATACAAGCTATGGTAACATACCTGAAAACGTATTAGCATAAACCAGAATGTATCTCTTGCTCAGATAAGGTCCATATCAAGCTCTCTGGCTCCATCCATTTATGCCTCTTCATTGCAACATCTAATATCCATGGGCACTGCCTTGGTCTCCCTCAAGGTGGCAGAAAGAAAAGGGTGAAAGAAGCCACTTGGGTGCTTTTTATGGAATAGGTCCATAGGAGACCCTGTTACCTCTGTGCACGTTCTGTTGACTGGTCCCCAGGCACATGGTCACACTAAGCTCAAAGGAGGTGAGACTGTAGTCCTGTCTGTGCCAAGGGAGAAGTGAGAACAGGTTGGAAGTATGGCTAGCCTGTCTCTGCCATACTTTGTTTGATCTGTGCTTTTGAAAATATGCACATGAGGACCTGAGACATCAGATAGAATGTCATGTCTTAAGGGCTTGTTTCTGAACTCTGGTGGCTATGTGAGAAGTTTTCTTTGGAGGACTTATTTAAAATGTGCATTCCATGGAGTGCCTGGGTGTCTCAGTCAGTTAGGTGTCCGACTTCGGCTCAGGTCATGATCTAATGGTTCCTGAGTTTGAGCCCCACATCAGGCCCTGTGCTGAGAGCTCAGAGCCTGGAGCCTGCTTTGGATTCTGTGTATGTGTCTCTCTCTGTCCCTCAACAGCTCATGTTCTGCCTCACTCTTGCTCTCACGCTCTCTCTTTCTCCCTCTCTCAAAAACAAATAAACTTAACAAATTAAAGAAAAATAAAATGTTCATTCCATGACCCCACTGACTCAATAGTATGGGGTCTTCCTTGGGAATCTGCACTCTTTATAAATGACTCCAGGAATTTTTTTAAGTTTATTTATTTATTTTGAGAGAGAATGAGTTGGGGAGGGGCAGAGAGTGAGAGAGACTTCCAACCAGGCTCCACACTGTCAATGCAGAGTCGGACATAGGCCTCGAACTCAGGAACCACAAAACCATGACCTGAGCTGAGATCAAGTGTTGGGTGCTTAACCGACTGAACCACCCAGGTGCCCTGGGGAATTTTTGATTCAGATGGTCTTTGAACAACATTTTGAGACATGTTACTATCAAGTCATATAAATTCACATGTTTTAAGGAGACGTTTCAAGGAATGGAAGAATGTCATAATGGACGAAGTAAAAGCATTGTATTTCAGGGGTTAAATTTTATTAATCAGGATGATTTAGATTCTGAAAGGGAAATGAAATTCTTGGCTTATGTAAAACATTATTTTTTTAAAATTTATTTATAAGTTAGGCAGGTCTTATCTCACTCCACTAAGTTTTTTCTTCATTAACATTAGCTGCCTTAGAAAGCATAGTTGTTGGCAAGCCATTTGTGTTTAAGTGAACATTCATCTTCCCAGCTGTCATCTGTGTTTGTGGACAGTCACATGAACTGAGCACCTCTCCTGCCATTGGTTAAGATTGCTTAGCTTTTGATCCTCATGTGTACTGCCTGGCAGCTCACCCCTGAGTACTTTGGGTCTGTTTATCTTTGTCATGTGTGTGCATGTGTGTTTCATGTCAAGGGGGCATACCTGTCTAGTGTAAAACCCAGATTGATCTTGTAGGGAGGAAATTTCAAAATTGATCAGTTTCTCTTATACGCCTCACCCTTATTTAAAACCTATTTTTCCCTATTAAAGATAGCAAGTTGGAATTTAAAATGATACCAGGATTGGGGTGCCTGGGTGGCTCAGTTGGTTAAGTGTCAGAATTCAGCTCAGGTCATGATCTCACTGTTCCTGAGTTTAAGCCCCATATTGCGCTCTGTGCTAGCAGCTCAGAGCCTAGAGCCTGCTTCAGATTCTGTGTCTCCCTCTCTGTCTGCCCCTCCCCCACTTGTGCTCTGTATCTCTCTCTCTCTCTCTCTCTCTCTCTCTCTCTCTCTCAAAAATAAATAAATGTTTTAAAAACTTAAAAATGACACCAGGATTTAACTCTAAGAAATCACTTTTCATTCCTTCTGGAACTAGTTTTCCAGATTTATTTTACATACTTTTTCTGAAGTAATTAATTAAGTGCTCTCCCCTCCTAGTTAGTCTATTTTACATCATTACTTTTCTTATCAAACGTTTTATGCCCCCAACGTGGGAATAAATTAGTCAGCTAAATACAATGGAGTCATAGTGGTCTAATGTGTGAGTTTTATTGTACATACGTACAAACTCTAATTCTTGAGACTGAATTTGATATTTTCTGGACAAAGGTGATTTGGGAAGATTAATAGATGCCAGCAAGCTCAGTTCCCATGAAGAAGCATCAGGTTCCCAAGCATAAATACAATAACTCAGGAGAAACATAACTAATTTTTCTGTTGTAGCTTTAAAGGAATTGCTGTTCCTGGTGTAAATTTTTCGTAAATCCAGAAATTAATTTTTTTCTCATTTTTCTAGCATTATGTTGGCCATGATATTATTATATCTGGAAATATTATCCATTTTGCAATTCACTCCTTTTACTTCTTTTAATTTCTCATTTGATTTCTATGTAACGTGTCACGTATTCTCCATACTGCCTTATAACGATTACCTTCCACAGCTAAGGAACTTGATTAGGCCCTGACTCCCTGATACAACCATCTGATTAATGGATTGGTACATTCAGTATAATAAATAAAGGTAAGTTCTGTGCTCCCACCATAAGGAGAAAAGACTCCGTATTTTCTCTCGTGGCTTTAAATTTTATCAGCCTATGTTTATACTCAGACCCTTTTGTGTGACCCTGAACAGCATTTCTCATACTGTGTTCTTATAGAACAGTGATAAGCATCACGTACAAATGTGAGGCAGTTTGAAAAACACGTCTTCAAAAACACTGAGAAAAGCGAAAGAAAACGTTGTTTTTTTTATTTCTCAGAGCTTTTAAGAGTAAGGTATTAAGTACACGTATCCAAAAGGAGGACTCTAGCATGCGGTTTTTCCCACACTTACTTGACACAAGAACCCTTTGTTTAGGAAGCATCTTGCCGGACCAGATGTTTTGGGGAGCACACCTCAGGATGTGCTCACCCAGCTTGAAGATGGCGCTCACCAGTAATTTTCAAAATGTCTTCCGCCAAGTGCTCTGAGGGTTTGTGAGCATACTCAGAGAGACAGTTTCGTGTACAGACCTCTCATTTCCTCTTCATAGAGAGCATTTCTGTTCTTACCTCTTTTAAATTTGTAGTTCCATCTGAATACTCTTTAAAGGCAGGATTCTTGGGATGCCTGGGTGGCTCAATCCATTGTGTCTGACTTCAGCTCATGTCATAATCTCACGTTCTGTGGGTTCAAGCCCCCCATTGGGCTCTATGCTGACAGCTCAGAGCCTGGAGCCTGCTTTGCATTCTGTGTCTCCCTCTCTCTCCCCCTCCCCCGTTTGCACCCTGTCTCTCTCTCAAAAATAAAAATAAACATAAAAAAAATAGTAAAGGCGGCATTCTATATTGACAGATTGTAAAGAGAAGGAAGGAAGAGAGGGAGAGAGAGAGAACATATCTTTTATCAGCAAACAAGTGGAGTCAGCTGCCCAGATTTATTCATATTTATTTTGGCTTGAGAATTCTTGATATGTTAAGGGGTGGTTTCTTCATTATATAGTTATGGAAACTGGGGGAGAAAATTAAGGGACGCTTTGAGTAGTTAATGTACTTCTGGCATTTTGTAAATTCAATTAATTATGTGTGGATCACTTTACATCTGTTACAGTAATAACAATAGGCTGATGTTTTCTGGTGGGGAAACGAGTCCATCAATCATCCATAATTGATCTTCGGATAAGGGGATCCATTCTGACTGGCTTACAGTAACCAAAATTGTTTTCAGTGTTACTGCCAAAACATGTTGTATTTCACAAATCTCTTAAGAAGGCCTTTTCTGTTTCCACTTGAGATATAAAATGACATCTGAAGTGGTGATATATGTAGACTTAAAGCAATCTTTTTCAATCATTATAACCTTTAAGCACCACTAGCATCCCTCAGGATTCTGTGACCTTTTCTCTCTGTATTATGCTTTTTGACAGCTCAGAGAGAAAGGCAGTATACCTGACATCTGGTATAAACATGAAATGTTAATTCTTTACACGTACTTAATATTGCCAACCACTTATAGATACTCGTATGATATGTTTTGGCTTTTTCCCATGGCTACAACATGAAATCTATATGAGTTTTCTTAATCCAGTGGTAGAAAGCAGGAAGACTTATTTGCTGGTCATCCATAGCTATGGTTCCGTCTTGGATTCATCACCGTAGATTAGGCAGAAGGCAGAAGTTCAAGAGTCTTTAGCTATACAGTGAAAGGATTTTGTTCTCTGCAGTGTCTGAGTAAAGAACAAGGGGAATTCAAAGACTCTTAGAACAAAACACAAGCACATAAGCAGAATTGTAACAGCCAGAGACAAACTTCTGTATCTCTAACAGGAACTGGGGGTATTATGCTTAGTGATTCTTAGTGTATTGGAGGCATGTATTCCAAGCTACAAGGCATCAGTAAGGATCCTCAACTAAGTTGAAAGAAGAGCTAGTTTGATAAAATCAAGTCATTATGGTCAGAATATCATAATGCAGTGAAGGAGTTCTTCAGAAAGTAAAAGGACTGGATGGCATCCAGAGCTCAGTAGATATCCAGATATCTCCAAGTTGGAAGAACTTTAGAACAAGCCAAGATCTGACCTCCTAGTCAGAGCTCACAAGCATTTTTTTAAAAAAAATTTTTATGTTTTATTTATTTCTGAGAGAGAGAGAGACAGCATGAGCAGGGGAGGGTCAGAGAGAGAGGGAGACACAGAATCTGAAGCAGTCTCCAGGCTCTGAGCTAGCTGTCAGCACAGAGCCCGACGCGGGCCTTGAACCCAAACTGTGAAATCATGACGTGAGCCAAGGTCAGACGCTTAACCAACTGAGCCACCCAGGTGCCCTGAGCACACAAGCATTAAACAGATAGCCTGGAAATTTCAGTTGGAAGTGTTAACATAGAAAAAATTTACAGCCAGCATACAAGAATGTTCTCCCCAAAGAATGGTATCTATATTTGTTGTTATATTTGTGAATTTCAGGGTCTTATGCACATGGTTAGGAATAGATGCCTTTATCGATTTTAATAGAAATTGTTAAAACTAGCATGTAGGTTATTAGCGCTGTGATAAGACATCGCGATAGGGGACATAACATACCACCCTTATATATATGTATGCAAAGTTCTTGAACAATATGTGGCATGAAAAGCTGCTTCTAAGCTGTGTGCAGTGTACTGGCAAAAGGGCTTGAGAACCTTTATACATGGAATTGAAAGAATAGTCTAGAGTTTATAAATGTCTAAGCAGCCATATTGTATCTCAGTCCTAGTACAATAGTAGTAAAATTTAGGGAAACAACCTTCAGATGGCCTCTCTGTACCAAGGAGGGGGCTTCATTAGAAGACAGGAGGAGAGATGAATTGTATGAAAACAGTTTTGGAATCACAGGATGCAAGAGCCTCCATTGCAGGGTAAGTGCCTTGAAGTAGCGGAAGGAATTTTTAAACGATTTAACAGCTTTAACAAAGCTGCCTATGAGATTCCACATGGAAAATGGAGGACGTTTTTCCAGAGAACTACAAGTCCATTTACAAAGGTTCAGCATAATATCGACAGGGTTGCGGGGTGGGTACATATTTTTGAGAATGGCTCCAGCAATATGGCCCAGTTGGAAATGCATCAAGAGACATTCAAACTGCAAGCCAGTTTCATGCCTCAGTTATCTCCCCTCCAAGCACAGGAACAATTTCCAAATCTGAGTGCAGTTGAAAGAATTAAAACATGGACTGCCTCCTGAGCATACATACCCTTTCCTTGCCTTTCTTATTTTTGTAATACCTTTTAAAAAGCAACCCCGGTTACTATACCAGGGAGATAATCCAGGGATAAGATTTACTCAGTGCAAACCTTTTATTAAAGGCCTACAACATTGGGTTCTGGAGCATTTTGTTTTCCTTTTCTTAAACACTAGTTCGATCAGGTTTTCAAAAGCACATCAGAAATATTCCTAGTCTTAAATCCAGGGATTTATAGAACACAAAGTTGCAAGACCAGTGGGAAATTAATTTCCTTTGAAGCACATCAGCTTGGAGTTTCCTGCCCCCCCGCAGTGGACCCGAATTTGTTCTAACATCATTGCTCCTACTCCAAGCTATAAGCCAACTGCAGGAAGCCAATGATTGCCTGGGCCGTGCTGGCTAAATTGGAAAATATCAGGTCAAAGAAAGGTTAACTAGAGACTCATCATGTAGCTCACAACCACCACCACTGGAGAACCTGTCGTGTATGCATATAGTTACACGTTTCCAGTTCTAATAGGAGTGGCAGCATGATTGCTTTAAACATCAGAAAGGCAATTGTACTTGATCAAACTGACATACCTTTGAATGGATGCAGTCTGGTGTTACATTTTACCGTCAGGTATTTATTTACCACTGTTATGCAGACTTCTATTTAAAAAGTGTCTCTGGGTGCAGAAAATTCTGGGTCATCTGCTTAGAACATTGAGCATGCCTGTATTTTACTGACACCTTCATATGTTCTCAGTAAAGATTCTTCAGCTACCCACAGAGTATATACATTCTTCAGTTCATTGTTTACATCTAAAGTTTCACTTTGCTTTATCGTGAGTAGTACCTGGGAAAATATAACAAATCCCAGTTTAATGCTACAGCTTAAAGGAGAGTTCAGCGTTCATTTGCAAGGGACAAATGAAGGACCCTTTCAGTTCTGCCCAATTCTGTAAATCTTCAGATTTACACTGAGAACATACTGCTTTAGCACAAGAAATTTTATTTTTCTTTTATCTCTTTGAGTAGTTTTCAAGATACACTGTAACAAACAAAGTGGAATTGTCATTTTGGGCCCTGAAAAAAATTAATAAGACATGTCCACTGCTAACATTCTCCAATATATCTTTTCTTTATTGCTCTCCTCCCCTGGCAGAAACAAAATAATTACTAGCAATGAGAAATAACGTAGCCATTTTATTTTAGCAATATATTTCCTTTGCACGTGCACGCCAGTACCCACATGCCTTCTTTTTTGTTTAGCCAAATTATAGATTTGCTAAGAAAGAAAACTGGATGAAGGAAAATTACCCACATGGGGGAAGGAGGTGTTTATTGGCATACAGTGTCCACTGTATATAGTTAACCTACGGAACATATAAAAAGTAGAATTTCAAAATGAACTCAAGCCTTTCCCTTGAAGATACTTGTAAAGAAATAGTTCAAGGTAGGTTTGTTTTCCCAGATGATAAAAGCAATGATGCTTATTATAGAGCATTTAGAAAATTTAGTCAGTTTAAATCACAAAGGTAAAAATTACCCATATTACCACACTGCCAAAATAGCCATCATTTTGGTCTGTTTACTCAGTCCTATTTTTTCCTTACACATATTTTTTCCATAATTGAGAATTGTATTTTTTCTATTAATGTCATAGCTTAGGAATTTCCCTAGGTTGGTATAAATACCTTACAAAGTCGTATTGTAAAAAAAAATAACTAACTATAAAAATAATGTCTTTAAATCATTCCTTATATTTTAAGATGATTAGCTTTGTTTGTCATTTCTGGCACATTTTTTGTAATCTGTCACCTTTTATTACTATGTTTAGTAGACTTCATATTTGCTTGCTTATTTTGACTTTCTACTTTATTAGAAATTTTTATAGTTAAATCTCTTCGATTCATATATGATTTTCAGTCTTAGGTATTATTCTCGATAAAGTCCCCATATTATGAATCTGTTCATCTATATTTTTCTTTTAGTATCATCATATATTATAAAATTTTCATTTTAGTCTATGCAGAATTTGTTTGGTATAATGTGTGAGATTGGGATTTGACATAATTTTTGTTAAATGGAAACCCATCCATCCTAGCACTCATCAGTGGATAATCCACTCTTTCCCCCAGTTCTTTGAAATGTCACCCCAATCATTTAAAAATATCATATAGATGGGTACCTAAGTGGCTCAGTCGGTTAAGAGTCCAACTCTTGATTTCAGCTCAGGTCATGATCTCATGGTTCATGAGGTTGAGCCCCATGTCAGGCTCCATACTGACAGCATGGAGCCTGCTTGGGATTCTCTCTCTCCCTCTCTCTGTGCCTTCTCTGCTCATACTTTTTCTCTCTTTCAGAATAAGTAGATAAATTTCTAAATAAATATATCAAATAGATTATACTTACATATGTACATCCATAGATCAGTTTTTTAATTCTTTATTCTCTTACTCAGTTCTACAACATCATTACAATATTTTAAGTGCTACATTTCATAATGTTTTAATAATTTGTAGGGTATGTACTTCTGTTACACAACTTATTTTGCCAAAAAAGAAAAATTACTGCCTTTCAAATATATTCATTCTTCTAAATGCACATAAAAATCATCACATTCAAAACTTTTTAAGATTTTAATTAGAATTATCTCATATTTGCATATTATTTTGGGAAAGTTGATGTCTTTATACCGTTGAGACTTTACATTCATGAATATGGTATATATCTTCTGCGTTAAAATCACAGTGTTTTTTTCAGTGTTCTTTTCTGCATAAGCTACACATATCTTTTTAAATTGTGTTGTCTAGCCATTTACATATAATTTTTCTAAAGATTGTGGCAAGTATACAAGAAGACTACCTAGCTTTTCGTATTTAATACGTTCAACTTTTCTGGACAGTATAGTTAGGATTCTTTGGTGATGCTCATATGTTCCCACAAGATACCATGACAAGAGCTATTTTTTTTTTTAAATATATCTGAAGAGAATCCCATTACTAGGGTATCACTAAGGGTACTTCTTTTTGCTGTTCTCATAGACATTCTTTATCATGTGAAGGAACTAATCCTTCATTTCTCATTATCTGAGTCATTTAAATTGTACTTTTGCAGTAATAATTCTATGATAAGTATCTTTGACTGTAACATTTACTCTGCATTTTGGGTTATTGTGAAAAACATTTTGTGTTTGAATTTTTCAAAAGCACAAGTAGTAAGGGCTATTAATACAGTCTCTATAGTTGTAAAATGAATCATTTTTGTCTAATCCATCTTTTTTTCACTTCTTTTCTTACCCTAAAAATGTCCCCACAAACAAAACACACACACACACACACACACACACACCACCACCACCACCACCACCAATAACAACAACAACACAATAGTTCCAGAGAAAACTACATTGTTGTTGCCCTAGTGTGCCAGCCATAAAACATACTGTAAAAAAATCTACTTTAATTTATTTTACAGATGAGGAAACTTGAGACCTCTGTAGGTCAATTGATTTGAATAAAATCACATAGTATATGGCCATGCCATATTAAATCTCAGGTTTCCTGATGACTAATCCTTTTCATTATAGCACACCGTCTCCTGGTTATTTTAAGAACATGTTGAGTTCTATAAGAAAACTCTTTTCTTAGTTTCTCTCAAGAGGAAGCAGACTTTTAAATTTCAGTTGGGAGGAAGAAATGGAGTTGTAATCAAAGAGAGGCAGGCATGGAAATGACTTGACCACATTCAAGTTCCCCCAGTTAGATAAACCAGAGGAACAGACATTGAGAAGACTTAGCCATCTTCCTTTTACTCTCTGTGTTTCATGTGTACATCTCCAACATGTTGGAAAGGCTTATAAAGAAGTACTTGATGAAATAAATATTTGTCCATTCACTTTCATCACATTGAATTAAAAAAGAAAATCCCTGATCCCTTGGCATCTTCTCTGAAATGGAATGGACTCATTATAGAGATAAATTTAGCCTAGCAATTTAGATTATGGTTTATTTTTTTATATATTTATTTTATACCTGCTGTTTTCAAAGTAAATGTACTAGGGGTGAGTGTTCTACCATAAAATCAACTCAGAAAGCTCATGATGTGTAAGAGGAGTTATTAGATGTAGGCCTAAGTAAGAAAATACAGAGAATGGTAAATCCCATAAGAGCCAAATGGATGAAAGTATTATGAATTTGGAAGTGAGAAGACATCAAGGAGGAGAAGGCTTGTAAAATATTGTTTTCCATGATAAGGAGAAGTTTCCTGGTTAAGTAAGCCTTGAGGAAGCAGAACATGGAATATCAATAAACCTAACAACAAGAGAGAAGAGAGAAAAACGAACTAGAAGAGAATCAGAATCAACTCCCTATATTAATGGGTGTAATGACAAACCAAAATAAGAAGGTCAGAATATTTCTCAAAGGCCAAGAAGTTCTGTATGTTTGCATTATCACCGTAAGCAAACTTCTGTTTCCTGTAACATTTTTATGAGTATATACTCTTGAACAGAAAAAAACTGAAAATTTAAAGTACTGAACACAAATGCTTTGCAGCCTGGGGGATTGTAGAGGAAAGACAAACACCAGGTCAGACCATGAATGAATTAGACCTTCAGCCTCTTAGGGCTGAGTCACCTCTGGCCGAAGAACTAGAGTTTCTGAACTGATCAATTTCCATTATAAACTGGGTGGAGTCCCAAATTCTAGTTTCAATCCTGACTCACCCACACAGCTCCTTGTGACCTTGCACAAAGGGACAATCATTGTCCCCCTGACTTCGGACGAGTCCATGAGAGAATTCATGGGAAATATGGTATATGCTTCTCTTCCCTTACATTTCGTATTCTTTCGGCAATTCCACTCATCAAGGTCATGCACAGGTTTTGCAGTTCACCAAGTCTAGTTGAAATTGCCAGTCTCTGTCTCCAGAGGAGTCTCCCGAAGGCCTCTTTCCACCCCAGCCTCTCCTGGTGCATACAGTAGCCACCTGCTTTAAAATGCAAATTCAGTCATGTCACTTCCTTGCTTACAGCAGGTCCTTAACACAGATAAAGTCAAGGCCAAATTCCTTACACTGCCCACAAGGTCCAAAACACATGACCTCAGCCTATCCGAAGACATGTTCTCATTCCATTCCCCCAACCTCCCATTCTACCCAGACTTGATGGCCTTGAGCTCCCCCTCAGAACTCTGAGCATGTAGGGTCCTCGCCCTCACCCTCCCTCTGCCTCCACTGCTCACCCCACCCCCAGTCTTTCCCTGGCTGACTTCTTCTTGCCACTGAGGCCTGGCCTGGGCTGACCTCTTTCCTGACCAGTGCCTCTAAAGCAGCCTCTCCTCCCTGTAACTGTGCTATCACTCAGGTTTATCTTCATAGCTTTTCCCATTCTCTCCCGTTTTACTGCTTATTGATCTTGTTGCCCCGGTGCCAAAGCAATTAGAGTCGATCTCTAGATGAGTTAGGACCTAGCTTAAGTTTTTAGTTCTGGGGGCGCCTGGGTGGCTCAATCGGTTAAGCGTCCGACTTCAGCTCAGGTCATGATCTCACAGTTTGTGGGTTCGAGCCCCATGTCCGGCTCTGTGCTGACCCAGCTCAGAGCCTGGAGCCTGCTTCAGATTCTGTGTCTCCCTCTCTCCCTGGCCCTCCCCTGCTCATGCTGTTTCTCTCTCTCTCTCTCAGAAATAAATTAAAAAACATTTAGAAAAGAAAAAGTTTTTAGTTCTGTATTTTTAGAGCCAAAGTTCATGCTTAGTAGATAGCATGCACTCAATAAACAAGTGCCATGTACCTACTGGCACACTTTAAATGTTGTTTACTATCTTCTTATCTAAGACAATGTGGTATAGGAGGTTTCTTTGTGATATAGAAGGAGAAAATTTTATGATATTGAAGGATAAAAAGGCATGGCTCTAACTAAGACATGGTAGCAAGTATTGAGTTCCAAAGATTTAAAGTTTTGTGAGCTTAAATGAGGCTCCATTTGTTGGGCTGTTACTAAAATGAAAATGAAAAAAAAAAAAAAAGACCTACCATTAGACCTTAGATAGATCATTAGAAACCTCATGTATTTATGACATAATTTGATACCCATGCCTTAAGCGGTGCTTCTGTATTTTTTTTTTAAATATTTTATTTATTTCTAGGAGAGAGAGAGAGACAGCGTGAACAGGGGAGGGTCAGAGAGAGAGGGAGTCACAGACTGAAACAGGCTCCAGGCTCTGAGCTGGCAGTCAGCACAGAGCCCGACGCGGGGCTCGAACCCACGAACCGCGAGATCATGACCTAAGCGAAAGTCGGACGCTTAACCGACTAAGCCACCCAGGCGCCCCTGTATTTTTTTTTTTTAACTAGGAAGAGGAAAGAAAAAACAGAGACCTTAGGGTTTCTGGGACATAGCCCTGGGAGACCAACCATAAATCCAAGAATCCTTTGAAGTCTCACATCTCACTTTGAAGAATCATGTAGTTTTTGCCTTCTACCCTATCATATATCCATGAGGTAAAATTGATGCCCTCAGAAGATGTGCCGCGGGAACGCTGGGGCCTCGAGTATCCCTGGCACCCAGGTTTCTGCTCCTGGGGAACATACCCTCCAGCCTAAGAAACATAAAAGACCTTGTAACTTTTGCAAAGTTTATTTATAGAGGAAGACGGGCTTCATTCATAAGTTCTTCCCAGCCAAGCCTGTGCTTTAAACTAGATCTAAAATGCTGGCTGTGCTCTGGAAAACAGTACGGAGGTTCCTCAAAAAGTTAACACTAGAACTCCCCTAGGACCCAGCAATAGCACTGCTAGGAATTTACCCAAGGGATACAGGAGTGCTGATGCATAGGAGCACATGTACCCCAATGTTCATAGCAGCACTCTCAACAATAGCGAAAACACGGAAAGAGCCTACGTGTCCATCCACTGATGAATGGATGAATGGATCAAGAAGATGTGGTTTATATATGTAATGGAATACTACATGGCAATGAGAAAGAACGAAATCTGGCCGTTTGTAGCAACGTGGATGGAACTCAAGGGTGTTATGCTAAGTCAGGCAGAGAAGGACAGACACCATATGTTTTCATTCATATCTGGAACAGGAGACACTTAACAGGGGACCATGGGGGAGGCTAAGGGGAAAAAGTAGTTGGGGAAAGGGAGGGAGGCAAACCATGAGAGACTCTTGAATACTGAGAACAAACTGAAGGTTGATGGGGGTGGGGGAGAAGGGTAAAGGGGTGATGGGCATGAAGGAGGGCACTTGTTGGGATGAGCACTGGGTGTTAAATGGAAACCAACTTGACAATGAACTATGAGAAATAAGTAAGTAAAAAAATAAAAATAAATGCTGGCTGCTATAAAGGCTTGGGTATTGGAGAACGGTTGGAAGAATGAGTGACTCTGGAAAAATGACCTACCAAGTAGCAGAAAATGAGGGAAATGAGAAGACCTAGAAGCAGACCGCACACTTTTAAGATCTGCATGTCTGCAGCTTGTTCAGGTGTCCCTGGACCTCACATTATTACACCACATGACATTATATTGCTTAACCCTCATGCAATCAGTTAAATTATGTTCCTCAGGCTCAATTTACTAAGAGAAAGAAGGATGTCATAGTTTATAATGGTTCTAATAAATGCTGTTTTTTAATGTTTAATTGGGCCCCTGAATCAGTGTGTTTCCGATAACTGCAAGAGAATGAATGAGACTATGAACAGAGTGTTCACATTCAAATGCAGGGATTAAAGACTGGCTTAGAGCTGAGTTGATAAACAAGTGTTTCTGTAAATACTGTTTTCCTAGTCTGTCTTTTATCTCGAGTACATGCTTTTGCGAAAACTAATTTGGTTATAATAAGGACAGTTTGAACCTCTTTTTCAGTATGAACAGTTAAAAAATTGTAAAGAAAACCTATCTTGTATAGTGATTCAGCTTCACCAGTAAATTAAATTGGATCTTATTAACTAGTGGAACCAGAATGCATTAATTTTTTTTGATATTTTCATCAATAACAGAGCCGGTCTCATCGTCTCCAGCCATATATAACCTGTCAGTTTCGAAGCCTTTTTCTTCAGCAAGGTCACGTTTATTCCTCCTGAGTTTCTCTTCCCTTTTCTTTTTATACAAATATTAATGGATCTTTAATAGATGTAGGGAAAAATAGGAATGTATTCTTATTTGGAAACCTCTTTGATCTCATAGCTGATATTAAACAGTGATCCACAAACTTATGCAAACATAAATACTATATGAAAATATGCTTTGGTGTGCAAATCAGTCCTTAAAATATGATAGTTACCCCTGGATTATTCATTATAAGTAGTTTCTAAGAACTGAAATGTTCATGTACACCTCTATACCCCAAAGTAATCACCGACACTGATTTATAAGGCTGAGTACCCAGAGCTGTTATTTTATCCTTTGTAAAGGTCAGCTGGTGTAGCATGCATGGTAATCTTAATCCTTAAATAGTCCACTAATTCCTTAAAAGTAAACAAGTAGAAAGGGGCAAATTGTGTTGCCATGGTTGCAGGGAATTGTTGATCACAATTACACTTTTAAACCTAAAATGGCACAGCGATTTTCACAATGGCCTGCAATCGCAATTCCTTATAAAACTTTCCAAAATAAGTCTTGCTCAAACAGGAATTTTCCACACCGGAGCTCTACAAAGGATGATTATTTTTCAGGCTAAAGAGAATGTGTTAATTACCAGGAAGCAGATTCTAATTGAAAGAGTAATGGAAGATACAAAACTTCTATCATGACCCCGACCAGGATGGGGCTCTTGCTTGAGAAAGCAATTTCCCAGCAGCTCTGAACTTCAGTGTTCCCATCTGTTAAATGGAGATTATTAGGAACACCTTCTGTTTGAAGAGAAACAACTGGGAAAGTTAAAAGGAAAAGTAATGGGATCTTTGAAGGAGAAACTCAGAAGAGCCTTCTATTAATTTGGAGAATCATTTCTTTGTGTAAAACGAGCTGACAAATTTTAATTGGAGACATCTTTTAGAAATTTATTTTTAACTATTTTAACACCCAGTTATAAATCTCTACTCTAAACAGCCTACCCTTTTTATTGATAGGATACAACCAGCTTTAAAGAGACTAGTCATGAATCCTCCACTAGATTCCTCCACTATAACTAATTCATTTAATTCACCAAGCATTAATTTTATTTTTTTAATGTTTATTTATTATTGAAAGAGAGAGACAGAGCATGAGCATGGGAGGGGCAGAGAGATGGGGAGACACAGATTCAGAAGCAGGCTCCAGACTCAGAGCTGTCAGCACAGAGCCAGATGCAGGGCTCCAACTCACAAACCACGAGATCATGACCTGAACTGAAGTCAGAAGCTTAACCAACTGAGCCACCTAGGCACCCCAACCAAGCATTAATTTTATACCCACTCTGTTGCTGAGCTTAAAGGATACAAACAGTGGGAAAGCTGGGTGGCTCAGTTGGTTGAGCGTCCAGCTCTTGATTTTAGCTCAGATCATGATCTCATCATGGTTGTGGGAACAAGTCCCACGTTGGGCTCCAGGCTCAGCATGGAGCCTACTTGGGATCCTCTCTCTCTCTCTCTCTCTCTCTCTCTCTTCCCCCCCTCCCCCCCCCCGCCCCCAGCTTCTGCCTCTTCCCTGCTCACACTAGCTCTCTCCTGCTCTCTCAAAAAAAACAAAGAACAGTTACAAACGTAAACACCATGGTTGCCTTCATGTGGCTCATAGTGTAGTGGTGGAGAGGCGTAAGAGAAAGACACTTGCATGCTGTGTGCTGAGCAATAAATTGAGGCTCATACAAATTGCACTGAGGCTATACAAGTGCAACCACAGGTGAAACAAGCTAGTCATTTCCACCGCTTAGCCAACAACCCTTAATACCTTTCCTGTCACATGATACACTTCCATCACTGCCATTCACGTTACCAAAAGTTAACTATTTCAGAACAGAATTTGAACACACATTAAAGCAGTTTTAAAAATTTAGACAGAAGCAGTGGAAAAAAGAAGTAATATGTTTTTGAACACCTGCAATGTTAAATACTTCTCTCTTAATTTTCACATTTTCCTCTTGACAAAAACCCTATGAAGGAAGAAGTATTCCTCCTGTTTTTAGGAATAAGGAAACCCAGACTCAAAACAGGAAGATAACTTGTCAAGGGTTGAGTACCTATTAGCCAGGGTGGGCATGGCCTGAATTCATTGTTGCTTTTCATTGTTTTTGTTGTTGTTTGATCAAGCCCTTATATGAATCTTGCTAAATGCCAGCTACTGTCATAAATGCTTTATAAATATGTATTCATAGGGAGACCAATTCAAGCTTGTTGTTCCAAGCTGAGGGCCAGAAACTTAAGCTAGGTCCTAACTCATCTGGAGATAGACTAATTGCTTTGGCACCGGGGCAACAAGTTTTAATATAAACAAGATCAATAAGCAGTAAAACGAGAGAGAATGGGAAAAGCTATGAAGATAAACCTGGGTGATAGCATAGTTTCAGGGAGGGGAGGCTGCTTTAGAGGGACTGGTCAGGAAAGAGGCCAGCCCAGGCCAGGCCTCAGTGGCAAGAAGAAGTCAGCCAGGGAAAGACTGGGGGTGGGGTGAGCAGTGGAGGCAGAGGGAGGGTGAGGGCGAGGACCCTAGTGCTGGGAAGAGCACAAGATCACCAAGTCTGATGGGGCACCTGGGTGGCTTAGTCGGTTAGGCGTCCGACTTTCGCTTAGGTCATGATCTCGCGGTTCATGGGTTCAAGCCCCACGTCGGGCTCTGTGCTGACTGCCAGCTAAGAGCCTGGAGCCTGTTTTAGTCTGTGACTCCCTCTCTCTCTGACCCTCCCCTGCTCACACTGTCTCTCTCTCTCTCTCCTGGAAATAAATAAATAAAACATTAAAAAAAAAAAAAAGATCACCAAGTCTGGGTAGAATGGGAGGTTGGGGGTGTGGAGTGAGAAGGTGTCCTCGGGTATGTGACCTGAGGTGACCAGTGGCTGAGACCAGGTGTGTGTGTCGTTGTCTGTGTGTCTGTGTATAAACATATGACAGGCAATGATGAAGGCTTTTAGCACACTGATTACAGATTCCTTAAATCAGACAAATCTTGATTTTGTTCTCCAAAGCCCATGTGTTGCCCTCAGCTGCTGCCTGGGTGTAGTTACATGAATTCTCACGTTTCTTACCCCTCTCACTCTCCTGGGCCGTACAGATGAGGATGATGTTGCGGCTCCGAGTTGCTTAGGTACTAGTAGGAGAAACAGAGAAGGACACGAACACTTTGCAGGGAAACAGAATGAAGACTGTAAATGTGTGTAAGCGAGTATGTAATCTAGCCTTTTCAGGCTACTCTATTAATTCCATTTTTTGATCACTGTATCAATTTATATTATTTACATTTTATCGTATTGCTCTATTAACATATTTTGTTTTCATTGCACATTAAGCCTTTTTTCATGTATGTATTTATTTGAAATAATAAGAGCCCTATGTTTGCAGACTTTTCTGTGAGTACAAAGCACTTTCATGCACATCAAATTACTTATCATCAGAGTAACAAGAAGTGATTAAAATCATATCTTTATTTGAAATCCGAAGCCACTGATGAATAGAAAAAAGGCAGAGGTTTTCTGATTTGTGATGGTTATTTTAACGTCTATTGCAAATGCCTAAAAACTTGCTTCAGCCTCGCTTTTATGGCTCCTCACCATCTTTTCAAGTCAAATGAGTTGAAAGAGAGTTTAACTTTCCTTTCAACACTTGAAAATTTTCATTCATTTATTTGCAGATAAAATAATACTTCTCAGTGTTTGCTGTTCTTTGCTTCCTTTCTTAATGTGGACAGTTTAGACAATAATGAGCCTCATGACTCTACTGTTGGTCAGACAGACCAGTTGAGATGGGGCGTAATGTGTCCCGATAAAATGTACACTCTAGATGTCACTCCCAAGATAGATCCTTTGCTATTTTGCTGCATACCAGATGGATAGAAAAATAAATCTTCTGTCTCTGTTCTCTAAGAGCTTTGTAGCACATTGTTTCCAAAACACACTTTTTTTTACATTTTTTAAATGTTTATTATTTTTGAGACAGAGAAATGGAGCATGAGTGGGGAAGGGGCAGAGAGAGAGGGAGACACAGAATCCAAAGCAGCCTTCAGGCTCTGAGCTGCCAGCACAGAACCCGATGTGAGGCTGGAACTCACAGACGCCAAGGTCCTTACCTGAGCAGAAGTTGGACACGAAACCAACTGGGCCACCCAGGTGCCCCTAAAGCACACTCTTTTCTAGATAGACAGTGCTAGATGCTTAATCAACATCTGGAAAGTGTATATATTTTATTGAGACTCAGGAATGTTTGCCCTAATCAGATGGAGGCTTTCCCCCCCATGTTACCGCTGTTAACTGACTACGCTCTGAGTTTTTGACTTCATAAATGAGAAAAACAGTTTGTCCTTAAATTTAAAGCTCAAAATCCCTTGCCTTGTGTGGACCCATTTCTATATTAATTTGAGATAAACATCTCCACAGACTGGCCTAATGAAATAAGTGTATTATTATTATTCTCTTTGGCTTTTCCCGTGAGGAGAAAGCAATTTTCTAGGTTCTCTCAGTGATGTGTCTTATTCTGCTACACAATATCCCCTCTACCTAATATGTAATCCTTTAGCTCTTTGTTACTGAGATTTTTATAGAATCTCCTTTTATGATGTTCTCAGTGCTTTGAATCACAATTGTTGATCTACTTTTATTACCATTAAACTCTCAGAGGTATATCAGCTACAATTGTGCTTGTCATTCTCCATTCATTGATGGCTGGTAAAAGGTCAGGTTCACCATTAAAAATTCAGCAAATGGAACAAGAAAACTTGAGCACTGTCTGGCAGATTTTGAATCACAGGACTGTTTGTGGCCCCTTCTCCCTGTCTGACCTCCTCTGGACCCCTTCCGCCCTTTCCTACCATGTTCCAGCCACGCTAGGTGTTCCTCCTTGTTCCCTCTGCGTGGCCAGCTCAGGCCTGCCTTAAGGCTGTTGTTCTGGATGTTCCTTCTGCCTGGGACTTGCTGATCTTTTCAAGGCCCGCTCCTCCCTGTTAATCACGCCTCAGCAGAAGTGTTACCTCCTTAATAACACTCCCCTTACAAATCGTCCAGAAAGGGATGGCCTCCCACTTTGAGAAATGTGCCAAGGGAAGGAACAGCAAATATAAGAGAAGGAAAATCAAAAGTTTTAGTATTGTGTGAAAAGATTTTCAAAATCTGGAGACATCAGAGCATGCAAACATAAACAACAACAATGAAAGACACTGCTCTTGGGAGTACAGCATGATGCGTGTTCTAGAGAGCAGTGTGGCATTGGTCAGCTTACTGTTCTCATAGACCCAGTCACTGACTTTCTGCTCTTATCATGTATTTTAAAAAATCCCACATAGCTCAGTAAAGGCTCATGTCTGAGGATGTTCCTTTCAATATTATTCAGAGTATTGGAATGTTGGAAGTCACCTTGGAGTCCACTACTGGAGTATAAAGTAAGTAAATACAGTAAAAATGTGGCTAATGCACATTCTGTACACATCAGGAGGTGTGTACAGAAATTTCAGGCCACAAGTGAACCACATAATGTGGAGAGACCTTAAACTGGTGCCTGATTTTAAAAACTTAAGACAATTAGGTATATAACACAGTATCATTTATGAAAAAATAAACTGAATTTCTAAAAATGTTCTGGACTTTGATCTGTGTGATAATTGCACAGATACATACTTGTATAAAGAGTCACCAAGCTGTGTACTGAAAATGTTCCATTCTACGTATGATTGTTAACCTCAACTCAGAATTAGAAGAATGAACCCTATTCTTGTCTATGCTGCCCAAAGTAGTTCTCTTGAGTTCATTTTCATGGCATCAACCTCCTAACGTTTTTTTCATAGCCACTATCATCATTTGATACTTTCCTACATATATGTATGTGTTCCTTAAAGCACTCTCTCTCGCTACTAAAATAGAAGCTCCCTGAGAACAGAGAACTCCTCTAACTTGTTTGTTCCTACATAACTCACACATGTAATGGCACTGAAATTGTCTTAGTTTTGTTCAGTTATGCAGTACCCTCTTTACCTAATATCTGATCTTTTGGTTCTTTGATAATGAATTTTTTATAGAATGTCCTTTCGTAATATTCTAAGGGTTTAGTAATTGCTGAGGGAGGAAGGAAGGAAGGGAGGGAAGAAGGAAGGAAGTATGGAAGGAAGGAAGGAAGGAAGGAAGGAAGGAAGGAAGAAAGGAAGGAAAGGAGGGGTGAAGGAAGGGGGAAAGGGAGGGAAGAAGGAAGGAAGAAAGGAAGGAAAGGAGGGGTGAAGGAAGGGGGAAAAGGGAGGGAAGAAGGAAGGAAGAAAGGAAGGAAAGGAGGGGGGAAGGAAGGGGGAAAAGGGAGGGAGAAGGAAGGAAGAAAACAGGAGGAGGGGGGTGGAGGAAGCGGAAGTGGAACAAGCAGGACCTTGGACATTCTTCCCTTGCCTTGTCTGTTGGAGTAATGCCCTTTAATCTCCCTGCCTCAGTTAAATACTCAACATTTCGAGACCCTGGTCTAGACTGTGTCCTTCTTTCCTCCCTCCCTCTCCCTCTGGTTTTCCATTCCTTCTCATACCTCCTTTGTCATTCCAGGGCCTATCTCTACTTCTTACATGAGGAAAGTCACATAACAGTGCTCACAGAAATTAAAAGGCAGAATGGCATTTGAGATAAATATTGAGTGCAAATTAATAATAATGAATGTAATAATAGCTAATATTTATTGAGCATTCAGTATATGCCACTGAGATCTATTTAGCTATTCAAAACAACTCCATGAAAGTCAGAGGTGTTATTTTCTCCATTTAGAAGATGAGAACACTGAAGCACCTGCTCCCGGTCACATAGCTGATGGGCAGCAGATTCAGATCAGTTTATGGTTTTGAGCTCTTCTCCAGACTGTGTCCAAATCCAGGAAACACATATTTACTATTGACAGAGTGCTCAGAGTCCTGGCAAGCTTATGTCTTTTTGAGAGTGGAGTACTTCCTCTGTTCTGTAATCTGACACACTGTGGTCCTGAGGCAGCGTGTGGTTCCGCAAAGCGGGAGCATTCAGGTGCAGCCTGTTTCCATTAAGCAGGGCTGCGAACTTCACTGTAAATCTCAAGATGATCATAATGTTTTATCGGGCTGCCAAACTCCCAGTTATTAAAATACCTTCTTTCCTATTAGAGGCTGTTACATGTTTAAATTCCTCTAGTTAAGATACATCTCCGGTAATTCATGACCAGGAATGGGTTCTATTATACTTCGATAAATAGAGTACTGGTAGAGAAGCTAATAAATGTAAACGAAAATGCTTTCTGCGGGCATAGTGCCTTTATAATTCTACCTTTTTGCCTAATTTAACCTTTGCACCATAATTTTGATTGCCCAGTTACATTTACCCATTTGTCTGAACACTGCTAAATCTGACTTTTATTATTACTCCATAATCACCTTACAACGGCGTGACTTGCACTGGGCTAAGCGTTACTTTTGTAGCACTTGTAGGTGGGTGCATACTGTTGACTGGGAAAGGTATTGGGTTTGCCGGGCAGGCTGTGGCTGGTTTGCCGTTGATGTTAATCATGAGCAGTTCCCCCTGCTGCGTACACTTTTCCTTCTGTGACTTTTGCTTTGTTTACCGTGCCTAACTTTGTTTGGGGACTGTGCTGTGTAGCTTCTCAATGAGTTGAGCCCCTTTTGATTTTTTTCTATTTCCCACACAACTCAAAGCTTTCTAGGGCCTCATGGAAGGAAGCACATTTACATAGAGAGCTGTGGAATCAGAACCAATTACTCTGTCAGGAAATAGGCTTTTCCTCCAAAAAGAGCAGACCCTGAGCAGCAAGATAAAGTATAAAACGGCGCGCTGTTAGGGCTGTTTCACATCTCCCTTCTATTTAATCATACCCTTTAACAAAAGCCAGCATCTGGGCCTTGGTCCCACCCAGGTCAAATTCTGCAGGATGTTAGAGCTTCGAGTCAACGGTTAGAGTTTTGCCCCTTAATGAGATCGCTTGACTAACAAATGATGTTTTTGTTCTATATAGTTCGCAGGGTACTTTTTGAAGGTCCCTGTACAGTTTAACTGCAGTGAGAGGTGAGGTTAACCTGTGAATAGGGGATGCGTTTGAAAGAAGAGAGCTGAAAAAAGGCAAAGGTGTAGTGTTGACTCCTACAAGTTGTTATCATGCTTGTTCCTGAGAATCTTAATTACATCTTTCAGAAGCTCATTATTTAGTGCAGAGAGAATAATAAGGCTCTCTTCCAAGTCATTAGGCTTGTGATCTAAAGTTTAGGCCTTCAGTTTCTCTCTTTTATCTGGGCATATGGAATAGGGCTTGGATTGAAGAGAGAGGGAAGATTGATGGAAGTGTGAGTTAGTGAGTACACAACTACTCACTACTCAGAATTGGGGCTTAGCGGTCATCTGGGTTCCAGCCTTGCTTCCCTGCCTTACTATTTGTGAGATCTCCTTTAACCTTGATGGGCCTCAATCTTCTCATCTGTAAAATGGGAATAATGACTCCTGCCTCATGGAGTCCTATGAACATTAAAGGAGATACCAGTATGCAGTGACAGAATACGGGCCACATAGTTGTTTCTCATTAAGTAACAGCTAGTATTGTCACCTTTGTGACTCTTTCTGCTGTTGTTATTATTATGAAATACTCAGTACACGTCACACTTTTCAGAGCTTAGCATAAAGCATAAAACATTGGCCATGAGTCATTCTTATTTATCATGTTCATTTACGTAAAATGTTTTTTGAAGTAGACTTTATGAGTCAGACATAGTCTTCTCATTCCATGTTTTCTCATGTAACTAGATACCAAGGCCTTCGGGAGCAGTGTGTTAAAATCATTTCAAAAAATAGTCCAAACTTGTTACATCAGTTCGGAGTGTTTTAACCTAAGTTAGCCTTTCTACGAGTATAACAGCCAATGTAATTCCATAAAGTGTGCCTGTAAATATCCAGCATATAATATTTGAGAGATAAAGGTTAATAATTTTAATAATTAAAATTATAGTTTCAACACCTTCCTTTCCCCTGTCAGTAACTTGCATAGGATGTCAGTTGAAGCCTTATGCTGACAACGTGAATACAAACTGAACATTTAATCCATAGTGTAGGACAAATGCCAACAGAATACATATCGATTTCTCATATGGAAAACAGCAGGAATTAGCTTCAATAATCACCTGAAAACTTGGTAACTACCATAAGAGATGAAGAAAAGAAAGTCTGGTGGAGTAGTGGTCTTCTAAATAGTTCAAGGCTGAATCCTTTGAGAATCTCATTTCCCTGATTTCATCCGGGTTGGAAAGAAAGAGTGCTTTCTTTGGTGAGGTTGTAAAGGCCAGTCCATCTTCTCTTGCCTGTTTGCCTCTAGGCAGTTTTGTGAGATGTCCTGTGAAGACAAATGGGTAGAATATACGGTGTTTCTAGCTACCCCTTAGAATGTAGCTTATCAGGAAATACTTGTTAAATATAAATATTAGCATTTATTTTATAGCTTTTTTTGGCAGGAGAGTTTTTAATAAAAATAAATATATTACTGGATTCTAAAATTGATTTTCTATGTATCTTCATTTCTTTTCTTTTTCTAAATAGTTATGAAAATTGAGTTGGCATATGCTCTAATTTTTCTTGCCCTGAGTTTTTCAGTAATGTTTGAAATACTTGAAATTCTAGGAGGGCCTGGGTGGCTCAATCGGTTATGCGTCTGACTTCGGCTCAGGTCATGATCTTATGGTCCGTGGGTTCGATTCCTACGTCAAGCTCTGTGATGACAGCTGAGAGCCTGGAGTGTGCTTTGGATCCTGTGTCTCTCTCTGCCCCTTCCCTGTTCATGTTCTCTGTCTCTCTCTCTCAGAAACAAATAAACATTAAAATGCTTGAAACTCTAAAATTAGTGATGTGACAGCCACTCAGGTGAAGTGTGTTCGTATCATAAGAATTATGGAATTAATATTTCAAAAAATGTTTGTCTACTCAGTAAACATCTCATATATTAGGTTCTCAATAAATATTTACAATGTAGGCTTTTATTTAAATTCATGTCCCTTTTTAATTTGTCAATATTAACTTACTTTGTTTTCCTATCTCTTACGTGCCCACCTTTTGACAAATACTTTCGTGACTTTAAGTCAGGGAATTGGTTTTTATCAGAAACCGTCGAAGCACTGAGACGGGCCAATCCCTGGCCACTCAGAGCCTGTGGTAGACAATCTTGACTCTTCCACTTGCCAGCACCGCTGCTATGAGCTAGTCATCCGCCTTTACACATTCTCCCTTTCACCCCAGAATGAGAATTCACCAATTAAATAAAAGGAGAGAACATTTTTAATTACCAGGGACCCATTTTCTATGGAATGTAAAATATAAATTGTTTCTCTTCCTCCCTGTGTCACTGTGTTTTCATGAAGGTTCAAGAGTGAAGTAGAGTGGAGACTTCTCTTGTATTCATGTAATATCTGCATCTCACCCAAAACAATGGCATGGAGATGAGCTTTTAATTAACAGCTCTTCTGGTTTTAAAGTCAAACCAAGCTCTCAATATCCTCATACGGATGTGATGAGATGTTTCCATTATTTAAGATTAGAGACAGTGAACTGACATTTAGAAATGATTGTTCCCATTTGGAAATATTTCCAAAAGCACTTTCAAAACAGGACTCCATTTCCGATTCACCTGTACTGAGAAGCCTGCTTTGTCTGCAAATGTAGTTCACCTGATTAATTTGGCGGAAAGGATGCTGTTTTCTCATGCCTGCATTTTGAATATTTTCAGAACCAAAGCTTGGTCCTTTGGTGCATTTTACTCACACGAGACCAGGTAACTTTTTCAGAACGCTTATATCCGCTCACGTTTTCTCTTAAGTAAAACATTTTCATCCCAGTTATTCTGTTTAATCATTTTATTCTTCTCTGCCGGTTCTGTCATTTGTTCTGATGAAAGTTTATTCTTGCCATATTCTCCTTCTCTTTTTACGTATAATAGTTTCTGTCTATCCAGTAACGTATACCTCAGTGCACTAAAACACTCTTCAAAAGCAAGTCCCACCACTCAACCTACTTGGTCATAGGAGTCAGACATCCATGCATACCATCATTTTAGAGCTTCTCACCATCAAAAAAGCAGAGAAAACTCTGACACCTGTTTGCCAGGGCCTCCCTCACAGCATCCTAAGCTCTTCCAGTTGGCTTGGTCTGCTCCCTAATTCTGCCAGGGAAAATTCAGTCTTCTCTCCTTGCATCAAGGTGAGCTGGTTCACTTCCAAGCCCACGTATTCAGCCCTGCATCTCTGCTTTCTTTACAATGCCAGCAATGTGCATATTTAACTTCTTTATAGGGCTCCAACCTACAAAGTTTTGACCCTTGGTCAGACAAGACCAAAACAACACCAAAAACAGTGACGATGACCACAAACGTTTATTGAACACCTACAATTTGTCATGCATGCCTCTAAGTACTTTGTATTTTCTTATTTAACCTACACACCAAGCCTATGGAATAGATACTACTCTTATCTTACTTTTGCAAAAAAGAGAGCTGAGGCATAGAGAGGAGAGGAAATTTTCCGTTTTCAGAGCTGGAAGTACCAGAACCAGGAACAGATCCTAGTCATGGTTGTTTGTTTCTTTGTTTGTTTTTGTCGTAGCTGTTAATTTGGTTTTGCTTTATTTGTTTGCCATTAACTCTTGTTTTTAAACCATATCCTAGCCTGTCTTATATAGAAATTAGACTTATAAAGGAGATTTAGTATTTTAAGGGATAGAAAGGATCATAAACAGCATTACCCCCCAATTCTTTTGAATTCATGAATTCATTTTAACTGTCAAAACATTACTATCACTCACATGGTTGAAAATGTAGAACAGGAAGACAGTCCTGTGTAGCAGTTTAGGCTCTGTTCCACATTGCCAGGATTCAAATCCTCCTAACTTGATGTACTACTTGGGATTTCCCTAATTGTCTTAGTTGCCTCATCTGTGTAAAACAGGATGCAAATAGTATTTGCCTCACACAGTTTTGCGACGATTAAATAAGCTAACATTTAAAGGTGTTATCAGTATCTGATGCTAAAATCAGTATCTGTGTCCAAGTTTTCAACGTGGCTGTTTTTCTTGCTTTTTGTATTTTTTGAGAGAGAAAAGACTTGATACACAAAGGCCCTAATGAATTCATTAACACTTCTTAACTGAATATACATTTTTGTCAGTCACAGTATAGCCCACACCTTTTAAATAATAGGACCTGTCTACATGTTATATAACATGTAATTTGTTCGGTGTCCCCATCAAGTATAGCATGCATACAGATTCTCTAATCTTAAGCAATTCTTCTGTTCCCAAAGAATCCATATCCCACAGTTTGGCAACCAAACAAATGTCATGCAACCCTTTCCTTTTTCAAGAAAGGGAATGTGAGACCAGAGAGTTGAAGATAATTTATCAAAGGTGCATACTGAGAATGGGACAGAGTAGCATCTAAACCTCAAATCCCATGACTGCAACGCAGAAATCCTTACTTCCAAAGATATCCCAAAAAGCTTATTTCAAGTTGTTTTTACCATCAGAGAGAAAGCTTGGTCAAGCACTGTTGTGTCCTTAAACAGTACTTTATGCTCTTCTTGAGTTTCTGTTATTCACATTATCTTTGCTGTTTCTCCTTGTTAAGCAGTAGAGAAGTGTTCCTTTATATCTTTATATATCAGAGGCTGAAAGGAACTTTGGATTACAACAGAGCAGTGGCCATGTCCTGTGGACCTGCCGCCATTTTACAAGTCACCAGGCACCCTACGGGATTGGTAGTCAAATCCTTATCGCTAAGACTGTTCTCATTACCTTCTTACAACTTCTCTGGTGAACAAATGGTATCAAAACAGATTTTCTAACTGGAATTTGAAAATCTTCCTCTAAAGAGAAGTGGTAAAATTTCTTATTTTTACCGGAGCTCAAGTCTGATAAGTGTCTGTGAGTGGCAGAAATAAAATATAGCTACAAGATTAGTTGATATAAAACATGGCATGCTAAATGCTCTTTGATGTAACACATTCACAGTGGAAGCTAGAAAAGCCGTTCATTTCATGCTAGTGGAAGGCCAACTAATTGAATTAATAAAATAAAGAGATGAAAGAAAAGAGCGCGCTCATACATTTTCCAAAAGATATGCTGTTGAAATTAAATGTGGTATAAAACAGAGGTGTCTGGTTGGCTCAGTTGGTTGAGCGTCCAACTCTTGATTTTGGCTCAGGTCATGATCCCAGGGTCATGGGATTGAGCCCCACATCTGGGATTGGAGCTTGCCTGGGACTCTCTCTCCCTCTCTCTCTACCCCTCTTCCACTCGTGTGTGCACGCGCATGCTCACTCTCTCTTTCAAAATAAATAAACTTTTAAAAAATATGGTATGAAACATATATGAGCAACTTCAGTAATTCCCAGAGCCTTATACAACATATGGTCTCAAAAAAAGACAGAAAAAGTGTCTAGAAGCAGAGGACTAGAAGTCCACAGGGTAACTGAAATAAATGCATTGCTTCCACTCAGAATATCAACTGCTGAAACATAACTGGAAAAGAGATATTTATATCACCTCAGGTAATAGTAAGGGAAAAGAATCAAAATAAGCGGGGGTAAATCAGAAAGACAACTTGCTCAACATGAATTTATTTAGAAAGTAAAACACAGTATTGTTAGGGAGAAAAACAAGATGTAGGGGTACCTGGGTGGCTCAGTCAGTTAAGTGTCCAACTTGGGCTCAGGTCATGATCTCATGTCTAGTGAGTTCAAGCCCCATGTCAGGCTCTGTGCTGACAGCCTGGAGCCTGGTGCCTGCTTCAGATTGTGTCTCCTTCTCTCTCTGCCCCTCCCCTGCTCCTGCTCATGCTCTGTTTCTGTCTCTCTCTCAAAAATAAACATTAAAAATTTTTTAAAAAGAGAGGAAAAGTAAAAAAAAAATGATATAATATTGAATTATAAATGAAGGAATAAAATTTAGTATACCTTCAGTGTAAGGAGGATCAATGAACATTTCCTTCACACATTCCTTTACACATTTAACTGTGTAAGTTGATGTTTGACTGTGATCAAGACAGAATCTGATATTCTTATACTGTATATCTGCATATTTACTTCTTGGAATGAAAAGTTTCTCATTACATTGGCTGAAGAATACTCACGTGATTGCTGGTTTTTCTTTTCACTAGGAAACCTGTCCCCTTTACCAGAAGTGCTTTGTACAAAAATGTCAGAAAGAGGGAGCAGGTTCATGCTCTGCATTTCTTTGTATGGTTTTAGGTAAATACATTTGGAGCCAAAAAAAGAAAACCTAAAAGAAAAAGAAAGGAAAACGATGAAAGAGCCAGTGCTCTTACAACTTCTGTTATAATTTGTTTCTTAGTTGAAAAATGTAAAAGGAAAGAGATGAAGTAGTAAACATAAACTTGACTGCATTTTAGGGACCACTGTCAATAGAACCACATACTTAGATTATATTAAATATTTGAGCTTGTTGGTTTTACCAACTGATATTCAGGGCATGAGCTTTGCATCCTTATGAATAAGGTACAAATGAGCTCAGTTACTGATTTTAAGTGGAATTAGGATGCATTTTTAAACTCTGTTTGCCTCAGTGGATTCCTATTCTGCAATTTTGAAAATCACAATGAACCCAATATTTATTCAATAAGTTTATATTAGAACAAGATTCAGATTAGAATCCTAGTGTTCTTCCTAAGAATGAATAGAAGGATCATTAATCAGGGCACCTGGGTAGCTCAGTCGGTTGAGTATATGACTTTGATTCAGGTCATGATATCAAGAGTTCAAGCCCCATTTTGGACTCTCTGCTGTCAGCGTAGAACCCGCTTCGGATCCTCTGTCCCCTTCTCTCTCTGCACCTCCCCAGCTTGTGCTCTGTCTCTCAAAACTAAATAAACATTAAAAAAAATAAGAAGGGTCATGAATCCAATATCCTGATAAAGAAATGTAAGAGCTACATAGCCCTGGAATACAGTATATTAAAATGCTCCCTTTGGCATACTCTACGTCAGATCGCTGTTCATTTATCCTTGCATCTCTTCCTTCGTTGACCAGTATGATACACATCTATTGGTTAAAGGTGATATTTGTAAACAGGTAGATGGGATGTTGAAAAATAAAATGGGGATAAGGAAAACCTACTGAAGTAGCAAGGGTAAATCTACTACTAGAAATTAATATTCGATCAAAAGTTCTTTGTACAATATAGACAATTTCACATGATATTAAACAGCCATCATTTTGAGGAGCTCATAATGATAGGGTATGCATGGAATAAGAGCAATATATTATTATCTCTCCAACTTTTACCTCTTTCTGTTCCTTATACCTGGGTAGTATAAATTGTCAAAGAGACCGTAAACTAGGGACATTCATACACTTCTTTAAGTATTGATCTTTCATTGACCAGAAATCATTCTTCGCACTGACCAGGGTATACTAGTCAAGAGAAAGCAATTAATGAAAAGGGATCAAATATAAAGTAACAACAATAGTAAGGATTTGATAAATAAGCCAATTGGTCAACATAGTACATGTTTAGAAAGAAAGATCAGAGAGGCAATTTCTAAAAAAGTCAAACATTAATACACAAATGAGAATTTTAACTAAAACAAGCATTTGGGCAATAACCTTTTATTTCTTTACATTTATTTCTTTATAATATCAGTAAATTATTAAAATCATAGCAAAAACTATAACAGTTTTTTCAGGCTTTCAAAGACATTTTTACAGAGTTGATAAGGTGATAGATTTTTTTCCCTGGAAATATCTGCATACCCAGGTAGACAAGGACTAGAAACATTATGGAGAGAGAGAAGAAATGACTGTGCAAACATGTGTATTTATAATTTGGTGTAACGAGTGAGGGAACATGAAGTAATACAAACGCTAGTTTTCAAACTGCTATTACTTTTCTCAAAGTCTGCAAACTGTTGTTTATATTTGACTTCTACCTGATGGTGCTGAGAAATCTGAATACATCCTTCAATGCCGAAAGGAATTGGCATTTATAGAGCCCTGAAGGTGTGAAGGCTGGGAATTACTTATGGTCCTAAATTGGGGGTGGGGGGCATAGCTTTTTGTCATCAAGTTTATTTTGGATATCCAGGCATAAATGCATATCCTGGCATAAGCAAGCATTTAAATAGTCATTTTTTTTTAAATCAGGGGACTTTGTACTATTTCAGAAGTTTAATTTATAACAAAATTAGTCGATCTAAAAATCTGTTATTCCGAAAAGTTACAGATCAGAGGGAGTAAAGATCCATTTTAAAATAAGATTTTTAATAGTATTAAGCTATTTTTTAATGTTGTATTTATTTCTGAGAGAGAGAGAGAGAGAGAGAGACAGACAGACAGACAGTGTGAGCAGGGGAGGATCAGAGAGAGAGGGAGGCACAGAATCTGAAACAGGCCCCAGGCCCTGAGCTGGCTGTCAGCACAGAGCCCGACACGGGGCTTGACCCTACGAACCATGGGGCTTGACCCTACGAACCATGAGATCATGACCTGAGCCAAAGTCAGACTCTTAACCGACTGAGCCACCCAGGCGCCCCAGTATTATGCTATTTTGATGAGCAGTTTGATGTGCTACTGATGGCAAGTAGTAGTACTGTGTGTGTGTGTGTGTGTGTGTGTGTGTGTGTGTGTGTGTGTGTGTTAGAGGAGAGAGAGAGATTAATTTCTCCAGCTTCCCAAGGACTCATTTCTTGTCCCTCATAAGAAGCCTCCTGTGATTTAGCAGGATGACTTCATCTTCTGCTAATAACCTCATTCTATTTGCCAGTGAAAGTGGGCATTTTATTCTGCTATAAAAAAAATCACCACATGGCAAGAAGAGAAATATCGAGTCCCCATGACATTCCTTAAGGAAAGAATAAAAGAAAACAAGACCAAACGAGGACTGGACAGTTATTGTGAAGCTGCTCCTTTATTTGCTAGTCCTTAGTTATTTCCATTATTTTTATTGCACCTCTTCCTCACCCACAGAGTTCTTTTGTATCATTGGCACCCCAATGAGATCCCTCTCTGGAATTAGCTTCTGAGAGTTGATGTGGGAATTGTAACCCAGAAGCACTATCTTTGGATTCATTAAAGGGTGGACTTCTTTAGTTAGCTTGTACTAGAAAATTTCCATTTTGCAAGGGCAGTGTAAATTTTGCATATCATTTTAATAGCAAGGCAGGTCAATCAAATTCTAATTGGTTCCAATCAGCACTCCCATGAGCTATAGGATTCTTTAGCTTCTCCTGGACTGCATTTGAAAGGAAAATGTTATTTACTGTCACCAAAGTCATAAAAATTGTCCATTATTCAGTATAAGTGATGAGGAAAGTGCAAACCTGGTGAGAGAAACTTGGCGTATATGTAAGATCCTCACACCAACATACACAGGGCATCAAGCGTGGCATTGTGCAAAATGTGCAATTACGAAGCCTTTTCTTTTAGCTGCACAAGCAGGTCTTGGCAGTGAAACTTGTAGTCATCGCAGCATTTGGGTTTTGAGCTGATCTTGAAATTGCTTTCTAACATTTTCAGAGCCTTGAACTCCTTTGAAAAGCATATTTTTTATGAGAAGAACGGGGAAGCAGAAAAGAAATGCATTATATTTCCGAAGTTTCTCTTATCATAGGACCTGACCTTGTCATTTGAGAGTCTTCTCCTTGAGGTTCATCACTCTGACAGAAAGTCCACGTACAACCAAGGGGTTACAGTGACTGTATTTGTGTCTGTGACATGACACGGTTGTCCTGTCTTCATGAAACATCACGGTAACTGACTCATGCTGATTAGGTCCCACTTACTCATAGGAAAATTTAAACTACTTCCTTTCACAATGCCATGCATTTAGCACCCTGGCCAAAGGAAGTAGGGCAGTAAGTTTCCTGCCACTGTTTTTCCTCCTCTCCCCTTCTCAGTTACCCTAAATCATTGCTGGACATTAGAGTTTGAGCGTCACTGAATTTGGCCCCCACCTTGCACATCCTGATCCTGAGATAATCTTGGAACACGGACCCAAGGGTAGGGTCAGCGCACTGAAACAACTTGGGTGTTGTTGGTTCTTTGGGAAAATTGAAAACGTTCTTCATGAGACAAAGGAAGAATGTATGCATCCAAGCAGAAAGAAGGAATGGCCTCTCGAGGGCTCTCTACATTTCTGCATCAACAGATATGGAGGAAAGAACTTCCCTTTGACACCACATCCGTTTTAGCAAGCGTGGTACCAGCAAGAGATGGAGGTATGTGTTAGGAGAAGAGTTACCCTGGCAGAAGCATTACAAATGAAGACAGAGGGGCACCTGGGTGGCACAGTCTGTTGAGCATCCGACTTCAGCTTAGGTCCTGATCTCACTGTTTGTGAGTTCATGCCCTGCACTGGGCTCTCTGCTGTCAGCACAGAGCCCGCTTCAGACCCTCTGTCCCCCTCTCCCTGCTCCTCCTCTACTCATGCTCTCTCTCTTTCCCTCTCTCTCTGAAAAAAAAAAATAAACATTTTTTAAAAATGAAGACAGAGCCTTCTGGAGTCACGATATGATGGAAGATGCAAGTACTCACTGAAAATATTTCTTTTTCTGAAAGAAAATGGTATAACCAAAAATGGTGGTCACAGAGCACACCAGAAAACTGCCTTGTTTCCATTTCTGCAGTGGAAGTGGCTCATGTGTGCTCTCACAAGGCAGAGGGTTAAAGCAAGAGACACAGGCATAGAAGATGTAGGAGACTAGCCTAAGCTTTGTGAAGCTTCATGTGGTAGTTAGGATATATGACAGCCTTATAAGGAAGAGAGGAGTAAAAGTAAAGTCAAGCAGGTAAAGCTCTCCAAACTCCTAACTTGGTCTGTGGCTAACATTGACCTAGAACAAAAGGCAGCACACGTTTTCTTAAAAGTCGCGTCAGGTAAGTATTTTAGGCTTTATGGGCCGTATAGACTCTTGCAGCTACCCACCTATTCTTCTGGGAGCATGAAAGCAGCCGCAGACAATAAGAACTGGGTGGGTATGAGTCTGTTCCAAAATATTTAGTTTACAAAGCAGGCAGCAGGTTAGATTTGAACCCCTACCTCTACTTTGCTGACTCCTGGCCTAGAATCAGCCTCCAAGTGTGAAAGGATGAAGGAATGTCATTTTTAGCTTCTTTTTTCTTCCCTGATCGTTGCTCTGCTTATCTGAAGAACCTCACAAATCATTTTTATTAGTACTCTCTATCTGAGGACCCTCACAAGTCACTTTTATCAGTACTCTAAGTCAGAATGAATTTACAGGCAAAACAAGGAAATACATGTAATGCTGCCCGCAACAACAACTTACCAAACAACTTTTGAAAGGCAGCACACTAAAATGTTGGAAATGTCCATACATGCCTTCTGCTTTGCAGGTACAAGTTTTTTTCAGTCCTTACCATTGACCTTTTCTTTGAACCTTCTATTATCTTCAGTTGTCTACAATGGCTTTAGATGTTTGAATATGTACTCTCTTAGACCCTCCGTCAGTGGGTGATATCTCTAAGCTCCATAGCAAAATTTCCTTCCCAGTTGTATGAATCAGTGATAAAAATCTTGAATGACATCCAGCAAGCCCCCACACCTTTTAATATACCTTATTTTAAGTAGGTCAAACTTCCCTGTTGGCACCAAAGAAAATAACCAAAGTTACTTTTAACAGTTTTGTTCGACTGCAGTTTCGTTTGACAACTTCTTCTTGAAAATGCCCATACAAAGGATTAAATCTCCCTCATAATAGAATTTCATAATGGAACTAGAAGTAAACCCTTAAATGTCAGTAGTATGTGTATTAATGTTTCTCCAAGTAAACATTAGCATGACACATTTCCTGTTAAATTGACTGGCCTTATACTTAAGTGACCTGAAAAAGAATATGGCTGGAGGTGCAATATCATTCATCACATATTACTTTTATAGAAAGCAGTTTCAGGACTTCATTATCTTAACTTATGGCTCTGATTGGTAAAGCCTCTTTGCTCTCTAATAAAAAATATTTCACATACCTAATATTAACGTAGTGTTGTTAATAGGAAGCCCAGAGGCCAAGTAGTTTGGGCCTAATGTGTTTGTGATTTGCACCAGAGGTTGTGAAAGGTTTTGTAAAGTCTAGTTCATTTGAGTATATAAAATTATCATTTTTATTGTAGCTTTGTATTTATCATCATACATAAACTGGTGTTGAAAAATCCCCAAAGAATGCTGATTTGATATATATTTTACTTTGCAGTATACAATTAATCTTTATCGCAAATGCAGATTTTTATGATAAGTAAACTCTCCTAGTATTACAACAGGTATTTTTTTTACTTGATCCAGAATTCAGTAAATCACATAATTCTTTAATGTTTTCAATCAGAGTGATGCCGTATATTTTAACACAGTCATGCAGGCAATAAATGAAATCAGGCAGATCATCACTAGGAGATTAAAGTTGTGTGTCATTCGGCGTAATAAGAAAGTCTGTAAAGAAAGGTAGGCAAGTGCTACAGAGTTCTGTGGAGTCTGTCATGACATTATCTTCCATATTAAGCCCAGGTTAGATTTCTTTCCATAAGTCATTAAGGCTCTGGATCTTTATATAAAACAACCAAACACGAATTCGTTTGTTTTGGGGTGGTTGTGGTTTGCGGTCTCTTTTGGAATACCCCACCCCTTGCCATTGTATTGATCATATAATCATTTTGTATAAAATATGATTCTTCCTTAGGCCTTCTCAGGGCAAGCATTCTCCACTTATTTTTGTCTCTGATCATTTGCTTTCCTTTGGAAATTTTGTGTCTATCACTTAGCACTGCCCCTGGACTTAATAAACACCTGATTGTTAGCTCTGATCCTTATTTCTGTTAGTTTCCTGTTGCTGGTATGACTAATTACCACAAACGTAGTAGTTTAAAACACCACAGATTTGCTCTATTAACAGTTCTGTAAGTCACAAGGCCAGTACAAGTGTCACTGAGCTAAAATCAGGTGGCAGATGCTGACGGGGCTGCTGAAGGATCTGAATGTTCCCGGGGAGAATCCATTGCCTCACCTTTTCAAGCCCCTAGAATCCACGTGTTTTCCTTGAATCCTGGCTCCTTCTATCTTCAGATCAGGAGCATAGCAACATCCTCAGATGACTCTCTCTGGCCAACACCCCTGCTTCTCAGGTCATAGTTCCTCTTCTCTGACCCTCCTGCTTCCCTCTAACAAGAACTCTGGTAATCCAAGATAACATTCTCAGTGTCCTTAATTTAATCTCATCTGCACTGTCCCTCTTGTCATGTCAAATAACATGTTCAAGATTTCAGGGGTTGGGGTGTTGACATATTCCGGGGGCATTTATTCTGCCCAGCTTGCCATTATTAGTCCCAAATCCTCTCATAAGCGTATATTTAAAGATCTCATCTGCCTCTTGGGCATTACTTTTAGGTTACCTGCCTGAGTCTCAAACTGATTGACAGCACAACCTCTTCCATCACTTAAGTAGCTCTTCCTTCCACTTTTCCTGTTTATCCTGTTTATTCTTGCTCAAAACCTTACAGTTAGATTTTTGTGCTGTTCACCAAAGATCATTTTTATTCTTGGTTTTCTGAGGATGTATCTGGGAGAAATAGTGTAGGAAGGCCATTAATTTATTCTGGTTACATTGTTTTCCAATATGTAGGCTATATTATTGTACTTTTAATTGAAAAGTATACATACTATGCTCTTAGGATGTGAAGAGGAAGGAAATATTGTTGAAACGTATTTAAAATGTCTTTCTAGGAGCACCTGGGTGGCTCAGTCGGTTAAGTGTGTGACTTCGGCTCAGGTCATGATCTCACAGTTCATGGGTTTGAGCCCCGTGTCGGGCTCTGCTGACAGCTCAGAGCCTGAAGCCTCCCTCCGTTTCTGGGTCTCCCTCCATTTCTGCCCCTCCTCCACTCGTGGGCGCCCACACACACACACACACACACACACACACACACACACACACACTCTTTCTTTCCCATAAAGGAATACATGTTAAAAAATTTAATAAAATAACATTAAAATATCTTTCCATAGTGTATCACATACAGAGAGCACACTGTCCATGTTATGGTGTGAAGATCATATACGTGATGTGCTTTTGGTAATGGTTTACATATAGAAGCCACCTGTAGCTCAAGAGATACTAGTATGCCAGTCTGAGATAGACCCCCAAATTTGCCTAATGATACAAACTCTCAAAGAAGAATGCAGGAGTACTGATTTATGCAAAACAACAGCTTCTATCCAAGGGCTTCTCAAATTAAGAACAATAGTTTAGGGCTTCTGCTCAGTAATGCAGCACAGAAGAGACGAAGGTTCTACAGTTTCTTCTTTTTTTGGTGGGGTCTCAGGATGGGCTTACAGAGTTCCCCTCTGGGATGCTAATTTATCTGGGCTTGTCTGGAGGGTAGTTACTAAGAATCAATTAGGCATTAGTTTGTAAATTTGAAGAGCCTGAGGGGATTAGACAGTTACAGAAAAGGAGGGTCAGTTAAAAGAGGCTATTTCCTCCAGGACTAAGGAAAGAGACACTTTTTAATACAGAGGAGTCTTTTACTCAGTTTTGGCAACACCATGTCAATTCAAGTCTTCGGAGAAGCAAACCCCAAGGTGGGATTAGAGGATCACACTTGTTATTAAAATAAAATCTGATGGAAATGCCTGTGAAGGATAGATGAGGAGTGAGCAGAAACTGGTGGAGGGGAGACTCAAGTCTGATATCTTTGAGCAAAGAGAGGAGAGGAAAACTTGGACAGGAAGAAAGCCAGACTACCTTGCAGCTGTGAGAATAGAGTGGCCGTTATCTGATGGGGCATCTCCAACCAGAGTTGCCCATGGGGAAATCCGGTACTGGGAGGAATGGGCCAGCATTAGCCCCCCAGTGGCAGTTCATCAATTATCTGGAAGCAGCCCAGGGATAGGCAGCCACCACACTCATGGGCTGGCAGGTGGTGGCCACCAGTTAATTGTGTTTCTCTCAGTAACTTCTCCTGAGGTGAGACCCAAGTGGGACACCTCCATGTCCACCATAATCCATCCTTCAATTCCCCATGCTCATTTTGGGAGCAGCCTTAAAATGATTTCAATTTTGACTTTCTTCTCTTCTAACTATCATTTGTTACTAGGTCACACTGCAATATCTGTATAACAATATATTAATAGTAGAGTATTTAAGTCTTAACAGTATTGATTTGGGATTAAAAGAAATAATACAAGTGGAACCTTGTAACATTTCAGTCAAAATTACATATGTCGTAATTGTTCCAAATTTTGCATGTGGTTACTGATCACGTATTCTTGCTACATAATATTTTTTATATGCATTTATTAGATTTTAGACTTTCCAGATCTGAATCTGGGTTCTTTCCACCAACCATTCTTAATTTAGTAGAAACTGGTTTAATAAGGTTGACTTCTTGTCCTTAATACCAAGCTGAGATCTGTTATGTTGGGGAGCAGTGGAAGTTTTGAGCTCACTAGATGCAAGGGACATTTTCAAATAAAAAATAAAAGGCAGAGGGACAATCATATTAATTTCATGACTAGAACACTTTGAAAAGCAGCATGAGATGGCTTTGCTTTCTTTAAAACAAGGTGAAGTTACAGGGGTTAAAGGATGGTGGGGTAGGACCAGAGGCTTAGAGTAGTAGGAAGAGCCTAAGGAACTAAGGCTTCCACAGCTATCAATTTCATCAGTTGCAGAACTAATTGAGCCAACCTGACCAACAGTCTTCAGCTGTATGGTTTATTTAGTGCTATTGTAACAGAAGAGCACCATCAATGTAGCCATGAGGCCAACTGTGGAGTGGATGTTTGAGACCCATTTTTTATTAAGTCCAACAACTTAAATTTCACAACCTACCACATGACTGATTGGAATTTTATGAAACATTCTACTGAAATGATACAGCATGATGTGAAGATCGGTTCAAGGTTAAAAATCAGTGTTTCTTAATGTGCACACGATTCGCTATTGACTTGCTAACCTCCGGAATCACAAAACATTCGCATTTGCATTGAAGGCAGAAGAGAGTCCATTGTGTCTCCTTTCCACCAGGTACTTACCATGTTCTCTCCCTGACTTGCTTTTCACATGCTCCTCATTTCATTTGGAGTGCTTTTATCCCTGCTGTCAGAATATTCTTCTGTCCTTGAAGACCTCTTCTCCAGTCATGAAAGAATGTCACCTCTCCTTCCTCTGAAACCCAGAGTAACTCTCACCCAGCCCTTTTGCATTATCTCATTGTTATTTGTATACTGACTTAGTGTCCCACTCTACAAAATGCAAAGACTCTTCCCCACTGGAAATATGCCTTAAATATAGTTTGAACTTGTTATTCACTAAATTTATTTTGATTACATGTTTTCTGAAACTTCTTCTGAAAAAAACATTACAGTAACAAACCGGTGCAATAATGTTGATGAAATCGTAAAAGACAATAGGGCCATGGAAAGAAGGAATCAGAAAGTCAACTGTGGTAACCGTGTTTAAGTAACAACTTGCCTTTGAAAAATATGGGCATCTAGAACAATGCAGCATTGTATCATGTACCCTCATTATCACACAGTAGAAGAACATTAGTTCTTTGGGAGAAAGTTGGTTTACCTTGACCCTAAAAGTCAAGAAAACTCTCATTTTAGACTTTACATAGGGGATAGAAACAAAATTGTATCCTTAATTAACTCAATAAATGTTTATTGAGGACTGTTAAGTGTCTCTGGATGTTTCATTTTGCTAATTGGGTGGGGGAGGGCAGTCAGGATAAGAATTGACATCAGTGTTTACCTAGAGATGAGAGGGAGGTTAAGTAAATAGGCCATTACATATAAAGCAGTAAGTGCTTTAACTGATAGAAGCTTAGTGTTGCTCTATCAGTGAGAACCTGCCATGAGACAAGGATGAAGGAAGATTTCTCTGAGGAGATGGCTCCTTATGTTTGGAACCAAGCTGTGAAAACCATATGGAAGTTGTTGTGGGAGAATGGGGTTTAGGTTGAAAGGGGAGGAAGCAAAGGAATAGAGAAAGAACAAGGATACTGTAGGCTCCCAGAGAAGCATGTGCAAAGACCCAGGGCTAAGGCTTGAAGCAGGAGCTTCACCATGCAGAGTCTGCTCTTCAGGTTAAGAAATGTGGCGTTGTTCCCAAGAGATCCAGGGAATTGCAGATAAGTATTATATCAGAAATTGACATGATGAGGTTAGTAAATTTGAAAGCTCATAGAAGGTGCGGTATGGAGACACAAATTAAAAGGGAGAAAGACTGAAACCAGAGAGCCTTGTCAGGAGGTGTCTGGAGTAGCGATAACGATGACGGTAACAATATTGCTCCCACAGGAGTGCTCATCAGCAGTGTCCTCCACCGTAATGCAGATTGACTGCAGAATCAGTTCACAGAACCGTTTCTCTCCATGACCTACAATAGCAACACAAGCAGCACTCACCATTACTCTCTAGCAAAGGTGGCTTTGTGCATTTTTTGTATACTGTGGAAAACCTGCCTTAATGATGGAATTTCTTTTCTCCAACAATTTTATTAGAACTATCATATGCTTGGATCTTCAACGAATACCCATCATTTGTTGAAGAAGATAGTCGGAGATTTGTCTCTCAAGAGACAGGCCACCTGTACATTGCCAAGGTCGAGCCATCTGATGTGGGTAATTACACATGTGTGGTGACCAGTACGGTGACGAACACCAGAGTGCTGGGCTCCCCAACTCCTTTGGTGCTACGTTCTGATGGTAGGAAATATTTCAAGGTGCAATTCTAAGTGTAAATGTTGTGAATACAAGCAAAAACAAATGGGAAAAAGTGAAAAGTATACCATGAAGAATTATCTCACATTTTGCTGAACCAAAAATATTTATGAGTACAGTGATGAAGATTATTTCATTGAGCATAGGTCCCTTAACCTCATCCTTACCTGGGACCAACTTTATCATTTTCGAGGATCAGTGCAAAATAAATATCATGGATCCATTGTTCAGAAGTTATTAGAAATTCCAAGATGGCGACAGGAGAGCATTAAACTAAGCATGAGGTTTTTCTGAGCCTGGGGGCTCAGGTTCCATTGTCATGAAGTCACTTGTCCTCAGCCACTGTAAGCTTCTTTAAGCTCTGGATATATTTTTATAGCATATACAGCATCTCTTAGTTTTTTTAAATATATACTTGATTCCCAAAACTTATTCATTTTGTAACTGCAAGTCCATACTCTTTGATGAACCTCTTCCCATTTCCCCACTCCCAGCAGCCCAGTGATGATAATTAATAATGCTGTATTGTATTTTTGAAATCTGCTACAAGAGTAGACCGGAGGTGTTCTCACCACAGAATATTAAGAAGTTTGAAATGGTATCTGTGTGACGTGCTAGATGTGTTAACTTGACTTGAGATCATAATTTAACAATGTATACGTATATTAAATCATCACATGGTACATAGTAAGAACTATCAGGCTGTACATATAGCCTAAATATATATAATCTGTGTTTGCTAATCGTACCTCAGTAAAGAGGAAAAGAAAACAAATGTGTTTCCTCTACCCCTTCATGGCTGTTTCAGGGTAACACATGAGCTTCAGAGGAAGCAGATGCGTAACCCTGTGTAACTGCCCCACTTATACAAAACCATATCTGTTCCAGTACAATGTCATGACCACATATTTCCTAAGCATTTCTTTCCAGTCAGTTATAATTGAATTTGACCTTTCTCATTTATGAAGTTACTGTTTCTTGTCTCCAGGGTGCCATTTAAGAAGTTTAAGATTGGTTTCTCTGCTACCAGGGTACCATTAAGTAAATTCCCTCCCATAATTTTTGCTCTTTAGGATATTTCAAGAAGTCATAATACATTGTATATTTCAGTTTGACTAGAAGTGTCCAGATTAAATACAGAATAAGAAAGCCTCCCATTTTATACAATGTAAAAGGCATAATGGCTTTCTTGGAACTGCTCTGTAAATGGTAATTTATGAATCATGGAATCCAAGGTCCCCGATGTTTAATAATGTTACATGTTCGCCCCACTTAGCTCTGCTTTTAAAAGTACCTAATGAATGACTAGTGAGAAATTTAAATCATTAGAGAAACTAGTTCAAAATGGAGAGGAAGAAAGTTTTATTTAAGAAAAATGGGACAGTTCCAGAGGAAACATTGGAACTATTAACTTTGTATTGTGGATTTACAGGTGTGATGGGTGAATATGAACCAAAAATAGAAGTGCAGTTTCCAGAAACTCTTCCAGCAGCTAAAGGGGCAACTGTGAAATTGGAATGTTTTGCCCTTGGAAAGTAAGTTTTATAACATTTACTCCAGTCTGCTGAAGTATTATTTTGCTGAAAGAGATCAAGACAGTTTTTGACACTCTTCTTTTCCTTATTTTCTAAAATGTTCTTTCATTTAGAAGCAAAGGAAAAATAAAATACAAGGAGAATGCACATATATAATTTAGGTCGAAACCATAACGGCAGTTTGCAGACAATGACTATGCCAGCCTAATTTCATGAACTAGATTGGTGTTATTTTTGTTCTGTTTGTTCATTTGTTGTATTATAATATAATGGATACGTGTTTAGCTTTTTTTCTCTAAATCACGATTTAACTTAAGAAAATGCAGAATTTATTTTATCAAAATATCAACTGAGGTTAAGCCTCGTATCAGGTTTATATATTTAACAACTGGAGATGTTCTGCATTTGAAAACGGATGCCTTTTTGCTATATCCTAACAAAAGCTTTATTTTGTCAAGCTTAAAATGCATCCATACATCTGTTTAAAATAGCAAATAACTTGACAATATTCTTCTAAGTCCTGTACCACAGATTAATTGGAGGAGAAGTGATGGACTGCCCTTTTCCAGTAAAATTAAACTGAAGAAATTCAATGGTGTGCTTGAAATCCCCAACTTCCAACAGGAAGATACAGGTTCCTATGAGTGCATTGCTGAGAATTCACGGGGAAGAAATGTCGCCAGAGGGCGTCTCACTTACTATGGTGAGCATCTACTTTGGGCAAATTGGATTTTTAGCTTTTGCTCTCCCTAGCAAATGTTGTTGGGCTGCGGGAAATTGTGGCAGAATTCCGATGTCCAGCTTGATCTGTCCTGCATTTTGTTGAATGCAGATCAATATTTGTCATAGGAGGAATTAAAAACAATAACATTTTACAGTTAAATCAGAACTATGATGTCTTCTTGCATTTTAAAATGATTCATACAGAGGCACCTGGGTGGCTTTGTCGGTTAAGCGTCCGACTTTCTCTTAGGTCATGATCTCGCGGTTCGTGGGTTCGGGCCCCGCGTCGGGCTCTGTGCTGACTGCCAGCTCGGAGCCTGGAGCCTGTTTCAGTCTGTGTCTCCCTCTCTCTCTGACCCTCCCCTGCTGATGCTGCCCCCCCCAAAAATAAAGAAAACATTAATTTTTTTAATTTTTAAAAATAAAAAATAAAATGATTCATATAATAGTGAAATATTTTCCTTTCTTTTCTATGAGTAATGTTTTATATATTGAATCATATCTAGGAGCAATCTCCTCTGTCCTCCAGCAAATATGATTTTGTATCTTTCTAATCTTCACTAAGAAGAAAGAAACTGTTAATGGGGAAAACTTGCAATTAGTGCATTAGACAAAGCATATCGAGTCAGACTCGAGTTCTTCAGTGTTTTTCTATCCCTTCTAATAATGTAACTGTGCTATTTGCTGCCTTTAATTCATAATCACATTTATTTGATGTACTATTCACTTGGGGTAAGGAAAGGGTAATAACGCTACCTTAATTTAGAGTCTGTTGGTAAGAAAATTAAATTACCTTTTTTCCCAAAATTTGTTTTCAAATCATTTTTATTACTGAAAAAGCACTAGGCTTTTTGATGAAAGCATGATTTAGAAAGTATAAATATATGATTTTCTAAAATGTACTGTAATTTATGTAAAGATGTATGCTCAATGAATATATACTTGCAATTTAATCATCAGAAACATGGTAAAACTAGTGGGAATTGACCACTTTTGTGAAAGGCAAATTGCATTGCATTCTATTTATCTTAGAAAGTAGCAATGGAGGGGCGCCTGGGTGGCTTAGTTGGTTAAGCGTCCGACTTTCGCTTAGGTCATGATCTCGCGGTTCGTGGGTTCGAGCCCCGCGTCGGGCTCTGTGCTGACTGCCAGCTCGGAGCCTGGAGCCTGTTTCAGTCTGTGACTCCCTCTCTCTCTGACCCTCCCCTGTTCACGCTGTCTGTCTCTCTCTCTCCTAGAAATAAATAAAACATTTTAAAAAAAAAGAAAAGAAAAAAAAAAAAAGAAAGTAGCAATGGAAGCAGTTTGTACACGTAATTGTTTCAGAGAGGAAAATGTTTGCAAAGACAAACATTAAAATTAGAGGGCTTTTTCTGACTTTCCTCAGAAAAAATTCGCATTACCTCTGAGTAGTTTCTCTATGATTTGTTTCTTTGCATGTTACTTTCTAGTATAGTCACACAATGGCTGCCCACGGTCACCAAAGCATCAGTCCTTATTCATCCTTCCTGTATCCAAAATATCTTGCAAATCTCTTCCCAAATCCCATTGCCCAAAAGTTCATTCCTCAACCCATCCCTAGCAAGGATAATTGGGTTAAAACAGTTTAAGATCCTCTGTTTAGAACAGGGAATATGGTCAGATTTTCCTGAATTTTATGGACAGTGGGAGGCAATGGAAGAGAAGATAGTTCAGTGAGAAATGGGAGTTATCTTATAAATAAAGAAAGGAAGAAATGGAGGCACACCAGACAACCAACATCATCCACTTTACTGACTACAGAAGGCAGAATACTGCTTTAGTCCATTAGGTAGGTAACATGATATATGCCTGAGAAATAAGTCAGAAATTAATGAGATGGGGTGTTTCATGGAAGTTACTCTACATTTCTGGTTTAAGACTAGTATATTCATATGATCAGGGCCATGCAGTTCTCTGGTTATCCGTTTTAATATTTCATGTAAAAAATGGCTAGATAGACTATTTGGACTTAATATGGTAGAATAAGAGGGGAAACCACCATTAACATGACAGTTGTAATCTCAGTACTGGCTTCAGTCCAGAAAATTATCCTCCCATTTGGAGAAGAAGAACAGTAGTACTGAGAAGCCCCAGTGGAATTATCTGCTTGAAACTTGAGTCTCAGTCAAGGACTCATGTGTGAGTCTCCTTGCGGTATTATCCCATAAATGCTTATAATTCCTGAAAGAAGAAAATGTGCTTTAGTATACATAGAGTGAAGTGATTTTGGACTAAACTACACTTCATACTGGGGAAATCATTTATATAAAAATTAATAATAATAATCTGGTAAAATGCAGACCGAAACGTTTTCTCTTAAGAGCTAAATAGCTATATTTTCATTTCAATCTCCTTGATAAAAAAGCAATTTTATGAGATGGAAATGGAAAGACAAATCTTCCCATGGTTGCAATTAAATAGAAATAGATGAACTGTTTCTCCATATGGAGAATGCACATGTGAATCACACAGTAGACATCACATGCATAATGCAATGTGACACCAGTAAGACGTCTCACCTCCCCGTTTTGGATCTAAGATGCAGGCTGAGACTTGGCTAAATATACTGTGTATGTTGAGTGGCTTTAGTTTAAAGTAGTATATTGCTTTCCTCTGTAAAGAGAATTTTCCAAATATCTTCTAAAATGTAACAGAAAATGATAAATCCATTTGATGCCGCTGATTTGCATACATAATTTAAGGTTGCATGAGCTACTTCTTTATAAAAAATCATATGATTCAAATTGAACCAATTTATCCATCTTTCCCTGCTTTCATTTTAATTCACATAGAGGTTCATAAGATGTTCATTGGTTTGTATTTAATTAAAAGTTATTTTTAATTTGAGGAACGTATTTTCTTTTCCTCAGCTATAGAACTTTCTCTTCTACGGATGGTAATTTTTAGTGTATGATTAAGACTAGTATCTGCTGTCATTCATGGATTAAGTTGTCATCAGTTGTGACCTTATGATTCACAAATGCACTTGGAAAGGAGTCTGTTTTGTGTACCTGCGTTCTATCTACTGCTAATAACCCATCTGAGGAAATAGAATACGGTGCCCAGAATTTTGAAAACAGAGAAAACATAATGAGTTTGGCTTAGGAAGTGACAGATTGCAACATCCATCCTCAAATCTAGAAACGTTTCCCATATCCACTTAGTGAATAGGGAATTAAATATAATTTTAGCCACTGTGCTCCTGTTAATCCATTGCTCACAGTGTTTATATCCATTTATATAAAGCATTTATTTTTTACTCGCTAGGTGGTCTGATTTTTTTTTCGTTGCAGCAAAACCTCATTGGGTTCAGCTCATAAGAGATGTAGAAATAGCGGTGGAGGACAATCTTTTTTGGGAATGCCGGGCAAGTGGTAAGCCCAAACCCTCCTATCGATGGTTGAAAAATGGAGAAGCCCTTGTGCTCGAGGTAAGGTAATGAGCCTGGTTAATCCTCACTCCCTTCATCTGGCATTACAAAAATACCTTCCTCAGGGTGCCTGGGTGGCTCAGTCAGTTGAGCGTCTGACTTCAGCTCAAGTCATGATCTCACGGTTTGTGGGTTCAAGCCTTGCATCGGGCTCTGTGCTGACAGCTGGATCAGAGCCTGGAGCCTGTTTCAGATTCTGTGTCTTCCTCTCTCTCTGATCCTTCCCTGCTCATGCTATCTCTCTCTCAGAAGTAAATAAAAAAAACATTTTAAAAAAATACCTTCCTCCTACCTAGTGCCAAGGTAGTTTGCAAACATTCATTCGCACCTTAAAAAGTGTTAAAGGGGATAAAATGTAAAATCAAGTACCTCATCTGCCAAAAAGGAAATATTTTCAACATTGAATGTCATTGGGAAAAGGTGATTTTGTGAATTTAGTCTAAATATGTATAGCTTTTTTTTTTTTTTTCGCTTTTCAAATTACAGAAGGCCTTACTTTAATCAAATGTGGAACATAATTTGCTTTTCCCTGTTTGACAACCTGGTATGGCCTCTGGAGAATAATTGTTATGTGGTTACCTTCTTACATGAGTACTTATTTTCTCAATCACTTTCCTTCTTAAGCCATGTAATTTTTGCTCTTTTAAAAATTGTGTACTAAGTCAATTATATTCCTTCAAATTTCTATATATAACCTGTCATACTGCCTACAAACCCTTAATAAATGTGTTTCCCAGAACTCTTTTTTAATGTACAGAATTTATAATGTCTTTGATTTGTGTGATTAAAAAATGGTGAAAACCTTTCCAGTTGACGGCGTGGAAACATGATACATTTTTTAAAGTCTGCAACTTTAGCCACGGGGAAAAGTGAAATGGCTGCAATATTGTACCTCTTGCTTTGTTATTTATTTTACCGACATTTGGACTCAAGGGTGTTTATTAGTATTACTAATGTGTGGCTGTTATGTTAAATCAGTCTCATATTTTCAAATAAGGAAAAGTTAAAATTTCAAGTCAGATTGTTCAATCCTCTGAGGAAAAGTGAAGAAGGTTTGTGTATGCTTGAAACAATAGTGGTTTTCATTTTTCTTTTAAAATGATATATACATTTATATGCAAGACATTTTTGTTATCACCTAGGAGAGAATACAGATAGAAAATGGTGCCCTTACAATATCAAACCTCAATGTGACTGATTCTGGCATGTTCCAGTGCATAGCAGAAAACAAACACGGGGTCATCTATTCCAGTGCTGAACTTAAGGTTATAGGTAAGATTAAGCTTCTCTTGTTATGATTTTTTCCTTAAATCCTTCATCTTTGCTGAAACCAGAAGTATTTACTTCCCATATGACATTCCTATATTATCTGAAACACTGTAATAATATCATTCAGAGTTTTTAATCAGGGAATATATTTAATGATTGCCAAAGGAAAGCAGCAGTTGTGGCTGGAATAAGCCTCAAAGGTAGAAGTAGAGCAACAGTAAGGAAAAGTGCCTACCTAAGGCATCCTTATCCAACTCTAATATTTGAAATGAAGCAATGCCTTTTAAGAGAATAAGTGAATTTGTTGTTTTTTGTCTCTACGCCAGAAAAGTAAATACTGGAATTCAAAACAATCATATATTACTCCAAAAGGAGTGGCCTTTGGTTTGAATAACCCTGCTGGAAGCATTAAACATTGGACATACTGAAGTTTTAATTAACAAGGCTCAACTATTTGAGATTCTGAATTATTTTCTTCTTGCACTTTATGTATATGAAAAGACAGAAGATGTTATATTGTGTTTAGGGCAGTTATCCAGAAAAAGACTTTGTAAGTTGCAAATGCCTGAAAATCAACCAGAATTGTCAGGGCATAGCATAGCATAGTATGACATAAATAAGAAAGCAGAAGGGAAATTTATCACTCTGTGTAATTAAAGTATAGATTTGGATCTGAACAGAATATGATCCAGGTGGGGATCAAGCATCATCACCATCATCAGGCTCTATATGATATTCCCCAACACAATTCAGTTTCCAGGAACAGTCTAGTGGAAAAAAACATGGCTTTCTGAATTGCTCATAAAAAAGTCACAGTCCTGCATGTCATTGGCTCTGTGTAGCTGATTTGGGCCACATACCCATGGCTGGTCCGATCCAAAATGGCCCAAAGGTTGTAAGGCCCTGATTGATCTAACTCAGCGGTCCTCTGTTGGGGATGATTTTTGCCCCCAGGAAATATTTGGAAATATTGGAAGACAATCGCTTTTCAGCCTTTTGGCTAAGATCAAGTGTGGAAATATTGGAAGACATTTTTGGTTATCACAGTGTTGATGACAGATAGGGGAAAAGGGAACCAGTGAATATAGGCCAGAAAGGCTACCCACAAATAATCCTACAATGTAAATATGCTATAATGCACAAGACAGCCTCTCACAACAACTAATTATTCAGCCCAAAATGTCAGGTGCCACATTGAGAAAACCTGTTTTAACTGGAAGCGGGGCTCTCATCCTTTTTGCGTGGTGGTTAGAAATACATTATCTGCATTAGGAGGCCTGAAGTCTGGGAAGGGAAGATCATCAATGGAAAATCTGACTACTGTTATCCATGACAGAGAAGTGGGCTATTATTTAAAAAAAGAGAGTAGACTTCGTACACAGTCTTAAGCTGGAGCACTACTATACTCTTGTATTAAATTAGCCTTATGAGTGATTGTTTATTCATCTCAAAATGGACGATTTCCTACCCACAGCCTCTATGAGGCTTTTGTATAGGAAAAATATGAGGTATGTTAATATATATACAGATATATATAATTTATTCAAATGGAAAGGTGTTTTTCTTTTTTAATCAAAAGTATTATTTTCAGATCTTAATTTTTAGGGCCAACAACCCCTGGATAACATATCTTCTTTATCCACAATTTTATTATAATCACATAACATAATTCACTATATGATCCCCGCTTACCAAAAAAATAAATTACATTCACTGGAATTTGCTATAAGACAGAGCATAGACGTTAGGAGAAATGCACTGTGTTTAGTTAAATTCTTCCACATTTGCAATGAAAGAGTGATTTTCTGAGTAACCTATCACTTCATTCAAAGGATGCATTATTATGTATCTTGACTGTACAGGTTGTTTCAGGATCAACATTCTGTGCAATATTAGCAGACATAATGTTCTCTACATGTTTTTGCATTTAATGTGATACTCGAAATTAATATAATAATGCAGATTATAGATTTCTCCAACTCAGAAGTTAAACATAACCATATGAAAATTTTATAATAGATGTTGATCAGTTTGATGCAAGACAGTAATAACTCAATATACTCAGCCTTCCTTCTAAAAACATTTAATGAGCACCTACTAAGTGCCAAACCCTATGCCACATGCTGGGTGTTGGAGGTCACAAAGAACACTGACCTTATTGTTGTCTACATGGAACTAAGTTTCAGGAACATTTCTGTGATAAATGTTTTTCATTTTAAAAGTTCATGACTGACCTATTGTAAAACTTAACGGTGAACTTTAAAAATTTCTGTTTAAAAAATCATCCAAGATTTCGAACTTCCTGGAACATACAATAATAGGAATTAGTTTTTGAGCCTTGAAATACTGTGAGTGGGGCCCATTCACTTAAGTAAATCAAGCACTGACATCTGCGTGCCAGGAAACTTTAAAAGTAGTTATAACCAGGCCACCGGGTGCCTCAGTAGGTTGCGAGTCTGACTTCACTTCAGGTCATGACCTTGGGATTCTTGAGTTCCAGCCCCTTTTCAGGCTCTGCATGGACAGCTCAGAGTCTGGAGCCAGCCTCGGGTTCTGTGTCTCCCTCTCTCTCTCTGCCCCCCCACTCCCACTCACACTCTATCTCTCTAAAAAATGAATAAGTACTTTAAAAAGTTTTTAAGTAGTTATAACCAATATTGTGCTGTATGTTAACCCAACTAAAATTTAAATTAAGAAAAAAAATAAAGTCATTTAGAAGTCAACCTTTGAACCTACAGGAATTTTAAAATATTAAATTAAAAATAAATTCTCATTCTCTCTTTCTTCCCTTTCAGCTTCTGCTCCAGATTTTTCAAAGACTCCGATGAAGAAGTTGATTCAAGTGCAAGTGGGGAGCACGGTCATCTTGGATTGTAAGCCTAGAGCCTCTCCTAAAGCGCTCTGTTCATGGAAGAAAGGAGATGTGATTGTGCAGGAGAATGAAAGGTATTTTGTTGTCTAAAATAATGGTGATGTACTTTCTTCTTACTTTCCATAGTGATGTCAAAGTAGATTCTCAGTATGAAATGAGATGCAGCAGCATTTCAGTAGAATATGAGGTTTTGAAGAACCCAGACAGTGGTATCTTTGGTTCTGAAATATTCTCATGAAGATAGTAATCAATTTTTGAAATCTGAAAAGAGTTAGATATATCATCTAGCTTCTTCCCACAAAGAAAACCTTATTTTATCAAGGATTTTCTCCTCAGTCACTGTAAAACTCAAAGTCAAATGATAAAGAAGGGTCAGTCCTAGAACCAGATGAGCCAATGCCCCAGGATAAAGTAGAGAAGACATAATGAGAACATATGCCAAATAAATACCAATACTGCTGTTCCCCTGTATTGAAGTAACTTCTCATTCCTGGTGTTAGGTTAAGCAAAGGCTTGCTTAGGTTCCTGATTATTATAATAATGAAGAGGAAGAATGAGGCTTAAAGATATCACTTGTAGAGCTGACCGCCCAGGTTCAACTCTTCATTCTGCCTTCTACTTGCTTAATGAAAAGCTTTACTTTTAGTGTCTCATTTTCTCATTTTTTTAATGGTTAGTCATTTTTGAGAGAGAGTGCACATGAGCAGGGGAGGGGCAGAGAGGGGGGAGACAGAGGATCTGTACCAGGCTCTGCACTGACAGCAGTGCGTCTGATGTGAGGCTCCCACTCACTAACTGAGAGATCATGACCCGAGCTGAAGTCAGACACTCAACTGACTGAGCCACCCAGGGGCCCCTCATTTTCTCATTTTTAATACAGATGATCATTAGTATGTTATGAGGATTCTTAGCTAGATAAAATACATAAATATCTAAACTGCACTTAGGTCATTACCTGTCAGTGAGTAAATGTAGGTATTGGCTATTATTATTATTTACTGAGTATTTAACTACATGCCAGGTATTAATGCTCAGAGCTTCTGATAAGTAGAATATTGACCCCAAAGATGTCCATTTCATTTTCCTGTAAACCTATGATTGTGTTACATACATGACCAAAGGTAATTAAAGTTGAAGATGGAAATAAGGTCCTTACCAAAGCAGAGGACTTTATTAGGGGCTTAGGGACGCCTGGGTGGCTCAGTCAGTTAAACATCTGACTTTGGCTTAGGTCATGATCTCACGGTTTGTGGGTTCGAGCCCCACGTCAGACTCTGTACTGACAGCTCAGAGCCTGGAGCCTGCTTCAGATTCTCGGTCTCCCTCTCTTTCTGCCCTTCCCCTGCTTGCATGCTGTGTCTGTGTGTGTGTGCGTGTGTATGTGTGTGTGTCTCTCAAAAATAAATAGACATTAAAAATTTTAAAATAAAATTAGGAGCCCACTGTGGATTATGTGTATAGATTCAGAGTAATCACCTGAACCCTTGTATGAGGAAGAGGAAGCCAGAATGGTCTGTCAGAAACATGATAATCAAAGAAGAGGCAGAAGAGATTTCACACTTCAGAGGGACTTCAGTTGGTATTTTTGGCTTGGAAGATGGTGGAAGGGAGCCATGAGCAAATGTATTTGGACTACTTTCTAAGATGGGAAGAGCCTTCAATTGACAGCCAGTAAGGAAACAGGGACCTTAGTCCCATAGCTACAATGAACTGGATTCTGTCAACAACATAAAAGAGCATTTAGTAATTCTGAACCTTCCTAAGGAACACAGTCCAGATAATACCTTGATTTTGGTCCAGTGAGACCCATACTGGACTTCTGACTTCCACAACTATGTTATAATAAATTTGTGTTGTTTATGTCAAATTACCAAACTTTTAGTAATTTTTTATAGAAGCAAGAGGAAACTGGGGCACCTGGGTGGCTCAGTCAGTTAAGCGTCCACCTCTTGATTTCAGCTCAGGTCATGAGTTTATAGTTCGTGTGTTCGAGCCCCGCATTGGGCTCTGCACAGTCAGTGTGGAGCCTGGTTGGGATACTCTCTCTCCCTCTCTCTTTTTGTTCCTACCCTGCTCATGCTGGCTCTCTCTCAAAAATAAATAAATAATCTTAAAAAAGAGAGAGAGAGAGGCAAGAGGAAACTAACACAGAACTCTACCACATTATCTCTTTTAAACATCTCTGCAACTCTGTGATGTATAGGTCATATTATCATCTCCATTTTACTAATGGGGAAAACAGAACTTAAATGATATAATTTGCCTAAAGTCACATAAGCCAAGATTTTAATCCCTGACTCTGGATATAACCACTAAGCATTTTCAATGCCACATTTTTTATAAGGAGCCCAGAATTTTAGAGGCCATCTCAGCCTTTGAAGTCATGGAATCCAAATTACTCTTTTTGGAGATAAGGGAAAATGAACAGTAAAACATTAGGCCAAAAATATGTGGATTAATTTTTTCAAAGTTAAGAAGTCATATTACAGACAACCAAGTTGAACTGCTTTTTAAAAATTTTTTTAATGTTTTATTTATTTCTGAGAGAGAAAGAGGGTGAGCAGGGGAGGGTCAGAGAGAGAGGGAGATACAGAATCTGAAGCAGGCTCCAGGCTCTGAGCTGGCTGTCAGCACAGAGCCCAACACAGGGCTCGAATCCACGAATCGTGAGATCATGACCCGCGAAGTTAGATATATAACTGACTAAGCCACCCAGACACCCCCGAACTGCTTTTATACCACCAAGGCACCAAGGTATTTTTGCGAGTTGGTAAAATAATATAATCTGCAGTTTCTCCAGTATTAAATCAGAGACACTTGCATTAAAAGGGACCCACAGCAGGACAGCAAGGCAGAATTGTGAGCTGAGTGATGAAACGCAATCCAGCTAAATCCTGGGCCTCACAGAATAGATTTCTGCAATAGGAAGTTAATTAGTGATTTGGAGTTTAATTTTGTAAACCAGTTTAAACAAGTAAAGGCTTATGGCACAAATTAGTTAATTGTGGCTGTACTGGAAGTTAAGACTTCTCACATAACTGCTGACTTTCTGTGTTCAAAAAAGTTTTAAATAGTTTCAACTGTGTACATAAATTAAATAGTGGTTAAGTTCCCAAGGACTTCAGTGTTTTACACAATAATAAGCCCACTTGTCCTCACTGTAGTGCCTACTGTAGGCAGAGGTTTTTAATCTTAATTTCAAAAGAGGATAAGAAGATTAAGAGTTTTAGCTAGAGGCACACAAAAAGGGATTTACTCCCACATTATAGAGTAATGGGGTAATGCTGGAAACTAGAGTATAAATTCTGGATTCTGATCTGGCGTTTCAGCTTCTTACTACCTTGATGTCATTAGATCTATTATGTAACACCTTTGAATCTTAATTTCCCCACTCACAAAAGAGAGTTCCTTTTGTGAGTTCCTACCTTCCATAGTTATGATACAGTTAGCATTTAGCATAATGTCTGATATTTGCAGATATGCTAATCAGTAAGAATAAGGATATATTACAAATAAGATGTTGAAAGTAGCAGTGACTAAGAAAGACAGAAGCTTTTTGGTTGGGTGGCTCATTGGCTGATTGATGTCTCTGAAGGTAGGCATTTGGGACTATCTGGATTCCACAGTTATCAAGGACACAGACCCCTTTTAATATTGCTTTACTAGCTCACATCCTGAACCAAGATGGCTGCCATGGCTTCAGCTCCTCAGTCATCTCCCAGTGACAGGAAAGAGCAAGGTAGAAATCATGGTATACTTCTTCCTCTTTTTAGGAACGTCTCAGAAGTTCCATACCTTAATTTCCTTTATGCCTTTTGGGGCAGAAATTAGTTCGCTGGCCAAACTTAAGTGCAAGGGAATTGGGGAATGTGGATTTTTTTTTTTTCGACAGGGATGTATCCAATGACAAATTGAGATTGTTTTGTTTTGTTTTTTAAATGTTTTATTTATTTCTGAGAGAGAGACAGTATGAGCAGGGGAGGGTCAGAGAAAGAGAGAGATACAGAATCTGAAGCAGGCTCCAGGCTCTGAGCTGTCAGCACAGAGCCCGATGTGGGACTTGAACCCATGAACCATGAGATCATGACCTGAGCCGAAGTCGGACACCCAACTGACTGAGCCACCCAGTTGCCCCTGCTTTGTTTTCAAATTAGGATTATGTTTTAAGTAGAAAGGGCAAAACAATTTACTCTAACAATGTATCCTGTTCATCAGTGTCACTTCTGTCCATTTGAGGACTACTGACCTTCCACTTTGTTTTAAAAATTTCTAACATCTCTCCTATGAATAAGAAAACTTTTAGATATAAAAATAGGATTAAAGGGGCGCCTGGGTGGCTGTCGGTTACGCGTCCAACTTTCGCTTAGGTCATGATCTCGCGGTTCATGGGTTTGAGCCCCGCGTCGGGCTCTGTGCTGACTGCCAGCTCAGAGCCTGGAGCCTGTTTCAGAGTCTGTGACTCCCTCTCTCTCTGACCCTCCCCTGCTCACGCTGTCTCTCTCTCTCTCTGCTAGAAATAAATAAAACATTAAAAAAAATAGGATTAAAAAGAGGAAACATGTTTATGAGTGTCCATAGTGTTTCAGTCCCTCTCAAATATCTTAGTTTGAGCTTTTATAGCACAATACCATAAACCAGATGGCTTATAAACAACAAATGTATTTCTCACAGCTCTGCGTGAGTAGTCCAAAATCAGGGTACCACCTTGGTCGAGTTCTGATAAGGGGCTTCTTCTCGATTTCAGATGACAATCTGCTTACATCCTCACATGACAGACAGAGAGCAAGAGAGCCCTCCGGCTTCTCACAAGGGCATTAATCTTGTCCATGAGAGCCCCCAACTCATGACCTAGTCATCTCCCAAAGGCACAGCCTCTTAATACCATCACATTGGGGATTAGAATTTAACATATAAATTTTGGGGAGACTCAAAACATTCAATACATAGCACCAGGTCTTGTTGTTTGGATTTTGCTTTATCTCTTTGGACAGCAAAAGTACTGATGAGCCAGAGCCTTGACGCTTCGGGAAATGGCTGCTAGAAGCAATTATTGAACAAGTTATACTTTTGAATCTTCTCCAAGTTCATGCGAAATCAGAGTGGGCCTCAGCCATCACTTGGCAGCAAAAGCCCCATGTTGGTCCCTCCTGACTTGGTCTGCAGCCTTAAGCCAAATTGGGGAAGCACTTTAAATGATAGATTTATTGTGGTTGTTCAGTCATTGGCTGTTCTGACTTAAGACATGCAGATTTAAATCTCGTTTTGGGGACAGATGAATATACTGAGACATTTGAAAATAGAAGACAAAATTTTTGATAGGGTATTTATGGCATGATTGTAAATCTATTCATGTTTTAAGGTTTTCTTTTCCTTTTTCCTTGTCTTTTGTCTATGAACTTGAGTTTGTCACTGATTGATAAACTTATAAATTGGAAAGCTTTCTCCAGCCTAGTGTAGGAAATGCTGGTGGCAAATACACTTTTGATTAAGCCAATTTCTACTTATTCTTTATCATTTAAAGCCCAAATCAGGAAAAATAAATTTAAAAAATAAAATCTAAATCAGGAAAAAAAAATCTAAGGATTAAATATGTCTTAAAAATTGCAAAAAAATTAATAAATACATCTACTCTGTAAATCACACAATCACACAATGAACAATTATCATCTACCTGGTTTGTAAGTTTTTATATCAGCACAATAACAGCTTTGAAATTAATGCATTAGGCGTAGTAATGCAGGTCTAAGTTACTGAGACACCTAAATTACAGAATCGCTTTGAAGAAATCAGTGTTATTGTTTTGAGGTCGAGAGAGCATTTCAAACTAAGGTAATAAAGGAATTACTTCCCAGCAGAGGACTAGAAAAGCTGTTCTGAATAGATTACAAGAGCTTATAATGCAAATAGTGATTCCTGAGGTCTTAATATCAAGTGCTCATTCAGTCATTGGAAAATATTTTGAGTACCTACTCTGCACTAGGCACTAGATATTTAATTTTTATCAGAGAAGTCCATCTTCTTGTTTGTAGCTTTTCTGGGTATACAGACAAGTGCAATGCAACTCAATTAGTAAAGTACAGTATGTTCAGTGATTACCAGAGAAGGCTCCATCTTCAAATTAAGGATCCAAGCAGACTTTCTGGAGAATGTAATATGTACAGCAAGACTTGAATGATGACTAGAGTTCATTGAAGAAGAATGCTTCAGGCAGAAGAAGAGCACATGCAAAGGTGCTGAGGCAAAGGGCAGCGTAACCACTTGAGTGGCTTTGGTTTACTTCACGTGTGAAGTGTCTGGCATGGCGGAATGCAGACAGAGTAGGGCTGTCGAGGTGAGCAAGAATCTTACAGGGAATGACCTGGTAAGCTAAATCCAGAAATTTGGGCTTTATTCCATAGCCAATGAGAAACAACAGAGTAGAATCAACGTAGCAGAATTAAAAGATCAAATTAAATTTTGATTATTTTCTTTTAAAAAGCACAACGGTGGCCACAGAGACCACGGACTGGAGTGGCAGAAAGACCTGAGGGAAGAACCTGCATTAGTGGCAATTCACTAGTCTGAACATGAGTTTATAAAGAATCGATTTATTAAGTAAAAGTCGACCTAAGTCACCTGGTGTGCAGATATTCTAACCTTTGAAATTATTGGCATCAGGACAGAGCAAAGTTGTTGTTTGTTTTTTGTTTTGTTTTGTTTTGTTTTGTTTTTTATTTGTATCATGCAGCACTGAGAAAAGTTATTGTGCTTCTTCCCCGTGCAGGAAATAGGTTCTCTGAATAAGCAGAAATGCCCTGCCCCTTTGAGTGTTCAGTGCTATTACATCAGGTGTTGGTGTTTCAGTTTTCTTTTATTCATTCATTCATTTGCTTATACTCCACACATTTTCAACAAAGACTGGAGTGAAAATAGGATATGTTTTTTTCTCCTTTAAACAAAATAAGATTGGAAAAGACTCTAGAGAATGCGAGCAGGCATGATATTCAAGAAGAAATAGCCAGTTGGTATATTTCAAAGAATGGTTAGCTTTTCTGTATCACTTAGTGGTACTTAAAATGCATTAGCCAATTATTTTTAAAAATAGGGCTTTCGGTTGAATGCTATTACTTACAGTAGTAAATATTTTATTGCAATAGCCCCAATTCAAAAGAGAGTCAAATAATGGCCCATTACTTCTAATTAAACACATTAAAATTGTTTCAGATGTTCTAGGCAGCATTTATTATAGAAATCTAAATGCTTTTTTAAAGAAAAATAGTAAAGGTTTTTTTTTCCAAATATAAATAGCCATTATCCACACAATGCTTTTAAAATGTATTAACCAATTCCTAGCATACATTTTACATATAGTTAGAAACTGGCTTTAAAAATGCAATAAGCATGATATGCTGTGTGCATCCATTTATATGACGTTGCTGAAGACAAGCTTTGGGGACAGAAAACTGTGATCACTATTGCCAGAGTGGATGGAGAGGTTGACTATTAGGGACATCGGAGAACTTTCAGGGGTGAGGTAATTATTCTAGATCATGACTGTGACAGTGGTTACGTGACCACGTTGATTTGATAAAATTCAACTGCATGCCAAAACAGGTGAATGACACTATATATAAAATTTTACTTTCATGTTTTTAAGCAGAACTTTACGTGCAATTTTACACTCACCTCATCCTGAATGCAGCAAGAAAATGCTCCCAGGAGGCCACTTTTGCCTTCTGTAGAACAAGGAACAATGCCATGACAGCACGTAGAAGCGGAATCAAAACTTTGGCCAGTAACCAAAATAATTCTGTCAGAGCAAGAACCGCTTGGCATGTCTGCCACTGCCACTACTAGTCACCACAGTCTTCCTTTGTAAAGATGTGTCTAGGAACTCTGTTACTACTCAGCAAATCTGTTAGATGGCATTTCCCCTTGTCTCAAGTTCTTTAGATGAGGAACAAGGATTATTTTGCCAAAGTTTCTGCCTCCTTGCCTTCCATAGTCAACCACATGTCTTGGCTCCTCTCTTTTATCACAGTAGAGTCTGTATTTTTCTCTGCTCCCTTCTCTGTCTGCCTTCTGTTACCCCTGGATTTTGTTATCTTCCCCTCCATCCTCAGTCTACCCATCTAACAGCTGTTACTTCACAACTACCCTCTATGCCTGGAAGCTCAGTGCATTTTAGTGAATCTACCCTCAGGCAGACAGCTAAGATCTCAGGTAATTTTTAATCCTGTACCATTAGCTCCAAATTAATCTCTAAATGGTAAACTTAGAAGATCAAAGGAGATTTTTATTTAATATGTGTGATGTCACCACTTTCAGGACTTGGCTGTTAGTTGAATGAAGATTGCCATTCCTGCTCCCTGTCTATAAGGAAGGTACTCATGTTACCCACTAATTTGTCATATCTTTATTCAGCAGTAGGGGCCTGCCCCCAGCCCTAATACCCAGATGAACACCAAACAGCAGGGGCCCTTGAAGAGCCCACACACAGTCTGTTCAGAGTTTGGAAAACTTAGCTATCAGTTACACTGGCATAGACTACATGATCAAGGTGACCATATAATTTATTCTATAAACTGAGAAGAGAAAACGGGCACTGCTAGTAATTACCTCCAGGAGAAGATGGATAAGCTGGACTGGCCTGAAGAAACCAGACGTTGCCACCTTATCTGCAAGGGAGGCATACAGAAGCCAGTGAGAAACACAGAGAAGAGATGCTTTCTCAGCCTCAGGAACCACGAGAGCAGATCCACAGAAGGAGAAGCATCTCAAAGCAAGCAACTCTGGAGCTGTGTTCTGAAGGATCTGTAAAATCCGGCAGAGTAAAAGAGTAGAGAAGACACCCTCTGAACAAAATGGCTGATGACATCGACAGGAGGTGAAACTCGATATTCATTCTATTTGTGTCTGTGCTAAAGTGCACATATGATCAGGAAAATAAAAAAGCCTGAACCGAGTTCTTTCCCAGATGGAAAACCATCTCTCTCCCTTTGAAGGAGGTGGACATCGGAAGATCTTTTTAATTAAAGGGGAGATTGAGATAGCTAGGTAAAAACTCAACCATCAGTACAGGGTAGCCCCCTTCCTTTCCTGTCTGGGTTCCCTAATCCACACCTCCATTTGTCTCATGCTTCAAGCTGTTAAGAGAAGAAGAAAGGACACATTTACCGCTTAAGTCCCATACCCTCTGAGAAGATTAAGCTAATATTTAACAGTGAAGATAATCAAGAGAAGAATCTGCAATCCATATATTCGGTTTTGAATGGGACTCTTGGGAAGTTATCCTAATCACTTCCCCTCTGCTATACCCTGCCCTCCAACCACCAGTACATGCCACAGAGTTTCTGCCATTAACCATGGACATCTCAGTTTCTGAATGTGTATTTGTGTCGTTATTTATATCAGTTATTTATACCTAATGGGCATGCAGCATACTAAGTACCGTACACATTATTCACTGTGTTGGCTGAAGCTGAATCTATGTTTAATTTGTTTCTTAATTTAATTGTAACATGTGGAAAGAACAAAGCATCAGAATCGGAAAGGCGTGGGTCATATCTTGGCACTTTCACTTACCACCTAGGTGGAACTAGACAAGTTATTTGATTTCTGAGTCTTGTTCCTTTATTTGTGAAATGGGGCCAAAAACTTTTTTTAAATTTTTTAATGTTTATTTTTTGAAAGAGAGACAAAATGTGAGTCAGAGAAGGGCAGAGAGAGAGGGAGACACAGAATCTGAAGCAGGCTCCAGGCTGTTAGCACAGAGCCCGATGCAAGGCTTGAACTCACAGACTGCAAGATCATGACCTGAACCAAAGTCAAATGTTTAACTGACTGAGCCACCCAGGTGCCCCTTCTCCAGAAATTCTTACTGCAAAGTTAGCCAGTATGTTAGCTGGCATTTGTTTGGCACATACTCTTAGCAAAGATTGAATAAAAATGCCGATCTTCCCAGACAAAGGGATGGACCAGGTTTCCTTTAGAAAGATTATTTCCAACTCTGCCCCTACTTCATTTCTCTCACATTTATCTCAGTGGACTCTAGTTGTAAAGGTAAAAATAAGGAAGTATGTGTGAAGCATCTCCTACTGTGGTTTCTATATACGTTCTTAGAGACTGGGTTAAGAAGAAATGTGAGCAAGGGCACCTGGCTGATGCAGTTTTAAGAGAGTACAACTCTTGACCTTGGGATTTTGAGATTGTGCCCCACGTTGGGTACAGAGAACAAAAAAAGATAATATTGTGAATAAAGAGATTTGTTTTCTACAACACTCAGTTGAGTTTTCCATTATCTAAACTTCCTAAATGAATAAATTTAACCTAAATGTTATTAAGGAAATTGCTGCTTTTAAAAATCTTATCAGCTAAGTTTTACAGATGACCATGTAAAAAATCAGGTTTGATTTTTAAGAATTGTAAAAGTTGAGGTCACTTTAAAGTATTTTGTCAGTGTCATGATTTTGGTAAGGGAAAGTTGGTTAATGAATTTGCATGCGCTGGACATTGGAATCCCCTTCAAGCCAGTTCCTTGTTAGAAGTAAATAAATTAATTCATACCCATTCTCAACATTAAATGTTTATTACTGGGTGTAATCACCCAAACCACATTTCTTTGGTCATAGGGCATTTCTCACTCAAGCCCAAAAATCCCACACTCACTTTGCCTACAGCCAAGTCAATGTTCTCTGTCCCTGTTCTCAATGAAAATTGAAAGGAAAAAAAGCATTAATATTGTTATAGAAATGTGTATTATCATCACATACTACCTTTGCATTTTTTTCTGCTAATATGTTTAAGACAGGAAAAATTAGATGCTTTCTCTCTAAGTATAAATATTGACTCTTGAGACTATCAGGTAGAGGACAGGGCTCCAAACCATTGCCTCTTGGTAATTTTTAAAAGAAAGGAGAAAGAAACAGAATTCTCATTTCATCCTGCCTTTTAAGCTCCTGTAACTTCCTCTGGCTGGAATCTCTTTTCTTCTCACCCTAGAAAATCCCTCCTTATCACTCAGGGTACAGCTTATTGTTACTCATAATCGGAAGCTTTCCCCCAATTTCAGTAGGCAAGATTAATTGTTCTTTCTTCTGCCTTACCCTTGTGGTTTCTTTATCCAACTGTATCATCTAACACAGCGTATTCTAACTATTTGTGCAGAAGACCATCTTACCTGGATTCTCAGAGAGCCTTTTGCTTATCTATCTTTGTAGCCTCAGACTCTGCTCCATACATGTTTGTTCATTTCAACATTCATTTATTCATCAAATATTTGTTTAACATCTACTGTTCCTATTAACTATAGCTGCATAACAAATCACTCTGAAAGTTAATGGTGAAAAGTAACAGTCACTTTGTTAGATTTCACTGCTGTATGGGTCAGAAATTGGGAAAAGGCTTGACTAGGTGTTCGCTCAGGGTATCTCACATTATTGCAGTCAGGCAGTGTCTGGAACCGGAAGAGCAGAGACCTGGCTATGCACTGTGGTCTCTTTGGCAGCCCCAAGTTCCTTCCATGTGACCTCTCTATGTGGACCAGTTTGGGCTTCCTCACAACATGGTGGTTTTGGGGAGTTGAATTGCATACAAGAAGCTGATGGGTTCAGGAGTGAATATTCAAGGTAACAAGATAGAAGATGAGTCGCCTAGGCTCAGAAGACACAACAACTCACTTTTCTAGCTTTCCACTGGTTATTAGGGAATCACCAAGATAACCAGATTCACAGGGAGCGGAATTAGACTCTACTTCTTGATGAGACAGTAGCAAGATTCTAGGAGAGCATGTGGGATGCGAAATCTAACTGTGGCCACCTTTGGGAAGTGCCATCTGGTACACCTACCGAATGCCATACATTGCCCTGGGCTTTAAGGAGATCACAGGAACAAGGCAGCCACAGTCCTTTCCTCATGGGACTTGCAGAAGGGAAATACAGAATGCAGATAAACAGAGAAGATGTCATAGAGATCCCAGAAGAGATAGGCAGAGTACATAGAAGTTAAAAAGACAATTTCTTCAGCCAAAACAAAAAACATACATAATTTCATAGAGTTTTTAAAGAAAAGGCATCATTAAATAAATAGCTTTGGGGAATATAACTAAATGGTAAGGAGCGAAGAATCATGCCAAGAATTGGGAGAAATGCCTTCTGGGAGGACACCCCAACGAGGCCAAAGGCCTAGAGATGGGAATGAGATTGACAAAAGCCACTGTCACTGAAGTGTCATATGTGGATCAGGAAAGTAATAAGTGTCAGAAAGAAAATAAAATAAACAAACAAATTAAATATGAAGTCTTAGACATTAGAGCCTTAAAGACCATGATAAAAATGTTGGATTTTACTTTAAATAGAGAAAGAAGTCATTGGAGGTCTTTGTCTTTAATGTTTGCTTATTTTTGAGAGAGAGAGAGCACATGTGTGAGTGAGTGGAGAGAGCGAATGGGGAAGGGGCATAAAGAGAGAGAGTGAGAATCTCAGGCAGGCTCCCTGCGATCAGCACAGAGTCCAATGCAGGGCTTGAGCCCACAAACCCTTGAGATCCTGACCTGAGTTGAAATCAAGGGTTGGATGCTTAACCAAACGAACCACTCAGCTGCCCTGAAGTCATTGGTGTTCTGGATGCAGGAATGTGACATGATCTAGTTAAAAGATAACTCTGGCTGACAAGTGTAGAGTGGATTAAAGAAAGAGAAAGGGAGCAAAAAATCTGGTTAGGAAGCAATTTGTAGTTGGCAGGACAAAATTTACTAGAGGCTTGATTTAGAGTAGGTGAAATGGAGAAAAAAAGAGACTGTGTATTTTGAAGATGTAACTGGATGAATTTGTACCTTAAATATAAAAAATTTCATACCAAATGATCACATTTTATGGTTAGTTGTACATAAACTGCATGTATTCCCCCTCAACCATTAGATTGTAAGTCTTCAAAGGGTAGGGGCTAGTTCTTAGTCTTATTTTCCAAAACATTAGAGCATCATAAGTCCTCAAAAAATACTTACTGAAGTGAGTTTCATTCTTTATAGAGTCTCTTCCATTTCTTAAAAATACTATAATTTTCTTATGTAAGGTACCACAATAATTTCTTAACAAATACATAAAAATTGGTTTTTTGAATAGGTTATTTGACACTTACCACTGAAAATAAGAAAGGTTCCATATTTTAATTCTTCCTCCTTGCTGTACCCTTCACACAACTATGGGTAGATAGATGGGTGGATGGATGGTTGATAGGTGAGGTGCCACTGCACTTCCATAAAAAAGGGATAAACATGTGTTTCAGTAGTGATGCCTCCCACATTCCAATGCAAGAAGGAGTTATTCATAATTTATGATATGTTATATAAGTTCTAATGAGTTGGTGCTCTGAGTTAAATTTCCAAATGCCTAACAAACTTACAAACAATTCCTTTTGCATTTTAACCTGTTTCAACTTCTTTTTTTTTTTAATGTTTTATTTATTTCTAGGAGAGAGAGAGAGAGAGACAGCGTGAGCAGGGGAGGGTCAGAGAGAGGGAAACACAGACTCTGAAACGGGCTCCAGGCTCCGAGCTGGCAGTCAGCACAGAGCCCGACGCGGGGCTCGAACCCACGAACCGCGAGATCATGACCTAAGCGAAAGTCGGACGCTTAACCGACTAAGCCACCCAGGCACCCCAGCCTGTTTCAACTTCTTGATCTTATTTGTGATATTTTTAAATTCTACCTTCATGAAGATTTCATTGCTAGAGCCATTTCTGTGAAAAGATGAAAGTGTTTGACCCTTTATGAGTATGACGTCCTGAAAAACATCTATAATTGAGGTTGAATATGTAAAAGTCTATGTTGGAGGGAAAAAAAAGTCTATCAGGAAAATATTATTTCCCAACCTTTTATATTCAAATACTAAAGAAGGAGGCATGTTTAACTTTACCTTTAAGATTTTATTAGGCACTTAATTTTCCAAAGTATTTATTAATTTACCTAATTGGGAACATGGTAGTATTTTAAAACTTGGTATAAATTACGTGTTTTTCTAGGTGCTTAAACTATTTACATCTCACTGTATTTATTATTTATTATTTTTTTATTACTCAAGCCTCATTTTAATAACTTTATGTCTTCTCTCTTCTAGTTTATTTCATTTACTTACAGCATGTCTCATTCTATTTTTTTAATATAGTTTTTTATCAGGTTGGTTTCAGTATAACACTTGGATCTCTTTTCAGCTCCTCCCCAGAGAAAGAGTCTGACTCTTGATTTGAGTGGAAGACATTGACATTACAACTCAGCCCCATCCTTTCTCTTTGGTGTCTGCCTGCCTATAGAGAACACATGTATTTTGCTGTTCTCTCTACATGTGGTTAGGGAGCTTGCCCTTACTGGGAGGGCCTGTATTTGTTCACCTGTGCTCAGGTACTTAGGTCTATCTAATTCTGGGATAAAATACCAGGAAACCATGGTACTCACGTAAGCAATCTTCCTCAGCTTTACATGTAGTATAAGCAACAGAGCTGACATTTTGATTGTCCTTGATTTTGCTTAGGAATCTCTTTCTCACACAGGGAAGAATAGTGTCAAGTATGCCTACCCTTTGAGCCTTAATAACTATTCCCTTTGAGGCTTTCTTTTAAATACATGAGCCAGCAGAGAGTTGTTTATTCGTCTTGTTTGTTTTACTCCCCCATGTATCTGAATTTTATCATTTTTGCGGTTACTTCATTGATAAGAATTTAAATGTTTCAAAGGGATTACCTCGGCCCTATGAATTACTTAGATTAGTACTTTTATATAATAATTTCAAGTGGAAATTCCTATAACCTTTTGTTCATCTGGCTTGATTTCATTTTAGGAGAAAAACTATTGTATCACTGTTGTAATTAAAATTTAGCTCTAGATGTATTTGTCTTGATAGATATGCTTTTGGAAAGGTTTTGTATAAGTGTTAATTATGCTCCTTTATTATTGATTCTTTTATTATGGATACGAAGCACTGTTCGTTGATACGAAAGAAGGACATTTCTCTAGGACCTTCGGTGCCTGTTCCCTGTAATGTGTGTGTCCAACAAAATAACAATGCCGCGTATTATTAGCCTACTGCTTGCTCAAAAATAGGATAATTAACTGTTGAATCTTCTCTGTTCTGCCTCTCTTTTCCTTGGAGATTTTCCAACCAATAAATCACTAACCTAACACTGTTGAATTTGTAAGACGAGAGCCCAAAATGGTATAGCTGAGAGAATGAAAATTTTAATATTATTTTCCTAAATAGTATGTGTCTGTTATCTTTGAACTCAAGGGGCAGAAGTTATTTCACCCAGCATTTGGGGCTTAGAGGGAGCTAGAAATGAGAACATTACACTTGGTGCTCCTTTTCACTGACACTTATTTTCTCATGCATTTCATCAACTTATACTTGCTTTTGTTAACTGTCATTATTTATCCTGTAATATATGCATTGTGAGTACTTTTCTCTTATGGCTAATTGTAAGCATCCATCTTTTCGAATATGTACTCAAAAAGTGAAGTCCAAAATAGCCTTGTTATTTTCTGTACAGCTAGTTTAATCATTAAGATCTCATGTGATTTCATCTCCACTGAGATGTGCTTCCTGAGAAAATGTAGAGTTGCAGCATGTTTGTTAAAATTCAAGTTGAATAAATTACCGTAATATTCAGAACACAGGCAAGGGTAAAACAATGTATTCAGAAATCCTGCCTTGTATGCATAATATACAACACGGTCCCCATTCTAAAACACACTGTGTTATTATGGATGATTATATGTCTTCGTAAAGGAGAGGTGAGTGTTGCCTAGATAACAGTCAACTTTCTGAACAAACAGCATTTATTAACAGTCCCATTCAATGCCATCGCTGTATTACAGAATGGGCCATTAGAGCAGCTTAGAGCAATTAAGTTTACTTATCCCAAACTAACCATAGACTGCACAAAGTTAAGTGAAATAATTAACCTCTTTTACTACAAAAGGAAAGACTAATAAAGTGGGATGTATAAAAGTGTATTATAAAACTGATCAAGGAGTTAAAATGCCACAGTGATTTAAAGTCTGCGTTTTTCAAAGGAGACTGGAGTACCCATTTCTTAACGTTAATCTCATAAATCTTTGTTTAACTTTTTGTGCCGAGACTTAGAGTTACTCATTGTTATCTACATTTTCAGCTCTATCCATTTGCAGCAAAACATGCTCCCAGAAAGCTTAGAAAGCAATTTCATTTATACTGAAGTGGTAAAAAATTCTCACTTTGGATCTCTGTAGGGAAGTATGGGTTATTGAAGGTTTTCTTTTGAGAAACAATTATTCCATCCATTTACTGAATATTGTTTATTTTTATGTTGTGTGCAATGCCCTGTGGGCCTCTTGAACCTTACTGGAAGAACCAATTTAGGAAGAAAATATCCAATTAGCTCAAAATTTTACAATGTACAGAGTTTGCATTCTTTGAGAGTCAATATGTTTGTTGTGGAGTCCGTGTGATTCCTAAGTTGTTAGCCTTGCTTTTGAAACTGTTCCTCATCTCAGCATAGTCATGAGGATAGGTTTGTTCCCTTACAGCTCTTAAACCTCACACACTAATGGTTGTGTAGTTCTTCCGGTATCCCTAATGGTCCTATATTTGTAGTGGAAGTTTGGCTGTTATGTTAATTCATAGCATGTGAAGATACTGCAGTTGCCTGTGTCTGCTCTTTGACACCCAAATCAAAAGGTCGAAGCTTAGGCTGAGTAGTTGTTCTGTCAACCAGAGACATTTTTTACTTTGGTTTCATACTCGCTAATCTTGGAAGTGGTCAATTGCCCAGCTTCCCGGAGCTTCCAGTTCTACCTCCACCCTCTAACTCAGAGCAAATGAGGTTGCCCCACTATTTAAATGTCTTCAAGACCTTCTGATAACGTCTTCTAGCTCCGGTCTTTTCATATTAACATCTGCAGCAAAGCTACACAATTTTTTTTTTACTATTTTATTTATTTTTGAGAGAGCGATAGAGACAGCGTGAGCCGGGGAGGGTCAGAGAGAGAGGGAGACACAGAATCTGAAGCAGGCTCCAGGCTCTGACCTAGTTGTCAGCACAGAGCCCGACGCGGGGCTCGAACCCACAAACTGTGAGATCATGACGTGAGCTGAAGCCGGACGCTTAACCAACTCAGCCACCCAGGCGCCCCACTGCACAATTTTTTTTTACTTTTTTTAATGTTTTATTTATTACTAGGAGAGAGAGAGAGATAGTGTGAGCAGGGGAGGGTCAGAGAGAGAGGGAGTCACAGAATTTGAAACAGGCTGCAGGCTCTGAGCTGTCAGCACAGAGCCTGATGCCTGGCTCAAGCCCACGAACCGTGAGATCATGACCTAAGCGAAAGTCGGACACTTAACCGACTAAGCCACCCAGGCACCCCTGCACAATTTTTTTTTTATAGCAATAGTAGGTAAAATTTAATGAGCAGTGCGATGGGTCCTATTCTCTTTGAGGGTTATGGCCAAAATGTTTTAGATAGGATTAGCAAACAGTGGGTCAGGAGCAGTGCCTTTGTTTGTACTCATTCTGAGACTTCTCAACTACTTTAGTCTCACTCTCTTTGTCTTCCTTCCTCCTTCCCTCTCTCCCCCACTTTATTTTCATCTCTCCCTCTTAACTTCTTCCTTCATAGTAAAAGTACATTTGTAGTCCTCTTATCCTACAAATTTCTAAATTCTCCTCATCCTGCCTTCTATTGTCTCATCTTTCTCTTTTTTGCATATATATTTGCAGAGTTGGCCCTTGAACAACTTGGGGGTTAAGGGCACCAACCGTTCCATGCAAAATGGAAAACCCGATGTAACTTTCGATTCCCCAGAAACTTAACTAAGAGCTTTCTATTGTCTTAATAACTTTTACCAATAACTTAACACATATTTTGTGTATTATATGTATAATTTACTGTATTATTATTATAAAGTAAGCTATAGAAAAGAAAGTATTATTAAGAAAATCATAAGGAAGAGGGGCATCTGGGTGGCTCAGTCAGTTGAGAATTCGACTCTTGATTTCAGCTCAGATCATGACCCCAGCATCATGGGATCAAGCTCTGCACTGGGTTCTGTGCCGAGTGTGGAGATTCTCAATATCTCTCTCTCCCTCCCCCTCTCCCCTGCTCTCTCTCTCTCTCTTTTCCTCTCTCTCTCCCCCTCTGCTTCTCTGCCTTGCTCATGCTCTCGCTTTCTCCAAAGTTAAAAAAAATCATGAGGAAAAGAAAATACATTTACAGTATTGTACTGTATTGAAAACAATCTGCGAGTAAGTGGATCCACACAGGTGAAACCCATGTTGTACAAGGGTAAACTGTATGCATACACATGTGCATATGTATTTGTGTGTGTACACACATATATGTGTATAATATATGTGCATGTGTGTAATTGTTTATAGACTGTTAATTTATTTCCTTGAAATTTACAAAGTCTTCAATACCTTGCAACCTGCCTCCTCTGTGCCAAGTTCTTCTGTAGTGACTCTCTAAAGGCATACAGTCATATGTTCATTCAACACGTGTTAATTTTGAACATTTACTCTGTGTCACAGAAATGGTTTGAGGCTCTAGGAGTTTAGTGGTGAGTAATTCAGACACTGTCTAGACACTCTTCCTACCTCCTGAGAGCTTATAGTCTCTGAGCTTACTAGAGGAAAAACTTAAATAAGCACACAGATATGTAGTTGGCCAGTTGTCAAATGCTATAGAAAAGACACAAGAGATCTCTCATCATTTACAGGAACACCGAATCTGACCCATGGTTCAGGAAAGTGGCCAAAATCTGAAGGTTAAGTACACATTATTCTAGACATAGGGAATGGTGTGCATGAAGATCCCAAGGCAATATGAAGCATAAGAGTATTTCAGAGAAGGTATTTGTGACTGAAGAAGAGTGAACAAGGGGTGGAATTCACAAGGCCTTGCAAAGATAGAGGTGGGATCTCAATGAGAAAATAAGTATTGGGCTGAGGATGTAATTATTCTCCTATGGGCAGTGTGATGCCAGGGAAGCCATCTAAGCCAGGGATGAGGGTTATAGCAGAGTTACACGATCTGATTCACATTTCTTTCATTTACTCCTATGTTTATGAAAACATTCTCCATATCCTAAGTGTTTTATTTGCTTTTGCCCCTCTGCAGGGTCCCCTTTTTCGATATTTATTGCACACTAAGAAAATCTTTGTTTCTGATATGCTAAGGTATAAAGTGATTTTTCTTCGATCATCTCTGACAAAAGTGATCAGCCTGCATTTCAAACCCAACAAAGTGGTGAGGGTTCCATGAAGGAAATCAGATCCAGCATCTTTGTCACAGCTACCTAAGAAAGTTCTGGACATCTTTAACCTTTCTGCTTTGCTCCTCAAATTAAAATATAATGTTCTGTGTTCCCTGATTAACTTTCTAGGACATTGTTCTCAAACCCTTTTGTTTCCAACATTCCTTGACATACTAAGACAAAAAAAAAAAAAAAAAAATCACCTGAGCATCAAACCTTCATGGATACTGTACCCGGAATCATGAGCAGGTCTGATCCCACCACTTTCTCACTCAAGAAAATGGAACTAGTTGTTGAATGAATGTGAATTACAGACCATCAAAGGAATGTATATTTATATGTAATATAAAAGAGATAAAAATAGATATATGTAATATAAAATATATATTTTGTCTGTTTTTGATACATAAGCTCAGACTAACCACACTTTTGACACTCAACTCAAAATCTTATATCAAACAGAATAATATCCAAAAATGGAGTTGAGATCGTCCACCATAGTCACACGTCCTCAGTATCTTTCATGTCTACTGTGTAGCCTAAAAGTTGGAAACAATTATTGACCATGGTTTACTATATCATGTCATGCTGACCCTGGGGTTAGAAACCTTTTTAAGAACTGTAGCCTATCTTTGGATCGATATGACATTAGATACCAAAGGTATGAATCATACATGATAAAAGGCATCCTAAGTGTTAAGTGTGTGGCATGGGTAGTAAAGATTGTAGGAATTGAACGAAAGGGAAAATAATTATGGGTAGATGAAATAGGCAGTAAAGATTCATGGATCTGACTGGGGCAGATAAACCCTTTCTGATTCTTCTTATCTCAAATGATACTTCTTGTCAGAGGCGTTTCTGAAGCACCCTACCAAGGAACCATTCCTTATAGTTGTTACTCTTTATTATGTCACCCTGTTTGTCTCCTTCAGAGTATTTCCCAAATATCTGAACTTCTCTCACTTACTTAGTTATTTGTTGTCTAAGCTGCTCATTAGAGTTACTTCCATGAAGGTGGGGACTTTCTTTCTGGTTCACAATCTAATCCCAGAGAGTCTCATAATGCCAAGCACGTATAAGGTACTCATTTGTATTTCCTTAATAATTAGTTAGATGCAAAAGCCGTAAGGACCTTAAGCATATGCTCAGAAACTGTAATGTAAAATGTTCATTTGTATTGCCTGGATTCTTTGTAACAGCTCACAGGTGACCATGAACATGGTATTTTGTAAAATTTGAGTTTATATTGAGTTAAATGTGACTTCCCAAGTTCATTATGTAAAGGAAAGAGAGTTTCTCCTTTCTCTTGTACTCTTTTAAAGTTAAGGGAATTAGGGGGCGCCTGGGTGGCTTAGTCGGTTAAGCGTCCAACTTTCACTTGGGTCATGATCTTGCGGTTCGTGGGTTCGAGCCCCGCGTCCAGCTCTGTGCTGACTGCCAGCTCAGAACCTGGAGCCTATTTCAGTCTGTGACTCCCTCTCTCTCTGACCCTCCCCTGCTCACGCTGTCTCTCTCTCTCTCCTAGAAATAAATAAAACATTAAAAAATAAATAAAAAAAAAAAAGTTAAGGGAATTAGTGTCATGTCTGTTTTCTGTTTTCTCCAAACATATAAGGCTAACCCATCATGAGCAATCTACCACACCATGTATTTTTAGAAAACATTTGACACATATTTGATAAAGGCATCCCTGAAAGTCGGTTTAATGTTAGATAATGCTGTTAAGTAGTGCTGCATAAAATATATCAAGAAAAGTTCCAATTGGTTGAGCATCTTTTCTCACTCAGCCATGTATGTGTCTGTGTGTATGTGTGTGTACATGTGTGTATGTGTATAACTTTTCTTTCAATTTTCTTTATTTCCAAGAAGGCTAAGGAATCGTTTATCTAAACTTAAAAATACTAGCTTCACGGGCACCTGGGCGGCTCGGTTGGTTAAGCATCTAACTCTTTGTTTCAGCCCAGGTCATGATCTCACAGTTTAGTGGGTTTGAGCCCCACCTCAGGCTCTGACTGACAGTGCATTGCCTTCTTGGGATTCTCTGTCTCCCTCGCTCTCTACCCCTCCCCCACTTGCACTGTCTCTGTGTCTTTCAAAATAAATTAGTAAAAAAAATAAAATACTAGCTTAAGGCAATACTTCTATAAAAATTGCTATTGGGAAAAAATTACTAATATACACTGATTTGTCTAATTCGTATTTTCTTTAGAATTTCTTTTTTAAAAGATGGAGGACTTCAGATAGTCAACGTGACTAAAGCTGATGTTGGAACTTATACCTGCATAGCCGAAAACCAGTTTGGGAAAGCAAATGGCACAACACGCTTGGTTGTTACAGGTGCGTACATTTCCCAAATATCACCTTATGTAGAGATGAGCTGGATGGTATGTTATTAAGATCAAAGAAAAATAACAGATTGTTTATACTATGCAGTGCACTATGATGATGGAACCTATGTTTGCACTGTTATTTTTAACAGGTGAAAATAAAGAGAACAATTCTTAATGTTTCCTTACATACCATAGTGTGCACCAGGGAGCGTATCAGTTATGTGCAGGTACTTAAAGAATTACAAATAGCACATGCTGATGGAATCATTTTATGCTATTCTGTTATGTCAGATCTTTTGAATGTACTCTTGCACAATATCATTGATATTTTCTGGAGCTTTTGACATCTATGGAATAATCCTTGTCATCAATGAGTCACTTCGGGTTGCAGATATATGTTGTTTATTTATTTATTTGAGGAAAAAATGAGTACCTCCCATGTGTCAGATGCTTGATTTATATTGGCAAATAAACTGACAAAGATGCTGCCTTCCTGAATCTTACCTTCTATCAGAAGTAGAAAGAAAATACACAGTAGAAATAAAAAACAAGTGAATTAGCCAAGGAAAAAATGCAAATGCAAGTGTATTGAAAAAATACAGGGTAATGTACAGGAGAGGTCAGTTGGAGCAGAAAGGTGGTAATGGGAGTAGTGATTGGAGTAGGCCCAGTGAGAAAGGGATTGAGACAGAGATTTTGTGGCAACAGAGGAGGTAACTAATAGATTCCTTGGGGACAATCGTGGAAGAACTTTGTAGACCTTGTGAGGACTTCGGCTTTAATTGAAGTGAAAAGTAAGGCTGTTGCAAATCATCAGAGGAGTGGTTTGATGTAAAATACGTTTTTAAAGTTTTGGTCTAGCTGCTCTGATGAGAACAGACTGTGGTAAATCAAGAGTAGAAGTGTGAGAGATCTCAGAAGACGATGGTGGCAAACCAGGCAGGAGGCAATAATGACTCAAGTGAAAGTGGCAACAGAAAGGTTGATGGGGAGGGATCAGATTCTGCAGACAGTCAGCTTGTAGAGTCAACAGGAGTTGCTGACAACTTAGATGTGAGACCCAAGAGAAAGAAAGGAGACAAGGCAGGTTGCAGGGCATTTGGTGAATAACAGGAGGAGTGACCGTCAAAACAACTGAGATTGAAAAGGGTGAGTTATTGCACAGTTTGGGGAAGAGGCAGGTCAGGAGTTCAGTTTGAATGTGTTAGAGTATGAAATGTTCATCAGGCTCTGTTTGTGGAAAGCAGTCCACAGCATTCTGGCATAAACAACAATATTGGCATAAGCAAATACTTATTTTTTGTCGCAAGTCCATGGTGGGTTAGCTATGCCGTCTTCATTGAGTAATCAAGGGTCCTGGTGCCTCCATTCTCCGGCACATTGCCCATCACAGTGGAAGAAGAAAGACTACATGTCAGATGGCCTCTTAGTTCCTCCAGGCTTCTGCCTGTCAGTGCCACACATAGCTCCATCTGACATTTTTTTAGCCAAAGCATCAGCATTGGCCATGCCTGAATTCAAAGGTGTTGTTAACTTAATCCTACTCTGTGTGTGTAAGGAAATAACGGTGAACTATAACATCTATAATAATACCCAAGTACGTATCCCAGATAGGTAGTTGGAGATATGAATGATTTGGGGAGAAGGATCGAAGACAGAAACACACATTTGGGAATTGTTAGCATACAGATAAGTACTTGAAAAGAAAAGACTAGATAAAATCACCAAGAGAGTGAGTGAAGAGAAATTAAGAAAACCAAGGATTGAGCTTGAGGCAATCTAACAGTACAAGATGTAGAGAAAGAAGAGGGACCAGAAAGGAGTGACCAGCATGGTACTAGAAGACAAAGAGGGTTTGGTGTTCCAGAAACCAAGCAAAGACAGTGAAGTGACAGGAAGACAGTGATCAAAGGTAGCAGCTACTGCTGAAACATCATTTAAGTAACATTAAATTGGAAAATGCGCCACTGCTTTGCAACAGGGTGCTTCTTGGGAACCTGAAAAGCAAATGAGTTGCGGGAAGCCACAGCCTAACAAGAGTAGATTAAAAAGGGAATTTACTAGTGGAATTGTAAACAACATGCATAAATGATTCTTTTGAAGTCTTTTGCTGCAATATGGAGTCACCAAATGAATAGCAACGGAAAAGTGGGGTCCAAAGAAGTTTAATTCAGACCAGCTGGAAGGACTATGGTAATGCTAGGAAGAAAGAAATGCGCATGTGGACATTGGGGGAAAATAGACATTTAATTAACATTTTAGCTCCATATCCCTGTTGTAGTACCTGTTCTGGATGTCTTTTGTGTGGCCTTTCCAATGGTTGAGTCTATTTAAATGTTGGTAGAAATGCATTCGTGTCATTCAAAGTCCGAAAATTCAGTGGTTTCTATTTCTACCCCTGTATTTCACAACGCAATAAAACTACGTAAAAATTGATTTTGTAGTAGAATTATAACTCTTGTTTACAGGTGACTTTAATTTTTAAACTGCTATATTCTACAAGTTCAGATTTCCTAAGTCTTCGAACAAGAATTTGTGGATCCCATGAAATACATTACAGATCTACATAAAAATGTCTATATTAATGTTGAAGATTTTCAGTTATGTACATACACTAAATGTTAGATTAACAATCTGCTTGTGAAGATGTTTTCATCAAAATAAAAATGCTACAGTCTTACTTAAAACTTTATTGTTTCCTTAATAGAACCAACGAGAATAACTCTGGCACCATCCAACATGGATGTCTCTGTTGGCGAAAGTGTCATTTTGCCCTGCCAAGTGGAACATGATCCCTTGTTAGACATCATGTTTACCTGGTATTTCAATGGGGCCCTCGCAGATTTTAAGAAAGATGGATCTCACTTTGAGAAAGTTGGTGGGGTAAGTTGTGCCACTTCCCTCCTGCTTTTTATATCACATGTGGCTGTGACACATCATTTCTAAAAAAAAAAACAAAAAACACCTGGCACATACGTGATGCTCGAGAATGTTGGCACTGTAAGTAAATCTGCATTCCCAGTTCTGTTGTGAACTAATTTTATTTTTATAGTTACCAGAAAGTGAACAAAGTGACTTCTAGGTATGGATTATAATTTTAATTAAAGTATGTTTGTATTTATATTAGATAATTATACATATCACCATGATAATTTGGTCATTAGTACCCTATGGAAGAGAAAGTTTTCTTTTATGGGTGTTGACTGTCAACTTGCCATATATATGATGAGTTGAACCAACTCACATTTGCTAAGTGCCTCCTTTGTATCAAGCCAGGAGATTTATCCATGTTGATCCTTGAAATCACGCTGGGCATTAGCAGTAAGGATTGTCACTTCACAGATTTACAAACTAGGGACTTGAAAAATTTATTAACTTGCCTAGAGTCACTGAGCTAGTTAGTGTGAAACCTAGATTCAAGCCTAAATCTGTATGTGCTTAAAACACAAATATTTTCTTATGTTCCACTGTGTCTCCTCATCTGTCATGGTTCTATGTGAGAAATAATTACAGATTTCATGGAAGAACTATTAAGAAGTGACTCAGTGCTGGGGTGCCTGGGTGGCTCAGTTAGTTAAACATCTGACCCTTGATTTCAGCTCAGGTCATGATCTTGTGGTTCATGAGTTCAAGTCCCACATCACACTCTGTGCTCACATCCTGCTTGGGATTTTTCTCTCTCCTTCTCTCTCTGCCCCTCCCCTTCTCTCTCTGTCTCTCTCTGTCTCTCCCTCTCTGTCTCTGTCTCTCTCTGTCTCTCAAAAATAAATAAACTTTAAAAAATAAAAAGAAGTAACCACAGTGGTGGTGGGCCACACAAACTAAGAGCAGACCCCTCCCAGCTGGTCATATGTCTGTGAATCCAGAATCCCAAGGCCAGCTGCTCTTGGGGGCCTCTTCATGCTAACTCAGGGATAGCTTCATTCTGTTTGGCTAAGATGTCAATGATACATAGTAGAGTTCAAGTTTTGTCCTTAGAGTGAAAAGAAATGACATGATGGACAACTCAGCTGTATTCATTTGACAAAGATTTTTTTGTTAAATGTAGATATATGTCCACACAGGTATATCAACACATTAGTATCATGTGCAACTTAAAACGATAATGTTATGACTTCAGTTGTTTCCCCACCCCCCCAAAAATATGTGTTCAATTCCTAAAGCCTAACTGTGAAATAATAAAATATATTGGTTACTGCCCCTGGTTCCTGCCACAGAGCTTCTAAAACCCTTGAAATTTCTTGGGTGGTAGGAAATTTTTTGTTCAAGTGAGGTGACTCTTGGTGGGCCCCTGAGTAGCTTGAGGATGAAGGCTGGTCACCAGAAAAACCATGATGAGAAGCTGAGAAGGTTTAGCTCTATCACTCATCCTCTGAGCCTCTGGGAAGAGAAGAGGAACTAGAGACTGAGTTCAGGCCTACTGTGATGACGCTTCCACAAAAACCCCAAAAGTGTGGGGTTTCATAAGTTTCTAGGTTGGTGAACACATCTACATGCCAGGAGGGTGGCATATTTTAAATCCCCAGGGATAGAAGATCGTCCTGTGCTCAGGACCCTCCTGAACATCATCCTGTGAACCTCTTCATCTGCATCCTTCATTATATCCTTTACAATCAACTGATGTTTGTAGATAAATGTTTCCTTGAGTTCTGGGAGCTGTGCCAGCAAATGAATGAACCCAAGCAGAGGGTCATAGGAACCCTGATTTACAACCAGTCTGTCAGAAGAGCAGGTAACTGTGTGAGACTTGTGATTGGGTTCTAAATGGGGACCAGTCCTCTGGGACTCAGCTCCTAACTCTTAGGATCCGGTGCCGACTCCAGGCAGACAGTGTCTGAACTGAATTCTAAGACATCCATTCACCTTGTGTCAGAGGATTGCTTCATGTGGAGAACACATACCTCTGGTGTCAAAAGGGTTGTGCTGTGTTCTAAGTATGAGTGTGGTAGTTGGCAGTAAACGGGATGCAGAAAATACTTTCCTTTACTCCAGGACCTCAGAAAGTGACCTTATTTGAAATTAGGGCTGTTGCAGGCACATTTAGCTAAGTTACAGTGATGTCCTACTGGAGTAGAATAGGCCCTAATCCAATATGACTCATGTGCTTATCAAAAGAGGGAGATTTGGTAAAGGGGATAAAGGTGTACAGGCTTGGAATTAGAAAATAACTAAGCCATGGGGCTGAAAAATAGTGTAGGGAAATAAAGTCAATAATATTATAATCCCTTTGTATGCTTACAGAAGCCAACTACAGTTATTGCGGTGAGCATTTTATAATGTATGTAATTGAAGAATCACTATGTGGTATGCCTGAAACTAATATATATGTCAGCTCTACCTCAATGAAAAAAAATTAAGAGGCAAGTCAGGACACAAACATAGAGAAAGAACACCATGTAAAGACACAGACACAGGGCACCTGGGTGGCTCAGTCGGTTAAGCGTCTGACTTGGCTCAGGTCATGATCTCGCAGTTTGTGAATTCCAGCCCTGCCTCGGGCTCTGTGCTGACAGCTCAGAGCCTGGAGGCTGCTTTGTATTCTGTGTGTGTGTCTCTCTCCCCCTCCCCCCCTTTGCACTCTCTCTCTCTCTGTCTTTCTCAAAATAAATAGATAAAAATATTTTTTAAGAAAGACACAAACACAGAGGGGAAGTGCCAATGTGAAGATGCAGGCAGAAATTGAAGCTATCCTTCCATAGTCCAAGGAAAGCCTGGAGCTTCTAGAAGTTCGGATGGGGCAAGGAATGGTTCTATCCTAGAGATTTTGAAGAGGGAGCTTGACTTCAGACTTTTGGCCTCAAGAATGGTAAAGGGAATAAATTTCTGTTGTTCAAAGCCACCCAGTTTGTTACAGCAGCCCTAGTAACTGACACAGATAGTCTCTTACAAGAAAAAAAAAGTGGAGATGTTTAGATACCCAGCCACAGTTAAGTACAGTTTCATTGCCTTTTCTATTTTCTCTTATCTGGCTTATTCCATTTAGAAGTTCTAGTTTCTCTAATGATTCTGACCGATTCAAGGCCTTAGAGGACTTCACCAGTCACTACAACCTATTAGCATTTCTTTCACTATTACTTTAAATACCCCTTTTTTTTTAAGTCACAATTCTGTCACAGAGAAAAGGCATCTTCCAGTGTTCTCGGGCAAGTCTCTTCCATACTCAGGGTTTGTCCTTTCCCTGATGGAAGGCAAAAGAAAAGAGAAAAGCCTAGAATGCTACCTTCATAAAGTCCCCTTATCCATTCTGAAAAAGGCTTCTCTTTTAACTCAGCTCTTGTCCTAACCTTAGTTCTTAAATAAAGATTTTTATTTGAAACATTACTTACCTTTGCTGTCTCATGTAGATAACTATGTGATTTTCCTAGATTTTAAATTGTTGATGATATTTTATCAAATACAGTGCCCTCCATCCTCCATGTTGCTGAAGAAATCATGAGAGACTAGAAACCCAAAGTAATATGATTTTAATATTCATCAAACATTCTTAAGGGAGTGCTCACTTGAGACTGAGCCAGATGACTGCTTTCTGTAAGAAGAGCTTGAAGTTTAGAATATTTGAGATTTTAATGTAATTTACCTGTTCTCGCTTGAATGATAGATCCTACATAAGGTATAAAGTCCTCTCTTCACAAAAGTCAGGTATCTAAAACATGAAATTTCATAAATTAATTCCACCACCTGCCAGTTGTGTTCTTTTTCTAGCATGGTAGTTCATGGCGTACGAATGTTTTTTGTGGACTTATGCCATTAGTAACTTAATATTCTCCCATCAGTATAAAACAGTAAGCCTTACAAGATGGCATTACCCTTAAGCACAGGCAATTAAGTAAATTGGTTTTCTGTTGCAGGGAATCACACAACAACTCTTGTCCTCTGATTATATATTCATTGCAACATTCACATTAACCTAAAAAGTGTGCTTCTCTTTGCTTCGCTTTATCAAGTATGTTCATGGATATATCTCCTGTTTTCAAAAGCGGCAAAGTGTGAGTCAGGAAGTTACAGAAAAAGGTAGATAGTAAGAACCACATTTTTAAAGGGGGAGGCATTGTTTAGAAAATGGAAGAGAGGCACCTGGGTGGCTCAGTGGGTTAAGCGTCCGACTTCAGCTCGGGTCACGATCTCACGGTTCGTGGGCTCAAGCCCTATATCGGGCTCTGTGCTGACAGCTTGGACCCTGAAGCCTGCTTCTGATTCTGTGTCTCCCCCAACCCCCCGCTTGTTCTCTCTGTCTCTCAAAAGTAAATAAATAAACACATAAAAAATTAAAGAAAATGGATGATCCACTCATATTTTTAACTGATTCAGCCAGTTGTCATTGGGATTATACAACAGGGTATTATTGGACCATGCCTTGAGTATTCAATACTCATTCATTTATTATGAAAAAACACACACCTTTTGGGAAAATTCCATGAGCTCAGAAAGCTCTAACAATTTAGAGCAGATCTATTGTGTAGGTTTGAACATCCTGCCAGTCACAGGCTCCTGCTGGAATACTGTTCTCTCCCCATTTCCCTAGGTCTGCATATCTTTATATGTTGCTTGTAGGTATGTAAGAATGTGTATATTCATGTGTATACACTTTTATTTCGTTTCATATATATGCAGCTATAAGGAGTGATAGACCCAGCAATATGTACACAATAACATTTTATTATAATCCTGTTTAACCAACATAATTCTACTCCATGTATTCAGTCAACATATAAAAATAACATAAAATAACATAAAAACATAAAATAAAAGAGAAAGCAGAGAGACTCTGTCATTCACCCCAGTAAAACATCTTTCTTTACTTTTAAATATACCTTAGCTTCCCCTAACAGGATAAAAGAGATAATAGCCCAAAGTTCAAGGAAAACGAAAGAACATTATGAGCCGGGACCTGATTACTGGGACATGGCAATTTAAGTCTAATTTTAAGAACATTCAAGGACAAGTCTGACTTGCCTGATAAGTTACCTTTGGGACTTAGATATATGGTGTGACCAGGGGCTCGATATAAATAGAAACTTTCAAACCAAAACACAGCAAGGGTTCAGTGTATATTGTAATGGATGTTTAAATGGCTATGCTTTGATAAGCTTGATGTGGTGCAGGTGCTTTAGAAATGAAGAATGTATAGAGCCAGGCTGTACAGCTTTACAAACACCTTGTGGAATTGGATCTATGATGCATTAGAATGTGTGTGGATAAAAGTCACTGGAAGCAGTAAGAGGTTTAGCAGTGACAGCCAGTCTGCCATTCATGCGAGTGGCTGACTTCAGTGTGATTTATCTTCCACAGCCCAAACTTGCCTTCGGTATGGCAGCCACTCACGAGCCTTGAGACCTCATGTATTTCCCGGCTCTAGGTGGCAGAAAAAAAATACCTGTAAAAGGAACCCTTTGTGTGTAATAGTCCAAAGGAACCCTTTGTGGTTACTTTCAGTTGATTTGTTTCGTAGAATTATCAGGGTATGAGGCCTGAAAGTTTGAAAATAGCAGTTCTTTTATAATATGAAACTATGCTTAAAAAAAGGTCTGTGTGTATATATGTGCATCATAAATACAAATCTCAGCCAAACCACTTATTCCAAACATTAATTACATTAATGACAATTAATCGCATTACTTGCATTAATGACATTCTGAGCTTTTAAGTATCTCCCACTATAAATTTTACATGTTGTCCAAATTCAAAATGTTATTGATTGCTGGAATGATCATTAATAGAATATACCCAGGATGGGCACCTGGATAACTTAGTCAGTTAAGTGGTCAATGTCAGCTAAGGTTATGATCTCCAGTTCCTGAGTTTGAGCCCCGCATCAGTCTCTCTGCTGTCAGCGCACAGCCCACTTCAAATCTTCTGTCCCCCCACCCTCATGTTCCCTGCTCCTTTTCTCTCTCTCTCTCTCTGTCTCTGTCTCTCTTTCTCTCTCTCTCAAAAATAAACGCTTAAAAAAAGATAATACACTCAGAAAGGAGTCTGTAAAACTGGGGATTAGAACAGAGAAATTACTATTATTCATCTTGAATGCTTCCCTGAAGTCCATCTCCTTGCACAGTGCTGCTTAGGGGTGAATAAACAATGCTTACTGGGAAAGGGGGAGGCATGAAACAGTTGAAGTTGAGTTTATTTCCCTAACTCATCATTTCTTCAACCAGGCATATAGAAGCTCAGTTTCTACTTAAAGTGTGATTGGCACCCCCAGGACTGTGTTCATCAAGTAAAATGTCTGTTAGGATGAATGGTCCAAATCCACCCATAGTGGAAACCCTGTATGATTTAAATGTATAAGAAGACTGGAAGAAGTCAAATCAAGAAACATGTTGCTTGAACTAAAACCCATAAAAATATCAGAGTTACAGCAACAAAGACTATTAAAATGATATAAGGGAAAAGATATGCAAATACTTATCAGTCAAATGCTACAAAAAAGAGAAACAAGTGTTATTTTGTAAAAGTCATAATCCAAAGCAAATTCTTACTCAAGAGTAAGAAGGATAAATATGTTTTGAAAAGACTTTGCTCTGTAATGAAGGTATAATAATCATTAACTATAATACTCTAAGTAATATACCATTAAAACATCAAGTCAAGGCAAAGAGAAAAATGGGAAACAAAATTGGTGTGTAGCCTTTGACAGCCCTTCTAACTGCCGACAGATCAATTTGCCAAAGTTAGAAAAAAACAATCTTGATGATATATTATAACTGGAGAAACAGATACATATAAAAAATTAACTATACAAATGGAAAATACACATTCCTTTTCATTCTTTTCACCCCCTTATAAAATTTAGGGAAAAAATAGCAAACTATTATAATCAAAGGAGATAGAAAAACAAAAGGGATGGATAGAATGTCAAAAAGCAATGGAGAAGCTCTCAAATATATCACTGAAGAATAAAGATAAAGCTAAAATTAGAAATGAGAAAAGATAACAGTTAAGAAAGAAATATTTAAAAACAGGCATTACATGTTCAACTCATATATTAATGGAATCCAGTTAAATGGAAAATTTCTGGAAGAATATAAATGTTAAAAATTAAGAAGATTTAGAAAAACCTAAGTTGATGCATTAAGTATGAAAACATGTAAATCAGGAACCACCACCAGCCACCCCCTCTCTCAAAAAAACAGATTTTAGGACAAGATAATTTTTAAAATTTTTTAATGTTTATTTATTTTTGAGAGAGAGAGAGACACAGAGCACAAGTGGAGGAGGGGCAGAGAGAGGGGGAGACACAGAATTGGAAGCAGGCTTCAGGCTCTGAGCTGTCAGCACAGAGCCCTACATGGGGTTCGAACCCAGGAACCATGAGGTCATGACCTGAGCCAGAGTCAGACGCTTAACTGACTGAGCCAGCCAGGTGCCCCCAGATAATTTTTTTTAATGTCTGTTTATTTTTATTTTGAGAGAGAGAGAGAGAGAGAGAATGCACAAACAGGAGAGGGTCAGAGAGAGAGGAGAGAGAGTCCCAAGCAAGATCCATGCTTGTTAGCACTGAATTTGATACAGGGCTCGATCCCAGGAACCATGAGATCATGACCTGAACTGAAATCAAGAGTCAGACACTCAATTGACTGAGCCACTCAGATGCCCGTGGGGCCAGATACTTTTACTGGTAATTGTTTTCAGGTATTCAAGAAACAAATATTCTGTTATGTAAACTATTTGATAACATAAAAGTTGAAAAATCTTTTCAATTTATTTTGTGAGGCTAACATACTCCTAATAACAAAACCTGGCAAGATAACAAATAGTTCATAGATATAAATTAATGTCATATAGTGTGAAAACCTAAATGAAATTGCATCAGACCAGACTGAGCATTATATTAAAATAGTAATAATAATCTTTGTAAGCTACATGGAGATATTCTAGCCAATATGCATACATCATATTAATAGAACTATTAAAATAGACCACACTATTTTTAATGGGTACCTAGAAGACGTGCAATAAAATTAATGACCTATTATAGAAACAGAAAAGTACTTCCTCCACATCCCAAATGTCCTTAAAGAGAAATACCAGGAATATTTTTATTTAAATCAGCAACAAGAAAGGAAATACACAAATACTATGATTTTAAAACCATTTGGGAATGTTTGGACCAATGCAATAAGGTATGAACAGGAACAAATGACTTAACTCTGGAAATAAGGAAACCAAGTTACCATTATTTGAGGACAAAATGATATTCAGGCTACTCAGAACGCAGTAGTGTCAACTCTAAATTTTTAAAAATTAATCACTGTTAGGTCTACTATTCAGATATAAGGTAAATTTACAAAAAGTAGTTGCTTTCTTATGTACCAACAGTAACCAATAAGAAAGTAGAATAGGACAAAAAAACTCCCTCAAAAGATAAAATACATGTTAAAAAATTTTTTTTAAATATTTTTTATTTTTTATTTATTTATTTTTTTAATTTCTAGGAGAGAGAGAGAGACAGCGCGAGCAGGGGAGGGTCAGAGAGAGAGGGAGTCACAGACTGAAACGGGCTCCAGGCTCTGAGCTGGCAGTCAGCACAGAGCCCGACGCGGGGCTCGAACCCACGAACCGCGAGATCATGACCCAAGCGAAAGTCGGACGCTTAACCGACTAAGCCACCCAGGCGCCCCATAATACATGTTAAAATTTTGTATTGATATGCAAGACCTAAATAAGTAAAGAAAACTACAGTACTTTCTTAATATGAATGGAGAGATGGATGGGTGGATGAAGGGAGGAGGGAAAGAATTGATGGAGGGGGAGAAAGACAGGGAAAGAAGAATTCAGTGCTCCTGGATGAAATAAAACAACTATGTATTATGAGGCTTTTAATTTCTCTTCGATTTTTCAATGGTTTTAAAATAGCTAACAATCAGACTCCAGTTTAAGTAATTCTGAGAGTATTTAGAGTAATAAACTAGGTAAGGAAAAGAACAATTAATAGTATTTGGAAGGACTAATAGTGAAGCCTTGTCAGTAATTCTCAGTTTTCTGGGGATATTTGCTCAGGTAAGGAATTGCTGGATTTGAATGGAATTATATAGTTTAATCATTAAAAAAAAAACTGAAGTCAGAATTTCAACTTCTAAAACTGATTTCATTCTCTTATAAACTGTTGATCTTTATCTCTCTTTGTCTCAGTTTTAAAACTGAGGTGATAATAGTACCTTATTCAGAGGTCCTAATACACACATGCTCACACACACACACACACACACACACACACACACACACACACACGGTACTTAGAATAACACATGTTCTTGTTCTTGTTAATTGCTATTGCTATCACTACTATTAGAAATAATGGTAACATTGTTTCTAAATTGTTCTCCGGGAAAGGAGCAGCAATTTATTTTCCTATCAGTAGAACATAAGGGTGCCTGTTACCCCAAATCCTTTCCCACACCTGCTTTTTTCTCTTAACTTTTATATATGTTTTAGCCAAACAGTTGAGAAGTGATATCTCATTTTCCCCAACTTCATATTTCTCAGATCAGTAATGAGATTGAGAACCTTTCCATGTGTGTATCAGTATTTTGTATCTTAAAGAAAAATTTAGAATTATATCTGACTCCCCCAAATCAAGACAGTTGGGAACTTAGTACTTACTCTTGTGAGATGGAAGATTACTTCTGCAGGAAAAAGAGAAAAAAAAATACCCTTTTTCTTTCTGGCTAGAAAAATTGACAAGAGCCCAGCTACCTGGATTATCATATAGAATAATATCCAAAAACATGTTTAAATCTGGCAGTAGAGAATGTCTTTCAAAAGTTACAAAAACAAAACACAGACTGCTTTTTTATTTTTGTCGGAGACAAATCAATGAAATTGACATTATATGTATCAGATTTTCGTCTCATCTATGTCATGTTCCAGTAGACAGTGTTTTTCTGAGGTCACAGCAGAAAATACTTCACATAGACATAAACTCACAGGATGTACTAGTCATTTCCTGTCCCATGATAAAGGTTTCTTCTGTAAATTGCAAATCTATCCCTTTGTTCATTTCTCCTGTTGAAATACACAACTTTGTTTTACAGATTTGCAGTAGGTCCTTATGAATTCAAGCTATTGATTATATCTTAGTTTAATTCACTGGAAATGCCTTCTTTCAGTATGTTACATATCTGCAAACTTTGTTTATTGTCATTCATAAAAGTTTTCATTTTCACATAGTCAGAAAACTATATTCTTCATTTCCTAAGAGTTTTCGTAACTTTTCCTGGGTTGAATGGGATATGCAAACTGTGGGAATTTGAAGAGCGATATGGAGTAGACTTTGGGGAATGACTGTTCTTTGGAGACTGATATGAAAGAAAATTGGGGGATGTGAGAGAGGCTAGTATCATGGGGAGAAAACTTTGGGGGAGATGCAGATATTTAAAGAAAACTTAGGGAGATATTTTGATGTGAACTTCATCCTGCTTCTCCACAACTTTCAGTAAAATTTTATCATTCACTTAGGAGATGACTTTTGTCCTGGGGAAGAAGCATCAGTTTGTTTTTGATCTGAGACCATCCTGGGCTTCTGCTCTTGAATCCAACCCTAATGTTAGTAAGTCTTGGGTTGGATAATGCCAGTCCTCCAACTTAGTTCAATAATGAGTTGGCTATTCTGGGTCTTCTGCCTTTTCATGTAAACTTTAGATTCAATTTGTCAGTGTCCATACACTAATTTTCTGGGATTTTGATTAGGATTACATTTACTCTATAGATCAAGGTGGGATGAAACTAACATGTTCATAGTATTGAATGTTCCTATCCGTGAGCATAGATTAACTATCCATTTATTTAGTTCTTTTTTAGATATCTTTCATCAGTCTTATCATTTTCCTCATATAGTTCTTGTGTATATTTTGTTAGATTTATGTCTAAATATTTTATTTTTGAATGCTATATAAATGGTAATGTGTTTTAATTTCTAACGTGCTTGCTTGTTACTGCTATATAGGAGAGCAGATGACTTTTCTATATTAACCTTGTATTTGGCAATGTTTCTATAATTGCTTATTACTTCCAAGCATTTTGTTATGTTAATTCTTTCAGATTTTCTACATAGACAATCATGTCATCTGAGAAAACTATAAGACCATTTTATTTTTCTTCCCAATCTGTATACCCTTTACTCTTCTTCTTTTTTTTTTTTTTTTTTGTCTTATTGAATTACTAGGATTTCTAGTACAGTGTTGAAGGCTAATGATGAAAATAAACATCCTTGCCTTATTCTTGATCTTAGCAGGAAAGCTTCAAGTTTCTTACCATTAATTAGGATGTTAGTTGTAGGTATTTTGGAGATGTTTTCTATCAAGAATTTCCCCCATTCTTTGTTGAATAGTTTTCATCATGAATTGTTTTGTTTTGTTTGCTTTTGTCAAATGCTTTCTCTGCATCTATTCATATGATCATGTCATTTCATGTCATTTTTTTTCTTTTTACTGTATCAGAGTTCATTTGTGTGACCAGTGAATATGGCAGAAGTGATATTATGTTCCTTCATTTTTATTTAAATTTTGATTAGTTAATATACAGTGTAATATTACTTTCAGGTGTATAATATAGTGATTCAGTGCTTCTATACGTTACCATGTGTTCATCTCAACACGTGTACTCCTTAATCCCCATCACCTATCTAACCCATCCCCCCTTCAGGTATTTATTGGTTTGTTCTCTCTATAAAAAGCTTCTGCACAGCAAAGAAAACTATCAACAAAACTAAAGAGCAACCTGTGGAGTGGGAGAAGATATTTATAAGGGATATATCCAATAGGTTATGATCCAACATATATAAAGAACTTATAAAATTCAACACCAAAAAAAAAAAAGAATAATCCAATTTAAAACGGACAGAAGAAATGAGTAGACCTTTTTCCAAAGATTTTTCCTTATCATATTCTTGATGAGATGGATTACTTTAAGTGACTTTCAAATACTCATCCAGCCCTGCATAACTGGGATAAATCCCACTTGATTGTGTTGTATGAATTTTATACATTATTAGATTTGATTTGCTAATACTTTGTTGTAGATTTATGTATTTATGTTCGTGAGAGATATTGATCTGTGGTTTTCTTTTCTTGCAGAGTCTTTGTATGATTTCAGTATTAATTAGGGTAATGTTGGCCTCATAAAATGATTTGGGGCATTTCCCTTAGCTTTTATCTGTGGTAAAAGATTATAAAATTGGTATCATTTCCTCCTTAAATGCATGGTAGAATCTTCCAATAAATCCATCTGGGCCTTTTGCTTTCCTTTTGGGAGTGTTATTAATTATTGATTCAACTTTTTTAACAGTATAGTTCTATTGAGTCTGTCTATTTCTTCTTGTATGTATTTTGGTGGTTTGTAACTTTCAGAGATTTGGCCCATTTCATCTAAGTAATCATATTGGTGGACATAGAATTAATTACTCACAGTATTCCTTTAATGTTCGTAGCATCCATAGTGAAATCTCTTATTTTGTAATTTGTGTTTTCTCTTTCTTTTTTTAATTAGCCTAACCAAAGGTTGATCTATTTTACTGATCTTTTCAAAGAATCAGTTTCTGATTTCATTGATTTTCTCTATAGATTCCCTGTTTCCAATTTCACTGATTTTTTAATCTTATTATTTCTTTTCATCTGCTTACTTTTGATTTAATGTCTCTTTTTTCATTTTTTTAATGTCTGTTTATTTTTGAGAGAGAGCATGAGTGGGGGAGGGGCAGAGAGAGAGGGAGACATAGAATCTGAAGCAGGCCCCAGGATCTGAGCTGTCAGCACAGAGCCCAATGCCAGACTCAAACCCATGAACCATGAGATAATGACCCGAGCCAAAGTTGGACGCTAAACCGACTGAGCCACCCAGGCACCCCAATTGTTTCTCTTTTTAAAATAGTTCCTTAAGGTTAAAATTTATATTATTGACTTTATATCTTTCTTCTTTTCTAATATATACATTCTGTGCTGGAAATTCCCCTCTAAGTATTGCTGTCTCTACATCCCACACATTTTTTGATAAGGTATAATTTCATTTATATTTAGTTCAAAATATTTATAAATTTGTCTTGAGATGTTTTCTTGGACTTACATGTTGTTTAGAAGTGTGCTATTTAATATCCAGCATTTGGGGAGTTCTCAGATAACTTTATCTATCTTTCTGCTATCAATATCCAGTTTAATTCCATTATGTTCTGAAAGCAGATATTGTAGAATATCTCTCCTTTCAGATTTGTTAAGGTGTGTTTTATGGTCCATTATGTGGTCTTTCTTGGTAAATGTTCTATGTGAGTTTGAATAGAATGTATAATCTGCTATTTTTGGATGAAGTAGTCTATAGATATCCATCATATCCAGTTGATTAATAGTGCTGTTCATTCAACTGTGTTCTTACTGTATTTCTACCTGTTGGATGTGATCATTTTGATAGATGGGTTTTTAGTTCTTAAGCTATAATGGTGGATTCATCTATTTCTCCTTAGAGTTTTATCAGTTTTTTTCTTTATGTATTTTAGTTCTTTCTTGTTAGTTATATATACATTAATGGTTGTTATGTCTTGAAATATTAACCATTGTATCATTGGGTAATGTCCCTCTCTGTCCTTGGTAACTTTTTTTTTAATCTTAAAGTATTCTCTGTTTGAAATTAATACACAACAAAAGACAGAGTAATTGCTCAAAAAAAAAAATTAATACAGCTACTTCCACTTTTTTAAAATTAGTATTAGCATGGTATATTTTCCCATCCATTTATTTTAATCTAGATGTATCTTGATATTTAAGTGGGTTTTTTATAGACAAGACATAGTTGGTTCTTGATTTTTAATTCACTCTGATAATCTATGTCTTTTGCTAGATATATTTAGACCATTGACTTTTTTTATTATTATTATTTCAGTACAAATGAGAGAGAGGCAGAGAGAGAGGGAGACACAGAATCTGCATCAGACTCTAGGCTCTGAGATGTCAACACAGAGCCCAGTGCGGAGCTCAAACTCACAAACCATGAGATCATGATCTGAGCCAAAGTGGAACATTTAATCAGTTGAGCCACCCAGGTGCCCCTAGACCATTGATGTTTAAGGAGATTGTTAATATAGTTGGCTTAATCTCTATCATATTTCTTCCGTTTACTATTTGTTGCCCTGTTCTTTGTGTTTGTTTTGATCTTTCACTGTTTTTCTGTCTTTTGTTGTTTTAATTGAGTATTTTGTATGTACTCTTTCTCCCTTCTTAGTATATCAATTATAATATTATACATTATATATTATAATAGTTTTAAGTAGTTATCTTTAAGTTTGCAATATATATTTACAACCAGTCCATCTCTACTTTCAAATAACACAATACAACTTCAGTGGTAGTGCAAGTACCTAATAATCACAAAATATTCCTAATCTTTCCTCCTATCCTTTATATCATTGCTGTCTTTCTTTCACATACACATATGTCTACATTTATATATCAACATAAATCCACTTTTGATAATAGTATTTTGAACAATGTGTTAACTATTAGATCTATTAAGAATAAACAGAATAAAAGTCTTTATTTGACATTTATTTACTTATTCTCTGATGCTCTTTTTTTCTTTATGTAAATCTAAACTCCTAATCAGTATCATTTTCCTTCTCTCTGTAGGACTTCTTTTAACATGTCTTTCTCGGCAGGCTGCTGGCAACAAACTTCTTTAATATTTTTTTTTTTATTGCCTCAGTAAGTGTGTATTTCTCCGTTCACTTTTGAGGATGTTGAATTCTAGGTTGGTGGGTTTCTTCTCTCAGCACTAAATATTTCATGCCATATGTTTTCTTGCCTTGCTTCTGAGGAGACATAGGATGTAACTCTTATTTTTTTCCTCCAGGTAAAGTGTTTTTTGCTCAGGTGTTTTTCAAGATTCTCTTTGATATTTTTTTGAGATTTGAATGTTATAATGCCTACATGTAGTTTTTGTGGCATTTAACCTACTTGACTTTCTGTGAGCTTATTGGACCTGAGGTTTAGTATCTGATATTAATTTGGGGAAACTCTAAGTCATTTTTGCCTCAGATATTACTTCTCTCTTTTACCTTCTTCTGATATCCCCATTAAATGTATATTATACCTTTTGTAGTTACCCTACATTTCTTGAATATTTTATCCATTTTTTCTTTTTCTCTTTGACTTTCAGTATTGAAAGAGTTAATCATCGTATCCTCAAGCTCAGAGATTGTTTTTTCAGCCATGTCTACTCTATTACTAACCCCATGAAGCCATTCGTCCGTTACCATGTTTTTGATCTCTATCATTTCTTTTTTATTGTTTCTTAGAATTTCCCTTTCTTGGCTTACATTGTCCATCTATTTTGCATGTTGTTTCCTTTTTCCATTAAATCCCTTAACATATTAATCACAGTACTTCTTAAATTCTTGGTCTGATAATTCCAACATTCCTGTCATACCTGGTGCCTCCTCTGATGCATATTCAGTCTCTTCAAACTATGGTTTTGTTTTGTTTTTTTCCTTTTAATGTGCCTTGTCATTTTTTGTTAAAGGACAGACCTGATGTACTAGACAGATATGAGGCAGTAAATTGGTCACCACAAGTGGAGTATAAGGTGTGGGAGAGGGAAGGCCTGTTCTCCTGGACTGTGAACATCCCAGTGCTTCTTCTTGTTCCCCTTCACCCATTTGGTGAGGTGTCAGCAGGGCTCGGAGTTTGTCTGTTTCCCTTTCCCCATGTTAAAGGCTAGAGGGAGCTAGATTTGGGTATCCCCTTTCCCTTGGAAGAAGTATTTATCTCTGATAAAAACCTCAGCAGATTAGTCCCTGATAAAATAGTTTCTCCTGAAAGCAAGACTTGTTAGGGACAGAATGCTCTGGCTTATTTCAAAATAGTACATGGTTCTCCTCCTTTGGCTTGCCAGAATCACAGGGGCATTTTTCTCTGCTATTCACTGTGAGAATCTGGTAGAGCTCCTGGAGGCACAGCTCAGAGAAGTGTAGGGAACCACCTGCTATTGGGTTCCCTGGAGTTGTAACTCTCAGGCTTGTCCACACTAACCCTCTGGCAATTCATCACTTACAGTTCCGGTTTCTCTCCCCCCGTCCTGGCTCCCAGAGCAGTTCCTACTGCTTGGTTTCAGCTCCAGTAATTTAGGATTCTCTGGATTCACATGTTGTTTTTCCAGTTTGGGAAGTTGTGATTTTCTCTGTGAACTCACTCCTGTGCCAGATCTAAGAAGAGTTGTTGATTTTTCATTCAAGTTTTTACTTGCATTGGGGATGGTGTGCTGCTAAGCTGCTTAAACACTGACTGAAAACCAGAAGTCAGGGTGGCTGGCCCAATTCTTAATTGGGTTATTTGCCTTTTTAGTATTGAGTTGTAATTGTTCATGCTGGCTTAGAGTTTATGTCCCAATTTCAGAAAGAAAATCATTCTACTTTGCAAGGCATAACATTTAATTATATCATTTAATTGATCTGAAACTAAATAAGAAAGGGAAGGATAAATGGTTCATTTGGGGCAATTTAAAAATATAGACTCAAAAATCAGAAATTGTAGGTGTTCTTTTATTACGGTAAACACTCTGATTTTTATGCTGTTTTTCTTATACTGAGTCTAAACTTTTAGATCACACTCTTTACCAGAAAAAAAGCATAATGATAGTCATATTTGACTTCACATCTAGTCTCTCTTACTTAATCTTGTTCAATAAGACTTTGAGATGAAAAATCTACAGTTCTGAAGTGTCAGGAATACTGTTGGAACACATTAGTCTGCTTTTGTAATAAACATAGTAGGATATCTTTCCTAGCAGTTCTCCTGGTAGTGGGCATAATCTTATTCTCTGTCTGCTCAGGCATCCTTTTCTGGCTCACAAATAGCTACTGACATGAAAGGAAGAGTGGCTAGACAAAGGTTGTTGTTGTTGTTAACCTGTTTTGAGTTGTACTGACAGCCACTCAAAACAACCCTACAAGGATAAATTTTGGTGAATAATTACCCCATACTCACTGTTCTCTCCCCCTCAGATCTCCTGATGGGAGGAACCCAAGGAAAAGGCAGAGGATGAAGGAACCACTTTAGATATAGGGCATATAGGTCAGCTGCCCAAAACTGAAGCAGTATTGTAGGTACAGAGAGATCTGGAGGAGTGTAGCCAACAACCTTGTTTGCAAAGATGGCTATAACAACATCCCATATCCAACATGTTCTTCTTTCAGTATGACTTGACACTCCTCATTGAGTGGTGAAATCTATGACTCTCCCCTTAAAACCTAGTCTTCTATGACTTCCTTGAGCAATAAAGAACAGCAGGAGGGAAGCTATGTGATTGCTAAGGCCAGCTCATAAAAATGCATGCATTTCTATCTTGTTCCATCAGCACCATTTCTCTTGGAATCCAGCCACCATAATATGAGGAAGCTCAAGCACACTGTGGAGAGGTCTACCTCAAGAGGAACTAAAGTCCCCAGCCCACAGGTATGGCTGAATTCCCAGCCAACAGCCCACATCAACATCAACTTGATGGCAACATCAACTTGCCAAACATGGAAATGGGCTTGCCAGTCCCCTGCCTGCCACCTCAGCTGATGAAATTTATAACAGAGATGAGCTTTCCCCACTGATCCCTGCTCAAATTATATATTCCAGAGGAGAATAAATGATCATTTTTATTTTAAGGCACTAAGTTTTGAGTAATTTATTACATAGCAATAGTAATCGAAACAAGAAGTAAACATAAGACATTTGGCACATTTGGTAAAGTTTTCATGAACAATGACTTTTTATTCCTTTGTATGAGTAAGACTCCTGTTCTTATATACTAGGTTTTTCATTCTACAATGGATTAATCTACTCTGTCTAAATTTTAAGCTTCTGATATAAGGATTTATTTTTTTAATTTTTTTAATGTTTTATTTCTTTCTGAGAGAGAGAGAGACATTGTGAGCAGGGGAGGGTCAGAAAGAGAGGGAGATACAGAATCTGAAGCAGGCTCCAGGCTCTGAGCTGTCAGCACAGAGCCTGACCCAGTGCTCGAACCCACAAACCGTGACATCATGACCTGAGCCAAAGTCGGACGCTTAACCGACTGAGCCACCCAGGCGCCCTTGATATAAGGATTTAAAAAGAAAGAGAGATTTGGTCCACAAGTTAAACTGTTACTCAGGGTAGCCTCTTATGACTTGCAACACTTTCATGCTATGTCGGTAGTGATCCCTAAATCCAAAAGAATCCGTGAGCTCTGAGCTGTTGGCATGGAGCCTTCTTGGGATTCTCTCTCACTCCCTCTCTTTCTGCCTCCCCCCTCCCCTTGAATTTTCTCTAAAAATAAATAAATAAACTTTAAAAAATGTTTTAAAAGCAATTCTGGAATGATTCATGTTGACAAATAGTAAATTTCTGTATGAATCTGTAGAAATTTATCAACATGTTAAATCATTTCAGTATCTACTATTTTTTAAATTATGGTGAACATGCCAAGGCAGTCGGATTACAAGGAAATGAGCCTTGTGGTTGACTTCTAGTCCCCATTGCATAAATACTGGGTTTCTCACCCGTGCTCTAAGATTAAAATATGTATAGGATTGCTGTTCTCAGATTATGAGCCCATCAGTAAACAGCCTAACTTCATGATTTTCTCATGCAATTATTAGGTGCAGAATTTTAGAGTTAGGGAAAGACATGAGTGATTATTTAGACTCGTTTAGCTCTAAGTCAAGTGAAGATGAAGAATGGAAATCTCAGGAGGTATCATGATTGTTAACCCTCACTACACTTTAGAATCAGATAAAGGGTCTCCATTTCCTAGTCCATTCTGATTTAATTGCTCTGGAATGTGTCCCAGGCATTTCTGGTATTTTTTAAAAGACTCTTCAGATGAGCTTATTGTACAGCCAGCATTGAGCACTGCTAGGTTTAGTGAACTAGACGGCCCCAAGTTTTGCAAAGCATAGACCATGTACTCATAGGCCATGTATAATAAGTAGAATGTGAGAGAGCTATTCTGTTTTTTCATTTTCTTTCAATCATTAGGTTAAATCAAGAAGAATGCTCACTATGGTGTTCAGTTTGTCACTAATGATTCTCTAATATTTGTTAAACTCCCCTTTTTAAAAATTTTTTTAATGCTTTATTTATTTCTGAGAGCGAGCGAGCGAGCAGGGGAGAGTCAGAGACAGAGGGAGATACAGAATCTGAAACAGGCTCCAGGCTCTGAGCTGGCAGTCAGCACAGAGCCTGACGCAGGGCTCGAACCCACAAACTGTGAGATCATGACCTGAGCCAAAGTCGAATGTTTAACCTACTGAGCCACCCAGGCACCCTGCTAAACTCCCCTTTTAATTAGAAGAGCAAAGGTCTCAGCCTCAGAGATTTTGAAAGTGTCCAGCTCATATCTGTGTACATTATTGTGGACAGTGGGTCCTTTGCACTGCTTTCTACTCACCGTATTCATTTTGGCAGGTAATTATTATTTTGGTCAGCAGTTTTACATTTAAGATAAAAAAAACATACATTTTCCATATCAATTTCCATATCAATATAAATTTAAGAAAGTTTATAATATTAAGAAAAACATAAGGAGCATCTGGTACTAGAATAGAGCAAAACAAAACTGTGGAGGTGTGAGTCTGGTGAATGAAGTCACTTGAAAACACTGAGTTAAAATCACTATGGGAACAAAGACCTAAATGCTTAGGTACTCCATCAACACACCACCACCCAGAAAAGAAATGTCCTATGCTGTTAATATGAACTTGATGTTGCAATAGAAAAGCTGACACCTTTACAGCAAAAGAGCATTCAACTTAACCTAAAATATGCACGAAGGGCCTTTGATTGAGTTTTTGTCATCTTTTATGTGTCACTCTTTCAAAAACCATTAGGATGGAACAAGCTGGGACTCTCAGTCCAATCATGGAACAATTATTCCAATTTATTGGTATCGAAGAAAATCAAGCAAATTTTGATATGAACAGACAACATATTATTTGCCTTCAGTATCATCTGTTCAGACAACTAGGCTTCAGATAATTTCCAAGGAAGATGTTAATCAGTTAACAAAACTAAGGCTATTTAGTGTTAAGACCGATTTCTCCTGTTTCAGAGCTGCTAATTATTTCTCCGCCTTGCCTGAGCAGTGTACATCGGTAATGGAAGTGACCTTGTTGCACCTGTTTTGGATTGATGGTGGGGACAAGTTTTGATTTGGTTCTTCAGAAATTCAGGTCTACCAACAATTCCTTCAGGGACCTTCCCAGAGGAAAACACCACCCAGGTTCCAGACTGAACCAGCAGGTTTGAGTGCTTTCAAGGCACCTGCATATGATTTACATGCAGTATCAGGATTTGGAAGGCAACCCGGTGATAGGATGAATGATTAATATTGAACTCTGTGCAATAACAGGCCGTGTAAAGCGACAAAATGAGGGGGCCACCTATTCAACCTTGCCTTCCAAATAGCCATCAAAGGCTTTTTTTCCTTCTTAAACTGGAAATTTATCCTCTTGGCAGTCTAGTAGCAGCATTTACATTGACAGTGCTTACTAGGAAATTAGTTTTTGCTGATAATTTGTTATATTGAAAGTTTATGCTACATTTGCACTGTTCAAAAGGTTTCCTGAATTCTAAGGTTTATTTTATACCTTCATTTTTAGCATATGGTAGATAGCACAGTGTACTTTCAGCCAACCTATAATTATTAATAATCTGTCTGCTTATTTATTTTTTCCTGGCATGGGTTATCACATCGTGTAGTATTTTTTTTTCCAGGGCAGAGCGGTTTTTAAATTACATCAAAAATTCCATTAGCATCATCACCTAAGAAAATATAGGGAAAAAGTTAATAAGCACCTCTTCTGTTTCATTTCATGCGCACTGAATTTTCCCTTAGCATGTATTTCAAAGATGATTTGGCTTATAAATCCATTTACTGTTTATACCTATAACATGTTCTAGATATAATTTTTTTCTAGGGACATCTACCATGATTAGATGAACAAATAATTGGATAATCAGATAAATCTAGCGAAGCTTTACATTTTTTTTAATGAAAAAACTCAAAATTTCATTGTCGTCATGGGATAAATATGAACCTGAAATTATCTACAGTGGTTTCTACATTAACTATATCCTTGATATCTTCTCTCCCCTGTACTCCCAAATAGACTATGTTCTCACCTGCCTTAGGGTCTTTGTATATGCTTAAGTACTATAATGTAAACCACATTTTCTCTAACCCTCTGTTTCTAGATAGCTTGTACTCATATTGCAAACATCAGCTGAACTATCAATTCACCAAATCTCCAGAAAACCATGGATTCCTCTATGTACTTTGAGCTTGCATTATTACATTGTAATTTTACATTGATATGTCATAGACATTTGATTAATGACTGTCTTTCAACTGTAAACTCCAAGAACATATGGACTGTTATTTTTTTCACCATTGAATCCCTAGTGGCTGAAGTACAGGATGATGCTTAATCAGTAGTTTTGAGTAAATTATCTTATGTTTTAAAGATAGGGCATTTCAGAAAGAAATACGATTCCTATAACTTAGGGAAATGTCTCCTCCTTTTTAAACTTCTGTAAGTGATTAGAATAAGGCTGTCCCACTAATAAAATCTCCATTTCTGAGTAAATCTCTGGTCAATGGCACTGAAAAGGGACAGACTGAGAATTACACTGTTGTGCTTTGAGAGGGAGATCTTAAGGGAAGTAGGGATGGAGAGGTTTAAAAAAAAAAAAAAATGAAGCTTTGACTCTGCATCTGCCTGGTTCTGGTCCACTGTATTTGAGCGAAAGGAAGAAAAGGCTGAGTTTAGGAAAACAATACAAAGAAATACTAAGGCTAATTTAATAAAAAACTACAGCTGTTTTTTTAAAATTTAGATTCAAGTTAATTAACATACAGTGTAGTGTTGGTTTCAGGAGTAGAATTTATTGATTCATCACTTACATATAACATCAAGTGCTTAATCCAACGAGTGCCCTTCTTAATGCCCATCTCTCATTTAGCCCCTCCTCCCACCCCCTTCCCCTCCAGCAAACCTCAGTTTGTTCTCTGTATTTAAGAGTCTCTTACGGTTTACCTTTCTTTCTGTTTTTATCTTACTTCTTTCTTCCCTTCCCCTAGGTTGTTTTTGTTTCTTAAATCCCACATATGAGTGAAATCATATGGTATATGTCTTCCTCTGACTATTTTGCTTATCATAATATACTCTAGTTCCATCTACGTGGTTGCAGATGGCAAGATTTCATTCTTGTTGATTGCCGAGTAATATTCCATTGTATGTATGTTGTATGTGTATATATGTATATGTATATGTATATAGAAGTAAATATATTTATATATACCACATCTTTATGCATTCATCGGTCCAAGCTATTTTTTAATTCAGAGAATTAATAGTATCCTAAGAAAGTGCTTGAAGATTTTAACATTCCTAAGTTGTTTTATTTGAATCTAAATATATCTAAATAATGGATGAAATTTTATTGATAAATATGTTGAGAAATAATCTAGCAAGTACTGCTTTGCCGCATTTTGACAACTTTTTTCAGTTTTATTGAGTTATACTTTACTAATTTTACTGGTGTTTTTCTGGACATACCTCTTCTCTCACCTTTATCACAGTCATACAGCAATTAACTATATTGTAACCATGAACAATGAAAAACTGATAGGGATAAGAACTGGATTCATAGAAGTGAAACTTCCCTTGGAAATTTTCCTTTTTTTTAATCTTTTTGCAGTGTCCAAATATTCAGACACATCTTGATAAATTATAGGATGCTCTAATTAGCACAATTATTTAAATTATTGTTATTAAATGTTTCATTTTTATGAAAGAAATTGGAGCTTAGAATTAGAATCATGTTATTTTACAATTTCAGCCTATGCTCCTCTTTAATGCGGAGCATATAAACATATTGCCATATGTAGTAATAACTGCATTTTGAGACCTATTTTATTCTACCAAAAAAAGCACTGATTATAAGTGTATAACTCAATGAAGTTTTACAAAATGAACATACTCATGTAACCCACACTGAAGTCAGGAAACAACATGACCTATATCCCAGAAATCTTCATGGTGCCTCATTTTAGTACTACCCATCCTTTGGGGGGGAAAAAAAAAAACCATCTACGTCTGTGATGCAACAGATTCTATAATGTGGCCTCTTCTGATTTATATCTTAGGTGCTGAGACTCAGCCATGTTGATCTGTGTCGTTATGGTTCGTTCATTTTCGTGGTCTAATAGTATTTCCTTAAATGAGTGTTGCACTGCTTATTTGCTGTGATGGACATTGAATTGTTTCTGTCTTCTCACTCCTATGGACAGTGCTGCTACAAACATTTTTGTAAATGTGTTTAATGAGCATAGGCATTCATCTCTGTAAGGTTTATAGTCAGGAATGGACTTGTTGGGTCACAGATTATGCTTATATCCCGTCTCTGTGGATACTTCTAAATAGTTTTCCAGAATCTGCACTAATCTCTGCCCCTGTTAGCATCATGAGTCCCAGTTGCTTCACATCCTCAGCAGGGCTTGGAACTGTCTCTTTCGTTTATTCTAAAGTTCTCTACGCATGGTCTGTGGCGTGCAGTTTAGTTTAACTTTCTATAAATAACTTTTCTATATTTATGAAAATAATTTGTTCAGTGTGTATACATCTGTTACCCTGGCATGGGCTTACATTCTAGAGAGCAGAGACTATGTATTAGTGACTTCGCTGTCCTTGAGTGACCCGAACATGGCAAGAACTCAAGGAACTTTTCTTAAGAGGAATCTTAACTCTGTGTACTGATCCATTTAAAGAGTAGATAGAGTAAGAGAGAAGAAACGGTTGAAAAGGAACAATACAAATGTGCTTTATTGACAGAGACAGAAATTAAAGAGAGCAGCCCTCTTAAATTTTGCTAAATTTTATTTTCCATTTACATATTCATCCACTCAGATTTACATTAGTGCTGAAAAACAGTCAGCGGTTCCTGCTACCTACATGTCTTAGTTAACTGCTTCCTTTTTCCACTCATTGTAAAAAGATAATTAAAAATTAAATTTCCCCTGATGGTGAGCCTAACTACATTTCTTGAGGAAGGTGGTTTGGTTTTGACATAAGCTAACTAAGTTATTTCTCTCTTCACCCATTCATACCATAAGTGAAAAGAAATGGCAAGTCTAATATCTGTCTCTTCCTTACTCTTTCAACAAACACAACCAGCAAGTGTGCCTGAAAGATGTATTTATATATCTAAGGGCATAAAGAAAGTCCAGTTCTAATTTTCTTTTACCAACTGCTTTCAATATAAGCAAATAAACATAAGCAAGAATAATAACTCACCCATTGCCTTGATGGAATTTAATAGTAATGGTTCTTACTTTCCTGAAAATAAGAGATTTCTATAGAAATGATAATCAACCTCCTGTGAGTATATGAAGCTCATAAAACCTGAAGGGTTTCTAAAGGTCAGCAAGCATTGAAAGTTTTGTCCTGGGGATAAATTTCTAAATAGCCCTGAGTAGAAAGAGAGGGAGGGAAAGAAAAAAGTTCAACTTGAAAGTAAAATGTGCAAACTTAACAGTTTTTGGATTATCATTTAATTACAGCCATCAGTCACCTCGCATCTGCTTTCTCCCAGTACTCAAGAAATTCGGGCTAAAGCCACACAATCTGACCAACAGAGAATATATAGCCCATTAAGAATCCAAAGGATAGGAAGCAATATTTAAGGAATTACCCTGTAGGAGATCTTAGGAAATTACCTAAAAGCAGGGTGGTGGAATCCATCTTTCAAAAAATACTAAGAAAACTAGAGAGTAAAACTGTCCTTTTAATTAATAAGATAAACACTATTGCTTCTTCTTGTGTACCAGTTTAGAGATTTTTCAGTAAGTGATCATGTTCAAAGAGCTTTGCTTGCCAAATGATTTTATTTTAATCCATATTTTTACTAATGCGTGGAACTGGCCTGCAGTAAGTACTTTTATGAACATGATTTTATATTCTTTTAAAATGAGGACATTTGAAGTTGAGCTTTTAGAAATACATTTGCTCCATTAATTGGTGCTAGAGGACGCCAGCAAACATCTTTATGGACAGCTGTTATTTTTAGGGTTTAAAGTGTTTTAATTTCTTCTTATTGAGGGGTTCATACTGACTGTTCCTAAATTCTATATTGAAAGAATTAAATGGCTTTAGGCTTTTTAAGCTCCAGTGTGTTCAGAAAAGTGTTTCAACCATGGTAATCCTCTTGTGCCACTGTATTTATCTCCCACCAGATACCTAAATGCTTCTCTCCTCTTCTCAGGCAGATAATTGCATAGAGGTTGGAACCAGAGAAGACTTGAGCTGGTGCTGAGCAGTGGATATAAAAAGAAGTGTCACCCTAGTGGAAGTAAATAGACTCTGAAACCATAATCTCTGCCCTTACTTATTTTTGAAGTCATAAATACCCAGGGGAAAGCTTGTCATTTATTTAGCTACAGAAATCTGTATCTGCAATCCCGTATGGTTTTTAACTTGTTTTTATTTCCATATATTCCACTGTAGCAGTCTACAGTCTTGAACCACCTTGGTCTTCTCTCTAAACATGGGTTTCATCTCAATGGTGTTGTTGGCTACAGCCTTCAAGACTCTTTGTGTTTCCAAAATGACAATGTGTTCATTACTTGTGTTTTTCCATCAGAGTTCATCTGGTGATTTAATGATCAGAAACATTCAACTGAAACACAGTGGAAAATATGTGTGTATGGTGCAGACGGGGGTGGACAGTGTTTCATCTGCTGCCGATCTCATAGTAAGAGGTAGATAATAATGCCTGTGTTTGTTGTTGTTGTTTATTTGTTTGTTTTACATCTTACCTAATCAGTTCTTACTGGAGGAAACACCATGAGACCATATGTCAGCATGTGAGTTATATTACTGATTTGATCACACCCCCCCCCATCCAAATAGTCTAGAGGATATGACAAAAAGGGTGGGTGCTAATTCAACAAAATAAATATCTCAGCTCTGTCCTTCAAATAGCTCTCACTGTAATAAGCATTTCACAGCTGCTGCCAAGCTGATGTGGTTTTAAGCATGTCATTAATACAGTGACAGTGTTTAATATGAAAGGGAATAGTGATAGTGTGTATATGACAGCTTCCAGAAAACCAAGATCATCCAGAATGCTTGAGAAAATTTGCCAGTTGAAGCTACTGTCCAAGGTACTGATTTGCTACTGGGCTGAAAAAGGACCAGAGGACATGATAGAATAAAAGAGCTCTAGATAGCAAACTAGGAACTACAGAGGTGTACCAGTAAATTAAAAGAAAAGAAGTCATGCCAAAAGTAAAAGATGCAGAATTGGAAAAGGTGCAGGAATCCTGCTGAAAAGAGGCCTCAAAAAGCAGGTGTCATTTGCAGCCCTAGAATACTATGATTTTGAAATTACTGACTCATATCCAGACTGAATATCTAAGAGCAAAAATATCAAAAAGAAAAAGTAGTACTTGTTTGCTAGGCTAATGCCCTTCTTCCCCAAGTAGTTTTGAAATTAGGATCCGTTGTAAGTATTGAAGTGATCATGTGATATATTCTTCACTTTGGTGTAAAAGATGACATTTATGGAATTACTACCCACTGTTTGCATTTTTGTCTTCCTTAGGTTCACCTGGACCACCAGAAAATGTGAAAGTAGATGAAATTACAGATACGACCGCCCAACTCTCCTGGAAAGAAGGTACAGATAACCATAGCCCAGTTATATCCTATTCTGTCCAGGCGAGGACACCTTTCTCCGTGGGCTGGCAAACTGCCACAACAGGTAAAAGGGGAGAGTCAGATGTCATTGGTACATATAAATGGATTTTAAGTCAGTGCTGAGACATGCAGACTGTTACTTCTCTGAAGTGCCTGTTACTTCTCTTTTAGTGCCTGAAATCATTGATGGGAAAACACACACAGCTACCGTAGTCGAGTTAAATCCATGGGTGGAATATGAATTTCGGGTTGTAGCCAGCAACAAAATTGGAGGTGGAGAACCCAGTTTACCCTCAGAAAAAGTAAGAACTGAAGAGGCAGGTTAGTGTTTTTGTTTTCTGAGTAAAATGGGTTAATAGGTTTTCCTGGGCGTGTATTTCCATTTCTCTTGGCAATGGTCTCCAGGCCAGCAGGGAGTCAACCTCAAAAATCCATTGTTGCAATTATCTGACCTGCCTAATGGCAGAACTGGCCATATGGCATTTGTCAAAAGACACGTGTGTAAGTGATTCTGATGTAATGTGACATTTCCAAAAGTTCAGTCCATCATCAGCGTTCATTAGTGCATGTTGAGTGAATATGTTTTTGTCACTTAAGGTTATAATTACTATCTGACATAGCCACTCTGTTAACAGGGGAAATGCTGTTTTCATTTATAACCAGCATTGACAAATTAGTAGGATAATGACATTTGGGAGTTCTGCTGCTAGAAAACCTCATTTTTTCACCATGCTCCATGAATGAACTCAAGCTACTGGTGATTCAGGATATTTTGACCCCTCAACGATTAAGAGAGAATCATGGTTAAGATTTTATATTTGGGGCAACCGTTAGTATTAACCATAAGACTTTTTAAAAATAATATCCTAACACTGAAACTAGAAACTAAGAGGTGTACATAGTATCACATTATTGAGACATCTGAGAGAAAAAATACACTTTCCTTTTCAGAATCTGTAGTATTAATTAATATTAATTAGAAGGATGTTTGAAGTATAGTTCGTATATCACTTTAGGAACTAAGCCAAAATAGAAGTCAAGGAATCTGTTTTAGTAATTTTAATGATGCTTTTTCACTCAGGACAATGCAGGTGATATTTCTGGCAGGAATTATGAGAAATATGGGAACCATGCCAATTTTTGTAGTCCTTTTATTTATTCACACAACACCTTTTTTAATCTTTATTTATTTATTTATTTTAAGAGAGAGAGAGAGAGCACGTGAGTGGGGGAAGGGCAGAGTGAGAGGGAGAGAGAGAATCCCAAGCAGACTCCACACTGTGAGCAGAGAGGTGGAGGTGGGGCTCAATCTCACAAACCATGAAATCATGACCTAAGCAGAAATCAAGAGTCGGACACTTAACCAACTGAGACACCCTGGTGCCCCCACACAACCCATATTTAAGGAGTGTCTATTGTGTGCTCAGCATGTTCTAGACATGGTGGTGACAGCTGGGAACAAAGACCACCTTCAGGGAACTTCTATAGTAATTGTGTCATAGAACTTACGAAGCATGCAATTCTCAGTGTAAGTAAGGAATCTGATGCCTGTGTGAAGTTTATAAAGAATTTGTCTTAACAAGATTTGAGGGTTTGAGTGTAGGTCACTTTTTTTAGGTAGAGGCAATATTGGCTCGCCAATTAGATCTCTTCTGTGGAATATTCACAAGTTAAATGTTCATGCTGGATTCATTTCCCATCATTCCTAGTGAATCACTTTCCCCTGTTGTATTAACCTTTATGTGGACTCTTTTTTTATGTTTAAGATATTTTGATTCTTTGATAATCTCATGCAAAGATAAATAATTTGAGCTCCCCAAAGGTAGCACACACACATACACACACACATTGCATATGTTTTATATGATCCAGATACACACATACGCATGTATAATGTGCCTGTGATCAGATTACTGCAACTATTAGAAATAAGCAACACTGAGTCTTCTTTCACATAAACATTGCCAAATGCAAATAGGGTTTTATCTCTGTCTCTCTGACCTACACAGTTCCAGACGTGCCTCCTTCAGAAGTCAGTGGAGGAGGTGGAAGCCGGTCTGAGCTGGTGATAACCTGGGATGTAAGTGTCTGGGCACCATCTTCCCCAATAGGCCGTTGTTGTTCCCACCATGGCCTCCTGAGTGGCGCTGCTGGTGGTACTGGGGGCGGGGGAGGTGGTAATACTAGTAGCTTCAATTTTTGAATGCTCACTCTATGCTAATCACTGTTTCTAGCATTTTGTGTATGTTTTTGTTTTGTTTTGCTTTTCCATTTCGCTCTTGGAACATTTTATAAATGAAAACACTAAGGCATAGAGAATATTAAGTAATTTGCCCAGGGTCATTTGGCTGGTAAACATAGGGGTGAGAGTCAAGTCCTGGCTGTTTGCTCCCAAGCCGTCCTCACGGCTTTCCATGCAGCTGTAACCCCACTGATGCATTCCCACTGACTCCAGCAGGTGCTTGCTTCCTGGCCATGCTCTCAGCTCTTGATTTAGGTTATAATTAGGAAAAATTTTAATTAACACATTTAAAGTCACAAAGCATGAGAATTGGCTGTATTCTTTGAAGATTCTGATGAGAAAATAGAAAGTTAAGAGATCATGATGAAGCGTCAGTAGGAATTTTTGACATGATCTAAATACAGCTTTGACCTTAATACACTGTTTTTACTTTCTTTTTTTTTTTTTGTAGTTTTACTCCTTTTCTATTTAGCCCTCTTATCAGTAGGCAGTTTCTTTCCAGAAAGTCAACATTAGGGATTAGATGATTTTTATTTGATTTAAAAGATGATGCATATTCAACTTATGATACATAACTCAAATTGGACCTATAGAGTAGTCAAAAAAATTTGAATAATTTTAGAAAATTCTGATTCATTTTCTGGATGGGCATGAAAGAGTGGCATAGGTCTTTTTAAAAGCAGGTGGCTATGCCACTGACCTTTTTCTCCTTTTTTTATATAACCGCTTAATACGATGTCAGTTATTATTTGATGGCTTTTGCAAAAGAGCAAGGATTACAGTTCCACTTATTTTTGTCTGCTCTCATGTGTAAGGGTGATTTAATGTGCCTTTCCTTTGTAGCCAGTCCCAGAAGAACTACAAAATGGTGAAGGTTTTGGTTACGTCGTTGCTTTCCGCCCCCTTGGAGTTACTAACTGGATCCAGACAGTGGTCACATCTCCTGATACCCCAAGATATGTCTTTAGGAATGAAAGCATTGTGCCATTTTCACTGTATGAAGTTAAAGTGGGTGTTTATAATAACAAAGGCGAAGGACCATTTAGCCCGGTGACAACAGTGTTCTCTGCAGAAGAAGGTATGGAAAACATTTTGATTATGTGTCAGTTCCAACCTAATAAACCACTTATGCTCCAAAAACTGATTTGGAAGTTCTTTGTGACTTCCGATAAATTTCTCCAAAAGAATAATGACTGAAGTGACAGATTCATCGTTCAGGTAATGAATGTCAACCATGCCTACTTGGAAGTACCAGACTCAGTAGCCAGTCAGAGGATATAACTAGTGGTTAAAAAATCTGTTAATGAGCTGGGGCGCGTAAGTGGCTCAGTTGGTTAAGCAGCAGGTCGTGATCTGATGGTTAGTGAGTTTGAGCCCTGAGTCAGGCTCCAAGTGGACAGCACAGAGCCTGCTTGGGATTCTCTCCCCCTCTCTGTCTGTCCCTCCCCAACTCTCAAACAACCTTTAAAAAAAAACTTCATGAAGAATGCCTTCTGAGTTCCAGTTTGTGAAGCAAGAAACAACACAGCTTTCCACAACTTTCTTCTTTTGGGGATAAGATTAAGGTATTCTCTTGGGAGTGCCCTAATCTCAAGTTTTATAGTGTTTCCTGTGACCTGCAAATAGGATGTTAGCAGGATGGACAGTTAGGACTGGAAATATGACATGGAGAGGCGTGCAAGGTACAGGCTTGAGAATGTAAGGCACCAGTTCCAGCCAATCCACTCTGGACCCATTCCATTTCTCTGCCTTTCTTCTACAGCTGCCCTAACTGTGGTATCTCTTTAGAAAATATTATTATTAGGAGAATCCTATGAAATTGCCATTTTATACGGCAAAAACAGCTGAATATTGGCAATCACATTGGGGTTCTACTTAATAAGAATGATAGGAGCTAACATGTATTGAATACTTACCATCTGCTGGACTTTATCTAATTTGGATTTCCCAAGGAAGAATCACACATAGGTCATATTATTATTGTCCATTTATACATAAGAAAATGGAAATTTAATAAAAGAAATTCATAAACTTGCCAAACTCCACACAGTCTTACTAAGCTATTATTTTAACTGGGGGCCTTCACTCTTAACCATTTTGAATTCATGAAATGTGATTATGCAGTGTCTTCTCTAACGCCAACACCTTTTCTGAATTGAAAAATATGGCCTACAGTTGTCATGTGTAAAATAATAAGAAGACTCAATTTTTTTTAATACCCCCGATGCTATTCTTATCCTCTCTTTTTCTATAGAGTTCTGAGAGAAAACAGGTAGTGTAAACCTTTGTAAAAAAAATAAAATAAAATAAAGCTTTCATATTCATAGCCAGACCCCATTTCCAAGAGATGCCACAGATTTTCATTACAAAGGCAGAGATCTGTGGAAGGGGGGCAGTTAACCCAGGAGTTACTACCTGCCTACTACTGCCTACCCTGTGCATCATGGATTGGAAAGACTGGCAGTTAGAAGGAGGGACAATTACAGCCTTTTACCCTCTCCTCCCCCTTCCCTTTCCTCCTTCTATTACTAACTATTCTTGCCACCCATGATGAGTTGGGTAAAGGTCTTTCTATTTCAAACATCAGATACAGATTTGACTTATCTGTGAAAAAGGTAAGGGATTTGGTGAAAATATAATAGGACTTATTAAATTAAAGAAAGATTTAAACAGAACACCTCATAAAGATCATTATAAGAGAACCATGGAGCCTCAGAAGCCATCTGCCTCTTTAGGGTGCCAGGACGGGATTGACTGGCCTCAAGAACTCCTCATTGGTCCAAACCAAATTTCGAATACTCAGAGAAAAAAATATGATAGGCCCTTCCTTGGACTAAGACTCTGCCTCACTATCAATAAGCATAGCCCAGAAGAAGGATCATCTAACACAGAAATGAGTATCAGGGCAGGGAGAGTCCCTGTTCAGAGCTGTGTCCTGAGAGGGGAGAATCATTGTGAGCCCCTAAAGCTGCTAAGAGTTGTTTATTACAAAAGAATCTTGTTGTGTTGTAAGTTCTGTGCATCTCTGTCTACTCCTTCAAAACCGTAAACTCCTGGAAGTTGCCCTGTCTCATCTAAGTGTGCCCCTCTTATGGGCCTTGGATACAGAAGGTGCTCACTAAATGCTTATTGAACAAATGAACTCTATAAAGCATGACTTTGTTTGGCAAGACAAAATAAATAAATAGTCAGCCATTGTGGGCATACGAATGCCCAAGCAGAAGCTGTGGGATAAAGGGGAAAGAACAAAGGAAAAGAAGGGAAGAAAAGATACCAAGAAAAAAAGTGCAACAGAGGAAAGAATAGGTTTCTATGGCTACTTAGCAAGGAAAAGCCTATTAACTCACAGGGAATGGAAATAGACCAAGATATGGTTCATGTTTTCAAATATTTTTATGAAATATTTTATTGACTTTTCAAGTACATTATAGTGCTTTTTTAAAAACAAAGGCTTCAGTAGATTTTTTAGTTAGGTACAAAATAATAATTGCATTTCACTTTCTGTTGCCAAACAGAGCCTACAATAGCTCCATCTCAAGTGTCTGCAAATAGCCTGTCTTCCTCAGAAATTGAAGTGTCATGGAGCACCATTCCTTGGAAGTTAAGCAATGGGCATTTACTTGGCTACGAGGTAATTTCTTTTAAAACTAATTAGACGGTGTATGTATATTGCCATGGTACCTTGTCTCCTTTCATTTAAAATTCTTTTTAACAATGACATCTTAACTAAAGTCTGACTTTTTTTGAAATTTTACCAGCAGATTGTTCCATGTGATTATCAGTGGATATTGAATTTGACTTGACGAGTTGAATGAAAATAACTTGGGATAGAAAAGAAGAAAAAAAACAGTAATATGGAAAGAAATAACATATCACAGGGGCTAAATCTTTTAGATAGATTGACTAAAAAATAAGAATGGGACTGAACTGCATAATTTAAGTTCAAGGGATATTTATGCCAATAGGAAATCACTTTCCTTCAGCTCTTTGTCTTACTTTTTTGGTAGCCCTGTTACACTGTATAGTTCTCTTCTAGTTTCATGAGAAGACAGCTGTCTATAACTTAATTCTTGCCTTCAGTCTGGAACCTAATTCTTGCCTTCAAAGAACTCTGTTTGGGGGCGTTTGTAGTTAAACATCTGCCTCTTGGCCTGGGTCATGATCTCATGGTTTCATGAGTTCGAACCCCATGTCAGGCTCTGTGCTGTCAGCTTAGGATTCCCTCTCTCTCTTTTTCTGCTCCTGCACCTCTCATGCTCACTCATGTACTCTCTCTCACTCTCTCCTCCCCCACTCAAATTTAAACTTTAAAGGAAGAGTAAGCAAACACAGAAAATGGCAAATATTCTAGATTAAGCATGGCATGTTAGAGGAGTAGAGGAGTAGAGACTCACCTGCAGAAGAAAGTTCCTGTAGGAAAGACAACTAGAGATGGGCACAGAGAGCCAGGCTCCCGATGGCTTTGAATGTTGAGAAGAACCATCCAGACTGGGCACCATGGTTAGTAGGGTGCAGTTGGGAGTGGGAGTGGTTGACCTGAGAACTGGCAAGCTAAAAAGTCTTAGGAAGACTTCTCTGACAGTGATATTTCAAGAGTCATAGTTACAATTTCGTCCCGACTCACAGCCATCTTTTTTGGAAACTTCCCTTATGCTTATAACTCCTGATTCAGTGGCAGGTTTACACAGGCACATTTGCAACACAGGACCGTACACCCTGCCACTTGCCCACATAACCTCAAATGATTGCACCAGGGTGGCCATCAGATCCATAGACAGTTACTCTGAGCTAGTCAGAATCTTATTTGTTATGTTGCACTTAGCAATATAGAGACTGAAATCACGGAGTGTAATGCAGTGATATGTCAAATTTAGGACTCAGTTAAGGTTCCTCAAATGAAGGCTATGGGCAAACAGAACAAAGCTGGTCTGCAGAGATGAGATGGAGCAGACATATTCCCATTCAATTCCAGTGAATGGAGGAGACAAGGACCCATGAGACTTAGAGAAGGCAAAATAGAATAGCTCTTTGACAATGGTGCAATTCTTAAGTAACCTCACTGTCTTCTTTTTCATAATGTCATCTGACCCTTCTTTTCAGTAAACTCCCTTTATATTTGAACTTAGAGAGTTTCTGCTCCTGATAACCAAACACTGACTTGAATAAATATTAATGATAAAATAGAGAAAAGATAGGCTAAAGCAGTGATGCTCTAAGGTGGCACCATGGGCTACCTTCACCCGAAAACCCCAAATTTTTGCTAAAGATGAACCCCCAGAGCCCTCCCTGGACTCACTGAACCCAAACATCTAGGGATGAGTCTCATTAATGTATATTCTTAGTAGGTATCCATAGGGAAATATCTTCTTGCACCTTAAACACAGGAAACTCGTGTCTCGACACAGAGAAACTTAACCAGAGACAGAGCTGCCCAGACATAAAAAAGAAGTAAAACACCACACAGATACAGCAAACCAACTTTATCGGTGTCTTAAAGGAAGCCAAGAACATTCAAGTAGAAAGTTCCTTTTAATTCCAGGACAGTGACTGTAACACTGAAAGGTGGTGGGAACCCGTGGTAGCTCCCCAATGATTAGAGCGATGGCATTGTTGGAAAAAATAAGTGGGATAGAAGGAGACACAAAGGAAAGTAGTTCTGAGCTAAGACCTGTGCAAAATCCTGACTCTGTCACTCACTAGGTGTGCTGGAAAAGTTGCATAAACATTGTGAGCCTTGTTTTCCTCACCTGCACAGTTGGGCAGTTGTTGTCCTAACTTCATTAGGATTTGGGGAATATTGAATGGTACTAGACACCGCATATGCTTTTCACAGTTTCTGGTTCATGAAAATAAGCAATCCATAAGTGCAAACCATATCTCAAAAGAATTTTGAAATATTAATTCATAGAATTCTCCCCAATAAATATCCTCAAGCAATTCTTCAACTCTAAACTTCTTTGCCTCAAGAGAGTTTATGATGGTTGTCAAGAGAAGTTGCCTATAAGAGTCCTTTACTCCTAGCTTCTTAGTTTCCAAAGCTCAAGCCATTAAGGAGCTAATTTCATGTATCCTGGAAGGTAAGAAGAGAGAAATGCCACTGAGGAAAAAATATAAAAGAAATTATGGGTGACCTTGGTGTAAACAAACTTCTGAGGCTTACAAAATCTTGGGGGCCTCATAGCTTTCTACCTGGGAGTGTCGATGTTGGCAAGACCACAGAAGGGAACAGATGTGTTTCCCATATTCAGCAGTGATCAGTGATTTCTCATTCTCCAAGCATGGTCCAGGAACTGATGGGATCAGTTTTCTTGGCAAGGCTTTGAGAATAGGAGCCTCCACAGTGATTGAGGCTGAATTTCCCATTAACTGAGTGGGATATGAAACATATTTACTTGCGTAGCCTGGGTGGCTCAGTTGGTTAAGTGTCCGACTTTGGCTCAGGTCATGATCTCATGGTTCATGGGTTTGAGCCCCATGTCGGGCTCTGTGCTGACAGCTAGCTCAGAGCCTGGAGCCAGTTTTAGATTCTATACCTCCCTCTCTCTCCGACCCTCCCCTGCTCACGTTGTGTGTGTCTCTGTCTCAGAAATAAATAAAACATTAAAATTTTTTTTAAAAAATCAAATTTACTTAAAGGAAATTTAAAAAAAAAAACATATTTTGCATGCCTAAAAAAGTAGACTGAGATGTACATCCCCCATTCATAACTTTGTCCTTTACAAACCATAAGACAGGATCATAACTTGAGAGCTGGTTTTAGTTTATGAAATAGTAAGAGAAATAAACAAGGGAATATGTGGAAATGGGCTTTGCGGGTTTTCAAGCACCACAGCAAAGTTAGCAGTTGCTGGTTGTTGTTTGGCAGCATAGAGGCAAAGAGATGTTAATTTTGCAATATATAAATTTAAGATAATAAGAATAGTCTATAAGATGGACGCCTGGGTGGCTCAGTCAGTCAGGCATCCAGCTCTGAGTTCAGCTCAGGTCATGATCTCACAGTCGTGAGACTAGCCCTGCGTCAGGCTCCACACTGGGCATGGAGCCTGCTTAAGATTCTCTTTCTTCCTCTCCCTCTGACTCTCTCTCTTAAAAAAAAAAAAAAAAAAAAGAATATTCTATAAGAAAGCTGAATCATTCCTCTGTTGGTCATGTCAGGAAAGAGAGTGATCGAATGAAAGAGAAAACCAAAGAGTGTAAGTAGAGCCCAGCATAAAATGAGACAGACTTGCATTCATCCCCACTAGGAAAGAAAGGAAGCTTTATAAGGGATGTGGACTTTGCTTATTTATTCAGTGATATATGCCATGTGCCATGAGTTCTATCTGGTACACAGGAGACATGCAAACGTTATGTGTTGATTGGATAAAGGCAATTTTGACTCCAGTCTGTTACTGCTGTGTGGCCTTAAGCAAGTTATTACAGCTCTCCAACATTCAGTTAAAATGAAGATGGTAATAGTAAATAACATAGTGCATCACTGGAGAATAAAATGAGATAAAGCAGCTATTGTCACAATGGCCAAAAGAGACTTGGGCTTTTCTCTGTTTTGACTATTGGTCACTGGGATAAGATTGCTTTGGAAGGAAAAATTTGAAAAGCAGTGAAGGAATACAGAAACAAATACTTACACAGTGACTATTGTTTCTGTTGGTGCTGTTGTTGCCATTGGGTTAGGAAGCATAAAGATGAGAGAGAAGCAGTGAGAGAATGGGACTTACCTTGAAATAATTGTGAGTTGGGGTGCACTGCCTCTAATACCCAAATGCACCATGGATATGTTGAAAGGTGTTGAAAGGAATCAACCAGTGAAAATCTCTTTCCCGAGTGCTTGTTAGGTAGGAAGATGAAGAAAACAAGCTAAGAGAAAGATATACTAATTGGAAGAATCTTAAGAAATAATTTATGTAATTACAGCAATATAAGAATATATATTTTCCTACATGCAATAATGATTTAAGCACTAACATGGAGAAACAAACGACTTAGCAGAGTATTTAATTACCAGTCATGCAGCTAACTTTCTGGGTTGCAGTTTCCCCAATATGGCTTTAAAATTGTTAAGAGCTCCTGCTTTTCTCTCATCTCAGTGAGGGTTGATCATGTGCCACGTGGCATGCTGAGCACACATCATCATTAGCATCTAGACTAATTTTCTTTCTGATTTGACCAAGTAGTAGTTGAGGAGCTCATTTCCCTGGGCTCCAATTTATTTCATCTGCTAAGCTATAACACTCAGGCTCAGATCTTTTCTTGTGCCCTTTGGATAGGAACAAGAGATACAGACATGATAAAGAGGATGCAGAGGGTTTAAGTTCATGGGTAGCAGGTGCCGGAGGAACAAACACTCCGAAGTTACAGCATAATGTATACCATCAGTTTCCTTAAAGCCATTATGCATCTTGAAAAAATACAACTTGGGAGAATAACCTTGATAAGTGATTGAAACAGAATTTTACAATTGTGAAATAATACAGATTAGCATATTTGGAGGAAACCTGGTAGATTTTTAAAAAATGTGTATTCAGGGAGCATAACCAAAAATGTGAGCAAAATGCCAAACGAATACCATCATCCAGGCTCCTCTTCTAAACAGCTCTACCGAAGGTGCTTAGTTCCTGATGTTTTAATTACAATGGGAAAAGATGTCAAATATTTGAGTAATTTTTGGAGAGTGTGAAAATTCTATCAGAAAAATAGAAATATGTATTGAGTCTAGTTTCTTACTATCAGGCAAAGAATTAACTTCATTCTAGAATGAGTGGAATGATAAGAAAATTGGAGAGAAACAAGATACATTTAAACAATTAGAAAGCAGGCAAAAATGAGTTCAAGTAAATGAAATGTAGACCTTTGGTTCAGGGGAAGGATGGGTTAATGCTAGAGAGAACAGCAACTATGTGTGTGAGTGAGGGTTGCCCAAATGGAGCTGTGTGTGTGTGTGTGTGTGTGTGTGTGTGTGTGTGTGTGTATTAGATATAACTGACGTATTATATTAGTTTCAGGAATACAACAGAATGAATTGATATTTGTATATATTGTGAGATGGTCAACACAATAAGTCTAGTTAACATCCATCACCACACATCCTTACAAATTTTATATGGGTGTGATGAGAACTTTTAAGATCTATCTTCACCGTTACCATTGCCCTACATTAGATCTCCATGACTTTTATTTTATAACTGGAAGTTTGGGTTCTTTATTAGGCAAATGTAATCCCTAGCAAACTGGGTTTAAGCATTGAGGGGCTCCAGGAGAATAAAGAACTCAGCCTCTCTCCTCCCATACTCACATCCTGCCTTCTGTTGGCCAAATCCAGTGAGAAGCCAGAGGGCCAGGGTCGTGTAGCATACAGGTCAGCCCATAGGGCTGAGAACCAATTAAAGAAGAATAGAAGAATAGATTTGGATTTGTCTTCCAAAACACTATTCAATGCATTTTTGCTGCCTTATGTTTATTTAAGTATGCTTGGTCTAACAGCTGAATTGAAATATTTGTCGCTCTGAAAATCTTTAAGCATGAACAAAATTATTTTAGTCTATTAAAATAATATTTCTGGTACTTAATACCTGTATTTTGATGGCTAAAAAAGTGCCATTTTTCAATACATTATTTTTGTAAATTGCATCATGTGTTAAGTTTTAATTAAGTGAAATCTCTCATGGAATGATAGTAAAGACTCCTCACAGCAGGGACATTAGTTTTTGGAATAATCAAATTACTTGCAGAAACAGAGGTAGCATTTTAAATCCTGACATTCCTCAAGTTTGTTTCTGTTTACTTATACAGATAACAATCTGTTGGCCTGTGATACGGTTTTATGGTTCTGAAGAAAACTAATTATATGATCTCATCAAGAAATTATAGAGTTCCAGTGTTTCGTAGATGCATAGGATATGATGATTGAGTACTTAGCTTGGTGAATAAAAGGAAAAAAAACATCTCTTCCTGACTGCTATATCCACTGAACACTTCTTAGACCAAATATGTGAGGGTTTTTCTCTACACTTAGCAATTCTCTGACACCTGTTGGGATCCTAAAATTCAGTTCAATTCTGGCATCGTAAACTTGGAGTTAGCTTCACATCCCACAAATTCAGGGCTTAGTCCATAAAACTACCTACCCCCACCACACATACACTTCAGATGCCTCTAGTACATCTGACTGGCTATACATCAAGGGTTCCCACAACATCCTCCTTGGATTTGAGCTCTTGCTGGTACAATTCACAAAACTCAGGAAAGTGCTTTACTTACTATTATCTGTTTATCATAAAGGATACAACAAGTGAATGGAAGAGATGCATAAGGCATAGTGTGCGAGAAGAGGCAGAGAGCTTCCATGCCTTCTTTAGGAGCTCTACTCTCCCAGTACCTTGGTGTGGTCACCAGTACAGAAGCTCTCTGAACCCTTCAGCGAGGGCTTTTCAGGAAGGCTTCATTACATAGGCATGAATGATTAAATCCGTGATCTTCAGTTAACCTGAGTAACCCAACCTCTAGCCTCTAGTCAGGAGGTGGCGCTACAAGTTACCACCCTCAGATTATAAGATTGGTTCCTCCGGCAACCAGCCCCCATTCTTTTTTAAAAAATATTATTATTTTTATTATTTTTTATTATTTTTTATTTTTATTTTTTTAATGTTTTATTTATTTCTAGGAGAGAGAGTATTTTTTATTAGTTTTTAAATAGTTTATTGTCAAGTTGGTTTCCATATAACACCCAGTGCTCATCCCCAAAAGTGTCCTCCTCCATGCTCATCACCCCCCTTTCCCTCCCCCACAACCCATCTGCCCTCAGTTTGTTCTCGGCATTCAAGAGTCTCTCATGGTTTGCCTCCCTTCCTCTCCCCCACCATTTTTCTTCCCCTTCTCCCCCATGGTCCTCCATTAAGTTCCTCCTAATCCTCCTATGCATGCAAACATATGGTAGCTGTCCTTCTCCGCCTGACTTATTTCGCTCAGCATAACACCCTCAAGTTCCATCCATGTTGCTACACATGGCCAGATTTCATTCTTTCTCATTGCCATGTAGTATTCCGTAGTATAGATAAACCACATCTTCTTGATCCATTCATCAGTTGATGGACACTTAGGCTCTTTCCGTGTTTTGGCTATTGTTGAGAGTGCTGCTATGAACATTGGGGTCCATGTGTCCCTATGCATCAGCACTCAACTAGCCCCCATTCTTAAAGTATCCTTGAGCTGGCAGCCTCCAGATAGCTCATTAGCATACAAAAGGACACATCTCTTTGGAGATTCCAAAGGTTTGGGGAACTGTATCTCAGGAAACCTTGGCAGAGATCAAACATATATTTCTTATTATGCCCTAGTGAATCTCCATAGTGGGAAGGATGGAGACTGCACTGGTTCAAGTTATGCAGCAATAATGAATGTTTAGTATGTGCAGGCTTTGCTATGAGTGGTAGAGCTATGGTAATAACCAAGACAGACACTGCCTCAGGTATGTGTCCCCAGCCTGGCACCTGCCTCTCCTGCTGTCCTCCATGCCAAGAAATGCAGTTGTTTCTCTTCATAGTTGCACACTCCACACTAGCAAACCAAAGCACAGTAACACACAGCTATTCAAGAGGATGAACTATAACTCTTAGGTAGATGGTGATAGGAAAATATTGAGAGCCAGTTATTCTTATCACCTTCTCCTTTCCAGTAGATTTACCTTTTATTTCACATGCAGACTAAACTCAGAGTTTACCATGTAAAAATTTCTGTGTGTCTTCAGTTCTGGAATATTCTCAGACCTTTTCTCTTTTGATTGTTGCCTTTTCCTTAATCCCTCCTGGAACTCTGGTTGGAACTTCTCATTTGACTTAGAAATCTCAACTTTGTTTTCATAATTTTTATTTTTTCTCCATGATCAGGGCTTATTAATTATATTTTCCATCATATAGTCTTCAACTTAATTCTGTCACTGATTTTTTTTTCATACTGTATTTTTTGGGTATTTTTCAAATACACCCAAATTGACATTTTTTTTATCTTCTATTCTTGGCAATATAGATTCAGTTCCTTCTTGAGTAAAATTGGACATTTTAAATATACTTATTTTAAGATCCACTTCAGATCAGTATCTTGTAGTTTCCCACTAGTTGAATTTCCTAACTTTCTTGTTAGCAGTTTCCTCATGGGTTTTCTAATATTTTTCTCTGTTCATGTTTAGTAGATGCAACTTCAACAACTGTCATTGTTATATTAACTCTTTTACACCAGATTTCATATATATTTATATATACATGTATCTATATATATTCTCTATCATATTTTGTATTTAATTGAAGTATAGTTGACACACTTTTACATTTGCATTTTACTTTTACATTTGCAGAGATTTTCATTCAATCTAGATACGTTTCCTTTCTTCTTCCCTGCATTGCCATTGTGTCTGTAAAATCTGAATTAGGATGGAGTGATACTCTGTTTTCTCAGGTATAAGACTTTTACCCAGACCACAATGTAGAGAAAAAACGTGGTGGTAGTCTTTAAAGAAAAGATCATATTTCCTCTTTTATTTTTCTTATGTCATTTTTTTCCCTTTTACCTCCTTTGAAAAAAATTATCAGGGTGCCTGAGTGGCTCAGTGAGTTAATAGACTGATGTCAGCTTACGGTTGGTGAGTTCCAGCCCTACACTGGGCTCACTGCTATCAGCACAGAGCCCGCTTCAGATCCTCTCTCCTCCTTTCTCTCTGCCCACCCCCTCAAAAATGAATAAATGTTTTAAAAAATTGTAATTACCTATCCTTATAAATATTCTTGAGCAAAATTTTATAGAACATAATTAACTACTCATAGAAAACTGAGAATATTAATGTACTGCCTTGTTTCTTTCTAATACATGGATATTCAGTTTTTTAAGTAAAGCTGTATAAGAAGATTACGTAATCAGTTCTAACTAATATATCCCAATTTAGCGCACATTTTCTCTATAGCCTATATATTTCTAATATGTGTCAGCAACTAAGATCTAAAAATAAATCTCTCATTCTGGTACATGGAGTACTTCAGACGCACAGTGCTATCAAGAACTTTTAAGTGCTTTCTATAAATTTATAAGTGATATTCCTTACGCCATTTGAAAATTATTTTCATTTCTCCTTTAAATCAGTCATGTAAGGAACACTTCTGTAAGCAACTTGTACTGAAGTAATTTGACATATCAGAAGAAGAATGGTCCATAGGAAGAGACAAGTGTATGACAGGATTGCCCTGATTGAGTCACTTAACTCCCGGATGTCTGCTATCCCATCTGTTGAGGGTTTTAATAGCTCATAATTATGTGATTCCCCCACCCCGATCTATACTATTTCTGTTAGTCCTGATCATTTGAGCTTATATCCTTCTTTTGAGGTTTTTATAAAAATTAATAGCTCATTGCCAAGAGAAATGCACATACACATATATATGGACACAGCATCTTACATGAGTTTAAGGGGTCCTATATATAAATATAAATATGAAAAATAGAAATATAAATAAACACACATATACATGTGCATATATACACATGTACACACATGAATATATATATGCACATACATACATGAAGGGAAATATTGTTGTGGTACAATATTTCTGAGAAAAATATTATTCTTTCTAGCAAAGCATAGCAGTACTTTAGAGATAGGGAACATGTATTTTTATCATATTTTTCCTACCCTTATTTTTCGTATTAAATATCCCCATTAGCTTATTTTATACTTAATACTACATATCCATTTATCATTATATAACATCTCAGATCGTTTTGCACATTTCAGATTAATGATATGCAAATAAAACATCTTAACATGTACTTGTATTTAACTCTGTCAATTGCTTTCCTTTTGTCCTCAGCAGCTCTGCATACACAGGTGAGCTTGGGGACACATGGCCATCACTATAGGACAATCCAGTGGCCAGCTGGCTTTTAGATAGTCCCTTTCTCAGTTCACTTTCTTCACAGAGGGAACCTCCACTGTCCAGTGGAGGTAAATCAGGGCTGCCAGCATTCTGGAGTTGAGCTTGGACCTGGCCGGTTAGGGCCTGAGAAGGGAGAGCAGCTTGCTCATTTAAATATGGATTTAAATATGGAGTTTTAAAAAAATGGATTTCACCCTCGTTTCCCCTTTATAAGCTATATAGTCTAGTAGTATTTAGCACTTACTCTCTTTGACTTTATCTGGCTTCTTTGCATACTTGTTTATTTTCTATCTCCTCCTGGAGTCCCTTTTTGTCTCACTTCAGAACCTAATGGAACACCTAGGACGCAGTAGATCCTTGATGAATATTTGTTGAATAGATGAATATAAGTACAGCATAGTGCCCATTTTGATGGCAATCACCTGATGTAAAAAGGTGGTATTGTTTGTGTCAGCCTTTTGCATCTTTTCTGTTTTTTGTCTATCAGGTGCGGTACTGGAATAATGGAGAAGAGGAATCGTCAAGCAAAGTGAAAGTGGCAGGAAATGAGACGTCAGCCAGGCTCCGTGGTTTGAAGAGTAATGTGGCGTATTACACAGCTGTGCGGGCTTACAACAGCGCCGGCGCCGGGCCCTTCAGCACCACGGTGAATGCAACCACAAAGAAGACGCGTACGTACGCGTTTTATTCCGATTTTTTGAATGGCAAGATAGTAGTTTATGGTAGCCTTTTTTATCATTTAAAATGGACAACCCAAGTCACTCAACACAATGAATATTACAAATCCAGATCCAAACCCTTTTAAGCTCAGAGTCACACATAGCTTTGTCTTTGTGGTATCTCTGAATCTTCAGATAGAGACCCGTGTGAAAAATAAATGTGTACCTTTTGAAAAATCTTAATGTGAGATGTTTACTCAAGTCTATCTACTTTTCTTTTAGAATTACTAAACCTAGGGGCACCTGGGTGGCTCAGTTGGTTAAGCATCTGATTTTGGCTCAGGTCACAATCTCAAGGTTCCTAAATTCAAGCCCTGGGTCAGTCTCTGTGCTGACTGCTCGGATACTGGAGCCTTTTTCAGATTCTATGTTTCCCTTTCTCTCTCCCCCTACTCTGCTCTCTCTCTCTCTCTCGCTCTCTCTCTTTCTCTCAAAAATAAACATTAAATAATAAAGAAAAGATAAAGTAAATAAACTTAGTTTATTTTCATGTTTTTTTAGTTCCCCAAAGCTTGAGGATTTCTGGTAAATATGAATAAGTTAAAGTTCACACCAAAGAGTCGAAAGTAATTTTCTTCTTTTGTTTTTCTTTCCCACCTTATTCAAAAGATGGCAATGTGCATTAAAAATTTACCATCCAGAAGATGCTGGTCCACATTAATATACTGATTTTTTTTTAAATTTAACCAGAGATGTCAGTGTTCCTTCAATGCTGAGTCTTTGTTACCTAAATATTCACAGGTAAATTCACAAGCAGCAATTATGAACTATACATAACTCAGCTTTAAATTAGACCACAGGAAAATCAGTGATTTGCAATTCCATAATCTCCCATATATATTTCAATGAAACTGATAGCACAAGTATATTTATAATCAGTGTATCAATAACATCTTGCCGTGCAATCATTTGATTTGTCCTTATCATTGTCATCATCATAACTGGTAGCAGTCAAAAACATTCTATGTCCCAGGTGCTTTACATGTATTCCTACATTTAAACTTCCTAACTACCAGATGAAGTAGGTATCATTATTGTTTTCCATTGTACAGATAAGGAAAGTGGGCATGACGGATTAAGTACTTTTAACATAATAATGCATTACTTTTACTTACAGAAAACTATTTTTCTTTTGTTTTCAGGATTTATTAACTCAGTGAAAATGTTTGCTTAACTGGCTTCGTATGGGAATGAGACATTAATTTTGCTTGATTTCTGGTTTGATTATTGCATTTCTATATCCATATATGATTCCCAAATTTCTGTGAGAACATACATCTGTTAGATAAAATTGCTAAGAATACCAGTAATATAGGGATGCCTGGGTAGCTTAGTAAATCAAGTGTCCAACTCTTGATTTCAGCTCAGGTCATGATCCCAGGGCCATGGGATTGAGCCCCGTGTTGGGCTCCGCGCTGAGCATGGAGCCTGTTTGAGATTCTTTCTCCCTCTCCCTCTGCCCCCCGCCCCGGCTTGTATGGTGTCTGTCTGTCTGTCTCTCTTTCTCTCCCAAATACATAAATAAATACATAAATAAATTTTAGTAAAAATAACACCAATAATACAAAATTAAATTTATTGGCTAGCATTGTGGGTAAGTTAAAAAATATATAAAACATACTTCTACTACTTTAGATTTTAATCAACGAGCATTAATTTGATCAATGAAGTTCACACGTTTACCTTCGTATTATTTATATAAAAGAGAACTTGGTTACCAATTTAGTAGTATAATGAGATTGCAGAGGGAATGTTTACCAACAAGCCATTGTAAATCTTTGGTCGCATACGTGTACAAGCACCCCATACGTGTCACAGTTGAGTATTATCCCTTACGAATTATTAGGAGAAGGCTGACCCAGTCTTTTACTCATAATACACAACTGGGGTTAGACGAAGGAGTACATGATTTTGGAAATACTTAAACTAAAAATTTTCTGTGTTTAGAACTTCTCGCTAAGTATGTTTGGTATTCTCAATAACAATTCTGAATTAGTAAGATTTAAAATACATCATTATTTATATATTCAAAGCACAGCACCAATCAAAAATTCTGATTGCGAGAAAATATGCAAACAAGTTTATCTGGCTCTTTCCTCTGACTTAATAATTGATGTGATTACCTGCTTGAAAATTATGATTGTAAAAGCCAGATGACATCACAGAATCAGTGAAGAACGTAGCAGATTGGTAAGGCACAAAGAAAAATCTTATGGATCGATAGGAATATCATGATAATGTACAATGAGTGAAATAAAATTTTACAAAGAAGCAAAACCCTTTTATGATCTAGGTGTAAAATATAAATACCCAATCTACAGTAGAAATTTGCAACAATAATGATGGCGATTGTGATTTAACACTTACCGCAAAATTTGCAGTCACTGTTTTAAGTATGTTTCTTGTATTGATTCTCACTTCTCACAGCAGCACCATGACTTGGAAGCCGATGGTAACCGGTCTTCTGAGATGAGGATGCTGTGGCATATAGAGATTGTATGACTTTGCTGAGATCACACACTCAGTAGCAGTATAGGCATCTGAATCTAGACATAGTCTTAATCACCGTGCTATCTTCTCTTTCAGCCATATAATTAGAATATCCACGTCTCATTTAACACCAGTATTTATTGGGATTTTACTCCATGCTTAGGAAGTTGGTAGAATGATCAAAGATAGACAGGACTTCTTTGCTCACAGTGCTTGTGGTCTAATGGAAATCCCAACAATTGAATGAAATCCCTCTGAAAGGGACACATTCCTCTTGCTGCAATTGAGTGGGAGTGTGCATATTGATCTGTAAGTGTTATTAGGGGAAAATTTCCTACCTTGGGTGGGACATTCATAGAGTCATTGAAATCCTTAATTATTCTAAGTTTGGATATAAAGAGCATGTGTTAATCTTTCAATTTTATGTTAATAATTTTTCTTTAAGGGTACCAAAATACAAGTAAAACAGAATCCTTTAAAGCTGGTGTTACTACTGTTACTGGCAACTTTTAATAGTCATCCTAACCTTTGACGTTGATTTAGCTTCAAATCCTATTTAAGAATTTTGGTAAGGTTTTTATGACTATCTCTCTGAAGAGCATTATCATCATGCTTCAGACATAAAGAACTAAAATAACATCTATGATTACTTTCTTGCTAGCTGTTTTCTCCTCTGGATTGTAAATTTTATGGGGAAAGAATCCTTCTGTGTCTTACTCATCCAGCCCCAGTGCCCAGCATGGCGCTAATAACCACTCATTAAATATTGAGTGGGTAGCTAAATGCAGGAATGACATCTAAAGAAGCAGGTCAGCCTGAAGTACTGTTATTAATCAAATATACTTCCTCTTGACTGAGCATTGTGAATTCAAAACACTTAGGGTAGTCTTTTACCATCTTGCTTAAAATGTGCAAGTTTCATATACTTGTAATCATAGAATTCAATATGCAAGATTTTATATCAGTACACATCTTGCGTGATTATTTTTGATTAATGTAAAATAATACAAGGATTCTCAAGTTAAGTATTGTAGCTTCCATTAAACACTTAATTTTTGATATCCAAATACTTATGGTTTTTTGGAACCATTTCTAAGTTAATTAACCTCTTTAAGTAATCGAAGATGGATCTCTGTTACTTGCAACCCAAGGAGAGCTAACTCTTAAGAACATCTTGTATCTAAAGGCACTGATGAGGGAAAATTGCCGATGGCACGTAAATGATGAAATTTGTTAGCTTCTAAAAGGAAACATATTGAGAATTTTATGTTCAGAGATGGCATGAAAGAATTTGTAGGGCAAGTATTTTGCTTTGTATAACTAAAAAGTCAAGTAGTAATTCCAGCTTTCAGTATGGATGGATTTAGCACTCAAGCAACATTCTCAAGAATCATCTAATAAGACCTCAAAGTAAATATTCCTAGAACTAAGTTCTTGACTGCAGCATCCACTCCATTTAAAATGTGTGCCTTCTACCGTATTCCCCATTTCAGTGAATTAAATCCTAGTATTTCAGTTGCTCAGGCCAAAAATTTTGGAACAACCCTCCACTCTTGTCTTTCTCTCATCTCTAACAGCTGATTCAGAGTGGGACTTCTGCAAGCATCTCCCACACCTTATTGCTTCCACTGCTGTCACCCTATTAAACCCCCACATGGATCAGGGCAGTGACCCCTTACTCTTCAGCCTCTTTCTACTCTTGCCTCCTTTAGGCCACAGTGATGCTCAGGATGTCCCATTTCATCTCACTTCAGATAAATACTAAATCTTTATAATGCTCAACAAAGCTGTATATGATCCATCCTCCAAATCCTCCTCTGACTCATTTTCTGTTATTTTTCTCCTCACTCATTCCACTTTCACTTCAGAGCCTCTGTGTTTGCTGTCCCCTCTGCTCAGAAGGCTCTTTCTCCAGGCATCCAAATGGCTTTCAGATCTTTGCTCAGATAACAGCTCAGTGCCATCCGACTGCCATACTTAAAAGTGCATCCCTCATCTCCTGACACTGTTTCCTTCCCTGCTTTGTTCTTGGGCAGAGCACTGACAACTACCACACATTCTATGACTTGTCCTTATTTATTTGATTATTGTCTCTCCAGCTTGCTTTCACTGGAAGGTAAGGTCCTTCAGGGCAGAGGTTTTACCAGCTTTGATCATAACTCTATCCTCAGAGCTCTATCTCCAGTGTTACAGTAATCATTGTTAGTGCCCAATAATATTTGTGGAATAAATAAGACTCTCCATCTCTTGGCTCTGTTCAGTGGTGGAATCATTTTCACCATGTTCCCTGTTCAAGGAGAAGTATTGCAATTAGCACCTCAAGACTTATTCCTGCCAATGAAACACCCTGGGAAAAGTGGACTGCTCCTTCCTGATAACTCCTCTCAGAGCCAAGGATGGTTCTTCTTGGCTTATCCCAGAACCAGTTGTTATGACCAGTAGATAGAAAACCTTCACTGGCCTGGCCTGAATTACATGCCCAGATCTCACCCTGAAACAAGGAGATCCTGTATTTTTATGCCTTCAGTGATGATTTTGTATATATGTCCATCTGAGAAGCCAGGATAATATTAAATGGTACAGCATTTTGCACTTGAGGTTTTGCTTTCCTAACAGAATGTTTATCCATGTAAGTTGAGCTAAAATCAGTTACCTAAATTTAAGATGTGTCCTCAGGAAATGAAAAGGTAATGTGAGTAAAACAAACACACAAAGAATATGAGTCAGAATATTTCAGAGGTTTTTTTTTTAATGTTTTATTTATTTCTAGGAGAGAGACAGCGTGAGCAGGGGAGGGTCAAAGAGAGAGGGAGTCACAGACTGAAACAGGCTCCAGGCTCTGAGCTGGCAGTCAGCACAGAGCCCGATGCGGGTTTTTGATAAAATGAATATTCCTGCCTCAAATACATAATTTGGAAGTTCTATAGTTTTTGTATGTATAATTTAATTATATCATTATCCACTCTAAGTTATGACTTAGGAAATATATCCATGCAACATTTCCCAGATTTTGTATGTGCTCTGTCTTCTGAATTTTTGCCATTCTTGTGGGCCTCTTCTAATATGTACCTAACAGCTTTTATTAAAACTTAACATACGAGGGGCGCCTGGGTGGCTTAGTCGGTTAAGCGTCCGACTTTCGCTTAGGTCATGATCTCGCGGTTCGTGGGTTCGAGCCCGCGTCGGGCTCTGTGCTGACTGCCAGCTCAGAGCCTGGAGCCTGTTTCAGTCTGTGACTCCCTCTCTCTCTGACCCTCCCCTGCTCACGCTGTCTCTCTCTCTCTCCTAGAAATAAATAAAACATTAAAAAAAAAAAAAAACTTAACATGCGATTTTTGCTTTCATAAACTTAAAAATAAAGAGGAAACTAACTTTCAGAGTATGGAAGCCAGTGTCATTGCCATAAACAGATACTAAGAAAATAATAAGTTAAATAGTAATAATATCAATAATAATAAATACAATGAATGAATAAGCCACTCTCTATTGTTGTACTAGCATCATGCTCTTCCCTGCTCAGACCTTTAAACCTGCTTTCTCTTTGCTTATGATGTTATTACTGAAAGGAGGTTAATGACCTAGTATCCTCAAGTCCAACTTTCTCTTCAAGCTAATGGGAAAAGTAAAGGGAATTTCTCTCTAGATGACTTAATGTTAATTGTTGATTTTTTTCCCTCAAAGTTTATTTACTTAGAGAGAGAACACACGCACGCACGCACGCAAGTACATGTGTGAATTAAGTGTGTCCTCAGGAAATGAAAAGGTAATGTGAGTAAAATAAACACACAAAGAATATGAGCCAGAATATTTCAGAGGTGGGCTGAGAAAGAGAGAATCCCAAGCTGACTCCAGGCAGTGTAGAGCCCAGCTTTGGGCTCGATCCCACAAACCATGAGATCATGACCTGAGCCGAAATCAAGAGTCAGATGCTTGACTGACTGAGCCACCCAGGTGCCCCTATTTGTTGAATTTTCTCTGTATCACATCCCTGAGATGTATGTGAACTACTCATGACTGTGAATAATGTACTGCAGATTAGATACAGCTATAGAACACACTGCTTACTAATGCGTGTTCCTCAGATTTAGGAATCATTTTTCCATCTATAGTCTTCAATAAAATGATTTCTGATTATGTAAGCTCTAGAACAAGATAATAGTGTAATATTGAATTGAACAGAACACCATCAGAGAATTTCAGCAAAAGCAGGATCAAGTAATTCCTTTGGCCAAATGTGTAAATCTTATGAACTTTACTTTGTAAGAATTTGGCAGTTATTTAGAATTCTACTTGCCTACACATTCTCACATTCCTATTTTATGTCATTTGTTTATTTGCAATCATTGTAATGGTTTCAAAGAAAATGCATCTCATTACATGGGAGCAAATACCTTTTGGTGATCTGATTCCTGCCCAATGTTATATGCTTAAGCAGTTTAATGTCAAATAGTGATGTTCAACTCAACTGAACTCTAACTGCAGAGTATACTGTGTAGCTATTGGTTAAGAACAACCACTTATCATTAATTTACCTCACTATCATCCAGGAGCCAAAAAAATTAAGAAATCTATTGAGTCTTGCATAAGTAATCACAGAAAACATATGTTCTTGAAATTCCATATTTTTTCAAACTTTGGACTACCAGTTTTACTGTCATCACCATGAACATAGCACCATTGAAAATTCTGGACAGTAATATTGTTAATTTTAAAAACTGCTTTTTAAAATTTTTGAAAGTATTTATTTGCTTCTGAGAGAGAGACAGAGTGATCAGGGGAGGGCAGTGAGAGAGGGAGGGAGAGAATCCCAAGCAGGATCCACTCTGTCAGCACAGAGCCTGAGGTGTGGCTCGAACCCACAAATCGTGAGATCATGACCTGAGCCAAAACCAAGAGTCAGACACTCAACCGACTGAGTCACCCAGGTGGTGACTTGTTATTACATAAAATATTTTAACTGTTGAAAATTTGGGAAAAAAGAAAATTATAGAGAAGAAAACAAAAATCACCCATAATCCTATCACTCAGCAATACCATCAATATTGTGGGGTTTTCTTTTTTTTTTTTTACCTTATTTATGTTTATTTTTAATAGTTTATTGTCAAGTTGGTTTCCATATAACACCCAGTGCTCATCCCAGCAAGTGCCCTCCTCCATGCCCATCACCCCCCCTTCCCTCCACCCCCCCACCCCATCTGCCCTCGCTTTGTTCTCAGCATTCAAAAGTCTCTCATGGTTTGCCTCCCTCCATCTCCCCAACTATTTTTCCCCTTCTTCTCCCCCATGGTCCTCCATTAAGTTCCTCCTAATCCTCCTATATGTCCAAACATATGGTACCTGTCCTTCTCTGCCTGACTTATTTCACTCAGCATAATACCCTCAAGTTCCATCCATGTTGCTACACATGGTCAGATTTCATTCTTTCACATTGCCATGTAGTGTTCCATCGTATAGATAAACCACATCTTCTTGATCCATTCATCAGCTGATGGACACTTAGGCTCTTTCCATGTTTTGGCTATTGTTGAGAGTGCTGCTATGAACATTGGGGTCCATGCATCAGCACTCCTGTATCTCTTGGGTAAATTCCTAGCAGTGCTATTGCTGGGTCATGGGGGAGTTCTACTGTTCATTTTTTGAGGAATCTCCACACTGTTTTCCAGAGGGGTTATACCAGTTTACATTTCCACCAACAGTGTAGCAGGGTGCCCTTTTCTCCACATCCTCGCCAGCATCTGTATAGTCTCCTGATTTGTTCATTTTAGAGTTTTGTGGGGGTTTTCTCTTCTTTTAGGTTCTATAGAATGTTTGTCTTATGAAGTAGAAGCATGCTGTATATTTAGTTACCTGTATATTGTAGCTGCACTTTAGCCACTCATCTATTGGTAGGCATGCCTTATATTCCTGGCTTCATCCAGTCAGCAATGTTATAGTAATCTCTTGCTTGCCAGAAAGATGCTGTGGACTGTGTAAGATCTATAAGGCTGACACTGAGGGGTCTGTTAATCAAATACACAGAGGATGTCATGATGAATACTTAAAGAACACTAGAAGTAGAAGTCTTCAACCTTCAACCTAATATTATTTTTGTCACATTTGAAATTACTGAAATAATTTTGCAGCCTGCCAATTAGTGTTGTGCTATAAATATAGTGACCTTTCTACTACAAATTAGTTTGTATTTTTTTTTTTGTCTTTTTTAGCATACCGTCAACAGTAGGTATTGAGCTGATAGGAAAAATCTGTAGGATGTGAAAGTTGAGACATAATTTAGCAAAAATTTAAAAATGTAGACCACATATCAAGTTAGTTCTAATAAAATGTGGAACTCAATCAGCCTGTTCTGGGTTGGGCTTCCACATAGGATACTATCTGGAAAGTAAAATTGGAACTCATAGATAAGCTGTATTAATAGATAGGATCCTATGTCTCCATTCCTTTTCAAAAATGTACTGTGTTGCATCAAAGCTATTTAGAATACTGATTAATAGGTATACCAGACAGATTAGGCTAGTCCAGGCCAGAGTATCCAACCCCCAAACTTCAGTGGCTTAAAACTACAAGTGTTCCTTTCTCATTCATAGTCCATGTCCACAACAATCAAGATTCAGATCTGATTCATGCTGTGTTCACACCAGGACCCAGAATGAAGGAGCAGCCACTCTCTGGGCCATGTTGGTCTCATGGCAGAGAGAAAACATAGTGTCTAACCAGATTTTTATATGGCTTTTGCCATTTGGGAGTGGCCCATTTCACTTTTGCTTACATTCCATTGGTTGAAAGGAGTCATGTGATACAGCCTCATGTCTCTGAGATGCAGGTGAGTTGGGAAAGTATCTCTTCCTACAGCCCTGGGAACCACAGGCCCAGTGGCCAAGCTGAATGTCAATGAGAGTGAGAGAAATATAATCTCCCCATGAAGATTAAGGGGCAGAGGACTTACAAAGATTTTAAAACCTCAAAAACTTTTAAACAATAAATCAATCGACCCTACCAGCTAATAATGAGGATCATCAATGAGATGTTTCTGGAGTATCTAAGAATATAGCTCGGGTAGCTGAGAAATCTCTAGGGATCCCTAAATTACATTTTCATCTGCCCTCAATGTGTGCACCCTTCCTCCCTCTGATCCTTCCCTCAGCATCCAAAAGCTCAAGCCTTTCGTGAAATAATAAGCTTAAACAGTTACACTGTGGGGCGCCTGGGTGGCTCAGTCAGTTAAGCGTCAGACTTCAACTCAGGTCATGGTCTCCAGTTCATGGGTTCAAGCCCCACATCGGGCTCTGTCCTGACAGCTCAGAGCCTGGAGCCTGCTTCAGATTCTGTGTCTCCCTCTCTGCCCCTCCCCTGTTGGCTCTCTCTCTCTCTCTCTCAAAAATAAACGTTAAAAAATTTTCTAAGTTACATTGTACAGATTTATTTGATTAAGATATATTAATTATCTAAATATGCCAATTAACTATCCTTAAAATACATAAAAACCATCCCAAACTAGTATGTGCTTTATTTTTTTTTAATTAAAAAAATTTTTTTTTACAAAAAGAGGCAGCATGATTAGGGGAGGGGCAGAAAGAGAGAGGATGAGAGAGAATCCCAATCACCCATTCACCTCCTAGTGTTTATTTTAAAAGGAGATTGTAGGGACACCACCTAGGTGACTTAGTCAGGAGTCTAACTCTTGGTTTCAGTTTGGATCATGATCTCATGGTTTCATGAGTTCAATCCCCACACTGGGCTCCATGCTCATAGTGCAGACCCTGCTTGGAATTCTCCCTTTCTCTCTACCCCTCCCCTGCTCCTGCTTTCTCTTTGTCTCAAAATAAATAAATAAACTTTAAAAAAAGTAAAAAATAAGAGAAGAGTATGAAGTCATATACCTCAGTGTCCAGGCAGGTAGAAATGAGCAGGGGTGGAGGGCTGGGGCAGTCTTTTCTTAGGTCCAGCCCATTCTCTCTATCCATCAGAGTAGGCCCATTCTTTCTGATCTGGTATTACTACATGAGCAATCATCAACCAGAAATCCAGAATCTAAACGAAAGCTCCTGAGTTTCAAATGTTGGCAGTTAAGCAAAATTAAAGCACAATGGGTTAGGAAAAAAATCGCAAGCTGGATTTGGTGGATTCATTTTCAGTTACTTTTGATTTGAAGCTTGACAGGCCTTGAGCAATCTCACTGTCCTGTAGGTCATCATAGAAGAATTGCTCTCCTAGCTCTGCTTCTTTCACAGCTGAGACACTGTGGCTTCTGTTAGGCTAAGAAAGTAGCTCAGGACATGTGCCTTGCAAATGACCACATTGCTTCCAGGGTTTTTTCTGAAGTATATTGGGTCTATCTTTTCTGTGTCATGCCAAGATGATTCTTGGCACACGAGAGTAGGGAGCTTTTTTCTAGAGATTGTGAAAGCAAAGGGTTCACTTGAGGTTTGACCCCAGGAAGTTAGAAAAGAAGGGCATTTAAGGCTCCATACAAGGTAACTGACTGTTGGTAAGGATGGAAACCACAAGTAGCAATGAAGATGCTAAAGGGAAGTCTGGGTCATGGAATAAGCAAACTCAACCTGTTTAGAATTTTCCCAACCTTTTGCCATCTCCAGTCACTCAATGATAATTGCCTGATTTTACCCATGCATGGAAACAACCTGTATGATTATTTTCCTACTAGATTTAAAAAAATTTTTTTAATGTTTTATTTATGTCTAGGACAGAGAGAGAGACAGCATGAGCAGGGGAGGGTCAGAAAGAGAGGGAGTCACAGACTGAAACAGGCTCCAGGTTCTGAGCTGGCAGTCAGCACAGAGCCCGACGCGGGGCTCGAACCCACGAAAGTCGGACGCTTAACCGACTAAGCCACCCAGGCGCCCCTAGATTTAATAGCTAAATATATTTATTTTAAAAGCAACTATACCATTACTATAAACAGAAAATCACTAATACTCTTTATTATAAGAGAGTAGCTATAAGATTTTTTTTCGTAAAACGAAAACAAATCAATTATTTGAACAGAAAAAGTTTTAAAGTTAAACAGTACAATGAAATGCAAAGAAAAATAAACCTATATTTTTTAAAAAGGCATACCTGAAAATAAGTTTTGCAATGAGCTAATCAGACTGTTTGTGATTGTTATTAGTAGAGTGATATTCTTTTTCTTGATCACTTAGTTTAAAATGAATTGTTTGTAGTAAGTATTCCCTTAGGTCAGAGTTAGTTTGAATCGTGACTGTGTATTTTGGGATGCTAACCAGACATCTGTGTGCAGCTGAAAATACGGGAGTGATTTGAGTTTGCATAATAACCTTTGTTCTGTATCATTGTTAAGAACCTAGTTTTAATGATGTGTGTGTGTGTGTGTGTGTGTGTGTGTAAAGTAGATTACTACAGATGTATCAATATTGGCCTCATCCAGAGAGTCATATCTATGAATTAAGAAGTGGATGTTAGTTTTTCTTTTGGCTGATGTGAAAATATCTAAATATTTCCAATTGAAAATATCATCCATCTAAAATAATCTCCAGTGGTAGAAATATTGATCCTCGGGAACCACTGATAGACCCTATGGTTACAAGTCAGAGAACATATTTATCTGTTTGTCTCCTGTACTCTGAAGGATCCCTTAACACACAAGAAAGTTATTAAATTTTTGGTGAAAGGGAATTTCAGGTATAGATATTGTGCCCCAAGGTCTGTGTCGTCAGCCAGAATTAGCTTTGCTTTTTATGGGCAGCACGCATACGATGTCCGCCATCATGACTTGTTGAGTCTCCACAAATTTCATTTCTGTTGCATCCCTCCAATTCCAGTACAGTCATCTTCATGTGAACAGACCTTTATTCTCTCTTACACGAAGTGCTACCATATTCTCCCACCAGAATGGCTGCCAAGATTCTCCTTCTTTTCCTCTGTTCCCACATTGATCAATGAAACCGCAAAAAAAATTGGTAGTATCACTTCCCTACTTTTACTTAATTAATGCCTTCCTAATTGCCTATGGAAAAATCCCTTTCCTAGTTCCGTTGGTCTCAGACTCTTTTTTTTTTTTTTAATTTTTTTTTGGGTGTTTTTATTTATTTATAGAAGAGAGAGAGAGAGACGGTGTGAGCAGGGGAGGGTCAGAGAGAGAGGGAGTCAACAGACTGACACAGGCTCCAGGCTCTGAGCTGTCAGTCAGCACAGAGCCCGACGCGGGGCTCAAACTCACGAACCGCGAGATCATGACCTGAGCGAAAGTCGGACGCTTAACCGACTAAGCCACCCGGGCGCCCCTCTTAGACTCTTGAGCATCTGGTTTCTACTTCTTCAACTGCATCTGCTCTATCCCTACCCCTCCCCTCTGCCTTGTAACCGGTCAGAACAGAGCCCCCCACTGCACTTTACTCCTTCCTGCCTTTGTGTCTTGGCAGGTATCCCTCTGCTGAATACCTTTCCGTCTCTCACCTCTATGTACAAAAATCATATTCGCCTTTCAAAATCTATTCCAGATGTCGTCACCTCCGTTTTTTCTTGACTCTTAACACGTAAATGTCTCTTGAAAAATCATTAAAGTATTCAATTAATACACCAATGTTGTTGATGCTTTTCTTATTTTGTTCTTTGTGTTATGTTCCTTATCATCTTAGCCTCAGTACAACGGGGCATATTCAATCCCAACTCTCAAGCTGATGATCAACAAATGTTACCTGTCCCAATTTTGTCTTTATAAGCATATAGCATGTATTGGGATTGCTTAGCGAACTTTCAACCGCATAGCTAGAAAATTCATTTTGAATTCTGCTATGCTGCATTGGAGTAGTACAACCAGCCAAATGTCTTGCTGGTGCCACAGTGAATTATCTCACTGATACTTCCTGAATGAATGTTCATTACACGAATCATTTCTTAGGAATGCAAAGGGAACAGCTCAAACTTATTTTTTGATAACGCTGTAAAAGTGTTTCCTTAATCCTTGAGTTTTTGCTTTTTAAGTGAAAAATGTCATATACAAAATAGAATGAATTTGATATCCACCTTTGGCAAGGCGTTGGGCTAGTGAATAAAATCCACCATTTCGACTTCTCTGTGTCAGAGATCATACTGGACAATGTTTCTGCTTGCACAGATCTTACAGGTTAATAGGAGAATTGGCTATTAATAAAAACAAAACCACAACTAAATATAACTTTGGTTACAAACAAGACTTTGATGAGGGTTATGAAGAAAGTGGGCCAGGTAAATGAAAAGAGGCCCCACTTTTGTCTGAGAAATCAGGAAAAGCGTGACGCGTTTTCCTGTGAAAGTGAGCACTGAGCATACATTGTGACATTCTTGTTTAGTATTCTCTTTTACATCATTTACAAATCTGTGGTTAGTCATTCAGGAATTAAATACAGTCTCGTGTAGTCAGCACAATAATATGGGAGACATAGACCTAGGAATTAATCAGAGCTGGTTTGAATCCACATAATACCTCTTAACAAGCTCTTGCTTTTGATTTTTAATTGTGGTAAAAATACACATAACATGAAGTTTCCATCTTGCCCATTTTTTTAAAAAAATGGGCTTCACGCCCAGCATGGAGCCCAATGCAGAGCTAGAACTCCCAACCCTGAGATCAAAACCTGAGTTGAGGTCAAGAGTCAGATGCCTAAGCAACTGAGCCATACAAGCAGCCCTTGCCCCTTTTTAAATATCAGTAGCATTAAGATCTGGTGTTGTGTAACAGATTCTAGAAGGTCCTTCATCTTGCAAAACTGACACTCTGTTGCCATGAGCCACCCAGGTGGCCTCCACATGATGTCAGTCTTATCATTGGTGGTAAGAGAGATGATTTGAGGGTGCTCACAAATATTTTTTTTAATTTAATAATGCTTCATTTATTTTAGAGGGTATCAAAAGAATATAATGAGCATATCAAGCCCATAATTGTGTGAGTATTAGTGTTTGGGATGAGGCTAAAGTAGATGTTTATGTTTTTTAAAAATCAAATCTTCTTTTTAAAAATAGCAAACTTTATGAAAGAGGTGCATGATTATCTGATGCTCAGGAAACACATGTGATTCAGAATAAGAGTAATCAGACCTAGAACAAACCTTAATTTTTTCTTCCTTTCCCTTTTCCTGTTTCTTTTTTCTTTCTGTTTACTCAACAAGTATTCAATTCAGGCCGAACTCATTAACTCCTCTATTTTTGGATTGATACAAGATAAGCCTCACCGTTACACTTGCAGTCATTTCTTCTACAAGAGCAGTGTTGCAATAGATGATTCAACCCAGATTTCTCAAGTTTCCTGTAATCTCCAAGCGCACATCTTTTGGTAGAACCACTGTGCTACCTGTGTTATCTGAGCTGCATCAGATGAACCTATCTTTTTATGGGACTGTCAGGACACAGGAAATCCCAGACTTTGGGAGAAGGTTCTAACAATTGTGCATTCGTATCATTTAGTTTGAGTCACCAGAACATGGTCATTAGTATTTCAACCCTGAGCAACTGCCATTATATATATTCTTGTTATCAAAGCAGTAAATCTTGAACTCTGAGCCAACCTAAAGCTATTGCTAATGCCAGATCACAAAATTGAAAAGGCAGTGTGGAATCGTGCTAAAGAGCGGACAATAAGCAAAAGAATCTGCAGGGAATACAATCTTGTTTGGTGTCATTAGTCACGTAAATGTACCCAGAGAGCTCTTCCCATCTGTAAATTCAGCCGTCTTTTCCTCATGGCATGAGTCAATGATGTTTAGAAATTTCTCTGCATAGCCAACATTTTATATCATTTTCCCATTACAAATTCAGTTAACCAGATCACAGCGTGTGGCTAAATCCACAAGTAAGGCATATTTCAGCACTGCTTTGGGCAATTGCGATGCTGTTGCCAAATGGATGCAATTGTGTTTGTTTTGTGCTTGACGAGAAACTGAATTTTAATGTTCTGTCTGGTTGCTGTTGAACCCCTTTGCCCAGCATGAGTTTACTAACTGGAATTCATGAGAGAAAGCTAAGCTATGAATCCAAGTTTTTTGGGGTTTTTTTTTTTCAATTTTTTTTTTTAATTTATTTCTGGGAGAGAGACAGAGAGACAGCATGAGCAGGGGAGGGTCAGAGAAAGAGAGAGTCACAGACTGAAACAGGCTCCAGGCTCTGAGCTGGCAGTCAGCACAGAGCCCGACGCGGGGCTCGAACCCATGACCCGTGAGATCATGACCTAAGCAAAAGTCGGTTGCTTAACTGACTAAGCCACCCAGGTGCCCTTGAATCCAAGTTTTTAATGTTTGTTTTTCTTTTATTTCTAGGAGAGAGAGAGACAGCATGAGCAGGGGAGGATCAGAGAGAGAGAGAGTCACAGACTCTGAAACAGGCTCCAGGCTCTGAGCTGGCAGTCAGCACAGAGCCCAACGTGGGGCTCGAACCCACGCCCCGTGAGATCATGACCTAAGCAAAAGTTGGACGCTTAACCGACTAAGCCACCCAGGCACCCCTGAATCCAAGTTTTTAAACCTCGGGGAATTTCATTCAATATCTAAGGGAATTCTCATTAATGTTTTCAGGTCTTGCCTTATTTTTTTCAAGAATTGATTTAAAACTTGGAAAACGAAAAGTGACACATGGATTCTCTGCTGCAGTTTTTCATGTGAATAGGTGTTAACTTCATAGGAATAAATATAAGTAACCCTTATCTTTGATTGCCTCCCGTTTTGCCTATGTCATCACACAAAGCTGGCTTAAAAATCATCCACACTTAATTTTGTGTGTCTTTAATCTGCTCAGTTGCAAATTTCTCTCCGCCTCTGTATGTCAGAATGCATCACACTGCCTGTCTTTCTTCATACATCAACAAGAGTCCCTCTCGTGGTGGGTAAAGGAATTTCCTTATCTCTACCATCAACATGTTTCCAGAGGAGGACCCACAGCAACAAGGGAGAAATATCCTAAAAGATATGATGAATGTCATGAAATGGATTACTTCACAATTTAAATGAAGAGCCTTTTTAAAAAGACATTTAGCAATGTGCCTGGGTGACTCAGTCCATTAAGTGTCTGACTCTTGATCTTGGCTCAGTTCATGATCTCACTGTTCATGAGTTCGAGCCCTGCATCAGGCTCTGTGTTGAAAGAATGGAGCCTGCTTGAGATGCTCTCTCTTCGCTCTCCCTGCCCCTCCCCTGCTGCACACACTTTCTTTCTCTGCCTCTCTCTTAACTTAAATAAACATTTTTTAAAAATAAAATGAACGGATTCAGCTATTCTAATTTTTTTCTGATTCCACCTCTATGCTACATATTCCCAAAGAGGCTTTGCTGTACATCTTTAAGCCTCCTGTAACTGTCACTGATCTGTTCTGTGTAAAATATCACTCATGTTCAAATCTGTTTTAATTTCTCATTTTGCATTTCAAGCTCCCAGTCAGCCACCAGGAAATGTTGTTTGGAATGCTACAGAGACAAAAGTGTTACTTAATTGGGAACAAGTTAAAGCAATGGAGAATGAATCAGAAGTTACGGGATATAAAGTAAGATATTTGCAATGCTTTCTTCTCCTTTTCCTGGCAGGACTTTCCAAAGGAAGCTAGGCCCAAATGATTTTTCTAACTATGATAATATGCTTACTGTAATGTAATTTTGACATAGAGATATCCACTTCTTATGAAAAGGGTATCTTTCCCCCAGATGTCTGATTTCTTAAATATAAATTTAAGGGAAATAATTCTGGGTACTCAGGGATTTGGGATAAAATGTAAATTGTTCACTATGTTAATTAATTTGTTACTTCGGACGCTCACCAATACACTACTTCAAAAGCAACTGAAAGTGCTGGCTCTAACCTGTTGGTCTGGCTTCCAAAATCAGTACAGTAGGGGTTTGCCTCACTTCTCCAACCTTACAAATCCCAACCCAGATGAACTCTTCCATAGAAGAAGTTCAGTTCCTTCTTCCTCACGTCCTTGATTGTGAGGACTTGATGATTCTACTATGTGCTAAGCTCCAGTCTAAGACCCATGGAAAGAGCTATGAATATAACTTATATTCTGGTGAGTGTAGGAAGACAATATAAATGAAGTTAACATCAGGGTAATCAGTTCAATGAGAAAAGGAAGAGTAGGCAATGTCAGAAGTGTATTTGTTTCTGTATTTAGGTCTTCTATAGGACTAGCAGTCAAAACAATGTACAAGTACTGAGTACAAATAAGACTTCCGCCGAACTTTTGTTACCCATTAAAGAGGACTACATTATTGAAGTCAAGGCCACAACGGATGGAGGAGATGGAACCAGCAGCGAACAGATCAGGATCCCAAGAATAACCAGTAAGTTGGTCAAAGTCACTATTTACTTTATTAATAACACCAGTGTTAAGAGCCTCCAAGAGTGAGTCAATTGATGCCCTTCTGTCCCATACTCCCCCATCATATCCTCCATCTAAATGCTAAGAAGATTTTGGAATATGAGAAGTGAAGGCAAGAAAACTTTCTCGTGAGTGATACAAAATTATGAAGATAGATAATAACAAAAAGGAATGATATAAAAAAATATTTAGCAGAACTTCATTAATTTGAATTATTTTCCTCATTATGAGCTATGCCTAAATTTGCCTTTGGATTGCCTATAAAGAACAGAATTTCTTAAGCATTTCTTAAGGATAGTGTTAAAACCACAAACTATTTTTAAGATCTTAGTTTGCCTCCTAGAAATAATAGATGAATCTCAGCAATTCTTCAAAAAGTGGGAAATTTAACATTGTTAAGGTCATAATCCGCTGGCCAAACCAAAAAATACTTATAAAAAAAGGTCTTAGTTTCTGATTTTGAAGGAGGTTCACACTAATTCTTTCTTTCAAAATCCAAAGTAAACCCATTTTAACAGAAATTACGCTTTTATAGAGTAAAGGGAAACAGACTTGCATACATATTTTATCAGTGGCAGTGGTAAAAGAAATTTTATTTATTCTTTCAATTTCCAAATCTGGGGTTTGGCGACCTCACTTTAAATACTGTATAAACCATCTTGTCTCCATATCCTAATCTGTAGTTCTTAGTGACATTAATAACCTTGTTCCCTGATTCCTTCCCTTGCATGAGGCCTGGTCTGTAGTCTAGAGCATAAGATGAAAACTTCTCTCTTTAATCTTAGAAAACAAAATGACTGACATCATTAGGAAGTAACGAGAAAGAGGGATATGGAATCTCGGAAGAATTTTATCTTTAAGTGAAATCCTAAAGATTGTCATACTTAGACTAAAACAAGTAACTAAACTACTCCATGAAAACTGTTTATCTCAGAATTGAGTTCTGCAGCATAGGAATCTATAAAAACCATTTCAGACTATAGACATTTTTAAAACTGTATGCACCTCAGTAGAGCAAAACTAGAAATTTAAACTACTTATGATTATTATATTATTATATAGGTTTATATAGGTTTTAAGACATGCTCAGGGCGCCTGGGCGGTTAAGCCACCAACTTCGGAACAGATCATGATCTCATGGTTCCTGGGTTCGAGCCCTGTGTCAGGCTCTGTGCTGACAGCTCAGAGCCTGGAGCCTGCTTCAGGCCGGAGTGTGGCCAGAGTGTAACCGTTAAAAGCAGTAAATTCTGTGCTTTTGCACAAACAGCCACTATTTTCACATTTTAGGGCTGCTGAGTCAAGAGTAGCCTTTTCATCTGACATGTGCCATCTGCTGAGCTTGCATACACTGGTGCAGACAAGGCCATCTCTGGGAAAATGGAGCTTTTATTGATTGCCTTTTTTTAAGATGATGTTTTATGTCATGCCTAATAATTTATCTAGAAATGAATAAAGTAGAAACAAACACAGATTTTTCCAAACTCTTATCCAATGAAGTTTTCTTTAATTAAACCATTGAATTATCTCAAAAGAGTTTAATTGTTTTCACAGTGATTAAGTTGTTTTTGCAATTTCAATTAAAGTTAAATAATACTAGATGAGCCCAGCCTAGATTCATTTTTTATAAAACTCGAATACATCAGTGCTTTAGGAGATATTCTTGGCAATGAATGTAGGCTACACTGATAAATAAAATGAGGACTAATAATAACTTATGGTTTCAGGTTAGGTTCGTGGTATGATTTGATTTTGATAGAAGAGGTATTACTTTTGCCCTGGTGATTTATTTGGGTACAGTCCTTATTAATGAGCTGTTTATCATCTTTGACAGATATGGATGCAAGAGGCTCAACTTCAGCCATCTCAAATGTCCACGCTGTGTCAAGTTACATACCTATAGTATTGTTCTTTATTGTAAATGCCCTGTGGCGATATTAACTTTTTTAAATTGTTTACTAGAAAGTTAATTGGTTACAAAAAAAGTGCTTTCATGAAATGCAGTGATTATGCATGTTTTTTTTCAACTCTGTATTTTTAACTTTCTCTAGGTAAAATATGAATATAATAAAAAAACAGTAAATCCTTTTAGGGAAATCTGAAATGCCTTAATATTTACTTGATAAACCAAAGGAATTTACATATTAACTACATTAGACTTTTGATAAAGATGTTCGTAAGCTATGATTTTAAGCACTGCCTTTCAGTAGACTCACACGCTCTCATGTGTATGCACACACACATGCCCACACACGTTTGTTGTTTGGGTTTTTTTTTTTTTAATGTAGAAAAACCCCTTTAATCCATATGTTATTTCCCCATTATTACAGCATTGTTTGGAAGACTTCATCAGTATTATTCTGAAATGCTCATCTGAAATACTCAAGGTTAAAAATAGATTTTTAAAATTACCTTGCAGGTGACTCAAAAGAATGTTAAAAATCCTATACTGAAGGTGGAAATGGTGCTGTTTTGTTTAGGTCTAACAAAGTTGTGAGATGGTTAGTCTCTCTAGGTCTCAGTCTTTTATCTATAAAATGTGGAGATAATGCCCAGCGTACCTGCCTCTGCCCCAGAAATTATTTGTTAAGAGATAAAGAGGGAAATGTGAAGAGTTTTGCTACCCCTAATATGCTGGATCTGTGCAAAATATTAATAATATGGATTTACTTAACTACATAAGCATCAGAAGGACCAGCCCCTTTTTTAAGTTTGCATTCCATTATGGGTAATGCCTTCTTTTTTTGTTCAACGATATTATAAAATTGAAATGATCACATTTTATTCTTTCTCAAATATTAAAAAAAAATAAAACTAAAAAGTAATTGTTTCCTTCATATCTATGGACAAGCTTTCAGGTTTTATTAAAACACGGTGGAGAAAAATAAGGAATGACCTGACTCAAATATTAGACAAAATTCACACAATTCTTCATTTCCAATTTCTGATTCCATTAAGGGGCCCTCTCTTTTTTTGGATGGTGGAGATGGTTTTTTAATGAAATCCAACCGTGTATCAGAGTGAGTCTGGCAGGCTTTTTAGTTCCTGAGTTAAATTTGTAATAGAGCCATGGCAGTGCTGCTGACTTTGATATGTATGACTCAGTCTTTCAATATGTGGTTTTCAAAAGATTGTTGGAGACACGACTTCATAGCAATATGTAAAGAATATAAGAAAATTGACAGATTGAGTGTTAGACATGGCAAAATCAATTTTTTACCTCTTTCCTACCAATGTCTCATTTCGCAGGAACTTTTTCTTCTTTACAGAGATCTCAGAATTTGGAACCAACAGTTAAGATATCAAAAAAGAATAACAGCAAAATTGTGATATCATCATGAAGCATTACTTTATGTTTAAAGATTACATTTAAGATCAAAGTTATTATACACAAAGGAGAAAAACATTTATAACTTTGTCTGCAAGGTCTGTATATACTGTATATATATGGAAAAAATCTGAATGACTAGTAAATTTCATATGACTATTGTTATTTCCAGTCAAAAAGTGGGCAACTGCTTTCTCCAATACCTGTATTTTATGCTACATGTAATGGAGTTGTACCTTTTTATTATTTAGTAATTCCTATAATATGTTCCTATACTTTCCATTTTCAAGATGATTATTGTTTCTTGGCATTTGTAGCAATATGTCTCCATGAGATATGTACTTTGTTTCATATTGAAAAGTATAAAATTTATCTTTAAATTCTGTGTGTGTATCCTATGGTTATCTGTATGTATTATTTTCTATTATTCAAATAAAATTTATAACAATCAATGCCCCATGCATGATTAATTGTGGTATGGTCAAAAAGAATATTTTAAGGGGGTGAAAATAGGAGGGCACCATAACAGTTATGCAGATGCTATCACTTCTTAAATTTTTCAGCCAAATTTTAGCTTTTCCATCTTTTAATAGGATATTTAAAAAAATATTTTATACTCTACTGACTTAGTAAAATCTGCAGTTTAAGACAGGGTGCTTTCTGGGTTGCCTGGGTGGCTCAGTTAGTTAAGCATTCAACTCTTGATTTTGGCTCAAGGTCATGATCTCAAGGTTCATGAGTTCAAGCCCCACACTGGACCCTGCACTGGCAGCGCAGAGCCTGCCTGGGATTCTTTCTCTCTCTCTCCCTGCTCCTCTCCCACTCATTCTCCTCATTCTCCTCATTCTCTCTCTCTCTCTCAAAATACATAAACTTTTTTAAAAAGGGTACTTTCCATTAAAGGTATTTCAGATATAGGGAAAGAGGAAAGGAAGGGGAAGCAGAAAATTCACTTTACATAATTATGGCATCTCATTTCTAATGACTTTACTTGGTGGTGGCCATACCCACATTTTTGACAAGTATTTTCTTAAGATTATTAAGAACTTATCAAGTCCTTTATAGACTTTCTTACTGGTATTGCTGTTTGAGAATTTCTAAACAATCCTTGTGGTGTAATATATTTCTGAGTATTTCAAAAACCATGCTAGAAAAGATTGGTTTGTAATTAGTGAAGAGTTTTAAATTTATTGGTGATATAAGGAAAATTCATGCTAAAGTAATAATTCAGTTATTTCCTTACATGAAAACTCAGAGATATATTTAGAGGCAGGACAGTCAACTGGGGAGAGTATGTGGAAGGCTTGTGCCAAGGGTGTGTGCGTGCCCCTGTGTGTAGGGAGGTGTGATTTTATATTTTAAGCTTATTTATTTTTTGAGAGAGAGAGAGAGTGGAGGGTGGGGGCAGAGGGAGAAGAAGGGAGAGTGCCAACTCTGCACTGTCAGCACAGAGCCTAATATGGGACCCAAACCCACGAACAATGAGATTATGACCTGGGCTGAAACCAAGAGTCAGATGCTTGACTGAATGAGCCACCCAAGGGCCCAGAGAGGAGTGATTTTAAATTTACTACAGGTATACTAGGTGCAGGTATACTAGGTGTACCCTTAAAAAGGGAAAGCCCTAGGGAATATGGAGAAACAGGTTATGCCATTAAAATCAGTGCCTGTTTCTCTCTCTTGAAGCCAGGGCTGTTTGACATGGCAGAATCAGAAGATCAACGCTAAGTCCTACTTACTGCCTTGGCCTGAATTATAGCTTCACCAGTTAGTGGCCATGTACCCTTGCTCACATTCAGTAAGTTCTCTAAGCCTTAGTTTCCCTATCTGCAGAGTGGGGCCATGGTAATATTACTCTAGAGATGTCAGATCTGCAGTGACTCCCACACCCTCTGTGCTGAATTTCATCTTTTGTGAATTGAGGTCATTGGTATTACCCACTTGAAAGGATGGGAGTTCATAAATGAAATGATGTGTATGAGTGCTTAGAGCCATGCTCTTATTATTAATCTCATCAGTAGGTAAATATGTGACACTGGAAGACAAAAGTAAAGACTTCAAGGTAGCTTTGCTTTAATATGTTTAGAGCTCTCCTTTGACCTCATGAAGAATATATGTATATGATACCAGGAATTCTTAGAAGAGAAGGTAAAGTGAGTCTGGCATCAGATGTTTTTACTATAAATATAAAATTAGTAACATCAAATAGACCTTCCCTGTCTTTGTGCCACACCCTGAGTCACTTTACTATTGCTAAATTCATCATCGAAATCTTATTAGGTACCAATATCAAGCTCATTTTACAGATAAGGAAAGCAAGGCTCAACAAGATTAAGTACATCGTACAATGTCATTCTAGCAAGGGCAAGTAAAATGGAAGCCTAACCCAGGCAAGCTGGCTGCAAACCCTGAGCTCGAAGGCATCAGGTCCCTGGCAAAATCCAATGCCTCTGATGTAGAGGTTTGGGTAAGCATTTATAGTACCAACTTGCAGTATAGTTTGTTCTGCCTCTATGACTGATCATAATTCAAAAATGGGGGATGGAAAACCTGGGAAGCTTTCCTTTGGTTATTGTAAATTTTGATATTCTCTAATTCTTACATGGAAAGCTATCCAAGATAAAACTGACCCAGCTTCAGAATTCTTCAAGTAAAAATTGTAAGTGCTTTCTTTTTAAAGTTTATTTTATTTTGGAGAGAGAGAGAGCACAAGCAGAGTAGGGACAGAGAGAAGAGAGAGAATTCCAAGTAGGCTCTGCACTGTCAGCACAGAGCCCAATGGGGAGTTCAGACCCACAAACCATGACATCATGACCTGTGGCAAAACTAAGGCTTGACCACTTAACTGATTGAGCCACGCATGCACCCCCTTCAAGTAAAAATTATTTAAAAAACATTTGTTTTAAAAATATTTTCTAGCCTTTATGTTTAATTTTCATCATCCATTTTCTTTCATCTTTTGAAGATGGTTTGTGTTGATTTTCAATAATTTTATCATTTTCAATGAAAATGTAACAGTGTAATTCAATAATATAAAAAAAATGCAAAGTGAAAATGATGTTTTGAGTTCCTTTTTTCCAATTAAAATCCCCCCTGCTGTTTCATAGTCTTACAATGCCATCTTTTTAAAATTTAAAATTAATCTTAATTGGGTTTATTTTTTTCTGAAGTATTGTACCCTCTTTAAAAATGAAAACCGTACTGATATTCATCATAAGTTGGATACACTTCAGTAAATATTGGAGGAGAAATCTACCCACAACAGCAATTACAAAATTAGCAATTAGTAAATTGTACTATTCTTCTGAAAGAAATTATATAAACAGATTGGAATATGGTTTATTTAAGTGGTTAGGTATTTCTGTGTTTGTTTTTATTTGAACACTGTGCCCTAATTTTGCATGTCTTGCTTTATATGTAGGTGATAATTACCTCTTGAACTTGCTCACGGAATAAATGCACTAATACAGAATTAAATATGTAAGAAGAGATGCTTCTATTATTTGCTGGTCTTCATTCTTATTCTTTTTCTTTTTTTAATTTTTTTAATGTTTATTTATTTTTGAGAGACAGAGACAGAGTTCGAGTTGGGAAGGGGCAGAGAGAGATAGACACCGAATCGGAAGCAGGTTCCAAGCTGTCAGCACAGAGCCCAATGCAGGGCTCGAACCCAAGAACCCTGAGATCATGAGCCGAGCTGAAGTGGGACGCTTAACTGACTGAGCCACCCAGGCATGCCTTCATTCCTATTCTTTATTCTTATTCTGCCTGTTGAAATTATCTTAGAGCCTGATGATTCTACCTTGATGATTAGTACCGTGTGGAAGACAAAAAATAAGAAACTGTGTAATTGGATGTTTCCTGGGAAAACTCAGGGAAAAACAAAACAGAGACAAAAATAAGAATGGCAAATTAGCAGATTTATTTTGGCATCAGACAGTAGAATGTGACAAACACAAAACTAATCTGAAATGTATATCTAGACTGGCTCATGAGGAAGTGAAAAGTCCATTCAATGCGATTGTTGTAATGGTCTTCCAAAACATCCAGATGAGAATGACTGCCCTTCCAGGGCTAAATGTCAAGATCACATGTCAGAATGCTCATTGGGATCATAAACTCTGGCACAGTAAAAGCCCTCACTGTTCATGGCTCATCTTTATATGTTCAGTACATTTTTGTTGAATTAAATCAGTGAATATTTTTTACCATTTCATCTTACACTCTCCTGTTGGGTTTGCTTTTTTTCCCTCCTGTGCTGCCTCTGGAGATAATAGATATGATAAGTAGGAGAATAAGAGGTATTATAAATTTTTTTGAAGTAATTTAGAAACAGTAGATCATTTGTATTAGGAAAGTTGACCAAACCAGAAAGAAAGCAGTATAGCTGAGTGGTGAAGAACATTTGTTCCAAATCGTAGATGTGGGTTGGAATCCTAGCCATATTTCAATAACTATGTGTCCTTGGAGAAGCAATCAGTCCCTCTAAGACACAAAGTTTCTCTAAAACAGCACCTAACTTGAAGGAGTATCCTGGCAGATGACATGATGTAATCACAGAAAGCCTTTATCATAGTTTGGCTCATGGGTAATCAATAACAAAGTTTAATAGTCTAATATTATTATTATTATTATTATGCTTTAAATGCTGAATCATTCTTCCAAGATTACTTGTCAAATACATATAATAATGCTATCTACCTCAACGGTTGGTTCATGAATCCATAGTTTCAGAAACTGATCTTTGGATAACAGATAGAAGATCCCTCTTCTCAGGGACCTTCTATGCAAATACCACAGCAAGAGAAGGGACTAGAGAGTAATTTGAGGTTGAGAAGGACATTTTAGAATATGTGCTCCAGTAATTGTTAGAGCTAAGATAATGTTTATAAAGTGTGTAGCACAATACTGGGCGCATGTAAGGAGCTCAGTGTCTATTGGCAACAATCTGCAGTCTCTCAAAATAGACCCAAATAGCAAAAAGCTCAGAATGTTGTCATAAGTCCATGCCATGCCATTAATAATATAAAGAGGATGATACTCAGAAACATGTCAAATCTCAGACTAAAAGCTTTATTGTTACTATCTTTAAGTAAACAAGGCCTATTTGTGACCTCACATATGTTCCTAATAAATGAGAGCAATTAAGTTTAAACCAGAGTCATTTGACCTGTTAGGGCTGGCCTAGGATGCCAAGAAGGTTCTGGAAGTTAGTCTGGAGGGGCTGAAGAATTTTTAGAGGGTGTTGGCAGAAAGAAATATATAAAAGGAAGTCACTCGAAGAGTATCCAAAAGACACCCATTTTGAGAACATTACTACTTTTGTGTTACCTAGAGCAGGTTACCCTCAACTGCCAGGACCACTTCCCATGAGTGACACACTGTCCCTTTGGGATTTGAAGCATCAAAGAAATGTCTTTGGCTACTGCTACCACAGGAGGAAAAGCTTTCTCTTTTCAGAAATTAAGTGTTTCCCTCTATGCAAGGCCCTTGCTCACTAGGCCGTTTCTTTGAGGGGGAAAAAAGCCATTCTCGTGTTTCCCCACTTCTGTAAGAGGAATGCACTTTTTTTTTTAATCTAGTTGCCTCATGCCATAGCTTGGGAGAGTCATTTCAAAGTAATGAAATAATCTTGAAGAGAGAGAGAGGAATAGATGCAGGTCAAGATTTGAATCTAAAGAAATGGCAAAAGGCAGAATCAGTGCTAGGTATAGTTTCCAACATAATAACAATGGAAAACATTTCACTTATTTTCGCGGATATTCACTTTTCACTGAAAGGTCGTTCTGTATCTTCAAAGCGAATTTTCATTTTTTAAAAAATTATTTTTAGTATTTTTTTAATGTTTTATTTATTTCTGAAAGAGAGAGAACGAGAGAGACCACGGGAGCAGGGGAGAGAGGGAAACACAGAATCTGAAGTAGGCTCCAGGCTCTGAGCTGCCTGTCAGCACAGAGCCCGACGTGGGGCTCGAACCCACGAACCATGAGATCATGACCTGAGCCAAAGTCGCCCGCCCAACCGACTGAGCCACCCAGGCGCCCCCAAAGTGAATTTTCTTGAAAAGCATATATGCCCATCCATACTTCTACTCACAGACCTGTTAAGTCCTGTGGAGGACAATCGTGTTTACAGCTACCAAACTGTGGAAAGAAAGGCAGCCAACGGGCTACAGGTGGTGGTGAGGGTAGATGTGCGCCAGGTGGTCGGCAGAGAAGGCGGAAGTGGGAGCGCCCCCACGTGGCTGGCAGGAACCCGTTGCAGACGGTAGCTTGCCTGCGGGAAATTTCCACGCTGAGCGACTCACTGGTGGGAAGGGAATTATGCAGAGTTGTGAGCGGAGTCTTGGTCCGGTCTTGGGGAGTACGTCTAAGCTGTATTTTAGCAAAGACGACAGAACATTTGGGAAATGATTATGTGCTTGGGATCAGATGGCCCCCAAGTCCTGAGTCTGCCACTCCCTTGGTTAGTGGTTTTGAGCACATTACCTGATCCGTCTAAATTCCTTTAAAATTCCTGCAAATGGAGGTGAGAAGTGCCTGCTTCTATTGTGTGATAATTAAGCGAAATAACTAAAATGTGGTTATTGCTTTACCTGCAGAAGTCCTTGATACTGCTTACTTACAGATTTCTACCTTTCTCCCATTGAGAATAATGAAAGATTGAGGAGATTGGTGCTATTTTTTTTTTAATGTTTATTTATTTTTGAGAGAGATCAAGAGCACAGGCAGGGGAAGGGCAGAGAAAGGGAGACAAAGATCTAAAGTGGACTTTGCCCTGAGAGCAGAGAGCCCAAGTGGGGCTGGGACTCACTAACCGGGAGAGAGATCATGACCTGGGCCGAAGTCCAACCTTAGCTCAGGCGCCCCTGTTAGTGCTAATTTCTTAACAGTTGAAATATTTTGTGCCTTTTATTTCACAGTTTGTATTACTTTCCTTGATCCCCTTTGTATATTTGCTTACTACCCCCCAAGTGAAAACTGACCCAGCAAATGCCCTATTGAAAGGAAATGCCCACAGTTTGCTTGCTTGCTTGTTGTGGTTCAGAAGAGATCTCAAAACGTAAAAACACCCTCTTTCTTTTACTGACCAGAACAATTTCCCCAAATGGTCATAAGTAAATCATTTTAGGATCATGAGTCTATAAGCATTTGATTTCAGTTATTCTTTCTTGCGAGTAAGTGGTATTTTAAAAGGAAAAAACCACTGCATCGAAAAAAGTTTTCTCTCTGCTCGCTAACATATTCAGATGTCAGTGTTTTCAGTGTTTTAAAGTTTTTCCGTACAGGTAAAGGGTAAACTTGACTCCTAGGTACCCTCACATTTTTATGAGTCAAGCACACATTGCCATGTTGGCATACCTTCAGGCTCATTTCTATTTGCGAGAGGCTTTTGTGAATCTGAGTTAGTCTCTAATACAAAAACTGTTTGTTTGATCTTGACATTGTGATTTTAAGAAGAAAAGTTCCCTAATTAAACATACTGATCTGGATATATCACTTTCTAAAAGATTAGTCTAAAAGATTTAAAAAAAAAAAAAACAGGAAGCTTTTCAGCCACAAAACATGAAATACAAAGTTTTTGAAGCCCTTTGTAGCAGGATCTTCTATGGATTCTTTTCTTGGTTGTTTCTTGAAAGTCGCGTGTTTCCTGGGCCCAGGGAACCCTGTGCACAGCTGGTTGTGATGTGTAGATGATCTTGTACCACAGAATTGATAGGGAAAAATCTGCTGTAAGATGGCTTACAGGATTGGTAGGGAAATTCCTGTCCCTGACCAAAGACTCCTCTTCTAGGTGCTTGTCTCTGCCCAGCTTGCTACACGCACCAAATTACTACTAAAGTGGAAAGCGGAAGTAACAGACTGTAAGTAGTTCCCTCTGCTTACTCTCAGGGCTCAGAGAATGATCTCCTCTGAGCCTACTGGTGTAAAATAAACCAACGGCCTTCCAAGATCTCCGAGTGCCGCTTGGTTCCTCTGCTGGGTGATCCAGACCAGGTTCTGTAATAGGATGATTACAAATACCTGCACATTCTACAACTTTCTCTACCAAATATCAGAGGTAGTCATCCAGATACTGCTGCCTTGGGTAGTGCCCGGAGTATAGATGGAAATGCCTTATCCTGGAAATTTTTTTGAAACAAAGTTTAATATCAGAAGGGGTTTACCTCGAGGTCATCTCTCTTTATTAGTGTTTTTCAAACCTCAGCATCAGAATTGGGCTCCTCCACAGCCATCCTGAATCAGCCTCTCAGAATGAGGCAAGGAGTCCACAGATTTTTGTGTAACAAGCTGATTAAAATGAACACTCAGATTTGGGATGCAATATTCTAAACTACAAACGAGTGAAAAATATCCGGGAAAGGACAAAAACATTTCTTAATAAAACCATGTGTAAAGTAAAATCAGACATCATGATGAAGGTCTATGAAAGGATACATCTAGTTAAAAAACCACCTTTGAGACTTAAAGATTTATAAATTGTAAGATTTATACCAAAATACCTTCCAAATGGTATGAGAAGGGCAATCAGAATCCAATTCTTCATGGAGAATTTCTTCCATGAAAGAAGTATGTGTATATATATATATATATGGAGAGAGAGAGAGTGAGAGAGAGAGAGCAATTTAAATGTCTGTCAGAAGGTAAAGGATCAAATATAATGAGATAAAAACATACTGTATATTAGCATGCAATAGTTAAAAAGAAATCTGCATGTAAAAAATAGGCAACACAGGTTGATGGTATTACACGCAAATGATGAGTTGAAAAACTGAACATGTTTCTTTTTATGTGAAAACTTTCAGTGATGATTTTCCTGGCTATACATTCATTTATAAAAGCATAGAAAGGTCTGGAAGAAAATGAACCAAATCAGTAATAATGGTTACTTTTGGGATAAGGTGGCAGTATTAGAATGAGGAGTTGCAGTCAAAGATACTGTTAGCTTTGTTCATGCTATTTTTATTAAAATATTCACCTTAATTAAAATAATGCATTCTGTAACCTAATTTGCTTGGTTGTATATAAAGAGTTATAACTGTAGCATAAAGTTATTGTGAACAAGACAACCTCATGGAATGTAACCATAAAGCATCTTATTTTTATCTTATCACCCTTCTATTTCACGTTTTAATATTTTTTCTGGTTTTATTGAAATATAACTGACCTACAGCACTGTGTAAATATAAGGTGTATGCATAATAATTTGACATACATATCGTGAAATGATGACCACAATAAAGAAGTTAACATCTTCTCACATAGATACAAAACTATATATGTGTGTGTGTGTGTGTGTGTGTGTGTGTGTGTGTGTATGTGTGTAAGGCCACAAGTCTAAACGTCTAAACCAAACTGACTCCATGACAGGCTTTAAGTTTCCCCTCTGAATTAGAAGGCCGGAGTTTCAGCTTCCCCAAAACTATCAGGCCGTTACACATTGCCCAAGGCAGGAGAAACCATCCTTGCAACACCCAATCAGGAAAGGCCAGTGACCACCCTCCACATTACTAAGGGAGAGGCCTGGAGATAGAAACCATAGACAGGACCCTGTTACCTAATGTTAAAGTTAACCTGTTAGTCCCCGAACAAGACCCTAGGCTCGCTCTGTGATTGGTTGAATTTAAAGGTACTCTAAATGTTGTAATTGGAGCCCACCAAAAGTAACGAATACTCTAGACAATGTGTATGGTCAAACCCGCTGTCAATGATGTTGAATTATTATGATTGGATCACTGCTCCCATGTCACAACTTCTGTAACTCCCCCGTCTCAAACCCCATAAAAACCCTACTCTGCCCTTGTTCGGGGCTCTCAGCACGGACCCATGTGCTGGTGAAGTCTCTGAGCCCGAGCTTAAGCCCGTAATAAAGCCCTTTGCCTTTGCATGCATGACTCGGTCTCCCTGGTGGTCTCTGGTCGGTGAGGATACTGCGATCTGGGTATAACATATATATATATAATTTTCCTTTGTGATAAGAATTCAGGATTTACTCTCTTAACTTGCCCTTACCCTCAACAGCAGGGCACACTCCAGGCATGTAGTGTGCGTTACATCCCTAGTATTTACTTAACTTGCAGCTGGACATTTATACATTTTGATCACCTTCCATTTCCTCTCATATCCCCTGCCTCTGGTAACCACAGTCTGATTAGTTTTTCCTGTGTTGCTTGGTTGTTTGGTTGGTTTTTTAAGACACTACAGATAAATGAGATCATACAGTATTTGTCTTTCTCTTTTCGACTTTTTTCATTTAGTGTAATGCCCTTAAATTCTATCCATCTTGAACCAAATGACAAGATTTCCTTGTTTTTTTATGACTGAATAATACTCCTTTGTATATATGTAACCTAAGTGAAGTGAGTTTGCTTTCTGGTGAGTTACAGACAGGGACTTCACCAGATAGAGATGTCACACAGAGGAAACCTTATTTTGCAGCAAATAAAGAGATCATGAGGAAATCACTTCCACTGTTGTGACTTCCCTAGCAGAGGTGAGTGGGTTCTTTTTATTTAGGGTTTAGGATGAGTATTCAGAAAGGGGAGCTTCACCATCTCCAGGATACCTAGCACAAGCCTGCTTTGAAAACAGGTCTCCAAGTGCATCCCATGTTATGTTAATGAAGCTTGCGTTCCTTCTAGGGCAGCATTTAACATTACAATAAAGCAGAGGCCACAGAGAGATTTAACATTATAATCAAGACAAGGGGAGCAGGCTATGGGCTTCCTCTGAGAGCCGGTATAAACTAGATGGGTTGTCTGAGCTCTTGATCTCCAGTAAGAAATGCAAGGCCTTGTGTACTTTTGAACCTGCACTGGGAGTTTTTACTCCTGATGTATTGGTTCTGATTTGGTTAACCTATTCCCTGGCCGGGTAGAAATTGTTAGTTTTTGCATGCCCTTTGGTCCCTTAACATCCTTAACTACTGAGGTTTTTGCATTTCTTTGTAATTTTGACCCCTCCTAGGAAGTTCTGCAAGACTTATTCTTGAGCAAGTAGAGATGAGAGGGCATCAATCACGGGAAATAGCTGGATGCCTAAAATGACTTCTCTTGTGACCTCATGTTGCAGGATTCTCGCTCAGAGAGTCGTGACACTGAGGCTTTTCTTTCCAGGAAGGAACTTTATTCATGCCGGCAACCGCTCAGTTGGGTTCGTACCCAAAAGAACTGAGTGGCCCACATCGTATGGCATAGGTTTTTTATACATTTTTTATTTCTTTGTCTCCCATATATGGTAACACACTTAAACATGCAGTCTGATTAAGTTGTTTCAGTTTACAAGAACATGGGGGATGTCGGAAACTGGACTCCTATCTAGGTGACCTTGAAGTCTTCTCTCTTCTTCATTTTTTTTCTTTCTCCATAGGGAGGGGTTCCTACCACACTAAAAGCTGTATTTGTCTCAGCTTTCTTTTTCTGGGGCCTTCTAACTCCTTCTGTTTACACTCCTTCTGTTTATCCAGTTATCTGTTGGTGGACACTTAGGTTGCCTCCATGTCTTGGCTATTGTAAACAATGCTGTGAACATGGGGGCACACTTGGCATTTCTGATGACATTTTGGTGTGATGGTGTGGGGGAGGGGTCCGGAGTCCACGGCCAAGAAAGAATTCTTGAAGGTGTCTTTGGTGCAAAAAGGTGATTTTATTAGACCATGGGGACGGGACCTGTGGGCAGGCAGAGGGTCTCTGGGGTCATGACGGGAACATATTATATACCCTCAGGTTGGGAAGGGGTCAGGGATAGAGTAAGTTTCTGAGGTATTTTGGAGGAAAGGTTTCCAGGACCTTGAGGGGCTGGCTGTTGCTAAGGAAATGCCATTTATTACTGTTTCCTAACACCTCCGTCATGAGACCCTTCAGATGGATATCAAGGGGCTGTAAGCATTGCAGTAAGATTTCCAGCCTATACCTTGGGGGAGTTGAGATAAAAGAAGTTTCCAAAGGAACTTTTATATGTTAAAGTAGACTTAGAGACTGCTGGGGGTTGGGATAATGTTAAGCTAAGATTCCCCTTTGCCCCTAACAAAGTGTCATTGTCAAGGCAACTGAGCTCCTAGAAGGAGGTCACTCTGCCCTGTTTCAAGGACTTGTCAGTGGGCTGCAGGCAGTGAGGGAATTGCATTCTTCATTTGCCTTTGTTTCTCACCTCCTCACGGCAAGCACTTAAACCCCTTTCCTTTGTTCTTGGGTAGCCAGGACTGTCTGAGGAATATCATACATATCCCACAGAGGGAGGGGAGTGGGGAGGAGGTCCTATTAACCTGTATTTTGTCCTCTGCTTGCTCCAAGCTCCCTCATCAATTTCCACATGGGTTTGGTTTGTTTTTTTTTTTTTTTTAGTGTTCTGCCTATGTATTCTAAGAAGTGGAATTGCTGGGTCATCCGGTATTTCTATTTTTAATTTTTTGAGAACCCTGTACACCCACACCGGCTGGACCAATTTACAATCCCACCAGCAGTGGACAGGGGTTTCCTTTTTTCCACATTCTCACCAACCCATTACCTCTTATCTTTCTGATGTAGCCTTTGTAACAGGGCTCATCACCCTTTTAAATATACCTTGTGATGTTAACTGTTTCTCTACTTCTGAGTATAATTTATGGCAAGGCCAGTGACACCTCTGTACTTGTTCTAGTTGATAGTGAAACTTTGCCAGCTAAATTCAAACAAAATAATACAAAATTGTCTCCTTGCTCATCTCTGGCCTGCTGTGTTGTGCCCAAATCGTGAATCCCCTGAAGCCCCTAAGGAGCCGTCACCGATGCAATTACATAAGGGTCTTTATTACAAGCTCAAGCAGGGGCTCACCCGTCTACCGGCACAGTGGCAGCAAGGAGAAGCCTCGAACAATGGCGAGCAGGGTTTTTATGGGGTAAGGGACGGGGGTGTTATGGTGCACACGTTGTACATATTTCATCATCACATAAGCACCAATCATAATTGTACAGCACCCATGATTATAGTTTTGACCATTCAGTATCTGTGGGGCATCCATTACTTTTGGCGGGACCCAATCATGACCTTTGAGAATCCTTTGAAAATGACCAAGTATAAGGTGAGCTCAAAGGGCCTAGGTGGGGTTGAGGCAAGCAGTGAGTGATTGGCTAGTTTGTACAGAGTAACTACCTGCAGTATCCAGCCCTGACTCAGACCACAGGAATGTTACACATTTCTTTTGATTGGCTGATCCGAGGGCGGCCCTGAGGGTGGCTTCAGCTGAAGCTTTTTCTGTAATTAGGGCTATGTGCAGCCCGAGGTTGCTCTTAATGGAGGACTTAATTTCAGGCTCTTCAGCTGCACCCTATCAATCTCAGATTTCTCCACTTTCTCAATAACAATGGCTTCTAAACAGAGAAAAAAATAAGGAGATAAGAAAGGACCTAGTATATCTATCAGCACCTACTTGGCCTTAGTTTCCTCAGTTGTGACTGTGGACAGATTAAAGATGGCTGCAAAATTTTAACACACCCTCATCAAAAGATGGGGTCTGTTTCCCTTCCTCTCTTACCTGAACTTTCCAGTAGCTGCTTTAACCAATGGAATATGACAAAAGTAAGGCTAGACCAGTTCTGGACCAGTGCTTTAAGAGAAATGGCATCAGACCTTCTGGGATGCCTGAGTGACTCATTCAGTTAAGTGTCGAACTCCTTTTTTTTTTTTAATGTTTCTTTATTTTTGAGAGACAGAGACTGAGCAGGGGAGGGGCAGAGAGAGAGACAGAAACAGAGAGAGACACAGAATCCAAGGCAGGCTCCAGGCTCTGAACTCTAGGCACCGAGGCCAATGCACAACTGGAAATGAACTCCCAAGCCCTTGAGATCATGAGCTGAGCTGAAGTCAAGTGTCCGACTCGATTTCGGCTCAGGTAATGGCCAAGAAAAGAATTCTTGAAGTCGTCTTTGGTGCAAAAAGTGATTTTACTGAAACATGGGGACAGAACCTGTGAGAAGAAAAAGTAGCTCCGGACCCTTTGTAGAGACTGGTTATTAAGTTGGGAGTTAGGGGAGGTAAAGCCCAGGGGAAGTTTCCAGTGAGATTTTCATATGCTGAAGACTCACAGGATATTGGAGGCCTAGCTATTGTCAAGCTAGGGCTGTTTTTCCCTCTAGCAAAGCATTAGCATGAAAACAGTAGGAAGTTTATGGAGAGACTTTTCACTCTGCCAGCCTCAAGGGTGTGTCAGCGGGCTTCAGGTTATAAGGAAATATAGTTCTATCTGCTATTTCCTTCTGCCTTTATTTCCCACATCACTATGGAGGGTGATGTAGACTTCATCCTGTAGAACTAGGGTCTTTATCAGTTAACCATTTGTTTCCCCACCCTTTGCTTTGTTCTTGGGCAGCCAGGAGTGTCCAAAGAATATCACACACATTCCACCTGGTGGGCGGGGGGTCGAGGGGGTTGTGGCCTGTCAGCTTGCCTTATGCTCCCTCATCAATCTCAGGGTTCATGAGTTTGAGCCTCATGTCATGCTCTGTATTGATAGTATGGAGCCTGCTTGGGATTCTCTCTCCTCTTCTCTCTCTGCCCTTCCCCAGCTGTACTTGCCATATGCTTTCTCTCTCTCTCTCTCTCTCTCAAAAATAAATAAATACACTTGAAAAAATAGCCCTGGCACCTTCTGTTATGATTTCTTGGATCTGTAAACTGCCATGTAAGAAATTACTCTCCTGAGAGCCACCTTGCTGTATGGATCCCAAGGTTCAAGTTGTGTCTACTGAGGTCATTCTCATGGGCTCTTTGGAGACATTCTTCCCACCCACCACCCCACCCTAGGGAATTCTCATTAAAAACCTTGACTACGGAGCTCCATGTTCCCATACTTCCCACACCAGACGTTTGGGTCATGCTGCAGCTGACCAAGATTATTTTTGCTGAGCTTTTCTTGTCCTTCTGTTATGTGTGGGGACAGATTAAAGGCACCAAGGACTCTCTCGTGTGGTTGACATCTTACCCAATGAAATTTGAAAACTTAGACATTCATTCAATGCTCTGACAAACTCTAGATTTACAACCAAGTCCAGTGTGGCAGCAAACTTATTTTATTCCAATTCAAGAAGTCTGGCTGGATGATTTGTCCTTCCGATAGTCTTCTGTAGGAAACACATCCCAGTCCACCATGTACTCAAAATACAGGTGACCTGGAAAATGGTCTCCTTGAAGCCTCTCTCTTAAACTGAGGCAAAAAGAAAGAAATCATTTTCTTCCCAAATCAAGGGAAGAAGTAGTTGTAATGGTAACACCCCAAACTCTCTCTCAAAAATCTTTACTTTCTCACTCCTAAACTTGTTCTGTTTATTTAACATGAGTCAGCGGTTTGAATCACAAAACTTGTTTTGCCGCATTTTATTTGGCGAGTCTCACGTGGTGGTTGAGCTCCACACTCTAAAATATGGAATCTGCGATTCTTAGGCCTCACTTCTGATTTATGTTTCAGATTTTATTACCATTGCATTGTCTTTTCAGGAGTGGCTTGAGCCTGTTTTCTATTAGAGCAGCAGGGAAAATAATGCTAATCAGGACAAGAGTCTGAAGGGAGAAAACACTATGTCTTCTCCTGTCCTTAGAAGCCATAATGTGGGCTATGATTTAAAAATGCAGGTTTTCCTCATTGATTCACACAGACAAGTGCTTGATGATGTAAGCAGAAAGGTTTCCTTTTCTAACCTTAAATCATTCTTGGATACAAATAAAGTTGGACAATAATGGGCTCAGAATCTGAATAATGCAATAAAGCACAAGTCAGATTTGCATCTTTAGGCAAGGAGGGTGAATAGAGGGGTTCTTTATGTAGAGCTTTAGTGATTAATCAGATGTAGTCAGAGAAGTTTCTAAAACGCTTGCTTGGGAGGAGACCCTAAAATCAAATTAAAGTTACTAGATTGAGCCTGAGGGAAAGCTGTGGTAGGCAAAATCTGAGTGTTGTATATACCTTTCTGTTGTATTTCATTTTCTTTTCTCTAAAGAAAGTGTGTGTTTGTGTATGTGTGTAAAATCGGTGGGGCAGGTTAAAGGCATAATAATATATAGATATATAGGTATGTGTGTGTGTTTCACTTTTTAAACCTCAACCTCTGAAAATCAGGAGTAACATAAAACAGATATACCTGAAAAGAAAATATTAAAAATTGAACATAGAGGTTATACTGAAATTTAAATAAAGTTTGTATGTATGGGAGTATATACACAATAGGTATTACACAATAATACTAAATATTACACAATATTTAGTAATAGGTATTACACAAATACTAAAGAAGAATAACATATTTGAGCAAAGGGTGTTAAAGGAAATAGGCTGGAAAATTTTTTTAATAGTAATTTATTTTGAGAGAGAGAGAGAAAATGCAAGTGTGAATGGTAGAAGGGCAGAGAGAGGGGGACAGAGAGAATCCCAAGCAGACTCCACAATGTCAGTGCAGGGGTCTGTCCCACACCATGAGATCATGACCTGAGCCAAAATCAAAAGTCAGACACTCAACTAACAGAGCCACCCAGGTGCCCCGCCTATAAAAGTCTAAAATAAAAATAAAAAATATTTCCAGAATGGAAATGCTTTTCTAAGTGCCTGCATTTACACTTACATGTTTACATTTCCAGCAATGTTAAGTTGAATGGATGCCTTAAATTGGACTTGTCAGTGAAAAGATGTCACTTGGTATGCAAGACAATTGACTGTCAGATATATTGCATAGATATGCTGGATTTTTATAGCTATCAAGCATAGATGCTAATTTCATCCATACGAGTTATTGGAAATCAAATTTAGATAGTTTTTCAGAAAAGGATAAACTTGTCTCTTTATTGCGAGAATGTAAAACTTGAAACCATCTGTCAGGCAGTGGCTCTTAGGAATTAACTTAAGACAATCAAGGATGAAGTTTTACACAAGAACAGGCATTAATCTGACAGCTTTATGTGTAAAATAAATAACAATATCATGCGATTTGGGAGAGCAGGGTAAGTTTGTAAATAGCCAAGCCATAAGAAAATACATTTTTCTTGTTCCATGGTAATAGGGATTTTTCTATTTTCTTCTAATTTTTTTCTGTTCTATTGTATATCTACTAAGATGTGTCATCCTTATTTACTTAATGAAATGTGCTTTTGACGTTTCCCTACTGTCTCATTAAAACATCTAGTGCTGGTTTGTTTCACACTGCTATATTTACCCAGAAGTTCGGTATGTATTTAACTCTTAAAAAGCATTCCATAAATACCATCCATTCCAGGAGGGATTGGCATATTTTTATTATTGGTCCACTTGTCTCTCAACTCAAGTGACAGGAACTATGTCTAGGGCAGGGAATGCTTTTCATTTATCTTTTTATCTCTGGCATAGAGCACTGTGCTTGGTAATTGGAAGGCAATCAATAAAAATAATTAATAAGGCAAATTAACAAATGGGAGTTCTGGATCATTGTCTTCTGTCTTTCACTCAGATACAATCTTCTCTTTCCTGCTTCCTATACCAGTCTCCAGTCACTGACATTTCTGCATGAATCATGGGAAAAGACAAGCAATGCCTTTCCTCTTAATTAACTGAGAACTCACAGTCTCTCCATTTTCTAGCAAGAGACAGAAGTTAAACTAGATTCATAAATGATTAAGCACAGCAGTGAAATCTGCAGTGCCTTTTTTCCCCATAAGCCTAGCAGATGATTTGCTGGCATTTGTTTTATTTCTATGGCCTATTGAAATAAAAGATTCTCGATTCCCTAATCTACAAAGTGAGAATAGTCACAGCAACTCAATAAGGTTGTTGTGAGGATTAACATAGAGTCCGTGTAAAGCACAAAGCATAGTCTGATATAGATAAGCACTCAATGACTAGTCACTAAGTGAGACTTGACATTTTGATTGAGGAACGTTTCAACTCAGGTTCCTATGGAGTTTGGAGACGGAAAGTCAGTTACATAAACAAAGTCATTCTGTTCTTAAACTTTCTTGTGAATTTTCAACATTAACACAGCATTTTTAAAATTTTTCATTACTATAATACTTTCTCTACCTTGTCTATTTATGCATCCTGATATTGTAATTATGATATCTTCAAGAAACACCTAATAAGAATGTGAAATGTTAATTACAAAACATCTAGTTGTGTGTGTGTGTGTGTGTGTGTGTGTGTGTGTCTGTGTGCTTACACTATATTGTCGTTTTATTATTGGGTACGCAGAATTTTCATTCTTCATGTGTGTCTCCTTTCTTAATTAATATCTGATTCTCCATTACAGATGGGTCCTCATGGTATAGCAGCTAGCAAGGAAAATAGTTCTTCTTTTCACATGGAGCTTTCATTCCATAAGAAGTAACAGGCATTAAGCAAATTATCAGAAAATGAACTGAATGATTATAGACTGTAAAGGAAATGTAGTGAATAGATTATTAATAGCAATGGGGCAAAATGGAACTTGAGAGGATAAGAGAAGAGAGGAGGTAGGAGATTTCAGCAAAGAGCTAAACAGGGAGAATTTTCTAATCAGAAAAGCAGTTAAGACTACAGCTTCCCAAACAGAGAAATCATGTAGTCAAATATGTTGAGGCGAGAAGAGAGTCTAAACAGGAAAAAATGGCGTCAGATGAAGTAGACATGTTGTTGACTTACAGGTTAGTAGTAAGGAAGCTGGATTTGATATTTCCTAATGGGAAGCAATTTAATCTGTAAGCAGTAGAGTGGTATGACTTAAATCATTTTTGTGTGTGTTTTGTTTGTTTTGGTTTTTAAGTATCCTGGGCCCTGTGTGTCAAATGCGTCGAGGTAGAAAGGCCAGTCGGGAGGTGAGTGTGAAAGTTGTCATGGGAATCCCACGTAGGCTGGAGCAGAGGAAGTGTGTGGGGAGAACTGGGAACCTGAGAGATTTTGGAGGCAGGACCAAGATTACTGTTTGATGAATTCAGTGTGAGAGGAGACAGGAAACTCGCAATAGAGTATGACTTCTTACTTTGTTCTGTTTTTCCTTGATCCCTTAAACTAAAACTCATAGATGAACTCATTTTAGGTCATTGTGTTGCAGAAATCTGGTCTGGATCACTGGTGGAAGAACCAAGCGGCACTCGGAGATCTTGGAAGGGAGGAGGTTTATTTTACACTGATGGGCTCAGAAGAGATCATTCTCCAGAGGTCTGAGCCCAGAGCATCAGCAGAGGGAGTAATTTTTAGCCTGTGACTTCTGCATTCCTCATTAATGCATGCGACAAGCAGGGTGGGAAGGAGAACCTAGAAGTGTGATCCCTTGATCAGGGACAGGTATTTCCTTATCAGTCCTGCCTGCCATTTTATAACAGATTTTCCCTATCAATTGAAACACTACCTACAGGATAATCCATGAAGATTTCTTCTTTAATGTGTACTTGGTGTTTTTCATATATACCACATGTTATAAATGCTGTCCTCTCTTCAGGAGATTGTGAATCATTGTCAACTGATACCAAGAAATCCAGCCTCATAACGAGTTAACATTTTTGGTTTAACGTTCATTTTTATCTTCATCAAATTAATACACCTGCAAGGCTTAATTTTGCAAATTGAGTTTATTTTAGAAGGTAGTGTTAAATTCTTCTCCAGCTAAAGCAGCTTAAGAAATTCAGATGAGGCCCTAGCTGAATAATGTTCTGAGTGTGTGGTAGGATTTTTTTTTTAAGCATACCAGTGTTTATTTGCTGATGTATAAAAGGCATATAATCCCACAAAACTTTCAGGTTTTTAAAATCCCTCTCAAGTTTATTTGTGGACTTTTTTGTTCTGAAAAAAAAATAAGCTCAATTGAGCTTATCCTGGCATTTATAATAGCTAAGATCAGATATGACTCCTGAACATATTTTAGACATTAACAGTCACAGCAAGAACAAAGTAGGAGAAGGCTTTCTATAGCGAGGATTGTGTTTGCCTGTGAGTAGGTTCTCCAAGTTTTGACAATTTCTACTGATAAATCATTGAATCACCATGAATATAACTACTTTGGTTGATTCTTGACAATTTTAAACGTGCTTGGTAAGAAATAGGTCCTTGGTATTTTATCAATCAGTTTTATCTCAGGGTATCTAGGGAAGGAGAAGGCCAGAATAAACCACGTTCTGGAATAAAAACCAGAATGAAACCAAGTTTTAACATTAATAAATACCACCAAAGTTCCCCAAGCCAGCAGTATAAGTGAAGTTAGCTTATTGCCCTTTTACTTCTGTATAACACAACATCAGAAACATTTTATCTGCCAATATGTGATTTCTCCAGTGACCTTTGACATTTTTGAGCATATATTCTCATGCATCATTAGAGGTTTCATGCCAAACCAATAACACAGTTTTCTGTTGTTTTCAAATGCCTCCTAAAGCAAAAGGTTAATGATCGATAAAATGCACTGAAATGGTTCTTTTTGCTGCCATAGCTCATCTATTTCTCTTTTCACTCAATACCCCCATGCTTTTAATATTTTGTGAGTAGCTTTTGTTTTTTCATGTAATGAAGAGTAACTAATGTGCTATTTTCTCATTATAAAGTAACACTCTCTATGTCAGGATTCTATCCCTGAAAGATGCCTTTCATTTGCCCTACTGACAGCGGTTATCTCACTATTAGGCCCTTCTGTGCCTTTAAAAATTTAAAGGTTTTTATGAAATCTCCCATTTGCAGGAGTTTGTACAAGGCTATAAAATTCATGTAAATGCTCTCTGGTTTAAGGGTCCATAGCACTAGAATTGAATGCTAAAAAGAAATCTAAAGCAAAGCCCAATAAACGTGGCCCTTATGTGAGGTCTGACCCACAACCTGTTTTTGTAGATAAAGTTTTATTGGGACACATCCATCCCTATTTGTTCATATGTTGTCTTTGGCTGCTTTCATGTTTGAGTGGCAGAGTTGAATAATTGAAGCAAAGACTTTATGGCCCTCAAAATCAAAAAAGTTTCTTATTTGGCCCTTTACAGAAGAAAAATAGCTGTTTCTTGATCTACATAAAATTAAGCCTGTTTATTCTCAAAGCTATGTAATCCCAGAATATACATTAGTTGACATTGTGACATTGCAGAGATCGTCTGCAGAGACACACATTCGAAACGTGTGTCACATAATTTGAGAGTTATAGAAGGTACAACTTGCAAAGCAAAACATAAAATATTGTCCCTTTTGAAATATAAAGTTCCATCTTAGTTAGTAATTATATATACCTAAAAAAATAGACCAAGTGTAATAAATGGTTATACCTGAAAAGAGAAGGAAGGGATTTTGACTTTTACTCCATATGGAGTTTACTCCATATACTATTTATAATTTCAGAATCTCTCTAGTAGGCATATGATACATTAGTATATTTGTCTTTTAAAGATATCTGTTTATTATTAAAGTCAGGTTCAATAGCCCTGTCACAATTAACTGTAATGGTCATATTAGATATATCTTTCAAGGAAGAATTTTCAACATATTTGTTAAAATACAGTTATTAAATAATGCTACTTTACAGTTACCTGAAACACAAAGAACTATTGTAGTCAACATTCTCTTGACCTCCATTACATCCCAATAAAACAGAGCCAGTATTTTAACTACTTCCTGGACAGCAAAGATAATGCTTAGAGTATATAACTCCTGTGTGCATATATAGATGATGATGGTGATGGACATTCACCATGCCTCTGATATTAGGATAATTGATTAAAACTCTCTAATGAGGTTGATAATGTTATCCCTGCATTATAAAAGGAAACAAAAGAACAGGTTTCAAGTGGTCGGTCAAGTTTTAGAGCCTAGAAAAGTATCTAGATGGTTGACACCACTGGCTAATGCTGGTTCTCAACCATTACATTGTTGTGCCTTCCAGTAGACTGAAAGGGTACATTTAAGGTAGGACGACTTTTGATCAAGACTATAGATTGAAGTTCTGTGTACAAGGCTTTGTGTCAGATTCTGTGTGTTTGAGGAGTTAAACTAAATTTCATCATGCTCCTCTTACATATCAGACCCATCCTAGATGTGGGAACCAAACTTTTCACAGAAACTTTAAATACAGTCGCTTTTTAACCTTAATGACTGAGTAAAGCTAGATACTTGCCTTTTATCCACTTCATTACAGGTGTCACTTTTATAAGTATACTGGCTAATGTGTGTGCATGTCTGTGGGCTGTGTTCTAGAGATGCAGTTGCAAGGTCAATCAGTAGACCTATTTAAAATTGATAGATATTGATAAATGACCCTCCAAAATGGTGTACCTAAATATTCCCATCAGCATTTTACCAAGACAATCATTGACCCATAGCTTGGTTTTTATTAAGGGCGTTAGAAGTACTAGAATACCTGCTAAGAAATAGTAACCTATTCATAAACATGACCGACATCTTAGTGGCACATTATAATATGTCTGTTTCTTTATATGGGAAATAAAATATACCTAGTTAATAAATTCGACTAACACTCATTCAATGATTATAATGGGGGACAAGTGGGTTCCCATTCTGTGAGGAAGTATTCTGAAAAGGCTATCAGAAAACATGGGTATCTATCCTAACTTCTGACTTCCTACCTTACCTGTTAATGTTACACAAGCCACTTCACCTCTTTCGGTCTTAGGTTTTCCACGTGTCAAATAAATGTTGGATTAGATCATCCCTAGTGCGCCTTTTAGGTTTCAATTTTCATTAACATATAAATGTGTATATAATGAATAATGTAGTACTCACTGTTATTTCTTGATTTTTTTTAAAAAAATTCTTTCATTTTGTTTATCTAATAAGTTGTGATTTAATCCTTCTGAAAGGAAACATAAATCAAAGGCATAGATCTTTCCATTTTCCCCTTGCTAGAGTACAAGCTCTGTTGATATCTGTCTTGTTCACAAGCACGTCATGCTCAGTGTGCACTAGGCTTTTGATCGATGAATAAAATAAATTGTGTGGCTCTTTGAGCTGGAGTCTAACATTTGAAACCATTCGATAAAGCAAACCAGATGATTCAAGTTTTGACCTCAAACCTGAAAATAATAGCACAGAAACTACTTATAGGGACTTACTTGCCGAAGTTCTTGTTTTTTAAATTTACTTATTTATTTATTTTGAGAGAGAGAGAGAGAGAGCAAATCCCAACCCCTCTACACTGACAGTGCAGACTCACTAACCTTAAGACCACGACCAGAGCAGAAATCAAGAGTTGGATGCTTAACAGACTGCACCACCTAGGCACCCCTCGACGTTCTTTATATATTTCACCATATACCAGGAGGATTTTCAAAAATTGTGGTAGGTCAGGTTTTCAAAAATTATGGTAGGCCATTTAAAAAATAGCTTCAGGTATTTCTTGAGTTAATTATTACAGGTCTTTCTAAAATCTGAGTGCATAACATAATTCTTACATAAATTTCAAAATTTACATAACCCGGGATTTGTGAGGATATTGAATTTTGCATACTTGGTGTTGAGTTTATTAAGTATTTATAATGGTAGTTCACTGAATTGTTAGAATAGAAACAATAAGGCTTTTTTTTTTTAAACAAAAGCAATATTCAGTTGAATTTTAATTCATCTACTCAACAGAGTTTGACCACCTTTTATAATCCAGGTGCTGCTCTAGGTGTTTGGAAATATAGCCGTTGAACAAGGCCAAAGAAATTCCTACCACTGTGGGGTTTACAACCTTGTGAGGTTTTGTTATGTTAGGAAGTGATAAAGGTTGAGCCTAATAATGCTTTGGGTTTTTTGTTTTTTGGGGGTTTTGTTTCTTTTTTGAAATCCCGAGACTTGACTATATCAGAGTGTTTTTTCTTGCTATTCTACTAGGAGACCACCATGATGATGAGGAAAATATCTCGATCCAAAATAATAAATCTGAAAATAATAATAATGATAAATCTGTAACTTAACCAACATGAGTTTGCTCCTTGGTGAGTCAGAAACTATAGCAGGTTGAGTTGTCACACAAAGGAAACTTTTATTTGCGGCGAATGAGGAGATCACAGGAAATAGCTTCTAAAGCTGTAACTCCCCAAGAAGAGAGTGATTGGGTTCCTCTCTTTTAGGGTTTGGGTGAATATTTACTTGTTTATTTTTTTTTTAATTTACATATTTATTTTGAGAGAGAGAGAAAAAGAGAGAAAGAGAGAAAGCATGAACAGGGGAGGGGCAGAGAGAGAGAGAAAGAGAGAGAGAGAATCCCAAGCAGGTTCCAAACTGTCAGCTCAGAGCCCAATGCGGGGGCTCCATCCCATGAACCATGAGATCATGACCTGGGCTGAAATTAAGAGTTGGACGCTTAACCGACTGAGCCACCCAGGCACCCCAACCAGGAATATTTACATCGAGAAGCCTTGTGATCCTATGTAGAGGCAGGCATAAGGTAATGTGCGTGCCTTAAGGAAACATGCCTACACATACGTTGTATGTTATGGATATGAAGCTGATGTTCCTCCTTGGGTGGAGATTTTAGTATTATAATGAGGTAGAGGTAACGATAGGTCCTTTTAGAGATCCTTCCGTGGTCTGTCTGCAGAGGTGCAAGTCAGATTTAACTCAGTGGGCCTTGGTGGCCTGGGCCAGTAGGAGATTTTCTTAGTGCAGGTGCCTTCACCTGGGAGATGCTGGGAGATGGTTTCAGATTTCATTTGCTTGAGTTAAGAGGAAAGCTGGAAAGAAGAGCTTAGGGGAAAATGTAACAAAAGGTTACATTTTTAAATTTTACATTTTTACATTTTAAAATTACATTTAAAAATTTTTTTAATTTTGTTAATGTTTATTTATTTTTGAGAGACAGAGACAGAGCATGAGATGGGGAGGGGCAGAGAACGAGGAAGACACAAAACCTGAAGCAGGCTCCAGGCTCTGAGCTATCAGCACAGAGCCCAACACAGAGCTCAGACCCAGGAACTGTGAGATCATGACATGAACAGGAGTCGGCCACTTAGCTGACTGAGCCACCCAGGTGCCCCCAATCCACATTTGAGAGAGTGATATTTAAACTTAATTCATCTAAAACACTTAAAAGATCTTGTAGAAGCAGTGATTATTTCCCCCAGAAGGGGGAAAAAAAGCACATTTAGACATTTAACTCCTAATTTTGTACATAATTCCCAGGGCCTGGGGATCATCCACACAACTAAAAGCTATGACCTAGATCAGCTGTTTGACAAGCTAACACATTAGGGATAATGTGCTATTAGATATTTATTGAGCTATTTTATTTTTTTTTAATGTTTGTTTATTTTTGAGAGAGTGAGAGAGGGAGTGCACGTGTGTGCATGAGTAGTGGAGGGGCAGAGACAGAGGAAGACACAGAATCTGAAGCAGGCATCAGACCCTGAGCTTTCAGCACAGAGTCCGCTGCAGGGCTCAAACTCACAAACCATGAGATCATGACCTGAGGTGAAGTAAGACTTTAAACCAACTTAGTCACTCATTATTTTTTGATAATAATATCAAAACAAATTTTGATATTATTACTTCATATGTGAGTTTCATTGTAAAACCAATCAATGGAATATATTGACTAAACCAAGTTCAATATTCATATAAAATTCGCAAGCAATCACTTGTGCATTTGCCAAGCATCACCCTCTCAATTTTTTTGCTGGCGTCCAGCTCCAGCCAGTCCAGGGGTCCCTGAAGGATGGATGGTGTCAGCAAGAGAGAGAGAGAGAGCCCCGAGATTCTTTCTGATCACCAGGCAGGCATCTCTGTCCTGTCAGTTTTGGTGTCTTTATTTATAGGTAAAATGTTAACATGGCATCAGAAAATTGAATTTTTACAATGGATAGTTCTTTGTGATAGATGCTTTGGAAAGTGTACAGATACAGGTTTTACAGAAGTATTCTTACAGAAATACCCCAATTGTAGTGAAGTTGAGTAAGAAAATAACAGGATGTTCTTAGTGAAAAATAAGATAACATATACATTTTAATAATGCTAAGATTAAGTCATAGGTGAAGTTGTAGATACTCTTTTTTTAAAAAAACTTTTAATGTTTTATTTATTCCTGAGAGAGAGAGACAGCATGAGCAGGGGAGAGTCAGAGAGAGAGAGAGACACAGAATCTGAAATAAGCTCCAGGCTCTGAGCTAGCTGTCAGCACAGAGCCTGATGCGGGGCTTGAACCCATGAACCATGAGATCATGACCTGAGCCGAAGTCGGCTGCCCAACCGACTGAGCTACCCAGGCGCCCCGAAGTTGTAGATACTCTTATCCATCCTCATCACAGCTGCCAGTGTAAGGGAAGGTGTTTGTGGAATGTAGGCCTTAGGGAAGGGACTGCTATACATCACCAGTCAGCAAAAGTATATGTAGTAACTTATGTTCTGCCTTTATCTGTTCATTCTCTCTAAGTTAAGCTTTTTGTCCCCAGGCAAGACTTAATTGTCCAGGTATATTCCTTATGGCACTGGAGAGCCAACGGTACCTTAAAAGAGTTTAGCTCATTTCCAGTACATGGAATAGCCTCTTTGAGTGCGTTTACCTTTGTGTCTGTTTTTTTGTCTATGATTCCTTGAATAGATAGGGCATGAGAAACATTTTTGGTTAGTTGATTTGAGTTGTATGAACCTCTTGGACTAAACGCAACAGTAGAAACAGAATTGTACACGTAAAGGTCAATCTTTTATGAATAAGTGTCATTAGCCTGTTTATAGCTCAAGGGAAAGTATGGTGGGAAACAGGACCTGCTGGAGACACGATGTCTGTTCCCATAATCATAAAAGAAGTTCCCACTATAATTTCCTTCACAAGGTCCAGTCATCATACCAGGGCCAGAATAAGGGGACAAATCACTCCTAAAACCAATCAACAATGTACGTTGGGGGTGGGCGCTCAGGCAGAAATAATTGAGTGGGGGTGGATATCGGTTGTCATCTGATAGCAAGAATCTTGCAAACTTGCCTTAACCTCACAAGGAGCTTTCTCGACTAGTGGGCTCAGAATGGCTCCCAGCAGTTTTTACTGACACTTAACTAAACAAGAGGACATTTTTTTCTTGCTTTTATCAGACCTGAAGCAAGAGAATTTGACTATGTAATTATTAAAAACCTATATTTCATTCAAAGCAAGTGTAAGTAAAAATAAACTGTGGGGTTATTCATAACACACTCCAATGTATTAAGTTTGTGAAGTGCAGGATTACCCGTAAGACTCAAAGAAGCAGCTCCAATCACTGAATACCAAAAGACAAGTCACTAAACCCCTTGTATATCTGTCAAGTATCTATAATAACTTGAAGCACCACATTAAATACTGCATATTTTAATTAATGTAGCTTAATTTTTCCAAGTGGCATTGGCAAGTTTTAAACTAATAAGCATTACCAACTTTAGATCAGGTCTTTTGAGACCAAATGACACACCAGAATTTTAAGTAGGGACTGACAGCCATGAAATTATGCATTGATTTAAAATCAACACATTCAGGGGCACCTAGGTGTCTCAGTTGGTTGAGCATCTGACTCCTGATTTCAGCTCAGGTCAAGATCTCAGTGTTATGAGAGAGAGCCCTGTGTCTGGCTCTCTGCTGGGTGTGGAGCCTGCTTCGGATTCTCTCACTCTTCCTCTTCCTCTTGCATACGCTTCTCTCTCTCTCAAAAATAAAATAAAATAATAAATAAAATGAAAAACTAAAAACAATACATTGAAAGATCTTGTGATTACAAATGAGATTTTTTTTTTTTACAAATGACATTTTATTCTCCGAATGGTCTATTTGTGAATGAATCTTTACATCCATGTAATGTTCTTATCCATGATTTAGTAGTTATAAGAAACACAAAACTTCCCTTATGAGATAACTAACTTTACAACTGTAGTCCAGAGAGATTATGTCTCTAAGGGATACTTTTTTTTTTTGTATTGAAATTAGGATAGAATACAAGTCTGCCTGTAGGCCTGTCAATAATTCATTATCCCTTAAAATGTTAAAAAAAATTATTGATCTTCCATGAAAAGAAAAGAAATACTTTGACAAGGAGAAAGATTAACATACATAAAATTTCTTCTTTAAACTTAAAGGTATGAGATAATCCATGCCATCTGTAATAGTCTTTCCCTCAAATTAATTTTAGCAATGTATATTACTGAACTGTAGAATTTAACTGAATAAAGAAATAATGAAAAAGTTTGCCTTCTAGGTTCTCTTTCTAGCCATGTGGCAGATGAGGATCTAGCACCAACCTTTCTTTTGAAAACAATACACAAAATGGAAAAGAAAAGAAATGCATATGTAGTCTGACAAAAAAATAAAGAACTTAGAGCAATAGCTGAGTGAAGCCTCAAACCTGAGATTAATTGGAACACTGAACTTAACATTCACCTTGAATCACAGGTACAAATCATTGGTTTTCTGAGTGTCATTTTTTAAAAAATATTTTTATTTATTTCTAGGAGAGAGAGAGACAGCGTGAGCAGGGGAGGGTCAGAGAGAGAAGGAGACACAGACTCTGAAATAGGCTCCAGGCTCTGAGCTGGCAGTCAGCACAGAGCCCGACGCGGGGCTCGAACCCACGAACCGCGAGATCATGACCCAAGCGAAAGTCGGACGCTTAACTGACTAAGCCACCCAGGCGCCCCTCTGAGTGTCATTTTTGATACTGCCCAGAATGGGGGTGGGTGCTGGTGCAGAAGAAAACAATTTTAAAGCTGAGTCCAAATGGAAAAGTCAAAACAGAATCCTCTTTTCTTCTATCTGGAACTCAAAAGTGCTATTCTCTTCATGTATGGATGAATTAGAGATAACTCTATTCCTAGGTAAAAATAGGAAAATTGTCTCCAAACTTGGTACTGAATGAAGGCATAAAATGTCTCGCCTGAAAATGTGTAAGCACAAGCTGACATTTGCACAAGTTTGCTACATAAATTCATCCTAAATGGTCAGTCCAAAAATGCTTCAAGCCAGAAATTTAGATAGGTTTCCAAAAGTAGTGTAATTTAAGACCATTGTAAGAACCACATGGTAACCCTTTCAGGAGCTACTCAATTTTGTCCTATGCCTCAAAGAAGCTGAGTTTACAAACTAAGTAAGTTTATAAACAAAATGGGCAGCAGGCAGTCAAAAAGGCAAAAAATAATGTTACATTGCCCATAAAATGTGTAAATTGTTAACACTGTGATAAAAGAAATAACTCATCTCCCTAGAAAACATTTGATAATCTTAAAACCATAAACATTTCTCACTATGTTTTTTTCATAGAAGATACAATACTAATGTGTACTGAGAACACAGTATTTATTGTAACAGAGTTACTGAAGTTTGGGAATAGCACAACATCAGAAATTCTACCATATCTGGGAGACTGTTTTTATTTCATTTTAGGAGGAGAGTATAAAGGCTTAAAAAGCATGGGCTTGAAATCAGACCAAAATCTTTAATCCTGTAATACACTTGTATATTTAAATGCTAAGTTTTGCATTGTTCATTTTGCAAAATGGACTTATAATATCCATATTACCAATATCTATAGTGGGTTGCAATAACAATTGAGACAAAACATCTAAAGCATGTGTCATAGTTCAGCATGTAATAATCTCTTGGGTCATGTTAGCATTCTTCCTTTTCCTGTGTTAGTCTCAAGAGACACAGTAATTTACTGCATTCATGGAAGAGAAGGATTATCTGTCCTCCACGCACCCCCACCCCCTGCATTATGAGTTGGCCTGATTTATCCCATGCATTCACCCATCCTAGGTTTAAGACTCCTCTGTCTGTAGGTGAGAGAATTGAGCCTTTAATTCATAGCTTTATATTGGTGATGCATAATTATGCATCAGGTCTCAGGAAAATGTGAGAATCTTTTGAGACTCATCTGTTACTTACAGTATAGTTTTACTGGCTGATTAGTTTCACTAATCACATATTAGAACTTTTCAAGAGCTTCCTCAGTCCCACCCCCCATAAAAAGTGGACATCTATTTGGTCTCTGTGGCATTTTGGTTTGCTACCTCTTTTTCTGACAATGAGAAACCAAATTCCATGTCCCTTACGGTATTTACTCATTGGGTCAGTCTCCCTGTGTGTAACAAATAGAGCAATGATTATGTCACCTGTCAACACACCCGTCACATCTCCTGTCCCTGTCCCTGTACTTTGGGCTGGACATCATCCCCCACCAACCACCCCACCACATCCTACGCTTTCACGGACATCCTCAGCCAGGATGCTTTCCCATATGGATGACACTCTTACTCTTCTCTGGCTCAGATACTCGTGGCACACCATCTTGCACACAGATGTCCTCCATACCCCTCTGGGGGTCTAACACTCCACCCCAGGTGGTCCTCCATAGCCTTCTTGGACTCTGACATGGAACAGGAGGCTACCCCTCCACCTCACCTCATGCTTATTCATGAAGACTCCCCCCTCATATCTGGTCATCTGATCCCTGGTCACCACCATGCTGCCCACTCCCTCCCCAGATCTTCCTCTGGATACCTGCCTTGCTCACCTTCCTCTGATAATTTAGACCATTTTACTTCAGAAAGGGCTACCATGTTCAATTTAATCATGAGGAAAGTGAGGCTAATCAGTTCATCTTGGAAGCAACCTGAAAGTACCTTTCCATTTTGTGTTCTAGCATATACCATTTCCTACTTATTTACATCTCCCAATCATTGTGCAAGTATTAAAGTCTCCTTTGTCTCTGAGGATGTTAGAACAGGACAGAACTTAGGAATATTAATATAACAGATTAATATACAGAGTTTATTTCCACAGATGTATGTATACAGTACTGTCAACAAATCCCAGATTTTTTAAAATTAATTTCCATTTCAATCATGTATATATTTTATTAGAACTAATTGCAAGATAGAATTACAGGGTTCACTTAACAGGAACTAATACTTGAGAATTACTGGCTCATTTATTTGAGAAATGCTTTGTCTATTAACACTCCTGTCAAATGTCCTAAGATCTAAAGATTCTATGAGTAATAAAGACTTTTCTAAATTAAGTGCCTAGAATGGGCTTTTGAATGAAAAACATATTTTGGGTGGTATATAGGAGGGTTCTTAAGACATTTCAACATGATTGCTTTGAGATGTAAGAATCATGATAGAGTAAAGGCAGAGGGTGTCTCCCAAGAAAAGGCTGATGTCAGTGTATGTCAAGTAAAATCAACAATGCCCTTTAGGCCTATTTCTGGTGTTTCATGTAGAAAAGAAAAAGTCCAACCATCCTTGGAAAATCCGCATATAGCAAGGCACAAATATAAGTAAAAATATTATCTTCTTCTTCTCTCAATATCTTCTGAAAACACTATTTTTACACTAGACTATATTTCTATGAAATTTTCATTTATAGCTAAGACTGTTCAGTCCAGATATAGGAGCTGTTAATATCCAGGGTTTTAGTGAATTATACAGTTCATCTCCTGGATAGAAGAGATACATTATACAAACCCTTTTTCATACATTACATAATTCCACATGAAATTTCTAGTATAATTCTCTTTTTATTACTCAGAACTCATTAAGGAAGAGACATGCATTAAAACAGTATATACACAGTGAGTAGTATGGTTTTCATGTTAAAACAAGTAGATACCTAACTTGCAACCTTTCATGCCATTGGTGTGATGTCTCCATTTGCTTGCAAATATATTAGGCTCTTAATCAATTTCACTCACACACACAGAGACTCTTTTTCAATATTTCCTGATTATTTTTTGAAACATAGTTTAAATGCTTTAATACAAGTTTTTAGCAGCTTTGCTATATTTTATTTTGGCACAAAAGATGGAAAAGATGGAGATTTTCACATTCTCATATGAATATGATATCATGAGAAATAGTTCATAGAATTTGTTAGAACTGCAGAAGTGATACCTTTTCTAAATAATTTACAGTTGGAGAATGAACAGAATATCTAAGAGAGCTGATCATTTTTAAAGACAAGTATTTCAGTGCAAGTAGACTGCTGCTGTACAAGTTGCTGTAATTCTTACTTGCATTTTATCTGAGAAAATAATTCTGTCTTTGGAGACCAAGCCCCCTGTGTCCCCAAATACCAAAGATCGTTTGAGGGTAGTCTTTCATGTGTTAGTATTTAATTCAAATCATTAATTTCACTGAGGCAAACAACGCCATGAATGTTGTGAAATCTTGCAAAGATAAAAATGATTCTGAAAGGATTTTTTTTAGTGGTCAAGAGCTGCAACTGAGGATTACACCTAGGATTCAAGTCTTACAAATGCTACTTAACAGCTATATGACCTTGGGCATTTCACTTCAGCATAAATTAACCTTCAATTTGTTTGACTGTTTAAACCAAACAACCAACCAACAAATAAAACATAATATAAAGTATATATACATACTTAGTATAAAAGATATGGTGTGAGATTTATAAAATAGTGCTTGTCTCTTATAGTGGCTGAGAACTAAATTACAATGCACTGCACAGAATTTATTCAAAGGGTAGTACATATGTAGTAATTTATCAGTAAGTTGTAACTCTTATGAGTGACAAGACAGAATGAGTTCTTCCAATCAGGGCTTACAACAGAAAGAAAACTATTCTTTCTATTAGAGAATCGTTTTTTTTTTTAATTGAATCATGGCCACTTAAGTAACTTATATTAAGGTACTATTTTCCAAATATGAATTTGTTATGAAGCTGTATTCTTCTTCAGCAGAGGGAGAAATGTATCTCCCAAGCTAGTACAGAGAGAAGCATATATAATGCTTCTGTATACAATTTGTATAATTTCTATATACAAATATGAGAAACCTAATTATTTTCTTTCTGTGAAATAGATTATTTTTGGTGCTAAGTAAATATTCTGAGAATTTTGTGTATTGCTTCAAATTGTGTGAAATTGTAGATTTCATGGGTAGAACTCCCTGGCTTGGTGGAGGACATCTTCTGAGCAAACTGGTTAGTGCATGGCATTGTTAAGGAGCTGACTGTTAGTAGAATTAAAACTGTCATAGGGTTAATCTCATAGAAAGCCATTAACTAGGGCGCCAAACAATTAGAGTAAAAAAACCCAAAATATATAAAGAAGTATCCAGAGCATACAGAGTTACTGTTTGTATTGTTTATTGATCCATTTGAATTGAGCCTCCTCATCCAACCTCTTTTGAACTAGTCATCCAATAGCTAAATGGAAATCTATTATGTTTATTACTTTTGGTTTCAAGATATAGACTAAGTGAACCATTGATCAAGTTTATTATATGGATTCTCACAGAATAGAACCAGAAAACCATTAAAAAAAAGAGAGAGAGAGAGTTTCTAAGCTAGTTCAAAGTCTTTCTCTTAGGATTCATTATTTTTTTGGTCCTGCCCCCAGGCTGTTGAATCCAAAGCCTAAACTAGCCACTTTGTGATATTGCTTCTACAGATATTAATGACCAATATGGTTAAAAGTTAATTACTTCTGAACTCGAGACTGAGAGAGACCTGCATACCTGTGATATCTCCTCAGGAATGCTCACGGGCATCTCACACTGAAAATGAAATCTTGATCACCCCTGCCCTTGAACTTGGAAGAAGTGACACCACTCATCATATACTTCCCTCTCAGTTCCCACATATTCACTTCATCACCAAAGTATCAAGATGGCTTTACCTTCTGAATGTTTTCCAGACTGGTTTCTATTTTTCCATGTGCTCTATTATCATTTTAGTCAAAGCCTCCATCATGTCTGGGGTGAAAGACTAGAACAGTTGCTATCTCCCCACAGTAGTTCTCTCCAGTGCATTGTCTACACTGCAGCCACAAGGATCTTTAAAAAATCCAATCTGCTCAAACTACGCCTAATATGTAATTCATCACATCGTTTCTATTGTTCTTAAGTTAAAGTCCAAAACAAGGTCATGCATGCTGTGGCCTCTGTGCCCTTCCCTCTCTCTTTCCTACTCTGCTCCAGCCACATGGTTCCCCTTTCTACACTACAACAAATGGTTTCCCAAGACAAGTCTCTTCTCACTCCTTTCTTTCCTCTATATCGTTCCTCAGGTTAAGGATAATCCACTCTTATGCCCTCTCCTAGAAAACTGCAGTTTTCCTTCATGTTGGTTTTGTCACGAGGACAGAGGCAAACTTAGTTCATCCGTAGCCCCAGTACTTAGCCTAGCACCGGGTAAAAGTGCTTATTTATTTAAATAAATGAGAAAGGGAAGAAAAGGCTATAGAGATTTAAAAATCATTAGTTTAAAATTTAGGGAGCTTTTTGTGAGGTACACAAGTGTTTCTCTAGGGGCCAAATGAGGAAAAGTGATTAAATTTTAAACTAGAGCAATTTACACATGAAGAATTTAGCCAACAGGGACATGAGAAAAATCTGTCAAGGATTTGACTAAGACATCCCCCTAGATATCTGTATTAGTGCTGCTTTAGAACATCTTGAAAGGCAATGATTATATAAAAACATATGGTGATGATAAATTCTTATGCATTCATTATTATGTAATATGTTTATGTATGAGACGACTTTCAAAATATCATTGACATTTTTGTCTAGTTGAATCTTTGTGGTGGCTGCTTCCCAAATTCTGAGATCCTAATCTGGCTGTCACTATGCCAGCTCTAAAGGTACAGAGAATATTCTCGAACAGGATGAATTGCTGTTAATGGTGGGGTTTTTCAGATTCCTTTCTGATCCTTGACCTGAATGAACAAGCCTGGGTGATTTGGGAACCTCAAGAATTCATAGCAATTTGAATTTACTCCACTGAAAAAAGCCATCATTACTGGAATGAGCATAAACAAGCTTGCCAACTCCTTTCTTTAATCAGAAAGAATCCTTATTTGATTAAAGAAAAGATACCACCAAAAATAGTTACATAAGTAAATTCTGTTAAGTTTTAGGAGATGGAATCAATGTACAAAAATCAGTTGCATTTCTATATACCAGTGAAGCATCTGAAAAAAGGAATAAACCATCCCATTTACATTACCACTAAAATCAATAAAATAGTTAAGCATGAATTTGACCAAGGAAAGGAAAGATATATATATATATTTATATATTTTATATAATATATTATATATAATATATATATTATATATAATATATAATAAATAAATATTATATATTTATATATATATTTACCAATGTTTTAACCAAGGAAAGGAAAGATATATATATATATATTTACCAATGTTTTATATATATATAAAACATTGGTAAAATAAATTATTGGACAGATTTTAAAAAAAGAATCATTATTAGTGGCCCCCATTTTCCCACCTATCTCCTCATAAGGAAGGGACTGACCTGTCATGGGGTGAGTCTTACACCAGAGGCAATGACAACTTAGAAAGGTTCTAGAGGTCCTCTACAGGAGTTAATATTTCCTTGCTTCTGGGTAGGTTGAAGTAAATGGCATTAGTGGAGAGGAGAAGGACTTACTTGTCTCATGGAAGTGGCTGTTTAACAACCTGTACAGTGTTTTTGTTTTGTTTTGTGTTTTAATTTTGACGATCAGTATAGATATCTGACCCAGATTACTCCTTGTAATTATTTGATTGGACAAATTGTATTGGTGAAACTATTACTACTATTTGCTTAGGAAATTCTACTTCGGAGAAAAATTGTTTTCCAATGATGAAATGGATGAAATCCTTTAGATCAGTGGTACTCACAGCACCCTTTGGAACTCATGGAATTTCCTAGTCAGGCAAACTTTTCACTCAGACCATCTCGGAGTGGGATGGGGGCCCAGCAGTCTGTGTTTTAACAAAGCCCTCTGGATGACTCTGATGCACCCTCAGGTCTAAGAGTCACTGTGTTAGATCATCAGGCCACTCCACATGTGTCAGAATAGAGTCACCTTTGACCATTGCAAGCAGCTTGCTATAGGATCTCTGTTAATGCAGGCAGGTGTTTAGGAGGTCTGCAGCTGCTGGGTGAGAGTGCTCAATCACTGGCTAAGTGACTTATTCTTGATCATCTATCTCCCTAAAGACAATTCAAATGCAGTTCTCCAGAAAATATACAAAGTACTACATGCCATAGATGTTCATAGTCACTGCTAATTGTGAAAATGAAAAACACAAACCAGTGAATGTCAGTGGTCTACTGTATTCATGATAAATGTAACAGTATGGTGAAAATAGATTTGGAAGGCACAGTAATTAATTAATAGGATCTGTGATTACATTCATAGTGAATTTTTTAATGTAGGTAAAATGGTACTGCTGTATTTAAAGGCACTTAAGTCAGGTTATTATTCTACCTAGGAAGGACATATTTATAAAAAAAGAAATCAGCATCATTATATTGTCCTTGAAAAGTACTTACTTGAAAAATTATACAGAGAGGGTAAAGATTAGATTCCAAATCCTTCTCAAAGAAAGAAAGACAAATATAGGTTTTCAGGTCACTTTTGAATTCAATGTGATTCCAGTCATCTCTCTATCCAATAAGGGGCCCCCAGTTCAAACATCACCCCTTGCAGCAGAGAACAGTTCAGTCTTTGGCACTGATCTTCGTCCAAGTTCAAACTGTGTTCTGAAATGCTCTTATTACATAGTCCTTTCTCTTCTTGAAAGGTAGATTCTAATTATATTTCATCTGCTCTTTAGTTTGTGGATAAAAACCATAGATTAGCAATAGAAATAGAAAGTTCAGAGCTAGAGATCCAAGCTTTTAATGGTTCACAAAACAACAAACATTGACAAAGTACTGAATAAATATACTCTTCTCGAGGTATTAATCACAGTTCCAATTATACAGTGGGCATGAGATCTCTTGAGTGTTTGTTTAAAGAGCCTTTGTTCCTTTATGTGATTTTTCTTTTTAATTATAAATATGTTCACCTCCATTGTGTTATGGCTGGGTGACTTTCTGTCTCCATGCCTGTGTCCACACCTTGTCTTCTGACAGGGAACAGTTTGCCTCATTCTCCACTTGTGCAGAGTGGCAGTCATTGCTTGTAACTAAAGGCTGATACCGTTTCTGCCTGTAGCCCCTGCTTTCTTCTACCCATGTTACGTGAGGTGGGCTCTATTGTCTGTCCAGAGCCTTATTATCTGTAGGAAATTACCCCTTCTTCCTTCCATGTGATTTGGTAGTACTATCAATCTGGGATTGGCCTACCCTTGTGGTGTATAGATTTGACAAAGGTGAAATATGGCTTGAATAGCCAGTTCAAAGCCCTGGCCAGATGGGCCTGGGGGAAGAGGAACCTTTTGAATGCATGTGCCCAAACAAGGTGCGTTCTTACAATCGTCTGCCTCATAGAGAGGACCTTATTATTTACACAAAGGATTTGCTAGGATATTGCTCCTGATTAAAGCAAGAAGCCAAAAATGAAATTGTTAAGCCCTTAATCACTTTCTGGGAAGGTAATAGCAGGAGTCTAAAACTGGAGAAGGTACAAACTCCCCTTGGTCCATTCCTTTCCACGGAACTACACCCCTGTGTGGGATCAGAAAGAGGCTGTCTCACTGCCGAGGGGGAGCTGTAAACAAAAACCCTGGTAGTTTTTGTTCAGTTTCCTGAAGGTGAGGGAGAGGAAAGGAGAGGGGGAGTCTAGCTGTACAAAAATACTGGGTATGCAGTGGAGAAAAGTATCTTCAGGTTTTCCCCATCCAACCACACCCCCCAACTGCATTAGGAGGCCTCAGGAGAGGTGCCAGAAAGAGACCTCTGTCTGAGGCCCCAGACCAAAAAAAAAAAAAGAAAAAAATGCAAGTGAAGAACATGACTGGCCAGTGAGTCTGCATCCTTGACTACACTCCCCTTCAGAGACTTCCATGCCCAGGCTGTCACGTCAAGTCTGGTGTGAGGAGGACAGCATTCCCATGAGGCGTGCCAGGTAAAACCTCTGTAACCATTGCCTGTGGGTTTGAAGAAACACACATGGGATTTTAATGGGGAGCCAGATTCCTCACTAAACTTTGTTTTCTTACAGTGTTTCTTACCCCTTTCACACATGCTGAAAGCTGTACTCTAATGCACAACTTCTGAGTGAGGTTTTCTTCTAAATTAATTTTTGACCTTATTTTATTTGCCCTTTAGGAAATCTTACTGTCCAGCAAGGGAAGATGGCCTTTCTGTCAATTATCACTAAAATACCACCTCTTTTTTGATCTTGTTCATTTTTGAACTTACGTTCCCAGTGTCTAGCACTGATATGTTGTAAGGGTAACTGAAAGCCTGTTGTATTGCAGTGTCTAACATAGAAACTTGCCTTTCTTCTTTCTTTTCCAAAGATGAGGCGTTTCCACCATCTTCTCTTGGAGGTAGGCCCTCTTTCTATTATAACATCAGGCATGGATTATGTGCTCCAAAAATAATTGTTCACTTAAATAAAAATGATCTCCATTAAAAAAATAAAAAAGAACTTAGCCTTCCAGAAGGAAATAAAAGAAAGCTGTGTGATCATAAGCTATACAGAAATATGTCATTAACAAGTCCTGTAAGTTAGGAATCCAGAGAATGAAGGCAAACTTTCCTGAGGCCTGAATAGAGGTGAAACACGTCATGGTCCTGGACGTAGGGAGGGGTGAAGACAGTTCTCATTTTCCGTTGCCCTTGCTTGCTTTTGTCCATGAAGGAGGAAGTTGAGTAGAGGAAACTAATGTTAAGTGAATAATTACTTGTGAGGGAAGGAAGGATAGGAAAGGAGACAGGATTACAAAGGGTTTCAAGCCTCATCTTTCACTAGAAGATGTTGATTCTGTTAATGTTGTATTCTGAGTCCACTCCCACTCATTGCTATGCCTGTCAGAGACCAAAAAGGAAATCAGCAAATGAAGCAATTTCTTTGTGGACTGTAGTATAGATTGTGAGACTAGCATTCAAAATGTTAGATTTTAGGTCGAAATGAGAAGTAGTTGAAATATCCAGCAGGCAGTTTGAAGTGTTAAAATGAACAGGGATGTTAATTTGGATATCACCCAAAGAATGATCATCATTAAATCAATAAACCGAATAAAATGACTGCTACCCCCAAAACAAAAACAGATAAAATCACTGACAGGGCAATATATGTACAGTCCAATTTAACTTCCACACAAAGTGCAAAATGATATATCATTTAATAATAATGGAGAATACCATAGAGATGCTATTTTGGAAGAAATCCACTTTAATATTTAATCTGTAAAGGATTGCACAGGGAATAAGACCATAGATATGTTTCTGTTTTTGCCTTTCAACCATGTGAAAATTTGATTTGATCTTACTCTTTTTAAGAGGAGTCAATTTCTAGGGAAGGATAATATAAATGAGAAAGCATTTATCTTATTTGGAAGAGGTAAAGAGGTAAAGTAGGGTATAGGAAAGGCATTATATTCTGAACTGACTGTGTTTCTCTTTCTTGTAAAAGAGAATATTTTGCATTGGAGAATGGTTGGAGTTCATTGGTTTAAGAAAGCAAAAATAGAACTAAGTAAAAAAAAATAACAACAAAACAAAAACATCTTTCCATGACAATTCTGTTGTTTAAGAATAAATACCCTGTTGGGGCACCTGGGTGGCTTAGTCGGTTAAGCTTCCGACTTTCGCTTAGGTCTCATGATCTCGCGGTTCGTGGGTTCGAGCCCCGCGTCGGGCTCTGTGCTGACTGCCAGCTCGGATCCTGGAGCCTGTTTCAGTCTGTGACTCCCTCTCTCTCTGACCCTCCCCTGCTCACGCTGTCTCTCTCTCTCTCTCTAGAAATAAATAAAACATTAAAAAAAAAAAGAATAAATACTCTGTTAAATATTTCTTTCTGCAAAATACTAAGGTTGTTGCATTGAAGGTGTTTTAACCTCTTAGCTGTATGGTAAACTAGTGAAAAATTCCGTGTCTATCAGTCCAGGTCATTGTGTCCCTGGGAAAGGTTATCTCCTGTCCCTTAGATACACACCATAATTATTATGTTCTCTTACCCCTGAAGCATGGTATCCCTTGGGGTTAGAACAATGTATCACCTAAGTCATCTAAATGTTATTTCTGCCCTCCCTGAAGTTATAAGCATTGTCCAGTTTGATTCTAGGTACAACATATATTGCTTGTTTTTCTCTTTTTTGGATTTGGGTTGCTCCCCATAGAGCACAGGTGTGTCTTCTTTTTATTTGTAAAAAGATACTGTTGTATCTTGACTTTATAATTCTTGTTTATCTGGTCTTTGTCGTCAACCTATGATTTAGGATTTTCATCACCAGGATCAAATGAAATGTACGACCTAGAGACTTCCCTAGCTTTTTACAGATGGACTCATTTGCCCGTCTTTCAGAGAAGGATTGCTAGATTGTACTTAGGATATGATCGCCTTCCTGGAAATGGGAGTTACAGCAAGACTAGTGATAGAAAGCATCCATTTTTCATACTGTGTTTTCAACTTCCCTTCATCCCCAACCTGCCCTATTGGTCACAAGGTCCCTTATCATTTACTACCTGTTCCCAGGGTTGGCTCCTACCAGTAACATATTCAAAGTTCCTTGAGGTCAAAATGTAAACTCTTTCTAAGGCTATTTACATTTTTAAGCCTTATCTTCAAAATAAAAATGAAAAGTTTCGTCCCGCTCATGGGAATTTCAAGATTAGTTCAAGGTTATATGCACCATGATTTTGACTTTATGGTAGTGTCATAAATTTATGTTTTGAACACAATAGAAGGGCAGCCAAATTACCAACAGAATGGTTTAGATTCTATCTCCTTTCTACTTATCCTGTGAAAACAAATGGGGACCTTAACATTTCTTTATTTTTTCAAAGTACGTCTGTTTCTGAAAAATGAGTAACATTTTCAGCTGTAGAGACTTAAAGCTGCCTATTGTCGACTTCTGAAAGATCACCTATAACAAAGAGATTCCATGTACACAAAGCATCCTGTTTTCATAATTTTTAGAAGAAGAAGAAAATTCAAATACATAAGGACCGATCAGTTTACTTTCAGAATAAATAATAATTGTCTGCTTGAGGGGGAAGAAACCAAGTTAGAACTGTACTTCACAGGGGCGCCTGGGTGGCTTAGTCGATTAAGCGTCCGACTTTCGCTTAGGTCATGGTCTCGCGGTTCGTGGATTCGAGCCCTGCGTCGGGCTCTGTGCTGACTGCCAGCTCAGGGCCTGGAGCCTGTTTCAGAGTCTGTGACTCCCTCTCTCTCTGACCCTCCCCTGCTCATGCTGTCTCTCTCTCTCTCTCTCTCCTAGAAATAAATAAAACATTAAAAAATTTTTAAAAAAATAAAAAAGAACTGTACTTCACAAAATGTATCTAAATAAGTACCAGAGGGAATTCAGTTGATTCTTGAACAATGTGGTTGTTAGGGGCACCTAACTGCACAGTCAAAAATCCACATATAACTTTTGACTCGCCACACGCTTAACTACTAATAGTCTACTATTGACCTGAAGATTTACTGATAACAGAAACAATCAATTAACACATATTTTATGTGTTATATGTATTAGATATTCTTACAATCAAGTGAGAAAAAAATGTTATTAAGAAAATCATAAAAGGAAATATATTTACTGTACTGTATTGAACAAACAAGTTGGTGTATAAGGGGACCAGTGCAGTTCAAACCCATGTTGTTCTAGAATCAACTATACTGCTAAATTATAAAATAGACATTATAATAAATATCATATGATTTGTTAAATCATAACAGAATAAGGAGAAAATACATGTAAATAGGTAACAAATAAATGGAAAGGGAGAGCTTCTAAGCAGAAAGGCAGAGAGAAAGCAGAAAGGAAAAAATTACATATATATGTGTGTATCTGAATAAACGTTAACATCTATATATGGTAAAAAAAAATTTCAGACAAAACAGGGAAACTTTGGCACATGTATTATATAATAAAATTAGTATCTATAATGTATAAGGAATCCTGAGTAATAATAAAAGGATGAATGATCATATTGTAAAATGGGCTGATGATATGAATAGAAGACATTTACAGGACTAAAAAAATGTAACAAGGTCAACCTCACTAGGATTCAGAGCAATACAAATTAAAAGATGAAAATGCAATTTTTTTTAGACTATCAAATTGGCAAGTCCTTTTTTCATCTGGTGCTTAACCAAAGAAAAAGAAAACCAGAAAAGAAAAAAGAAACCCAGTAGGAAATATGGGCTATGTTGGAGTTCTATACAAAGGACATGTTAGACTAGCCTCAACATAGTTGCTTCCAGAAGAGATTTTTAAGGGTGGCTTTATCTATTTTTTTAAGATTTTATTCTTTTCTTCAATCTGTATATTTTTAAACTCCTTTATTGAGGTATGATTGACATACAAAAGCTGTGCACTTTAATGTGTATATATTTTTGAGTTTGAAGATATTTTAATGAAACTTTCTAAGCATAAAAAATAAAGAGAATAGTAAAGTGAACCCTCAAGTTTCCATGAACGAAATTCAACATTTATTGACATTGGAAGGCAGCATTGAAAACATTTTTTGACTTTCTGACTTAATCTTTGATACAATGCAAGTATAAGGTTCATCACAAAAACTTATAATGTGCAAATGATCTGGGCCTGTATTTCAGCCTCTTGGATATTATTCTTAGATAATAATCTAAGATTTGAATGATGCATTATTTTCCAGATGTTGAGAACAATAGAAAAATACCATACAGATAAACTTTTCCTAAATGAACACTTACATGATTTATGAAATCAGGGAGCAAATAGCTACCCTGATTAAATGAGAGTTGGGACTCAGTCCAAATCATTAGACTCCAAATGTCCTGTTCTTTTCACAACTTCTACTAGAAATTAACAGCTCCTAAATAGGTAGGGAGCACTTCGTGATTTAATACATATTCTCATACCCTAATAAAAGATCTGAAATTGATGGTGGGGTTACCCATCTCTCCAAGATGAGGATTAGTAAATGGCCCAGTATTAAAACATCGACATCATGATAGCATCTGGGCGTCAGGGATCTAGAGCTTCTGTAGTGAAACACAAACCAATTCCTGCTGTGCTAAAAAAATAAAAAATAAAAATAAATTAAAAAAACAGAACCTCTGGGGCGCCTGGGTGGCTTAGTCGGTTAAGCGTCCGACTTTCGCTTAGGTCATGATCTCGCGGTTCGTGGGTTCCAGCCCCGCGTCGGGCTCTGTGCTGACTGCCAGCTCAGAGCCTGGAGCCTGTTTCAGAGTCTGTATCTCCCTCTCGTTCTGACCCTCCCCTCCTCACGCTGTCTCTCTCTCTCTCTCCTAGAAATAAATAAAAAAATATATTAAAAAACAAAAAAACCAGAACCT